>JANAVB010026000.1:16282900-16882900 GCA_029216955.1 Iris pallida | reverse complement strand
CCCAAACACTAAAATTGGACATTATGGAGACCCAAATCCTAATATAAATATTATACGAGATCCTATTACTAAATAACCTAATATTGTTTGTTTTAGAAAATTTTGTAGAGAGTAAGGGTCCGTTAGTATAGATTTTCTAAAATTTTGTTCTATAAACCGTTAGAAAAAAAATAAAGCTGTTTTCTAAGTATACATAATTTGACTTTGTGTTTGGTTATTTTTATCTTTAAAATGGTTTTCAGAAAAAAAAAAGTCAAAAATTCTATCTGGTAAATTTTTTCCCATTTTTTTAAAATTTAATAAAATAATTTTGAATGTGTCCATAATTTTCGTGTCTAATCGCACATTTCGTGTCCAGCCTCTAGGTCCGATCCTAGGGTGTCCATACCCAAATTTTTATCCAACACTGTTACAATAATTATCCCCATGTCCACACAACTAAACCCCCAAAATCGTATCTAACACACTAGCGAAGAGAGGTACTAGGAGCAGCATAGATGGCAGCAGACCTGAGCAGTCGTGGACCCTCGGGGACTAGGGTTCACCTCCCTGCTCCGGAAAAGCACCCTCGTCGCCACAGACAACACCATCGGCCTAGAGTAGGCCAAGTCGCTCTGGCGCTCCTCTAGCTGCTCCATAGCAGAATCGTGCACGATAAGGGATGGCTCACACATGATCTGGTGGCTTCTGGCATGACGATAGTCGCGGACTCGCCAGTGGGTTCGACGGTATGACTACAGCGGTTGCAAGATAGGGTAGTCCTCGGAGGGATTTCCAAGGAGTAGTTGGAGAGGGAGTTGGAGAGGAAGAAGGAGGCGGAGAAGAGGAAGGTTTTCTCAGTTCTTTGAAAAAAGTTTAGAAAGGAGGAGGATAGAGAAGAAAGTGTGAGGTTAGGAAAGAGAGGGGCTCGAGTCCCAAGAGAGCTCTCTTTGGAAAAAAGGCACTCCTAAAGCATCTACCCTCCTAAAAAGATTTTACAACGTCAATTTAAAAAAAATTGGAAAGTTGTTTCTGAGTGGATGGAAGCAAAACACTGTTTCCAAGCTTTTTGAGTTTAAAATCAAAACTTTGTCTAAAAAAGACAACCAAATTGTTGGCCCATTGGTCATAGTCACACCTGATTTTGATAATCAACATAAAATTTGTCAATATAGAAATAATACTTACAAGTAAAGAACAGAACATCTACATCCAACAAGCTACTATTCGTTGTCTTCGTCGTACAAAAATAGATGCAGATCGAGATTTCTTTTTTCCTTTTATTGAGTCTAGGAAAAATGTAAGGTTGATCGGATTGACAACGGGCTTTCTAAACTCCACATTCAAAAGCTTACCTATATACCCAATCCTATATCAATTCCTATATCCAATCGTATATCAAACCCATATCCAATAGCCATACAAAGGCCATACATTATTTGAACATATATTCATATGAGAATTCTATAAGAACTCTACCCGAGTTCGGCCCAAATTCTGCCCGAGTTCTGCTAGTTTGTTTCCAGAACAGTTTGGTCTTCCTGAATATCTGTAACCTCTTTTCGAATTACGAAATTTATGGACCCGAACTCTGCCCGAGTTCTGCCCCAAAAATGCTATAAATAGAGGAGAACTTTCCATTCCAAATCATTCATCCTTTCCTCTCTTCTCTCTCTATTAAAAAGCATTCCAGAGCTATTCACTTTCATATCTAGCCTTTAACGACTCCTAGCCAAGACAAGTGCCATTCCGTTTCAGTCTAGAGTTTGGTTGTTCGAGTTGTAAAAAAGGCTCTCTGAAAACGTTCAATTTTTTAAGTTTCGGCCCAGTTGAAGTTGCGAGTCCTTCAGACAAAAACTCGTGTTGTAAGGAGCTGCAAGCACTCGTTTAAAGCTTGTGCCATAGTGGATTAACATTGAGCAAGAGTACTCGAGACTGGATTAGTCCTCTCAGAGGGATACCAGTATACATCGCTGTGTCATGAGTTTGCTTTTCTGATGCTCTTTACTCTCTACATTTAGAATTCATAGTTTGTTCATTACTATACACCTGTGATACTGCTTATAATATTTTTAATTGGTGATTATCTTTCCTCTGCACACACACACTTTATTCACCCCTTCTAGAGATGCTCAATGTTCCTACAATTGGTATCAGAGTAGGTTATATTCAAATATAACACTGTAGTGAGTATATATTTATGGTAGTCGTAAAATCGATATTCACAGGTGAAAGGTAAGCCACAAATAGACCCACACTATTTGATGGAACAAACTATACATATTGGAAACACGAATGAGTTTTTTTTTAAAAATCACTTGACTTCGATCATTAGTCGATAGTTATAGATGGCTACAAAAGCCACCAAAAATAGTGATTGATGGTAATCTTATGGAAAAGCCACATGATAGATACACGGATTCAACAAAGATACAAGTCAGTCTTGATGTAAGAGAGATCAATACACTATTTTGTGCTATTAACAAGACTGAGTTCAATAGATTATCTACATGCGACACTTCACATGAGATCTGAAAACTTCTTAAGGTAGTTCATGAAGGAAATTCACAGATAAAGGAATCTAAGATCAGTAGACTTACACAAGAGTGTGAGGCCTTCAAAATGAAGCCGAATGTGTCAATCACACAAATATTCATACGTTTTCTAGATATAACTAATTCTCTATCTTCTCTTATTAAAAGATCAGAAGGTGCTCAGGGGACTGACCAAGAATTGAAACCCGAAGGCAACAACAATCGTTGATGGAAACAATCTCACCACAATGTCACTACAGATGCTGATGGCAAAACTCATAACTTACGAGCTTGACCTACAAGACTTTGAAGAGGCTACTCCAAAAGAAAAATCTATCGCCTTCAAAATTCAAGCTAAAAGATTCTCCAGTGAAGATACTGATAACGAAGACTCAAATAGTGATGAACAAGCCCTACTGGTCAAAAACTTCAAGAAGTTCTTAAGGTTTGAAAAATGAAACCGAAAGAAGAAAGACATCAAGGAAAGCAATAAAGAAGAAACGATATATTATGGATGCAAAAAAGACCGGGCATATAAAGAAGGACCACCTAATAGCTAAGAAGAGTAGTCGATATGAACGATCAAGCCGAAAGTCAACAACTGGTCGCAAGTATGCAAATACTAGCATATAGCATGAAAGTAAAGCCAGTGAATCAGAAGGGGAAGAAAGACACAACAGTTCTGCAAATGTCTACTTAATGGCATTTGATCAGGTAACAGATAAT
Organism: Iris pallida; assembly: GCA_029216955.1. Classification (NCBI taxonomy): domain Eukaryota; kingdom Viridiplantae; phylum Streptophyta; class Magnoliopsida; order Asparagales; family Iridaceae; genus Iris; species Iris pallida. The sequence continues at coordinate 16,879,661 of JANAVB010026000.1, read as the reverse complement.
CCTCTTTATGATTACTTTACTTTTGATCAACTCTCTGATGCTTTTAGAGATTTACTTGACGAACACAAATGTGTGTTAAAGCAATCTAGAAAAGAGATAAAAGCATGCACAGCCGAAGTGGCTAGACTGTCTAATTTGTTGTAAGAAATAAATGAGATATCTACCTCATGCAACATAAAAGAATTGGCTAATATTAAGCTAAGTCTTCATGAAGCCCAATGCACGGTTGATTTGAGAGAGAAGGACTATGCAAAAGGGCTTATTCTATATGATTCTAAGAAGATACTAAGAATAGACACTGAACAAAGGCTGCAAGACATGACTGATAAATAAGTTGCAGCTTGTTCACTCTCTAAAAAGTTAGAGATAAAATTAGGTGAACAAGTTATTCCTGTTACACTGCCTAAGAGATGTCCTACCACACAATATATACCAAATATGACTTAATCAAAGAAAGCACATAAGCCACATGTTCCACACAATCATGCTTTAACTTACAAGTATCCATAGAAGACACAAAAGACTCATGTCTGCACTAAACCAAAGAACACTCACTCTAGAATCATCTTTACATACTGTTGTCAATACGGGCACATATCATAGTATTGTAGAATCAGAAAACTGGTAGACATGAATAAGTATATCTGGATATCCAAAGCTAACCATGCTAGACCCTCAAAGAAATGGGTACCAAAGGTCACATCTACTCGTCTTGTAGGTGGGCCAACCCTCTCATGCTAGAAACAAGTGGATCCTCAATAGCGAATGTTCGTGGCACATGTCAGGTGACACATCTTTATTCGCGACGCTATCTATAAAAAGAGAAGGATATGTCTCCTTCAGAAATAATCTGAGAGGTAATATAATAGGTAATGGTACTATTGGTATATCCTCCTATCTAGTAATAAAAGACGTTTGTCTTGTAACATAATTAAAACATAACCTGTTAAGCATTAGTAATCTTGTTGACAATGGTTTTGGTATTAATTTTGTTAAAGATAAATGTTCTATATATGATATGTCTACTGGTAATCTAGTCTATAAAGAAATCATGGAGGATAATATTTATGTATTCTTTTTAGGACTAGGACATGCAAACATGGATACTATTTCCAGACTGTCAACTAAGAAATTAGTAAAAGGACTACCAGAAATATCATTCAATTGAGACATGGTATGTGCTGACTGTGAGAAAAATAAAGCAACTAGATCCTCTTTTAAATCCATCAATGCTGTAAGTACTTCTAGACCTTTATAGTTGATTCATATAGATTTATTTGGATCTAGTAGAGTCGTCAGTCTTGGCGGTAAGCTCTATGCTTTTGTAATTGTTGATGATATCTCTCGATATACTTGGGTTTTCATTTAATCAAACAAAAGCGATACACTTTTTGAATTTGAGATTTTCTACAAAAAGGTTCAAAACGAAAAAGGTTTCATGATTACTCGTATTTGACGTAATCATGGAGGTAAATTTGTAAATCCTGATTTCAAAAAGTTTTGCGATTCAAATAATTTTTCTTATGAATTTTTTTTCCTACAACTCCCCAACAGAATGGTGTTGTGGTGTGGAAGAATAGAACTCTAAGCGATATGGCTAGAGTCATGCTAAACCAGCACAATCTTCCGAAATACTTTTGGGCTGAAGCTGTAAGTACAACTTATCATGTTTTGAATATGGTGCTAATTCGACCTATATCGGAGAAGACACCTTATGAATTATGGTTTAATCATATTTCAAACATCTCTTATTTCAAAGTTTTTGGTTGTTGCTGTTTTATCCTGAACATCAAGGATAACTTGGGTAAGTTCGACTCTAAGGCAGACGAAAGAATATTCCTTAGTTATGCTGAGTAAGGGATATATAGTCTTTAATAAAAAGTATGTGATTGTTAAAGAATCAATTAATATTTCATTTGATTAGCTTAATAGTAATATAGCAAGTTACATCGATGATGAAGATGCAAGGAAAACACCCAAGGCAACTGAAGATACTACTGATGACAAAGACTACATGGAGAGTCTACCAAAGAAGATGAAATTCATGCCAGATTATCCAGAGACTATTGTCATAGGTGATGTATCAAAGAGAGTAAGTACACATTCTTCAAATAGAGAGATACCTACAAATGTTGCATTCATTTCTCAGGTAGAACCTAAATCATTAGCAGATGCATTTTTAGATGAAATTTGGATTTCCGTCATGCAAGAGGAACTTAACCAGGTTGAGAGAAACCAAATTTGAGAACTTATTCCTAAACCTATTGGTCAATCTATAATTGGTACAAAATGGGTGTTTCGAAATAAACTTAGTGAAGATGGACAAGTTCTACGCAACTATGCTCGTCTAGTAGCTCAAGGTTATAATCAAGAAGAAGGGATTGATTATGTCGAGGCTTATGCTCATTTTGCTAGACTAGAATCCATTCGTATGCTTTGTGCATTTACATATTTTCACAATTTTAAACTTTTCTAAATGGACGTGAAAAATGCATTTTTGAATATTTTATAAAAGAAGAAGTTTTTGTAAAATAATCCCTGGTTTTAAAGATTTCAAATTTCTTGTTCACGTTTTGAAGTTGCGTAACACTCTATGGACTCAAACAAGCTCCTCGAGCTTGATATGATCGCCTAAGTTCCTTCCTACTTGAAAATGGTTTTTCAAAAGGAAGAGTTGATACAACTCTATTTACTAAGTCTTCAAATGATTACATTCTGCTAGTGCAAATTTATGTAGATGATATCATATTCGGTTCTACTAACTAACTATTATGTCAAGAATTTGCTAAGTGTATGCAGAGTGAATTTGAGATGAGTATAATGGGAGAGCTAAACTACTTTCTCGGACTACAAATCAAATAAAGCACTCAAGGAACCTTCATCAATCAAGTCAAGTACACGAAGGGCTTGCTGAAGAAGTTTGACTTCGACAATGCAAAGCCTATCGGGACTCCAATGTCTACATCAACCAAGTTTAATATTGATGAAAATGGCAAACCAGTTGACCAACGTAAGTATCAAGGTATGATTGGTAGTTTATTATATTTAATTGCTAGTCTACCTGATATTTAGCGTTTGCATATGTGTTAGATATCAAGTTAACCCTAAGGAATCACACTTATACGCGGTTAAGCATATCTTTCGATACCTTAAGAACACTTCTACTATCTGCTTATGGTATCCCAAAACAACATTATTTGACCTAATTGGGTATTTTGATGCTGATTTTGTTGGATGCAAAGTAGACGGTAAAAGTACCAGCGGTACGTGTCATTTCCTAAGTAAAGCTTTAGTCTCTTAGTTTAGCAAGAAATAAAATTCTGTCGCATTATCAATGACTGAAGCCGAGTATATTGCTGTAGGTCGTTGTTGTGCACAAATTTTATGGATAAAGTAAACTTTAGAAAACTACAATCTGCACTACACAAGGATTCCCATTTATTATGATAATACTAGCACAATAAATTCGACTAAGAACCCTGTATGTCACTCACGCACTAAATACATCGAAATATGTCATCACTTCTTACGTGATCACCAACAACACGAAGATATTTGTCTAGAATTCATTGACATTGATCATCAGTTAGCAGATATTTTCACAAAACCATTAGCTGAAGACAGATTCAACTTTATTCGTCGCCAGTTGGGTATTCTTGAATTTTTGCAAACATAATGCTTTATGTTTAGAAAATTGTGTAGACTATATTCAAATAATTTATTTTAAGTCTGAGTTATTTTGGGTACAAGCCGAAAGGGTCCTTCTATCAACAAGGCATAAAAGCCTGAGCAACACGGTGCCAACTGTCTTCGGACTACTGCTAGCTGGGATCTGGCCCTTACTGCTAACCCAAAGTAATGAAGATTTATTTAAAAATAAATAAATATTAGTCTTTGCAAAAATAAAAGTCTTCGAAAAAACTTAACTACAAACTAAGAAAGAAAAGGTACAAAAATCCTTATACAAAGATCTAAGTACAAGTTTGATTCTGGGGAAGTGCAACTGTAGGAATATGATCAGAAGACGATCACTTTATCCCTTAGACGATACGATGTCGGAGAAGGAAAGCCCTTGAACTTGCTGCGGAAGTGATATAGAATTGCCGAGAATTCTTGCCAGAAGTCGATGATAAGTATTGATTCCATAAGAAGTGATTTTGGAACTCTATTTATAGTATTTTAGGATAACTGTCAAACAGTTACAATGATTGGCGTACAGTGTAAAAATACACATATTGTGCTTTACTTTGCACACCATGTATTGTTTTATCCATTGGAGTGAATGATTTACTTAACTGCATGGGACGTGTGGCTTTCTGTAAGAGAAAGGCGCTTGGTCATGGGCAGTGTCATGTGCACATTCTTCGAGATTAGTAGCATGCATGCCACGTCATCTTTAACTGCTTTTGGATGATGATTGTTTTGCGCCAGTTTGATAAATAGCACATTCTGTAGATGGCACTGTGTGTTGAATCTGTATAAAATTTATCACTTCATGCCATTTGGTGAATGGCACTGAGACTGACAATTATCATCACAAATCTTCTTAAAGGTACGTAAGATTTGGATTTTCGAGGAAGATTGCCACGTGGTGTATGGTGCCATTTGAATTTATGTCTGATTCGCGTGATCAAGCAATGGCGCCGAATACCTGACAAAAATCGTCCTTTGAGCGGCGCGCGCACATAACTCGAAGAGAGATCTTTTCGACTACCGTACTGGCAGTCATCATGACTGATGATTTAACTTCTTGAGGAAGATTGTCACATGGTGGCTTTTTGTTGTATGGCCTGGCGCTATCTAATGGATGTCTCCATTTAATGATAGCGTTGTGCGCTACTTGTGAATGGCGCGACACACTTTGTTGAGCTTCTACAAGACCCCCTTCAAAGTTTTCAAATTTCAAAATTTTAAAATTTGAAATACTTTGAATAAGAAGCGTGCCATAAATTCAGAAGATTTTGCGCGCGCAGAATCCTAACAGTTTTGTCATTTTGATCTACGCGAGAATTGTGCCGACTTTAAGCGGTGGTTAGGGTTATAAATACCCCACTTTGATAAGAAAGAGTTCTTCTCTCAAAAGCTTTCTTTTTTGAGTTCTCTTCGTCTTCCTCTTCCTTCAAGCTTTCGGAGTTTTCTCGACCAACAACAATGGCACCAAAGAGATCCGCGATAAATAAAGGCAAGGGCTTGGCCAGAGCTTCATCACGAGCACCGTCATTGAGGGTGCCAAGGCATACGCCACCTTCAGCTAGAGCCGAAGAGGCAAATCTCGCTCTTGGAGGTGAGAGTCGATTGGGGAAGACGATGAACAATACAGTCTGCGTATTTTGATAGTTAGCACGAACCACGGCTGGCGCTAATCACCTCTTTCAGAGTGTTGGCCAACAAAATGTGCTAAGCATGGTTTCATAAATCGCACACTCTTTGTTCACTCAAAGTGCGCGACGCTATGCACCATGATTGCGCACGCTCTTTCTTTCAACATAGAGCAGATGGTGCCGCGCAAAATAAATGTGTCCTTTTGCATACTCAGAACAGAAACTGTCATATTGCATGCGTAAAATAGAGACTGTCATATTATGCCGCACCATCCATCATTTGTGTAGAACTATTAAAAAGTAGAATTCACTTAAGTTTTCTCTTCATACATAAGAGTGGTTTTTAATGATTTTGACTCTATTTTCTTTTGCATTTGACCTCAGGGAAGATCCTCATGTTGAAATATTAGCTTCCGCTTTTCGCGTATCGGAATATGAAAAGGACTTATCATACGTCATATTCCCGCAGTTTGACCCTGATGGACCGGCTAATAGAAGAGCTCTCCTAGAATCTCAGGATGACAAAACGCTGTTGTACCTAATGAATGACGAACCTTTCCTGACTGCAGATCAGGCTCCCACAAGAAACCAGCTTTCTTATTTGGAGAAACAATTGAAGCTAACTCTCAACCTAAGTCAAAATGGGATGCTCGGATCTTCAAGAGAGGATATAGGTTGGTATATCTCCCAGATATGTCAAGGAGTCTGTCTCTGTCTCGATATGCTCATGCCAGCTACCCTCTGAAGATGTCATGGGATATAACTCCGTTCCAACAAGCCAAGGTGGGATGGATATACCACAAATTTAGGAAGAAGAGGAAGGACATATTCTATAGTTCTTCCAAAAATCATAGCACAAACTAGAGGGATTTGAAGCCGAGTTGCATGCCGGCCGAAGATTCATCTTTGATGATACCGGTTCGGATGCCTTTCTTTGTGAATACTTATGCTGTAGCAGAAGGGGAATATCCTTCTCTAAATTTGAGGCTTACGGGTCTAATGCACCCTAATATTAAGCGCTGGAACCGACTCTCTGTATGGGCCCTAGACAACTTCACCAACAAGTTACAAGAACTTGATCTCTATGAAGCTGTTTTGACAACTTCTTGTGGTATCTATACCAATACTAATATGTCCCTTGCCTTGGTAGAGAGATTCAATAACAGGACTGATCTTTGCTACTTCTCACGGGGATATAGGCTTTGCCCTTCATGAGATGCAACTTTTGTCGCATCTGCTAATGGATGAAAACCTTTATGAAGAATATGTTCCGACTGATGATGAACTGGAGGCATTGGCCAAGGATAACTCCCAGATGATTGCGGTCTTCGATGAGTTTCTGTGTTATTTTATGGTATGTACTCATCTTTTCAAGAGTAAGATGCCTGGGACATGTTATACATCCAAGTGATTGGTATACCTCTTCTTGGGTCATGACACCGAGAATAAGGTATAAGAGCACTTGGGTTGTAACCCACGCTTCTTCGAGCCGCTTGATGATTATACAATCAGAAAATTACTAAAGAAATCCGGATGTGTTGACAACAAATTAGAAGAAGACTGACATGGTTACACCGCTGGTACCTCTATTGAAAGTTACGTAAGACAGGGTGGTATAACCATGTCCCAGAAGGCTACTTTGGCAGGCTTCCTCTCTATCTAGCTGAGACGGTGGGCCAACGTAGTTGATCGCATTCACCGTGGCGTATTGTTTGCTGCCGTACATCTGGTGTTTAGGTATAGGATGGATATCCTCTCTGCCATGACTAGTCGACTGAATGCGGGGCTTCATGAGTTTACGACACTATGATGGAGAAACCTGATTCTCGAAGCGATTTTCCCCTTACTGAGATGCCATTAACATATATGTTCGGTTGGTTAATACTACACTATCCTTCTCTGATGGACCCTGCTCTTGGTACCGGTGGAGCTTTATCAGGGAATTTTGTCTGCAGATATGTCGAGCCTACAAGGAAGGCAAACATATTATTCGATTATAGAAAGGAACTGAATCGAGGCTCCAACTGGAAATTCTCCTATATTTCTCCACCACTTGGGTATGAGACCTGCTCGACTTCTTTCCAGGATCTAGAGCATATTGGTTTTCGTCCACCTCCAGCAGCCTTTTCTAGGTTGATGATGATCAGACCTTTGCATCTGGTGTATCGGTTCGAGAATGTGTGCTATCTTAAACTATATCTGCTCAGCCTGTTTGCTCGACAGTTCGGCTATGACCAGATGTATGTCGCGAATGCGACTACCTGCCTTCAAGCCTCCAGAATTTTGATTGATGGGGCTCGAGGGTGGAGATATTATAGTACGAGAGGCACTAATGCTGTGTTTACCATGCCCTCCACTACCTTTGAGGCGGGCTCGTATATGTTAAACACATATGCAAATTTTTATACTTCAGCCAACACCTTCTTCGAAGGTTATTCTATAACAGATAGTTTTGTTGGCATAAGAAAAGCACAAGAAGGACTTCCGTCTTCCTTAGATTTGGGAGAAGTCAAGGAGAAGGTTTTCGCTGATGCTCCTCTAGAGGCTGTACCTGTCGGTTTCCATAAGGAGGCACAAAGTGCATTGCGCGTCCCTCTCAAGAAGCGGAAGGGAAAATCTTTCGTAAAGGGAGATAACAAAAAGTAAAAGACTGGGACTTCATCTTCTCAGTCAGCTCACGACGAATTTCCTTCTTCTGCTAAAAGGAAAGGGAAGAAGAAGAAAGAAGCAGTTGTTGCTGAGAAGCCCACAACGAGGACAAGGGCTCAGACACAACGTCTTGAAGGTATCACTCTGGAAGCTGAGCCTTATCCTGTAAAAATCTTATATTTTAAAGGAGCAACCCCATCTCCTGTCCAGAAGGAGAATAGGAAAGTGATTGAAGAAATGAGTAGGGAGCGGGTTGCTCCTAAGGAATCACAAGATGACCCTTCTGAAGCTGAAGTATCACCTCAGCCACTGCTCAAATGCAAAGCAAGAAGAAAATTAGTGGCGTCCAGAGTTGTGAAGGAGAAGACTGTGATTTCTCCTACCCCATCTTCACAAAGGCAGTCTCCTGGTCATCAAGAACCATCGCTGCCATCACGAGATGGATCTCCGCCATCACCTAGAGGTGTACCCTCTTCAAAAGGTGATACCCTTAATCTTTCAGTATAATAAGAGTTATTAGATGTTAACCCCTTGGCCATTTGTATTAAGATTTCTTCATCTCCAGAACTTTCATAGGCTAGCACATCCATTCCAGCCGCTCCTGTTGATATCTTTGCGGCTACTATTTTAAAGTCGATGACTGCTGAGACTGATGTCCCCCTATTTGCTAAAGCATTCACAGCACTCATTTCGTCTGGTCTGATGTCTCCATCGGCTTCTGATGACATTTTGAGGGCTATTGTGCCTGAGAAAGGGCCAGCTCAATTTGGAAAAGTTTGGAGTCGAGACGCAAAATAGGTTGCTTCGGAGGTTCCAGCTCCTTCTATGACCCAAACTACTAAAGCCACTATTCCGCCCGAGCTACCCTCTTAAGATGAAGATATTATAGAAGCACTGCTGGACTCGAACTACGAAGATGAGCAGATTTATGAGGACATTGCTGATACTGTCCAAGATTTTGAGAAAGCCAAATCGAGCTAGGATCAGTTAGCGACCCAAGAGGGTCAAGATTTGGTAGCCAAAGATGGCTAAATTGTGATTGAGGGTGATGAGCACCCTATTGGAGATGGGGGCGACAAGAGTCCTGGTGGAGGCAACAAAAGTCCCGAAGGCCCTAAGGGTGATGAAAACCCTGATACTGATATTTGGGGGACTCAGAACCCTGTTGAACAAGTTTTTGAAGAGAAGCAGGTAGAATTAGAATCCCAGGAAGAACAAGCTACATCTGAAGTTGAAAAGACCCTCGCTCCGTCGGGGACCAAAAGTGATTAGGCTGAATCAGGGGCTAGGGGCAGCCTTACTGATTCAGAAGACGGAAGAAGCCATTTAATGTCCGGAGGCTTGGAAGCGGGGAGTAGTCAAGCTGGGGAAGCAATATCTGCGTCTGTACTGGAAAGGCTTTACACAGAAAAGGATACCCAACCTGTCAACACCCCTTATATTCCAACATGCCCAGGTAAATTTCTGATTTTATTTACCATTGTGTTTTATCGAATGATATATGATATAATGATTTTGATTTGCATTGCAGAAGGTCATGTAGGGACACTAGCTGAGGTCCCAGTAGCTTCTGCTGCTTTCAGCATTAGTTCGACTATGGCTCACTTGGATGCTGGAAACCTCACATCACATGCCATGGAGGGGAGTTCATCAGGGACACCTGTATTGAAATCTCCAAGTGCTGATGCTACCTGCCAATATTCCTTCGGTCTCTGTAGAATGAAAGGTTTCAGACCCAGCAGCGACACCTGGCATGATGGCGGTAATGGGCAACATTATCCGTACTTATACGGATACCTTCTGTAGCACACTACGATCCTTGTTTCAATTGGCCATAGAGAAGAACTATACTTACGATTTATGAGGAGGTCTTCTCTTTATCCAATTGAATCCATGCACAATTTTGGAGACAACGAGAGAGAGGATGCCTTAGAGCAAATCCTGTTGGAGTTAAAAGAGCCTATCCAGTCTTATCAGGACATGGTCAAGGGAAATATCAACAGACAGGTGGATGCCGAATGCAAAGCCATAGCTCGAGAACATGGAGAGCGGCGATCCGTGCTTGAAGACACTATAGTAGCATTTGCTGTACAATCTGGAGAAATATAGTCCGTTATAGCTGAGGCCGTCTCTTCTATTAAAATTTATAAGGCTGAGGAAGCAGATAAAGACTAAGAGGTGTCTGAAGGTCAGGCTCGCGTCCAAGAGCTGGAAGCTGAATTGGCTCAAGCTAGTGCATCTGTCATAGCGGCTAAAAAACGCTAAGAGGAGGTTATAGAACTGTGTCAATTTGCCTCGAACCGTCTGGATGACTTGAATAGACAGATGTAGAAGCTAAAAAATCATTTGGAGCCAGTCACGAAATGGTGCCAACATCAAGAAGGTGCTGGTTAATAGGTTGTGCAAGACTCAGGTGGCACCAACTACTAGAGTGCGCCACCTCTACGTGGCAGGCTTCCTCAAGAAGCTGTAATAGTCGTAATGATGACTGACAGCTCGTTAGATGAAGAAAATATCTTCGAATCCCGGGAAGCGCGACGCTCGAGAAGACTGTGTCAGTTTTTTTAATGTTGACAGTAGCTCGTGCCAGCTATCAAATGGCGCGAGGTAATCAATGACGACAGAAACTAAGAGACTAACTAGGAGGCGCCAGTTATCAAATTGCGCTTGGTGCCACCTATCAAGCTGGCACAACCTAATCAATTTTTATCCAGAAGTCTAGTGACGTGGCGCACATGCCACTAATCTTGAAGAATATGTCCACTACACTGGCCACGACCATGCACATCTCTTTCACAGAATGCCACACGTCCCTAGCAGTTCATGTAACCATTCGCGCAACTGGAAGGATGGCGCACAAAATACAGTGCGCGCAATTCAAAATAACTACTTAACAGTTATTTCAGAACTCTATAAATAGAGTTTCAAATCACTTTCAAAGTATCACTAATGATCATAATCTCCTGCTAAAGTGCTGTTGCATTCTCCAGAGGCTTGTGTCTTCAATACCACATCATCCAAGGGATAAATTGATCGTCTTCTGATCAGATTCCTACAGTTGTACTTCTCCAAAAATTAAATTGTACTAATTGTACTTTTTTTCTTAGTTTGTAAATCAAACTTTTATTTTTGCGAACAAAATGGCAACTCTGCTGGGGACGACTTTCTCCTCCGATGAGAAGGTGACAACTCAATGTGATACCGCGTCGATCGGCAAGACGCAGAAGACCTTGGTCGTCCAAGTTGACCAAACGGCCTACGAAGCTATAATCAGTGATGGGGGCGCAAGGCGGACCACTATTGCTACCAAGAACAAGGCGCACGCCATTTGGACTCCGAAGTCCGTCAAAACACCAATCCCAGCTTCTGTGCAGACTGCACCAAATGCTGCCTTGGTGCAGAACAAGGAAAAATGCCCTTTGGCTACTCCCTCTTCCTCCCCAGTTCTGAACTTAGGAGAGGACATGTCCTTTTCTACTCCTTTACAGAACCAAAGGAAGTGACCTTATGCTGTTGTAGAGACTGCACCCACTGCTGCCCTGGCGCAAAATAAAGGGAAACACCTTTTGGCTACTCCCTCTTCTCCTCCAGTTTTGAACTTGGAGAAGATCACATCTATTTTTGCTCCTACGAAGAACAAAGGTAAGCGCCCTTTGGCCTGTCCTAATCCTTCCCTAATCCTTGACCTGGTAGAAAATATTGCTGATTACGCCCTTGCACCAATCACTATGCAAACTCATTTGAGCAGGAGTTCTACTTGTCTTGATAGAGACAACCAGGTCTTTGCGAAGAAAGTAAATTCTGTTCATTGGCACCATACTAAGCGTACTGGAATTGGATGCACAGTGCAACAAGGCATCTTGCCTACTCCTAAGCACCAACCAAACCCAAATCAGGATCTGCCAACTTTGCGTATATCAAGATCCAAACAAAGAAAATTGATGGTGTCCCAAACAAACACATAGGAGGCGCACCTTTCTGACATGCGTGCCTATCTCAACAGGCACAAATCAGAGCCAACTTCATCAAGCCACAGGGTGCGCCAAGTACAGTCTGCGCCAGCTACTGATCTGCATAAAGTAAAGACTTCTAAAGTCAAGGACTCCCACACCTATGCTAAATAGCTCAGCACTTTCTTGTACACCCAAGGGACCAGACATCTCAAGGACAGGAACCATATTCCTAATGTAATCCATGAATATGTACCCTCTTCTTCTCCTTACCCTATTAAGGTAATGAATCTCTGGGAGATTCTTATACAAAAGTGGAAGATCATAGGTTCGTCTCATGTATCTGCTATAACTCCACCTACGGAGCATCATCATAATCATAAGATAGTGATTAAGTATTGCTGCCAGGCAGCAAAATGGTCTATTTTTGACCATTTGAACTATCCTCAATCTCCTAAACTGATCATAGCAGTAGATGGAGATTTATCTCCTACAACAACCACATACAAGGAACTCAAGTATGCTTCCCATGAAGCTCAATCACAATGATGCTGTAAATCAGCTAGGAAAACTGTCTTCGATCGTATGAATTACAATCGTTCTTCTGACATATAAAGTCAGCCTCCTAAAGTGACTCTAGTTGATGAAGACGAGTTGCTATTTGCTACGGTCAACATGACATCTCGCAGTACTGGAGGTAGAAAATGTCTGAGATGCAATGCATCATGCAACCCCGGTCAACAATACTTGGATCGGATCTGTGACTCCAACGAAGGAGTCTACAAATATACCAGATCAAGAAGCCGAGAAATAATCGGTCAAACAAATCTTCCTTCCAACCGAGAAACAATCGATCAAAGGAATCTTTATGACTCTGACCAAGATTCCCTCAGTCAAAGGGATCTTTCTATCCCTTATCATGGATATAGTTCCTTGTATGACTTTAATGCCGACAGTGAAAGCTCCGAATGGATCATCTTTTCTACCAGCTCTTCTTTAATGGCCAGAGAAGTGACTGCCTCTGTTATTAATGAAGAACAAGATGAATCTAGCTCCGACAGTCAGGAGAAAAGAATCGCCTCTTTAGAAGCCAGCTTGGAAAATATGGCTAAATTAATGGCGAGCATGCATGCCGTAATAATGGCACAACATACCATTCCACCGGTTGCGAATCCAATTCCAACCCAAGAACAAGTAGTGGCATCTGCTTCTATCAATATCGGTCAGGGGGTACAATCTCCTCACAATGTTATGGAGCCAACTCCAAGTCTTTCTGGTGCTGGGGGTGGTGCTTATCATGCAGTCCCTCCTCCTAACACACCAAATCAGTCTACTGCTCCACAAACATCAGGAGACACTAATGAGGCCGTAAAGCTTTTGCGTACTCAGTTTGAAGCCTTCAAACAGAAGGATGGCCTACAAAAGATTGGGATCAAATAACCTTATCCCATAGAGTGGAAAGAAGTTTCGTTTCCACCCAAATACAAGCCTTCCACCATTATGCTGTTTGAAGGCAGTACATCTCCAAGCCAGTACCTCAATCACTTTGAGGTAATGACTGATCAACTTCAGCCGAACGATGCTCTACTCACTAGAGTATTCGTGGGATACTTAGCTGGTACAGCTTACGACTGTAGAAGTATAAAATGAACGACTATGTGCCCACGTGATAAGGGGCTATGCACCCACATGATAAATGTGCCCAAATGATAAAAGGGGCTATGCGCCCACATGATAAAGGGGGGGCTATACGCCCACAGAAAACTACTTCATATACTAATCATGCGCCCAAATGTGGGCGCATAGTCTGCTCCCAGCACTATGTGCCCAAGACAGAAATGACCCTATGACCCGGTCAACATCCACGATCAATCATTGGCCGAGGCATGCGGCCACGTCAGTCTCTACGAGCAGTCGTGCATCAAAGCATGCAGCCACGATCTACCCACGATCATACAGTCTTTATGCGCTTACGTCCTATGCGCCCAAAGGGACACTATGCGCCCACAGTGAAATCAGTATATTTTCTACCTCTGTGTGCATAACAGTTGTTTCGGTGTAAAACAACTATAAATAGAGGACATATGCCTCTTCAAATGGACAGAACAGAGAGCATTTTAGAGCCAAATTGCTGCCCTTCTAGCCAGTGAGCCGAGAGTTATCAATTTTCTTAGATTTTCTCTCACTTTTATAAATCGGAGTGTCAACGGAGTAAAGGAATAATTATCGCTCGATCTCCATCGTCCCATTTCCTAGAATTCCTTTTGTACTCGGGAATTCTCAGTACAGGATCTCTCAGGTGTACTCGATTTGTAGTGCCTTGCGCTAATAAGAAAAGACGGTGATTCTTTTTTTTTGTAAGTATCTACAAAAATGGTGACTCTACTGGGGACTACCTTTTCCTCTGACGAGAAGTTGGTGATGCAATCCGATACTGCTAAGGTGGAGAGCACTCAAAAGATGCTGATCGTAAAGTTCGATCAGTAAGTGTTCAAAGAAATGCTCTCGAGGGATGGCTCTACTCCCTCAAAATCGGTAAAGCCGAACAAGTCTCACAAGACTTGGCTTCCGAAGGCTCGTGTCGCATATCATACTAGTGCTGTAGAAGATGTGCAACTGAAAAACTCTGTCACGTGGGCGCATAGGCCTTACACGTGGGCACATGGAGCTCCCCTGTGGGCACATAGCTCTGCCACAGAGGCTCCTGATGTGAAGAAGGAGCATGCTGTTCAGGGCTTTACTAGCCCGACGACTCCTCTCCTGAACAACCAACAACATAGTGTTCAACACTCGAGACTAGGCAAAGGAAAATACTACGATGCCAAGAATCGAAGTTTTCAACACTTTGGGCAAACTCAGCGAAGCCTGCAAACGAAGAAGGTAAAACTAGGGAAAAAACGTTGATATTTCCTAAAGTACACGACCAGTGCCATGTGCCCAAAGGAGTATGTGGGCGCATCATTCTGATAAGAAGGCTTCTGTCTTCTATAGACTTTCTGTACCCATGCGCCCAAGATCTGCTGACCCCTTCTATGTGCCCACAGCTAGGAAGGCCAAGCGTGCTGCCAGATTTCTTAGGAAGCATGCGTCCAAAGGCATGCCCCAGGGCCTATGCGCCTGTAGAAGCATGGAAAATAATAAAGAAAGATCCATGCGGCCAGGAAATCCCATGCGGCTCAGAAAGCCCATGAGGCTCAGAGATTCATGCGGTACAAGGGACTATACGGCTCTGTTATCTCCATACGGCTCAAAGAGAAGTGCCACGTAGCATACAAACAACTCTTCCCTTACTGCATTAATTGCCGTGACGGCTGACAGCTCTGACAAGACGACAGCCCTGACACAAAGATGTAATTATGACTCTGTCATAATGATAGACTCCTAGGGAAACGAAGGAGATCTCTGACACAATCCTCCGAGATCTAGAAAACACCACGCAGCCTAGACACGTGGACAGTCATATGCGGCTCGAGCGGAGACTCCCCATGCGGCTCGAGCAAAGACTCCTCATGGGGCTCAGGCCGAAGTTGCCCTATGCGGCCCAGATTGAAACAGCCCTATGCGGCTCAAGCGGAGGCTTCCCCTATACGGCTCAAGCAGACGCTTCCCCATACGGCTCAAGAGGATCATCTCCATGCGGCTCAAGCAGAGGTCTCCCCATGCAGCTCGCAAGGATCATCTCCATGCGGTTCACTACCCATTATGTGGCCCAGATTACCATGTGGTTCGAAGGTTCGAGGGCCACTCCCCAAGCAGCCCTGACACGTGGCAGTCTTATGCGGCTCAATCCTTATGCGGCTCAATCCTCATGCGGCTTCAGATCCCCTCAGTGACTCCCAGGACACGTGTCATAACGCCAATCAATTTCTCAGATTTGCTGCAATCAAAGATTGGGTCAAATCCCAATAATCTGGGACACGTGGCAGGAGAATTAATTAAACTTATTCATTCAGATTCGTAGACATCAGCAAATCATCATCACGGAGATTTATTCCAATCAGCATTAATTACTGATAGAATTTGGTGCAATCTACATTAAATGGCCCAGATTCATCACACTCAAGATTAATGGCCCAGATTGATCAATCAACAGGCCGCCGCCACTCTAAGGGGTAATCATTGTAAACCCTAATGATTGCATTCCCCTTCTTATAAATAGCGAGGTGCCATTCCCTTGCAAGGGGACCCTTTTTCGAGATCAGAGAGCACCAGAATACTTGGAAAGAAAGATCCGAGAGAGAGCAAAGAGAGCATTTCTTCAACGCTAAGCAATCTTCCGGAGCCAAGGCTGCATACCGATCGTCCAAGGAGTAAGGCAGAGCGGCCGTCGCTTTCTCGAGCCTTTATCGTCACCCCCCAGAATCTAAAATAAACAATTGTACTTAGATTGCTGTACCTAGGTTTTTGTCCCTAGGCTTTCTTTGTACAAGCGAGTTTGTAATATAAAGTAAAAGTCCAGTCCTCCGATAATTGTTCTGCTCTTTTATATTTCATGGCAAACACGATGGCGACTCTGCTGGGGATAAACTTCTCCACGGCTGAGGAGTTGGTGACGCAATCGGATGCAGCCAAACTTGGCTCCACGAAACAGAAGATGGTCGTCCGCTTCGATCAACAGGCGTTTGAAGAAATGCTCTCTGAAGAAAGCGCTAGCCCGGTCCAGAAGCGAACCTGCACAAAGAAAGCTCGCTGCGAGTGGAGGCCAAAATTATTTGGTCTTCCATAAGCTCTGGAGGGGTACTCTCGGCTACCCAAGACGGCGAAGGCGACTCTCATACGGCTCTACTTCGAACCGTAGAGAACTCTGCTGTCCCCAAGTCTGGCAGAGGAAAGCACTACGATGCTGGACTTGCAGGGACAAAGAGTGATTCTACGCGCCCCAAGAAGAAGCCGAACACTCATGCGGCCAAGTCTGCCAACAGCATGCAGGATGCTCATGCGGTTGAGCCTGCCAGCCGCATGAAGAAGGTCTATGCGGCCAGATCATCCAGCCGCATGAAGAAGGTCTATGCGGCCAGATCATCCAGCCGCATGAAGAAAACTCATGCGGCCGAAGCTCCCAGCCGCATGAAGAAAACCTATGCGGCTACGCTTGCCAGCCGCTTGAAGGTTATGGATGACAGCCGCATGACGCCTACTCCACGTGGCTCTGTCTTCGACCGTCTCTCATATGATCCTGATCTCTTGTGCTCCCAAGAAGATATGTCTGACTCTCTCTAGCATCACCTAGACTCTTCCTACTATGTGCCCTTACGTACTAGAGCGAAGAAGTCTAGGGCAGCACGAGCTTGGCAAGCTCAGTCCGCGGACCCGATCTCTGACCATCAGAGCGCACCGTATACTGTTATGCGGGCCTCAGATGTAAAGTTATACAGAACCACTCGAGTCCAGACCCCGGCGGCGAATGGACAGAGAGGTTCGCAAAAGTCTTCCAAAATCCAGGGAGCAAACATGGTCGATCCAGACCCATCTGACTTGCGCGAGACCATCCTCCACAAATGCAAGGAAAGAGAAGATGCACCGGGGTGCAAAGAGTCCTCCCACGGACGTCAGTACCCAAGTCATCGTCAACTACTGTTGCAGCAACGCAACAGTACAAGAGGACCGACGGTCCGTCTTCCAAAGACTGCAACGATCAAGCTCAGAAGACGAGGCGCCTTCCGTCATCTCCTGCAACTCTGCTCAGAAAGTCCCCGTCGATGGAAAAGAGAAGAAGATGAATATTCCTAGCCCCAAGATTTTAACCACTATGACTAAGAGACTCTCGTCTAAGCGGGTACCCACCATCGGAGTTTTCCAAAGTACCCGTTCTAAGACAAAATCTGCTACAGTAGGAGATTCGTCGTCCACAACACTGGAGGTTGCTAGGACTGGGGGTAGCACTCCTCCGAACCTCCACGATAATCCAATATTCTAAGAAGACGAGCCAGGGGAAACAACTCTCCCATCAGATGCAACAAACCCTGACGTCCCCGAGGACATCCACAACTCCCAAGACGAGGCGAACTCGGAGATTGGGGGTACTGTTCCTTCCGAGTCCGAACCAGAGGAGAACATTCCGACATATCCAGATGACTTCTCACTACAAGGGTATGATTCGGAGGGCGCTTCCTCCACCGCTCCGTCCATCTCTTCTCACGCAAGGATGGTATTCATGACGGACAGTAACCAAGGTGGTTCCAGTGATCGCTAACGCATCGACACTCTGGAGGCCATACTGCTTGCCTTGGTCAAGTCTGCAAACGAGATCAAAGCAGCTATTCCAACTCTGCAGGGAGGAACGCCTGGCCAAACAAGCGCGGGTCCTGCGGTCAATGCAGACTCGAATTCTGCGGCACCGAACCCAGACAACAATCCTCCTGAAGGAACGGCCCCCACCGCCGTGGATAAAGCTCGCAAAGCGAGAAGAGAGGTCCAGGAGCTCCGAGCCATGTTTCACGCTCGAAAAAATTCTTGAGACCTCAGAATATGGCAACCATACCCTGCTGCATGGAGGTATGTTCCATTCCTACCAAGATATAAGCCGTTCAATATCAATCCTTATGATGGCAAGACCTCAGCAAGTCGGTACATTACTTACTTCGAGGTCACCACCGACCATCTGCCCCATGATGATGCCATCCTCATACGATTATTCATCGGGGCATTGGAGGGAGTCGCCTTCGACTGGTATCGTAACCTGCCAGACAACTGCATCCATTCCTTCGCCGGCTTCAAGCGCATGTTCTTAGAGAGGTTCTACGAAGTAGGGCAGGACATCACAATGTCCACCCTCATGGACGTCGTCCAAGGGGAGAAGGAGCTGATAAGGAACTACATTGAGCGGTTTCGCCAAATCGCAATGAAGCTGTCGTCTGGAAATCCGGATTCCTCCCTAATTGAAATTTGCCAAAAGAGATTGCTCCCAACAATCAGTCTCTGGATGGACGAAAGTCAATTCAAGGACTGAAAGACGTTTATCATCAGTGCCACTAGCGCCGAAGAACGGTTGAAGAAGGCTCGCCAACTGGGATTGCACATCTCGGACGGAGAGAACAAGGGCAAGCGTCCTAACACCAACAACGACAACGGGGGTAGTCCCTCCAACAATCGGGACAGCAGGGGTAAACAAGCTATGGTGGCCGATACAGCCCAGAAACCTGAGCCAAAGCCGGCAGACAAACAATGGCCGCAAATCACTTACTCCTTTGAAGACGGTCACGTCAAGCCCATCTTGGACATGCTCATACAAGGAGACAGAATTCAGCTTCCTCCACCAAGACGGGAACCTCGGCCGACAGACATAGAGAATCCAAAGTACTGCCATTACCACCGCTACGTCCACCATGCCACGCACGATTGCTACCAACTAAAATGGTACATCCAAAATCTCATCGATTCGAACGCTCTGGCCATCGACTTCGAAGAGGTAACTGTGGCAGCCAATATGGTGACAGTACAATTTGGCAGCTTTCTCCCAACCGAAGCTCGAGACAGTGTGGTACCCATCCCTCTGGCGACAATAGAGGTTGCTAATCTTCTACCTCCCCGAGATCAGGCTGCTGGGCTAGTGCTCCTCACCACATCACGAAGGAAGATTATGTGGGTCCATCCAGACTTGGTATTAGAAGTAACTCAGCTCACACCATCTACCATTCGCAAGAAAAGTAGAAAAGTCAGGTCTTGCCGTATAATTTCAGCAGATATCGAAGAAGCTACAGCCATCGCCACTCGGTCTGGGGCACAATCCCAACCTGTGGCTGATAACACGGCTGAAGATCATCAGCCCGCTACAACTGACGCTCCGGGACCGGCTCAGCCTCCGACGACCGACAAGCCTAGGCCGAAGGAGACTCGCTTTGACAAATCCCTCCGAAAAGAGGCACCGCAGGGGCTGGAGAAGCCCTACAACTTCGACATCTTGGCGCAATTGGCCAACACACCGGCCAAGTTATCATTATACGAGCTTCTGAGACTCTCAAAAGATGTTCGCGCGGCTTTGAGCGATGCACTCCAAAATGCCGACGCATACTTGGCTCAGGTCAACCTTACGAGAGAAAACTCGCCTGCAGATCTCCAAGACAGCACTTGCACAAAAACGATGTCCAACATTGTCTTCACTCTGCAGGACATGCTCATCAAAACCAACCTGCACGATCGCCCGTTATACTACACTGGATACATCGGCAACGTAAAGGTGGATCGGATGCACATTGATCCTGGGTCTTCCATAAGCATCATTCCGAAGGGTTTGCTACATCATCTTCGCATTCCGATGCATCGCCTGACGCCTACAAGCACCGCCATCAGCGGTTTCAATTCGGGCAGGAGCTACCCGATTGGGAAGATTTGTCTGAAGTGTCAAATTGGCGATCTCCAATCAGAAGTGACCTATTACGTCATAGATGCAGACACTTTGTACAATATCCTCTTGGGGCGCTTTTGGATATACGATTACATGATCGTGCCTTCCACGTTGCATCAGTGCTTCAAGTACGTCTACAAATACGGCTTCGTGAGGACAGAATTTGCTGATATCGATCCCTTCAAAGGGGTCGAATCCTACTACTCAGACTCCTGCCTATATGAAAAGTCGAAGAAGCACCTTGGTGAAGGAGATGTACAAGCTCGTACCGAGACATCCACAGGATCAGAAGAACCTCTGACGATCCACCTCCAAGCTCGCAAACCTGGCAAGTCCGCACCCCTTACAGCCACTCTGCGTAAGGACGCAATCAGCCTCTCGGCGTAAGAAGAGCAGATGGTAATCCGGCTGCCAAGGTCTGGCCAAATGCCAAGACCCACAATGGAGCCACTAACAATCAGGCTGCCGAGAGTCGGCCAGCCGCAAACGGAGAAGCTCAATCCCTCCGATAATCCGATAACGATACGCCTTCCCAAGAAGAGTCGTCACCCCGATGCAAGGTCTGGGACTTCTAGCGAACCAACCACTCCCCGCCCGGCATCGAGCACCAAGCTGGGGGTCGCTAGCCTGACAACAACTCCACGCTCTGCTCCACCAGCTGAACCTCTGACGATCAAGCTGTCCAGGTCGTCCTCTCAGTCTTCATTTATACAGGGGGTAGCCGAAGAGGAACCGGAGCTAGCCAAGTATGTGGCTGCCCACACTGATGTTACCTCCGCAGATGATGTAATCCTCCTAGAAAAGATACCTTACTTCATCAATAAAGGGCTATCTTTGAACTACTTCGAGCTCAATAAGCTATGTACAATGTATGCTATAGAACATGGTATAGGCACTCACCTACACACACAGGTGACAAATGTGTACACCGCAATCCAGCTTATTCCAGTGGAAGACGCTTACCGCATAATCGAGGGAGGGGATCATCCAATCATCTTCGGCCGGAAGGACGATCCGCATCCCTTCACCATAAAAGAAGTCGACCTTGGGTCAGATGCCGGGAGACTGCCTCTGTATCTTTATAGCCCCCAATCCAAACATCTCATGCAAAAATAGGGATATGATCTGGAGACTACGCCAGGCTTGAACTACGGCACCGGGCGACGATTACCTTTGAAGCCACCGGTCCCGGCTGGCAAACCACGGGACTACTATAGCAAAACTCGATGTGGATTAGGGTATGTAACACCCACGACGACCCCTGAGAGTTCAGATGAAGAATGTGACTGGTAGTCACATTCAACCGGGTCACCAACTTCTGACTCGGATACCAGCATCGGAGACATATTCAGACAAGTCCTGTCAGTCAACATGGCATTCGCCGACGCTTATGAAGAAGATGAGGACATGCCTGAAATCCTCGAGCTAGAGCCGTGGGCCCAACAGTTGGATTCACAATAGAAAAAGTGGTTCGAACTGAGAGAACCCCCTATGGAAGATGAGGTTATACAAGTGGATCTCGGTAGCGAATCTTCTCCAAAACCAATCTTCGTCAGTAAAAGCCTAACAAACGAAGAGCGAGAATCACTGTTGGAACTTGTCAAAGAATATATCGATGTATTCACATGGAGCTATGAAGACATGTCGGGATTAGATCCCGATATTGCTCTCCACAAACTCAACATTCGGCCAGATGCAAAGCCAGTCAAACAACAACAGCGACGCTTCCGCCCGGGCATCATGGATGCGATCGAAGCCGAAGTCAACAAACTAATAGCCAGCAGTTTCATTCGTGAGGAGCAACATCCTGACTGGGTCACCAACATAGTTCCGGTCCTCAAAAAGAACGGGAAGATTCGAATCTGCATCGACTTCCGCAATCTGAATGAGGCATGTCCAAAAGATGAATTCCTCCTCCCTATCACAAACATCATGATCGACAACACATGCGGCTTCGAACGTATGTCATTCATGGATGGCTTCTCGGGGTACAACCAAATCAAGATGTCTCCTGACGACGAAAAGCATACATCATTCCAAACACCGATTGGCACATATTGTTACACAGTCATGCCTTTCGGTTTAAAGAATGCTGGTGCCACATATCAAAGAGCCATGAGTATCATCTTCAGAGACCACTTATGCAAGACGGTGGAGTGCTATGTTGATGACATCGCCGTCAAGAGTCGCTGTAAGGAAGACCATCTGCAGGATCTGAGAACAGTATTCGACCTAATACGAGCTCACAATTTGAAAATGAACCCTACGAATTCCTTCCTGGGCGTATCCAGCGGGAAGTTCTTGGGTTTTATCATCACGGCCCGGGGTGTCCATGTAGACCCTGAGAAGACAAAGGCAATTATGGAGATGGGTCCCCCGAGAAATCTCTACGAACTCAGAGGCCTCCAAGGGAGGCTAGCTTACATCAGGAGGTTCATTTCTAACCTCTCCGGGCGATGTCGACCATTCATCCATCTCATGAAGAAAGGCGTCTCATTCATATGGGACGAAGAATGCCAACTTGCCTTCGACAGCCTCAAAGAATATTTATCGAACCCTCCAGTCTTTGTGGCTCCGGTTGCTGGAAAACCATTCCTGCTCTACGTACAAGCAATGAAACATTCCCTCGGGGCTCTGCTGGCACAAAACAACGATACAGGCCATGAGCAAGCCATATATTACCTCAGTCGAATGATGATTAGGCCAGAGCACTGATACATCGCTGTGGAGAAGGAATGCCTCGCCCTAGTGTTCGCCATTCAGAAGACGCGGCACTATGTCGCAGGACAAACCATACATATGATTTTACGAGTCAACCCTCTCCGGGTCCTCATGACTAAACCAGGGGCACTCAGCTCCCGCCTCGCTACATGGGCAATATTGCTGTCCCCTTATCATATGATCTTCGTCCCACAAAAGGATGTCAAAGGTCAAGCCCTGACAGACTTTTTGGCAGCCCAACCGGGCTCGGAGTAGTCCAGAATATATTGAGAAATCCCAGATAAGGTCGCCAACTCGCATGCAACCTGTCACGACGATATATGGCGAATGTTCTTCGACGGTGCTTCGAGAACCGGACCTAAGGGCAACATCGTCGTCGGAGTCGGGGTGGTGCTGGTGTCTCCTTCTGGATTGGTGATCAATCGCGCTTACTCTCTCACAGAACCCTACTCTAACAATGTGGCCGAGTACAACGCTTTGGTCATTGGCCTCCAACTTGCAAGAGAGCTGGGGGTAGAATACCTTGAAGCATACGGCGATTCTCAGTTAATCGTCAATCAGATCCGAGGTTTATACGAAGTTCGCCACGAAGACATGATCCCCTATCACCAAATAGCGATCGACATCATCTCGTTGTTCGAGGCGTTCTTCATCGAGCACGTTCCCAGACTCCGAAATATTGAAGCCGATGCCCTAGCTGGCCTTGCCGCTTCCCTAGCGGTTCCAAACTATGCTCATCAATCGGTGGATGTGATAGGCCACGAACTGGTCTATCCCAAGAACAACGTTCAGTTTGTGGCAAGTTATTCCGCTCAGACGGTCGACGAAGCGCCGGACTGGAGACAACCATTCATAGACTTCGTCGTCTACGATATCCTGCCCGAGAACCCAAAGGAAGCTACTTCCATCAGAAGGCGTTCTCTCAGATTCTTCTACGATACAGAGACAAAAATGCTGTATCGCCGATCCTATGATGGATTATTGCTTCGGTGCCTGTCAAACACAGAAGCCAAGGAAGCCGTACGAGAAGCTCATGACGGTATTTGTGGGGCCCATCAGCCTGGCCCTAAGTTGCCAGACCGTCTTCGCCGAATGGGCTACTACTGGCCCACGATAGTAGCAGATGTGATAGATTATGCGAGAAAGCGCAAAGCTTGCCAAGTCCACACGGACTTCATCCACCAGCCATCCAAATTTTTATATCCGACAGTGGCATCCTGGCCGTTCGAAGCATGGGGGATGGATATCATTGGTCCAATCACTCTACCTTCCTTCCGAGGACATCGCTTCATACTCTCAATCACAGATTACTTCTCCAAATAGACGGAATCTGTGCCACTCGCAGAAGTGAAGACTTCAAACATGATCAGCTTCCTCGAGCATCACGTCATCTATCGCTTTGGACTGCCCCGAAGGATCATCCATGATAATAGTCTACAGTTTGCAAGCCACGCCTTCTATCGGTTCTGCGACAAGCACCGCATCCAGAATATTGCTTCGACACCATACAATCCAGCAACGAATGGGTTGGCAGAAGCATTCAACAAAACCATCATCAAGTTACTCAAGAAGTTCGTATCGTCCAACAAACGCGACTGGAACGAGAAGCTTGGTGAATGCTTATGGGCGTACCGTACCACGGTTCGAACAGCCACAGGGAACACACCATTCTCCCTGGTGTACGGGAGTGAGGCAGTTCTCCTATTGGAGACTCAAATACCCTCACTCCACGTCGCCCTCACTTATCAATTGACGACGGATGATAACTGCTATCGCCGGCTACAAGAGTTAGAGGCCTTAGATGAAAAGCGCCTCCTGGCTCAGCAAAGGATCGAGCTATACCAAGCACGCATCTCTGGAGCCTTCAACAAGAAGGTCAAAATCAGAACATTCCAAGTGGACGATCTCGTTCTGGCAGTCCGGAGGTCGATGGTCATGACTCACAAGACCACCGGCAAGTTCCAGCCGTAGTGGGAAGGCCCATTCATCATTGAGGCTGTATTCTCCAACGGTGCTTACCGCCTCGCAAAACAAAATGGAGACTTGCTCATGTTGCCCGTTAACGACAAGTTCCTGAAGAAATATTATGTATAAACGACATTCCAGGTCATCGAGTCATGTACCCGCTGGTGCCGCTGAACTCGCATCCACAAATATTTCTAAATTTTTGAGTAACGTACCCGCTGGTACCTCTGAACTCACCCTCACAACATTCCAGATTATCGAGTTATGTACCAGCTGGTGCCGCTGAACTCACATCCACAAACATTTTCCAGATTATCGAGTCATGTACCTGCTGGTGCCGCTGAACTCACATCCACAAACATTTTCCAAATCATCGAGTCATGTACCCGCTGGTGCCGCTGAACTCACATCTATGAACATTTTCCAGATCATCGAGTCATGTACCCACTGGTGCCGCTGAACTCACATCCACAAACATTTTCCAGATCATCGAGTCATGTACCCGCTGGTGCCGATGAACTCACACTTTCATAATATTCTAAATTATCGAGTCATGTACCCGCTAGTGCCTCTGAACTCACATTCCGGTCACTCTTTCAGATAGTAAGTCATGTATGATCTTACCACTGAACTTTCTTCCTGGAAGAGATCCTCCCTCATGATCCACTACCCGCACTCCCAGTGCACAAAAAGGGTAACAGATCCACAAATTTCTAAAACGGCCATGTCCTCATTACCTCTGAGTCGTTCCACTTCCGCCAAAAACAAAACACCCCTTACATAGAACTTCCATGTCCTCATTACCTCTGAGTCGTTCTGTGTACCCTCCTTCATTGAGCCCACTCCTGCCATGTCCTCATTACCTCTGAGTAGGAAGGCTCCGTCGAAGAAACCTTCATGCTTGCCACGTCCTCATTACTTCTGAGTAAGTATGAAGATTCCCTTTCGACTTATTATCTGTACCCACAACCGGAGTACGCCAAGGATAATAGGTCCACAAGTATTCTCCGCTGAGTCCACTCCTGCCATGTCCTCATTACCTCTGAATAGGGAGACTCTACGGTAAAACCTCCGTACTTACCATGTCCTCATTACCTCTGAGTAAGTACGTTGGTCCTCTCTCGTCTTATTACCCGTACACTGAACCGGGGTACGCCAAGGGTAATAGGCCCACAAATGTCCTCTGTTGACCACAAAAATCCTCCGTTGGCTCCACTCCTACCATGTCCTCATTACCTCTGAGTAGGAAGATCCCGCGGTGAACAAAGCCTTCATACTTGCCATGTCCTCATTACCTCTGAGTAAGTATGTTGGTTCCCCTTTCATCCTATTATCCGTATCCTAAACCAGGGTACGCCAAGGATGATAGGCCCACAAATATCCTTTGCTAAGTTTCTCAGCACAGGCCCACCATTCCTCATCTTGCCCCGGGAGCCCAGCTGCTCCATGGCATCCTTTCTCCCGATACCCGGAACGTCCGCGATCGCGTTACCGTAGAACCGTTCTAGGTATCCCCAATCAAACTTGTTACCCGTACCTAAAACCAAGGTATGCCATGGGTAGCAGGTCCACAAACAAGTCCCCCATGCGGGGCAAACAATACCATAATACTACAAGCACAAAAAGCAATACAAATGAAGGGTAGAATGGAAGGTACTCTTTATTTGAAGGATGAAAAAAGCATTACATGTTTCGGGACCACGTCCCTCTCAAAAAAAAAACGAAACCAGAAAAAGGCCGACTATAGTTCGGTATTACACAACTCCACGAGGCGGATTTTCACCAAGGCAGTCCCCCTCTCAAGCCTCTGTTTAGCTCGACGCTCGGCCTCTTGAGACAACTGCTCTACGTCATTCAAATACAGCCTGCCAGTCGTTCTCTATCTTCTTCAGGGCAAGTTCTAGATTGGCAAAGCCCAACTAAACTTGTCAGCCTCCAGAATGGCAATCCCTTTCTCAGTACAAGCAGCTTCGAGCTCAGACTCCAGGAAGGCTAGCTTTCTCTGGAGCTCGAGGATCTGTTCTCGGGTGTCGGTTACCCCGCGGGAGACAGCCGCTTCCCAAGCCGCGCAATCTTCAGTTCGACGGCTCCATTGATCGTACAATCGGGTCAAATCCCGACGGTCCTTTAATATAGCCGGTTTGAGCGATTCCCGGGCAACCATCACCTTCTCTACCGCGATAACGAGGAAATTGCGCTCTCGGTTTATTGCCGCAGGTAAATCGGCTTGTTGCAGCATGCGAAACTGGGCCACAAGACGATCAGCCTCTAACAGTTTAGTCTCCAGAAGCGCAGCAAGATCCCCTCTACCAGGAGGTGTTCTAAGAATATTGATCTGGCCACTAGCGCATTGATGGGCCAGAGCAAAGGGAGTTCCCCTTTATACAGCTGCCTCAATCCCCCTCTTCAGGTGGCGGTGGAAACTGTCGACCACATCCTGGGACACTTCATCCAAAACCTTTGTAGAGGATGGTGTCAAAGGAAGTATGGCAGGCAGTACCGAAGGAGTAGCCTCAGAACTTGTCGTCCCCGCCACCAAGGAAACAAATTCTGTACGAAAAGATGCATGAATGGCAGCTAGCTCCTCTTCCGCTGCCCGAAGAGCCTGGATGCTGGACAAGGCGGAAAGGTTAAGCCCCGAAACTATATTCGCAAAGGAGGGTGCATGAGGCATCGTCCGTTGCCCCAGCTGTATTGCCACTTGGGCTCCAGAACTCGACTCGGCTGGAGGCCCCTCAATATCGGTTAGAAAAGAAGAAGACACATGTACTTCCGTCAGAGCCCCCCTGGTGGAGTCCTTCCCGGCGATGACCGTCATCGGCAATAAAGGGATGGGATCTGTACGTCCAAAGCAACCATTAATCGACGTAACCCAAAGGATAGGATGATGGAGTAAATAGGCTTCCTCACAAGTTAAGGTTTGACTTATCTTACCAGGGGAAGAGCATGGAGGCTGCGATTCATCCACAGCTGGCGTAGTATCCCCACCCGCGGCTTCCGATCCGAATTCAACTGGTTTCTCTGTCATGGCCATCCCTGAAAGGGAGCCAGCCAGGACAGTGTCATCCTGTTGAAGTTCAGATGTCTCAGGGACGGGTACAGTAGAACTCCCATCCCCCTGGGTTGAGGTCCCAGCAAGGTGAGACTCCTCGACCGCCTCCGGAAGAACCCCAACAGCATTGATAGCTGTGCACACATCACTGACCAAATGGGACAAGATCGGATCAACCTCGGCAATCGGGTCCTGAGAAGCGAACTCATCTGACGCCTATAAAGAGCAAAAGAAAAAAACGATTAGGCCATAACATAGAAGAAGAAAGAAGAGGGTAGTTGAATTTCAAATTACCTCAGAAACGTCAACATCATCAATAAACAGCCTGTGACGTCTTATCGCAGCATGCTTCGTAGAATAGGTCCGGCCATCATCGGTAAGCACGTGCCTGTTTCGCTTACGTGAAGGACCAGGCACAGCAGGTGGTTGATCCTCCACCGCCTCGTCAGGCCCAGTAGGCGGCTGATCTGCCACCCTTTTATCTGACATAATAGGGGGCTGATTCCCAACATCCTCGTCTGAAGAATGCGATGAGTCATCGGCGTCTTGCTCATCATCCTCTTCGTCCACTGCAGTGGACTCCGAGTCTGGCACGGGAACCCTATTCTCTCCTCTCTTTCTCTTTCTGGAACCCTCGGGCTTTTCTGCCAAGCCGGTCCCGACAATGAACCTGGTGTTCATGTCAAAATTTACGGGAGATTTGCTCGCCGCAACGTGATAAAGAGCCACCATGTACAGAATATCTCCTTGTGTTTTAGCGTCATGGACTGAGAAGCTAGCCCGGGTATGAACAGCAATGTAATAATGCCATGCCCGGATACCGTCAAGGACACTGCCCTAGAAACCCAGGCAAGCACTGGGGCAGTCAAGGAACAGCTGGCTATACCCGAATTGACGAGAAAACCTGCTAGGCAAATAAGGCTCCAAGTATACGTTATTTCGGTAACGATATACTAGGTGCGCGGGGCGAATGTTGCGCAGCCATAGAAGCATCTTCTCAGATAAGAGCTAGGGAGGTTCAATGCCATCAACGTGTATCCCCCTCACTTCTCTAGGGGTAAACTGAGGAAGAGACACAAAGAAGTCGGGCCCGTCAACTCTCGCCAACGCCCTCCGGCAGGTCGGTATGGTGTCGTGCTTCCAAGGTTGATGACAGTATCAGAAAAGGAAGGCGTCATCAGCAGTAACATCTTCTTCAGTTCCTGGCCTCATCAACGATCGATAGTACATCAGTAACCACCCCATAAGGTAATGGTATGGTAGTTCTATCCGCTCAAAGTCCATCGTTGTATCGCGAGCAATGAATTTAGATGAAAATGCACGGAGGTCGTGGTGTATGCTACACACCATGGCCGGAAGAAGGGCCAATCTGACTTTAAAAACCAGCTTCACAGCCGAAAGAATGAAGTGGTGGCTGATCCTTTCAGTAGAACCTGCCCCGCCTGAGACTACGCAATTTTGTAGCCACACCATCAAGAACCCGTCCAAAAGTGCTTTTTCAGACATCTTCCAGGTACCGTAGTGGAAATAACTGAAGGAGTCAGTGCGACTCCCAAATCTATCGCGTTTGGACCTCGATCTTTTTGCATTCAACTTCAGGTCCTGTACCTCCGCCTGGGTTCGAGGATTCCGAGGAGAAATCCGGCCGGAAGGACGTAATTTGAAGAGATACGCGACCCAAGCCGTAGTATGGGGGGCGTTCCCTTCTGAAATATTATTCTTCTTGATAACAGCCTGGTGACAGATGCTATGATGACACAGCAGTTTCCGGTACACATCGACGAAACCCGGGAATCGTCGATCCAGATCACCGAATTCTTCGTTCGTCGGGTATATACTTCAAAGGCCTCACCCCTCCACGGCAGCTTAGAAACGGCGTGTATTTCATGGAGAGCAAGTCCCAACTCCCCTTCGGGCGCGAAGAAAGTCCCCGTACGCCGGTTATACAGCTCCAAAAGGGCCATGAACAAAGGCTTGTTAATGGGCAACCAGTAACAGGTGCCCCGGATGGCGTAGTAGAGATCAATCTCCCGAAGGGACTCCCCGTAGTTCCTCAGAATCCAGGAGGTAAGATTGCTCCATGTAGGAATGGGGTTTATCCAATTCAGCAGCGACAACCTGCCCACAGGATAAGACCCCTTGCGAACAAGTTGATTCAGAAAGGTATCAGCTCGAGTAAAAGTAAAGTTGGGACCCGCCACGTTTATAAAAGTACCAGGGAGCAGCCCCATCACACTTCGACTGACTGATTCCTTGCCCGTACATGCTGACCCCGTATGCTTATTATGGTGGATATTGTCCACGAACATCCTCGACTGGGTGGGAGTCAGGGAGCCCGCCATTGTCCTACTCAACGGTACCATGTTAAACCACGAGAGGGGAAAATGCCGCTCTATCTCGGGAATGTGGATCTCCACCCCGTCCACAGTAAAATCCCAATTCTCAGAGACATCCAACAATTGGGAGTTCTTTATAGAAAAAGCATCTCCAAAGAGAAAAGCTGGTTTCTTATATTCTCCATCCAGTCTTCCCGAATTCATCATAGTACAAAAGAAGTGGAAAGGCTGGTTGGCGATGACAGCCACCCTCTCCAAAGGTTCATTAGCTGGAAGCTGATCCGTTATATGTCGAATTAAGCCGTCGAGCCGCACGCCCACGGCAAATTGAGCTGAACCCACAAGAAGCTCTCCTGCTAGGTTGATTGGGAGGTTCACTAGAAAATGACAAAAAAAATAGGATTAAGAGATGGTTAAAGCGAAATCACTGAAAAAATCTCAAAAAGAAGTTCCCACGAGCCTATGCAGCTCGGATCAACGAAGCTTTATGCGGCTCAATTTCAACTGGGCTTCAGACGGTAGGGCTTCAATGGAGCCTATGCGGCTCGGGTCAACACAGCCTCATGTGGCTCGATTCAGTTGGGAGTTCCGTATTACACTGGTTCGATAGCTTATGCGGATCTGTTGAACATATGCGATTTTATCTAGCAAAAGAGCTTATGCGACGTGACTTAGCAAAATACTATGCGGTTCAGTTTGTCAGAAACATATGCGGCTCCGTTCAAAGGAGACTTCATACGGTTCATGTCCAGAGACTCAAATCCTTCTCATGCGGCTCAAACATAGGGCATCTCCTATGCGGCTCGGATGTGAGGGTCGGGCGGCCCATACAACATATGCGGCCCCATCACCCTCAAACTTGGGCGGTTCAAACGAAGGCTTGTGCATAGATCATGCAACAGAGCCATGGGTTCTTAGGATTCAAAGAATTCAAAAGCAATACTTACCCTTGAAAGAAGGACGAACATCAGGGTGCACTTCGGGCACGACGGCCGACGAGGAGGCCGCCTTCTTGCCCTTCGCAGCGACGGAGACGACTTTGGAAGACTTATGAGCCATTTTCTTCGACGGTCGGAAAAAAAAGATAAGGAAGAGGAGACAGCAAATAGTTGAACGAAGAAGAAAGTAAAAAAATCCCGCCGACCAAACTCATCCATATTTATAAACAAATGCGAGGCATTTCAATTCCCGTGCATACACGAAGACTGACTCTTCGGTTATCGAGGTGAGCCGCGGAAAATGAAGGCCAAACTCCTCGGATCCCGCACCGAAAAGTGGCCTTTAAAACTGACAGCAAATCAACAACATTTAATGTAAAAGATTGCCATGCGTGGCAATAATGACGTGGCAAGGAGATATGCGGCTGAGCCATCCATACGGCTGAGAAACCCCTGCGACTCGAAAGTCCCTGCGGCTAAGCCATCCATGCGGCCAAGACATCCATACGGCCAGAACTTCATATGCGGCTAGAAGAGCTTGCATACAGCCATCCTTCTTATTCAAAGTATTTCAATTTTACAAATTGATAACTTTGAAGGAGGTCTTGTAAAAGTATAGAAAATAATAAAGAAAGATCCATGCGGCCAGAAAACTCCATGCGGCTCAGAAAGCCCATGCGGCTCAGAGATTCATGCGGCACAAGGGACTATGCGGCTCTGTGATCTCCATGCGGCTCAAAGAGAAGTGCCACGTAGCATACAAATAACTCTTCCCTTACTGCATTAATTGCCTTGACGGCTGACAGCTCTGACAAGACGACAGCTATGACACAAAGATGTAATTATGACTCTGTCATAATGACAGACTCCTAGGGAAACGAAGGAGATCTCTGACACAATCTCCCGAGATCCAGAAAATGCCACGCAGCCTAGATACATGGACAGTCATATGCGGCTCGAGCGGAGACTCCCCATGCGGCTCGAGCGAAGACTCCTCATGCGGCTCAGGCCGAAGTTGCCCTATGCGGCCCAGATTGAAATAGCCCTATGCGGCTCAAGCGGAGGCTTCCCCTATGCGGCTCAAGCAGACGCTTCCCCATGCGGCTCAAGAGGACCATCTCCATACGGCTCAAGCAGAGGTCTCCCCATGCGGCTCGCAAGGATCATCTCCATGCGGTTCACTACCCATTTTGTGGCCCAGATTACCATGTGGTTCGAAGGTTTGGGGGCCACTCCCCAAGCAGCCCTGACACGTGGAAGTCTTATGCGGCTCAATCCTTATGCGGCTCAATCCTCATGCGGCTTTAGATCCCCTCAGTGATTTCCAGGACACGTGTCATAAATCCAATCAATTTCCCAGATTTGCTGCAATCAAAGATTGGATCAAATCCTAATAATCTGGGACACGTGGCAGGAGAATAAATTAAACTTATTCATTCAGATTCGCAGACATTAGCAAATCATCATCACGAAGATTTATTCCAATCAGTATTAATTACTGATAGGATTTGGTATAATCTACATTAAATGGCCCAGATTCATCACACTCAAGATTAATGGCCCAGATTGATCAATCAACAGGCCGCCGCCACTATAAGGGGTAATCATTGCAAACCCTAATGATTGCATTCCCCTTCTTATAAATAGCTAGGTGCCATTCCCTTGCAAGAGGACCCTTTTTCGAGATCAGAGAGCACCAGAATACTTGGAAAGAAAGAGCCGAGAGAGAGCAAAGAGAGCATTTCTTCAACGCTAAGCAATCTTCTTGAGCCAAGGCTGCATACCGATCGTCCAAGGAGTAAGGCAGAGCGGCCGTCGCTTTCCCGAGCCTCTATCGTTACCCCCCAGAATCTAAAATAAATAATTATACTTAGATTGCTGTACCTAGGTTTTCGTCCCTAGGCTTTCTTTGTACAAGCGAGTTTGTAACGTGAAGTAAAAGTCCAGTCCTCCGATAATTGTTCTGCTCTTTTATATTTTATGGCAAATAGCGACCATAACAAAAAGGCAGACCATAACGCGTATAGCACGAGGCTATCTTCAAGGTCATCACGGAACTTAGGTGTGGGGGTTGCCCCTTCACACGAACTAAGTCCGGATGTGCCAACTTCCCTTACAAACCCATATGCAAAGCTTGACAATGCATGTGAGATGGGTTCTGGTGAAGCTCCCTTCTGCCGATTTATGCAACATGATAACTCACAAATGTAAAACGAGGGAGATCATTACTACTCATGAGGTGCCTCTACCGGAATACCTGTGCACTAGTATTGTCATCAACTGTTGTTGCTCCAAAACAATGAAAGTTCCTCCAAGGCAGTCCGTGTTTTGACGACTGTAATATCGCCACTATGTGTTTCATCTAATATGGCTTCATGGGGTCCTCCCTATGGAAGCCCCAATCAAAGAAGGTGGATCACTAATCCAACCTTTTCTTCCAGTCCTGTGAACAGAAGAAGAAGAAGTCTGCCAGCAAACAGCCAGCGAGCTGTTACATTTGAAGGAGTCTATATGGGTATTCGGTCAAGGACGAGATCCCTTATATATGGCGAGAACCCTCAAGCTGGGGGTGGTGTTCCCTCAGAACTTCAAGCTAGGGGTAGTATTCCCTTAGAGTCTGAAGTGGATGACCTCTACGTCGAGGGTAGCCTTCCAGATGACGATGGTATCTTCGAGTCTGACGGTGACTATCTACTTTCCCTACTTAAAGATGAAGGCCTCCTCAACTCTGAGACAGACAGTATCAGCACCAACTGTACTATTCATCCTTGCATGCTATCGACGTACATGACAGATGGAGAGAGACCTGAAGAAGCCAGTGATCAAACCAACAAGCGACTGGAGAATCTTGAAATGGCATTCACCAAGATCACTGACATGCTTACCAGCATCATGGCTATCCAAACTGCTGGGGTTGTTCCCCCACTTCAACCAAACGTCTTAGCACAAGCTAGTCCGGTTCGTAGCAACAACTCTCCTTCACTACAAAGGGAGTACTATTCCATTGCACCTCCTCCAAATTTCGTAAATGCTGGGGGTGGTCCTTCACCGACAGCACTTAACAACCATACAACAGCCGTTTCTCAACATCTGCTTAATCAGCAGGATACAATTGATTCTTTTGTTGTCCGTCTCGATACCATCTCACACAAAGACGAGCTTCAGAAGATGGGAATATCTCAACCTTGTCCTCCTGAATGGGAGAATGCTACTTGTCATCCTAACTATAAGCCATTGATGCTAAATTCGTTTGACGGGATGACTTCTCCTCGCCAACATATGACATACTTCAACATACAGACGCTGTACTTACCAAGAGACGATGCGTTCTTGTCAATGCTATTTATCAGCACCTTGCAGGGAGTAGCTTTTGAATGGTTCTGTAGTCTGTCTGACGGTTGCATTAACTCCTTCAAAGACTTGGAGAGGCTATTCCTCAATAGCTAGGTTTTACGAGAGAGGCATGCATGTTAGTATGTCCACCCTTATCGAGACTAAACAGAGGAAAAGTGAGACTGTTATTGCTGTTATTGAATACTTCAGGCGACTAGCCTTGAAGATGTCCTTCGGTATACCAGACTCAGAGCTTATGGATACTTGTCGGCATAACTTCCTTCCTATAGTGAAGTTCTGTCTGGGTATACATAAGTATGATACATGGCCCGCTTTTATCGGGGCCGCTGATGCTGCTGAAAATGATGTTCCTAATATAGAACTACTGGGGTTGAAGACACCCAAATCTGAAGACAAAGGTAAGCACCCCCAAACTATCCCTATCCGTGGAGGTAAAAGAAAAAAAGTCTTGAAGGTTGACACTTCCAAGGGAGCTCCCAATTCTCAGAATGCTCCTGACAGACGCAAGAAGACTTTCTCCTTTGACGAGGATGACGTTATTACCATTTTCAACACGTTGATAAAGGGTAATAAACTGGTATTGCCTCCACCACGACGTCCTGAAGAGGCAAGCCGACTCAGCGACCCCAAGTACTGTCTCTATCATCAGTACGTGCACCATTCTATCAAGGATTGCAACGTCTTGAAGAGGAAGATCCAATAGCTCATCGACAACCAAGTTATCAATCTCGAAGCTGAAGACAAGGTCGTGTCTTCTAACATGATCTCTTTTCTATTTAGTGACATTCCTTCCACAGAACTTCCAGACGGCGTAGTTCCAATTCCCAAGGCAATAATGGAAGTCTTTAATCTGCAGCTAGCTCGCGATTCAACATCAACTCTGGTGCCACTCACGACGGAGTATGGTGAGATTATGTGTGTCCATCTCGACCTTGTGCAAGAAATAAAGTAGGGGGTAGTGCCTTCCAAAGCAAAGAGGGGCAAGAAATACAAGCCATTCCATATGGTGTCTTCTCCTATTTATGAAGTCCTATCTGGTGAGACACGATCCTGCAAGACTTACCAACGGACTTATGACCCCGCACAAGAGGACGTAATGCCTTCTCAAGCTCCTGCTGCCCCAATAAGTTCAGAAGCTGGTCCGTCTAAGTCCTTAACTGCCGACAATACTAAGCAGGAGGAGACGCGATTTGACAAATATCTGAAGTCACCAGCTCCCGAAGGCATGGATCGGCCTTACAACTTTGACATACTGGCACAACTGGCCAATAAACCTGTCAGATTGTCATTGTTCGATCTACTGCGGCTGTCGAAAGAGACGTGTAAAGCTTTAAGTGAGGCATTACTACATGCTGACTCGTATCTCGCTGAAGTCAAAGCTCCCGCTAAAGATCCGGTCTCTTGTCCTCACTTCCATAGCACTATGGAAGTGGTTCCCAACATCAACTTTTCATAAGAGGATATGCTACTAAAAAATAATCGTTAGGATAGACTGTAGAAGTATAAAAAAATTTTAGGAAATGAAGCCCCATGCGCCCAAGCCAGTGAACCTCCATGCTCCCAAGCCAGTAAAGCTCCATGCGCCCAGTCAGTGAAGCTCCATGCGCCCAGTCAGTGGACTCCATGCGCCCAACCAGTGAAGCTCCATGCGTCCAGCCAGTGAAGTTTTATGTGCCCAAGACTAGCTCCTCCAAAAGGAGGGCACATAACCTGAGACATGGCTATGCGCCCAAGCTTGACACAATCAAAGCCATGATCAAAACATGTACCGAAGCGCACGGCCACGTGAGTCTCCACGAGCAGTCGTTCATCGAAGCTTGCGGCCATGTCAACACTACGACCAACCCACAGATCTCGCAGCCTGTATGCGCCTACATCCTATGCGCCCAAAGCAGGACTATGCGCCCATATAAAAACCAGCATGTTTTCTCATGTGGGTGCATAACATCATTCCAGCTCAAGAACGACTATAAAAGGGGGCCCTCATCCCTCTTCAAAACACAGAACGAAGAGCATTTTCAAGAGCCAAATTACTGCACTTCTTGCCAGTGAGCCGAGAGTTAGCAATTTTCTTAGGTTTTCTTCCACTTTTGTAATCAGAGTGTCAACGGAGTAAAGGAGCAACTGCCGCTCGATCTCCATCGTCCTATACCCCAGAATTCTTTTTTTGTACTCGGGGATCCTCAGCACAGGATCTCTCAGGCGTACTCGATTTGTGGTACCTTACGCCAATAAAAAAAAGACATTATTTTCTTCTTCTTTTTGTGTTTGTCCACAAAAATGGCGGCTCTGCTGGGGACTAACTTTTTCTCTGACAAGAAGGTGGTGACACAATCCGATACCGAAAAAGTGGGGAGCACTCAGAAGATACTGATCGTAAAATTTGATCAGCAGGCGTTCGAAGAGATGCTCTCGAGGTATGGCTCTACTCCATCAAAATCAGCGAAGCCAAACAAGCCTCGCAAGACTTGGCTTCCGAAGGCTCGCTTTGCATATACTGCCAGTGTCATAGCAGATATGCAACTGGAGGACTCTGTCACATGGGTGCATGACTCTGCCACAGAAGTTTCCCAAATAGAGAAGGCTCACACCGTTCCGGGCTCTATTAGCCCAGTGACTTCTTTCCTGCACAACCAATAATAGGGTATTTAATACCCGAGACTTGGCAAAAGAAAATACTATGATGCCAAGAATCGGGGTGTGCAACACTCTGGGCAAACCCGACGAGGCTCACAAATGAAGGAGGCAAAATTGGAAGAAAATAGCGCTGCACCACCAAGCATGCGCCCAAAGCCATGCGCCCAAGGGAGTGTTTGGGCGCATAGCCCCAACCAGAACACTTCTGTCTTCAGCAGACTGGGCATCCAGGGTTATGCGCCCAAGGCTATGTGCCCAAGCTCTCTGGATCCATACTATGTGCCCACATCAAGGAGGCTCAGACATGCTGTCAAGGAGCATGCACCCAAGGCCAGTCTCCAAGGCCTATGCGCCCACAACAAAAAGATAGGCCCCAACGCGTATAGCACGGGACTGTCTTCAAGGACATCACAGAACTTAGGTGTGGGGGTTGCCCCTGCACGTGAACTAAGTCTGGATGCTCCTACTCTCCTTACGAACCTGCATGCAAAGCTCGGCGATGCATGCAACATGGGTTGTAAGGCAAAACTCCCTTCCGCTGACTTGCACGATATGATAAATCATAAGCGTAAAGCGATGGAGGACATAAAAATTCATAGTGCACATCCGTGCATAAGTATTGTTATCAACTGTTGTTGCTTCAGAGCAACAAGAGTGCCTCAGAGAAAGTCTGTGTTTCGACGGCTGCACTTCTCTGACGATGATAAGCCACTGTGTGTTTCATCCAACATGGCTTCATGGGGTCCCCCTTACGGAAGCGCCAATCAAAGACGGTGGACTATGAACCCAACTTTCTCTCTCAGCTTCGCGAGAAGAAGAAGAAGAAGTCTACCAATAGACGGCCAACAGGCTGTCACATCCGAAGGAGTCTATATAGGTACTCGGTCAAAGGCAAGATTTCGTACGAACGACGAAGAATCCCAAGCTGGGGGTAGTATTCCCTTAGAGTCTTAAGCGGATAACCCTCATACTAGGGGTAGCCTTACAGAGGATGACGATCCTCTGAATCTGATGATGACTATCTGCCTTCTCTACCTGAAGATGAAGGACTGGTCCACTTGGAGACATATAGTATCAGCACCAGTTGTACTGTTTCCTCTGTTCTTCCTCGCATGTTATCTACATACATGGCGGACGAAGAAAGACCTGAAGAAGCCGGTGATCAGACCAGCAAACGGCTAGAGGGTCTTGAAACAACATTCGCCAATATCACCGATATGCTTACCAGTATCATGGCGGTTCAAGCTGCTGTGTCTGTTCCTCCACCTCAACAAAACGTCTCGGCCCGCGCTAGTCCGGCTCACAGTAATAACCCTCCTTCACTGCAAAAGGAGTATCATTCCATTGTGCCTCTTCCAAATCTTATAAATGCTAGGGGTGGTCCTTCGCCAACGATGTCTGACAACAGTTTAGTAGCCGTTTCCCAACATACTCAATCAACAGGATGCAATTGATTCTCTGGTCGCTCATCTTGACACCATCTCACACAATGACGAGCTTCAGAAGATGGGGATATCACAACCGTATCCCCTGAGTGGGAGAATGCTACTTGCCCTCCTAACTACAAGTCGCTGACGCTGAATTCATTTGACGGGTTGACTTCTCCTTGTCAGCACATGACATACTTCAACACGCAGACTCTGTACTTGCTCAAAGACGATCCGTTCTTATCGAAGCTATTTATTAGCACCTTGCAGGGGGTAGCTTTCGATTGGTTCTGCAGTCTGCCTGACGGATGTATCAATTCATTCAAAAACTTGAAGAGGTTGTTCCTCAACAGGTTTTACGAGAGCGACATGCATGTTAGTATGTCCACCCTCATCGAGACTAAGCAAAGGAGGACTAAGTCTGTCATCGCCTTCATCGAACGCTTCAGGCGGCTAGCACTGAAGATGCCCTTCGACATACGAGACTCAAAACTTATGGATACTTGTCGACATAACTTCCTTCCTACGGTAAAGTTTTGTCTGGGTATACATAAGTATGATACGTGGCCCACTTTCATTGGGGCCACTGATGCTGCTGAAAACGACGTTGCTAAATTGGAACTACTGGGGTTGAAAACACCCAAATCCGAATATAAGGGAAAGCATCCTCAAACTATCCCTGTTCGTGGGGGTAAAGAGAAAGAAGTCCTGAAGGTCGACACATCCAAAGAGCTTTCAATTCTCAGGGCGCCTCCGACAAGCCTAAGGAGACCTTCTCCTTCGACGAAGACGATGTCATTACCATCTTTCACATATTGACGAAGGGTAATAAGCTGACATTGCCTCCACCACGACGTCCTACTGAGGCGAGCCAACTCAACGATCCCAAGTACTGTCTATATCATCAGTACGTGCACCACTCCACCAAGGACTGCATCATCCTGAAGAAGAAGAAGATACAACAACTTATCGATAGCTAAGTGATCAACCTCGAAGCCGAAGACAAGGTCGTATCTTCTAACATGATCTCTCTTTAGTTTGGCGACTTTTCTCCTACAGAAGTCCCAAATGGCGTGGTCCCGATTCTCAAAGCAATAATGAAAGTCATCAACCTACCGCCAGCTCGCAACTCAACCTTGGTCCCGCTCACGACGGAACGTGGTAAGATCATGTGGGTCCATCCAGACCTTGTGCAAAAAGTAACACAGGAGGTAGTACCTCCTAAAGAAAAAATGGACAAGAAGTATAAGTCATGCCATATGGTATCCTCTCCCATCTACGAGGTTCTATCTGGCGAGACACGGTCGAGAAAGACATATCTTCGGACGTACGATCCCGCATAAGAAGAAGCAGTACCTTCGTAAGATCCTGCTACCCCTACAAGCTCAGAAGCCAGCCCGTCTAAGCCTCCAACTATATACAAATCTAAGCAGAAGGAGACACGGTTTGACAAGTCTCTGAAGGTGCCAGCTCCCGAAGGCATGGATCGGCCCTACAACTTTGACATACTGGCTCAGCTAGCCAATACACCTGCCAGGTTGCCTCTGTTCGATCTATTGCGACTCTCCAAAGAAACACGAAAGGCCTTAAGTGAGGCATTACTACATGCCGACTCTTACCTCGCCGAAGTCAAAGTCTCTGTAGAAGATCCTATCTCCTGTGCCCACTGCCACAGTACTATGGAAGTGGTGCCCAATATCACCTTTTCACAAGAGGACATGCTACTCAAAAATAAATGTCATAATATAACCCTGTACTATACAGGGTATATCGGGGCGATCAAGGTGGACCGTATGCACATCGATCCAGGATCCTCCCTCAGCATCGTTCCTAGAAGTCTGCTTCAAATTCTGGGAATCCTTCTGCATAAGCTATCTGCAACCAACACAACTATCATGGCTTTCAATGCTGGTCGAAGCCATCCGCTGGACAAGATTCGTCTCAAATGCCAGATCGGTGATCTCCGAACGAAAGTTTCCTGCTATGTGATCGATGCCAATGTATCCTATAATGTCTTGTTGGGACGTCCATGGATACACGAGAACATGATCATTCCTTCAACACTTCACCAGTGCTTCAAGTATGTCAACAGCGACGGTGTCGTGAAGACGGAACTTATCGATATCAATCCTTTTAAGGGCATCGAAGCCTACTATGGGGATTTGGTACTTTACCAATCTCAGCCCCCCAAGGACGATGGCAACGAAGCTGACAATAAAGCTGAAGCAAGTACATCCTCCAATGATGGTCCCCTGATTATCTGAGTCAAAGGACGTACTACTCCAAAAAGTACTCCAAAGCCTCTCACAATCTGGGTGAAAAAGAAGAACCCTGATAAGGTCAAAC
Source organism: Iris pallida (assembly GCA_029216955.1). Classification (NCBI taxonomy): domain Eukaryota; kingdom Viridiplantae; phylum Streptophyta; class Magnoliopsida; order Asparagales; family Iridaceae; genus Iris; species Iris pallida. The sequence continues at coordinate 16,838,621 of JANAVB010026000.1, read as the reverse complement.
CATTGACCATCACTCTCAGCAAGACAGCCCGGGAGGAACCTACTGATGTCCGTCCTCCCAATCCTGAAGAATTACCCTACGTGGTGAACTCGGCCAAGACTGTGGCTCCTCTTCCAGATGATGATCCTCTTAAGGAGTATATCAATACTCATAATAATGTACCTTCAGCGGATGATGTTATCCCTGAAAAAGAACTTGCGTATTTCCTTAGTAAAGGTTTTATCTTTGAATTACTCTAATGTCTATTAATCTGTAAATTACTACATAGATACGATATATGCTCTAGAGAACGGCATAGGACCACACCTCTGCATGCCTGTCATAATGCCTCACTTGCGGGAAAAAGTTTACCCTGAAGATATCCTCTACTTTATCGTTCCAACTAGAAAGAAGGATGAAGAACTAATCATCTTCGGTCATATAATTGGCGAGAGAAAGTTCGTTCCAGACTCTACTTCTCCCAAGCACAACGTAAAAGCTGACTATGACTCTGGAAAAATACAACTTTTCTGGTATAGTTGGCAGGCCTAGAACATCATCTAGAACATAGGATATGACATCAAAAGCGACAAAGTACTAAATTACGGCCGAGGACGACGGTTTCCAATGCGACACTTTGCTCATCCCGACAAATCCGAGAACTACTATCAACGAAGCGGTATTGTTTTGGGCTATGTCACTCCTCCAACAACTCCCGAAAGATCAGATGATGAAGCAGATCATTGTTCTTATTTTTTTGATTCCTTCCTCTGGGACTCAGACTCCAGCGTCGGCGACATGTTCAAAGCAACTCTGTCCGTCAACAAGTTTTTCGTCGACCAAATTACAGACGATGTCCAATCAATTGAGCTTGAACAATAGGCTCAAAAGATGGATACTAGGTAGAAGTTACACTTCGAACAACGGGAACCACCTACCGAAGACGAAGTCATCCAAGTCAATCTAGGAGATGAAGCATCTTTCAAACCAATCTTCATCAGCAAAAGTCTATCTGGCGATGAACGCCAATCTCTTATACATCTTATAAGAGAATACATTGACGTCTTCGCATGGAGCTATGAAGACATGCCAGGCTTGGACCCTAAAGTCGCCATGCACCGTCTGAACATTGCGTCTAAAGCTAAGCCAGTGAAGCAGCAACAATGACGATTCCGATCAGACATCATGGAAGCCATCGAGAATGAAGTCAAGAAGCTCATTGCCAGTGGATTCATTCGCGAGGAACAACACCCATACTGGGTTGCCAATGTCGTTCCAGTCATGAAAAAGAACAGTAAAGTTCGAGTCTATATCGACTACCCTGATTTGAACTCTGTCTGCCCGAAAGACGAGTTCCCTTTACCGATCACCAACGTAATGATTGACAATACTTGCGGCTTTGAACGGATGTCCTTCATGGATGGGTTCTCAGGCTACAACCAGATCAAGATGTTCCCCGACGACGAGAAGCACACATCTTTTCGAACACCATTGGGGGTATACTGCTATACGGTGATGCCCTTCGGATTGAAGAATGCAGGGGCGACATACCAGTGAGCCATGAACACAATTTTTTGCGATCATTTGTACAAAATTATGGAGTGCTACGTAGATGATATCACAGTCAAAAGTCGTCTCAAGGGTAACTACCTCCAAGACTTGAGAACGGTGTTCGAACTAATACGTGCACACCAACTCAAGATGAATCCAACCAAGTCTTTTTTGGGAGTCTCCAGCGACAAGTTCCTTGGTTTCGTCATCACTTCAAAGGGTATACATCTGGACCCGGAGAAAGTGAAGGCTATCCTCGACATGCATCCTCCAAGAAACCTCAAAGAGCTACGCGGACTACAAGGAAGGCTAGCCTACATCAGACGATTCATTTTGAACCTCTCTGGAAGGTGTCAGCCATTTACTCAGCTCATGAAGAAAAGCGTATCTTTTGTCTGGACTGAACAATGTCAATACGCCTTTGACGACATCAAGGTGTACCTTACAAGCCCTCCAGTGTTGGTAGCTCCAATAATGGGGAAGCCCTTCTTACTATATGTCCGCGCTATGGACCATTCTATTGGTGCCCTATTAGCTCAGAAGAAAGAAGGCGGCCATGAATATGCAATCTACTACCTCAGCCGCACAATGGTGGGTGCCGAGCACAGATACACACCGGTAGAGAAGGAATGCCTTATACTAGTATTTGCCATCCAAAAGACATGCCACTATGTGTCCGGGCAGACTATCCACATTATATCTAAAGTCAACCCTCTCAGAATACTTATGACTAAATCGGGCTCTCTCAATTTCCGTTTAGCTACATGGACAATGCTGTTGACTCCAAGCGATATGATCCTCGTTCCTCAGAAGGCAGTAAAAGGTGAAGCATTAGCTGATTTCCTAGCAGCTCATCCTGTGCCGGAATCATCCAAACACTATGATGAAATCCTCGACAAAGTGGTAGGGTCTAACACTGCAACTGAAGAAATCCCCATATGGCGAATGTTCTTTGACGGTGCATCAAGAACATGACCCAAAGGAAATATCGTGGCTGGAGTAGGTGTCATACTCGTATCACCTGATCATCTGGTTATATACTGTGTATATTCTCTCGTGGAACCATACACCAACAACGTGGCCGAATATAATGCTCTATTAATCAGCTTACAACCGGCGAAGCAACTGGGAGTTGACTATATAGAAGCTTACGGCGATTCTAAGCTAATAGTTAGTCAAGTCCGAGGAGATTATGAAGTTCGTCACGAAGATCTCATCCCCTAACACAGAGCAACAATCGAGCTGGCGTCTAATTTCACTGGAGTCTTTATCGAGCACGTGCCTCGACTACAGAATATAGAAGCAGATGCTCTAGCCGGTCTCGCTGCTTCCTTGACCGTTCCAACCAATACTCAGCAGTTGATCACAGTGTCTGGTCGAAAACTATTCTGTGTTAAAGATGCCTTGCATATTCATCATAGTTACACAATAGAAACAAGCATTCGATGCTAAAGATTGGAGATTTCCCTTCATAGACTATGCCGTCTATGGAATCCTCCCCGAGGACCCAAAGGAAGCAGTATCCATCCAAAGGCGATCCCTCAAATTTTACTACGACACAGCTACCAAGATGCTGTACCGACGCTCTTACGGCGGGCTACTGTTACGATGCTTATCAGACACATAAGCCAAATATGCACTCCGGAAGGATCACGATGGAGTTTGTGGTGCACATCAACCAGGCCCCAAATTACAAGATCACCACAAACGAATGGGTTATTACTGGCCCACAATGATAGCAGATGCTGTTGAATATGCAAAGAAGTGTAGAGCTTGCCAGTTCCACGCCGATTTTATTCATCAACCTTCAGAGTTTCTACACCCGACGGCAGCATCTTGGCCGTTTGAAGCCTGGGGCATAGACGTCATAGGACCAATCAGCCCGCTATCCTCTAAAGGACCTCGGTTCATCCTAGCTATAATCGATTACTTCTCCAAATAGGCGGAAGCTATACTGCTCACCGAAGTGAAGACGTCAAACGTGATCAGTTTCATCAAATATCACATCATCTACCGCTTCGGTCTACCTCACAGGATCATCCATGATAATGGTCCACAGTTCGTAAGCCATGCATTCTATCGGTTCTGTGATAAGAATCGAATCCAGAACGTAGCCTCTACTGCCTACAATCCAGCGGCTAACGGGCTAGCGGAAGCCTTCAACAAAACCATCATAAAACTTCTCAAGAAGTTCGTATATTCAAACAAATACGATTGGAACGAGAAGCTCGGTGAATGTCTATGGGCCTATCGTACAACAGTCCGGACTCCAATGGGCAGTACGCCATTCTCTCTGGTTTATGGGAGCGAAGCAGTTCTTCCCCTAGAAATCTAGATTCCTTCTCTTCGAGTAGCCCTAGACAGCGAGCTGACTACCGAAGAAAGCTACCGTCTGCGACTCCAGGAGCTCGAAGTGCTAGACAAAAAATGCTTGTTAGCTCAGCAGCGCATTGAGCTATACCAAGCACGCCTTTTCAGGGCTTTCAACAAAAAAGTGAAGGAAAGGATCTTCCAAGTCGGTGATCTGGTCTTAGCAGTGAGAAGACCAATGGTCATGATAATCAAAATAAAAGGAAAATTCTAGCCTAAATGGGAAGGTCCTTTCATCATAGAATCAGTATATTCTAACGGTGCGTACCGGCTAACCAAGCCTGATGGTGACTTGCTCATGATGCCTATCAACGGTAAGTTCCTGAAGAAATACTATGTGTAACCTCTTTTACATAATGTTCACATATGGTCAGTCATGTAAATGTACAGTGCGATGTTTATATGATTTGAAAAATTATCTAAATATTATCCGTATTTCAAGAATCTTGAATACGCCCTGGATAATAGGTCTTCTAAATATTTCTCCAGTGGAATCATTCCCGTTTTTGACTCCGTCCAAACTCGGTTTGACGAAAACAAGTTACGTCCCTATTACCTCTGAATTGTTTTCTGATAATTATTTCCCAGTGGAATGATTAAATGTTTTGCCACGTCCAAATAACCTCTGAGCAAAGCATTCATCAAGGATAATCATGTCCCTATTACCTCTGAATTATCCACTCCCCCCTAATGCTATATATCTTTCCACGTCCATATTACCTCTGGTCAGATATAGAACATCCTCTGCTATTACGTCCATATTACCTCTACTAGCAGCTTCATTCAACTTATTATCTATATTCAAATAATTTGAATATAAAATAGATAATAGGTCCACATCATAAATTCCCCAGCGGAATACCTACCGGAAATATCCTTGCTACATCCATATTACCTCTAGCATCGATATTTTCACAAAACTACATTCACTTCTGAAAAGATTCTTTATTTTGTACTTAAACGTCGATCAAAAGATGGAAAAAGGGTACAAGAGCCGTGACGGCTGGAAGAAAAAAGTTACAAAAATCTACGGGATATACAGGCGATTGATGATGTCCCTTAGAGCCACGATTTTGGCCTCAGATTTCACAGTAGCTCAGCACCGTGCCTCTTCTTGACGAGCGGCTTCATCTTCAAAGAGGATCAGACTCTGATGCTCCCTCTCCAACTTTGCCAGCTGTTCTTCTAAATGGGCAGAAGTGGTGGCAGTCATGGCAGTCTGGGACAAATAATCCTCCTGTTCAGATGTTGTCGCCCGCAAGTCAGCTTCTAGTTGGGCGATCTCGTTCTTGATCTGTGCAATGTGATTATACTTCTCAGTAATTTATGCAGCCAGCCTATTCTTCGAGGCAGCACGGGCCTCACTTGCAGCATTGAACTGGTCGTACTGGTCATCCAGCTCGCCAATCTCTCGAACGAGGGCGTCCTTCCTTGCCTGGAAGGTAGCCTTCTCCTTCGTAAGAGACGTCATCAAAGCCTCGTCCTCTGCGCAGAACAGCAACGTTGGGCTCCGCTGTTTAGCATCCTGGAACGGGCCACCTGACCCTCCAGGTCATTAAGAACTTTCCTCAGAGTATTGGCCCGCTCTTCATAGCCGGCAATGCTCTCGAGGGCCGCCACTTGGCATTCGGCAACCACCCTCACAGGACCGAAGGCAGCATTCTGATTCAAGACTCCAGGAAGCTTCACTTTCAGTACAGAGTAGAAAGCATTGACGATTTCCTGGGCTATCTCCTCATCTTTAGCGGAGGTTGTCGGAGAGGAGGCTTGCAAAATTTCTTCTACTTCAGGAAGGGGTACCTGAGAAGAACCCAAACTTGACAAAAAAAATCCATCCCACCAAAAACCACTCCTGATTATCATGTGTCACGTCCATATTACCTCTGATACCGATAGTCTTCCGACTTGACGCCTGTACCCAACCCAAGATAAAAGACACGGTGTCAAGATCACAAAACCTATCACGACCGTGTTACCTCTATTGGGTTTTGTTTCAAATCTATTATCCGTACTGCCGGTGTGCCAAAGGGTAATAGGTCCACGAAAGTATCATTCCAATCTATTTGTTCGCTTTTTCGGATGCACAAAGGGGCAATAGGTCCAAACAAAAAGAGAGAGAGGGCTCCCCCAGCGGGATACCCTTTACACAAATGCTGTATTTGGCTCTCTAATACAAGCACCACAGATATCACAAGCAAAGAGTGGAGCGAATGTGTTCTGTTTATTCAAAATCAGTTACATTCACAGGACTACATCTCATGAGCAAAACAAAAGGTTCTTCATCTCTTCATTTGGATAAGAAGTAAAAGATTACATTGATGTCCAAAAGAAGGGAAAATCTGCTACTCATCAGCAACACATAGTTTGGTCAGCTTAGCAGCACCACGCTTTCGTCGAAAAGTAGTTTTGTGGCCCTCGAAGGAGGTCATGTTTTACTGTTGAGAAGCAAACAAAGCTATTGAACCTTCGAGAAGCAACACGAAGGAGGGCAAATATAGCATACTAAAACATCTACAAATGGTGATCTTCTCTCCTCCATATTGCAGACGTCCTGGGCCCATTTCTCCAAGAGACCATACCTTCAAAACAACATCTCTAGTGTTGCTTTTGCCTACTTGAAGAATCGTGAAAACAGAACTTTCACGATGACGCCCAACTACCGTCCGACTCTTCGATGTATAAAGGTTCTTCCTACCATCTGAGAAAAACCCTTCCAAAACATGAAGATTCCTGTGCTCTCTAATGTGTGTGTCAAGTGTTGCATCTTCACCATACCCAGAATCGCCGATACCGGTCCTAGAGAAATTTGCTAGCCAGATCCCTACAGAACATGAAAAGGGACATAAATAAAGTCAGACTCAGAAATCCACAGGAAAAACCAAGTTCTGAAGGGCTTCTATGCGCCCTAAGGGATATGCGCCCAAAACACGACATGTGGACGTATAACACGCAAATAATACGTGGGCGCATAAACATGCCACAGTTAGAGGGCGCATAAGATGGCAACATGTGGGCGCATAGCACACCACAGTGTTGGCGTATGACTTCTTTGGGTGCATAATGATGCTCACAAAAGTATGTTGCCTTAGGCGCAAGCACCCACGCAGAAGAAAAGTCCGAGCGTCACAAATTAACGCTCGAGACTTTGTTTTTGAAGCATGCCCTCACCCAGAATCGGGTCCTGGACTGCCGAGGACGCTGCTGCATGAGGAGAGCCACTCGACACAGCCCCCTTGCCCTTCGCGAATCTCTTAGCGACCTTGGGAGACATGGTTCTCAAAGAAAGATGATGAAGAGTTTTCTAAAAAATTCGAAGAGAAAGGAATAATGAGCTTTCTCTCTCCTCCAGGGCCTATTTATAGGCACGGGCCACTTCCTATACGCCCACTTGCTTTATGCGCCCATTGCATTGTATGCGCCCACAATGGCCTATGTGCCCACGTGAAGAATCAGCTTCCTGTATACTATGCGATTGTTACTTGCTAACGTGGATGACGTATGAAGGAGGGACCGCTTCAAATTCCACTCCAATGAATCTGACAGTTCAGATTTCGAGGAAGATCTCAACAGTCGTATCTCTCTGACAGGCTAGCCAAACACTATGCGCCCAAGGAGAGAGCCGCGCTATGTGCCTATTGCATCACGAGAAGACGATCCATGCTTCTTTCAAAGTATTTTGAACTTCTTCAAGTATTGAAAACTTTGAAGGGGGTCTTGAAGAAGCATGAAAAAATTTTAGCAAATGAAGCCCCATGCGTCCAAGCCAGTGAAGCTCCATGCGCCCAAGCCAGTGAAGCTCCATGTTCCTAGTCAATGAAGCTCCATGCGCCCAGTCAGTAGAACTCCATGAGCCCAGCCAGTGAAGCTCCATGCGCCTAGCTAGTGAAGTTTTATGCGCCCAAGACTAGCTCCTCCAAAAGGAGGGCGCATAGCCTGAGACATGGCTATGCGTCCAAGCTTGACTCAGTCAAAGCCATGATCAAAATGTGCACCGAAGCGCACGGCCACGTTAGTCTCTACGAGCAGTCGTGTACCGAAGCATGCGGCCACATCAACACCACGACCAACCCACGAACTCACAGCCTGTATGCGCCTACATCCTATGCGTCCAAAGTAGGACTATGCGCACACATAAAAACCAGCGTGTTTCCTCATGTAGGCGCATAACATCATTCCAGCTCAAGAATGACTATAAAAGGGGGGCCTCATCCTTCTTCAAAACACAGAACAGAGAGCATTTTCAAGAGCCAAATTGCTGCACTTCTTGCCAGTGTGCCGAGAGTTAGCAATTTTCTTAGGTTTTCTCCCACTTTTGTAATTGGAGTATCAACGGAGTAAAGGAGCAACTGCCGCTCGATCTCCATCGTCCTATTCCCCAGAATTCTTTTTTTTGTACTCGGGGATCCACAACGCAGGATCTCTCAGGTGTACTCGATTTGTGGTGCCTTGCGCCAATAAAAAAAGACAGTATTTTTTTCTTCTTTTTTGTGTGTGTCCACATAGACCTCTGTACTATACAGGGTATATCGGGGCGATTAAGGTGGATCGGATGCATATCGATCCAGGTTCCTCCCTCAGCGTCATTCCCAGAAGTTTACTCCAAATTCTAGGGATCCCTTTGCACAAGCTGTCTGCAACCAATACAACTTTCATGACTTTCAATGCTGGGAGAAGTTACCCTCTGGGCATGATCCGTCTCAAGTGCCAGATTGGTGATCTCCGAACAGAGGTTGCTTACTATGTAATCGATGCCAATGTGTCCTAGAACATCTTGTTAGGATGTTCTTGGATACACGAGAACATGATTATTCCTTCTACCCTTCACCAATGCTTTATGTACGTCAACAATGATGGCATCGTGAAGATATAATTTGCCGATGTCGATCCTTTTAAGGGTATTAAAGCCTACTATGGAGATTCGGTACTCTATCAATCTCAGCCTCTCAAGGATGACGGCAACGAAGCTGACGATGAAGCTGAAGTTAGTTCATCCGCCAGTGACGGTCCCCTGGTTATTCGAGTCAAAGGACATACTACTCCACAAAGTATTTCAAAGCTTCTCACAATCTGGGTCAAAAAGAAGAGTCCTGATGTTGCCGCACTATTGACCATCACTCTCCGCAAAACAACTCGGGTGAAACCCGCTGAAGACCATCCTCCGAATCCTGATGAGTTACCCTATGTAGTGAACTTGAGCAAGTCTCTGACTCTTATTTTGGATGATGATGCCCTTAATGAGTATATCAATACTCAAAATAATGTACCTTCAGTGGATGATGTTATCGCTGAAAAAACTTGAATATTTTCTGAGTAAAGGTTTATCTTTGAATTACTCTAATGTCTACCAGTCTGTAAACCAGTACGTAGATACATTGTATGCCTTAGAGTATGGCATAAGACCACATCTCTTCATGCCGGTCACGACACCCCGTCTGCGAAAAACAGTCTGGCTAGAGGATATCCACTACTTCATCGTTCCAGCAAGAAAGAATGGTGAAGAACTAATCATCTTCGATCGAATAATTGGTAAAAGAAAGTTTGTTCAAGACTTTACGACTCCCAATTACAACGCCAAAGATGACTATAATTCAGGTACATTGCAGCTTTACCAATATAGTTGGCAGGCCAAGCATATCATCCAGAACATGGGATATGATATAAAAAGTGACCAGGGACTAAACCACGATAAAGAATGACGATTGCCAATACGTCACTTTGCTCCTCCCGGCAAACTCGAGAACTATTATCAACGAAACGGTATTGGTTTGGGTTATGTTACTCCTCCAACAACTCTTGAAGGATCATACATTGAAGTTGATCATTGTTCTCATTCTTCTGATTCTTGTCTCTAGGATTCGGATTCTAGCATTGGAGACATGTTCAAAGCAACTCTATCCGTCAACATGGTGTCAGTTGACCAAATTGTAGAAGATGTCCAATCAATCAAGCTCGAACAATGGGCTCAAAAGATAGACACCACGTGGGAGTTACGTTTAGAACAACGTAAACCACCTACTGAAGACGAAGTCATCCAAGTTAATTTAGAAGATGAATCATCTCTTAAACCAATCTTTATCAGCAAAAGTCTGTTTGCTGAAGAACGACAATCTCTTATACAGCTTATAAGAGAACATATCGACGTCTTTGCATGGAGCTATGAAGACATGCCAGGCTTAGACCCTAAAGTTGCTATGCTTCGCTTAAATATCTTATCTAAAGCTAAGCCAGTGAAGCAGCAGCAACGACGGTTCTGACCAGATATCATGGAGGCCATCGAAAGTGAAGTCAAAAAACTTATTTCAAGTGGTTTCATTCGTGAAGAACAACACCCTCACTGGGTCGCTAACACTATTCCGGTCATGAAAAAGAACAATAAAGTTCGAGTCTGTATCGATTACCGTGATTTGAACTCTACATGCCTAAATTAAAGATGAGTTCCCTCTACCGATCACCAACGTAATGATCGACAATACTTGTAATGTCCTTCATGGATGGGTTCTCAGGCTACAACCAGATTAAGATGTTCCCCGATGGTGAGAAACACATATCTTTTCAAATACCGTTGGGGGTATATTGCTATATGGTGATGCCCTTCGGATTAAAAAATGTGGGTGCGACATACCAGTGAGCTATGAACACAATTTTTTGTGATTATTTGCGTAAAATAGTGGAATGCTATGTAGATGATATTGCCTTAAAAGTCGTCTCAAGGGCAACCACCTCTAAGATTTGAGAATGGTGTTTGAATTGATACGTACACACCAACTCAAGATGAATCCAACCAAGTCTTTTCTGGGAGTCTCCAGCGACAAATTCCTTGGTTTTTTTATCACTAAAGGGTATACATCTTGACCCGGAGAAGGTTAAAGCTATCCTCGATATGCGTCCTCCAAGAAATCTCAAAGAGCTACGCGAACTCCAAGGAAGGTTAGCCTATATCAGACGATTCATTTCAAATCTTTCTGGAAGGTGTCAACCGTTTACTCAGCTCATGAAGAAAGAAGTATCTTTCGTCTGGACTGAACAATGTCAACACATATTTGACGACATCAAAAAGTATCTCACAAGCCCCCTAGTGTTGGTGGCTCCAATAATTGGAAAGCCTTTCTTGTTATATGTCCGCGCTATGGATCATTCCCTTGGTGCCCTATTAGCTTAGAAGAATGAAGGCGGCCATGAACAGGCAATCTACTACCTCAGCCGCAAGATGGTGGGCGTCGAGAACAGATACACACCTGTGGAAAATGAATATCTCGCACTGGTATTCGCTATCAAGAAGACACGCCACTATGTGTTTGGGCAGAATATCCACAACATATCTAAAGTCAATCCTCTCAGAATACTCATGAATAAACCAGGTTCTCTTAATTCCCGTTTAGCTACATGGGCAATGTTGTTGACTCCATACGATATGTTGTTCATTCCTCAGAAGGCAGTAAAAGGCCAAGCATTAGCTGACTTCTTAGCAGCTCATCTAGTGCCAGAATTGTCACGACCCGCACCCTAGAGTAAGGGTACGAAAAGTGGGTACGTCTAGCCTACGCCGTAGTGTCGGCGGTAGAACGCTGTCCTAGGTCAATCATCTAACAATATATAAGGTTCCTGTACAGTATATACACTCTGAATGGAGGTGACATAGCAGAATACAGTCTCAATCACATCTAAGGTGGAATACGATAAAAGATAGATAAAACTGAATCCACAAGAGATACAACAGATAGAAGTCTAAGTGTCTAAGATACCACAAATCCAAAAAACATCTCTAATCTCCAATACAGTAATCTATAAAGTAAATACAACTCGAGACAACTGAAAATAAAATAAGAAAAACTCTAGCTATCTACTCCAACCTATACTGTGTCTCCTCTAGGCTAGCAGGTAACCTCCAAGCTATCTGTAAAATTTATCAACAGGTCCAGTCAGGATAGGAGCGAGCACAGTACATCTTACGCAGTTCATAATATGACAGGATATATAAATATACAATAGAGTAAGATACATGAAACGCTGAGAATGTACATGAGTAAAAATAGAAGACTGTAATGAAATATCTACTATAAGTAAAGAGCTACAGTGAACTAGTGATTTAGAGTACAAGCTAGACATGTGAATGGCTTGATAATAAACATGAGAGGTCGCACATGACTACACTACTTTGGAAATTGTCCACATGACTATTTATACTCCCCCGTACCCCAATCAATACACAAGGATCCAGACAGGTTATGTTATTGCACATGATATCACATGGGGGCCCATAAATGGGTGTACATGAATGTACACATGGGGGCTCCGTGAACATGAGAGTACATGAATCACGAGAGTGCACATGAATGGTGAAAGCACCGGAGTACATGATAAAAGTAAAACGCACATGACATACTGTAACCCGATGCTCCCGAGGGGGATACTATCTCATGAAGGGATCCATATAGTACCAATCCATGCTAAACATCATGACAACATCAAGTAAAGTAATCTAGAGCGTAAATATAAATCCTATCAAGTATGAAATGGTCAGAGAATGTACTCGCCTCGATTTGATTGGAGTCGCGTGCGCGACACGAACTTGTCGACACGAGGTAGGTACAATGCTATGCTCCACAGATGGGCCCAGACGACGACACGGGTAGTCCCAATGAGTCCAAAATAGTCTAAATAGCCTAGTTTGGTATATAAAAGTTTAAAATCAGGGTTTGGTACGATAATCAAATCAAGAAATATGAAAAGACTTTAATAGTCGCGATTAATGATTTCAGAGGAAAAAATATAATTAAATAAATATAATAAATTTTTTGGAAATCCTTTATAATATTCAAAACTATATCTGTATTAATCAACATATTTTAGATAATATTTCAAAACCCAGAAAGTCATTTTTGTACTAATATTCCTATTTTGTCAAATATGAATTTAGGTCAAAAACTTAATAAATATATTTTATAATATTACCATATATTTCTATGTATTTTCCAATAAGCAATACTACTAGTAACGATAAAACTAATAATAAAAGTACAATGCATATACATTATATACATGTATACACCATACTCATATACACATATTATGGCCCAAAACCTATTAATGGTAATTATAAATCTTAAAATCCTAATTATTAACTAGAATAATACCAACAAGAATTTGTAAGTAATAATAATAAAATAACAATAAATACCCTCATTATTACCACCATTATATACTATATATATATTAATATATAAACTATTATATTAACTAATATATAAACTATTATATTAACTAATATATAAACTAATATATTAACTGATATATAATGTAACTAAAGGAAAGAGGGGGGTCTCATCCCCCAAATCAACAGAGCTCAAAACAAAAGGAGGAGCTCACATGGGTTTCGGTCGACGGAGGGGTTCCGGCACGGAGCAGCGCCGGCGGGGACGGCCGGCGGCGAGCAAGGCGCCAGGGTGGCGCCAGCAGGGTGGAGGCCGGAATCGAAACGGCCAGGAGTGGCGGACGCCCGAGCGAGCGACGACGACACTCGGCTGTGACGGGGGATCCGGTCGTCAGGGTCTAGGTCGGGCGGCGGAGAACGGTAAGGGGTCTCTCTCCTCCTATTTTTTTCTTTGGGATGGGTAGTTGAATGGTGGTGGGCATGATAAATGGTGGTGGCGGCTATCGTTGATGGTCGAAAATGGCCGGTGGGGGAGAGTGGTGTGGTGGTGCTGGTGTAGGCTATGGTGGTGGAGGTAGATGTGTTGGTGGCAGGGGCGGCCGGGGTGGCCTGGTCGGCCAAGTTCGGGCAGGATGGATGTGGTTGCTGGATGGACGACTGATAATGTCGGTGGTGGTGGTGTTTGGACTGGGTGAATGGGGGTGGTGTCGGTGACTTGGTCGGTCGGAATAGAATGGTGTGCAGTGGTAGAAACGGTGCTATGGCCGGGCTGGGGTGCTGGAGATGGCGGGATGGTCGGAGTCGAGGAGTTCCGGCGATGGCTGAGGAGATGGTCGTGTTGGCTTGGGCGGACAGGGGGAACAGGGATGGCGACTGTAGGAATTTTCTAGGTTTGGGGATTTGTGTGTGTGTGAGTTTTGGGGAAGTGTGCTATTTATAGGAGAGTGGGAGAAAACCCTAAAAATGTAAAATGTAATAGAAATTAGAAAATTTAGTGGAAAACTAACATACTAACATTAATGCTAACTGCTAACTGATTTATCTGCTAATAATTAATTTAATTATTATTCAACAATTCATCAAGTAATTATTACTAGCTAATCACATATGTAAAAAATAAAAATAATAAAAAAATTTATTGGCTAATTACAATTTAGCCACTAACCATCAAAACTGTAGCCTGCAATCCAAGCCTCGGCTTGGTAGGCAATTGTTAGTACCGACATCGATCCTAATCCGACGCGAGACGATACGTCATTACCAAAAATCAAAATCTTCAACTAAAATCATTAGTAATTAAATATTTATATTTTAATTACAAAATCTCATTAACATATTTATATATATATATATATATATATATATATATATATATATATATATATATATATAAAAAAAAAAAAAAAAAATATATATATATCTATATATAACTAATTATTTTATAACATATATATATATATATATATATATATATATATATATATATATATATATATATATATGTTATAAAATAATTAGTTATATATATATATATATATATATATATATATATATATATATATTCCTGAAGTGGACAGATAAAACATATTAGGCAACTCCTTACAAAATATATCTTTTACAAAACTAAAGACTGACAAGGACCGATGGCAATCACGGTCGAAATATATTTCTCAAAATTTGAATTTTACGTTTTCGAGATTCAGAAAATTCAGAGTTTTGAAAAATACAATTAATAAAATAAAATAAAAAAGAAAGATTTTAATAAATCAATTAACGGAGGTTACAAATCTACCCTCCTTAAAGAAATTTCATCCTCGAAATTAAAGGTCGGCAAGGGAGTTAAAGCATGATAAAAATTTAGGCAATAACTCAGACACGATCAAAAAACGACGACCATGGCACGATCAAGATAATCAACTCGAATTTGTTTAGACACGAGTATTGATTTGGCACGATAGAATCATAGTATGATCATCATTAATTAGATACAAATTAGGAATAATTTCAGGTTATTTAGTTATGATCTTAATCACGGCTAAGAGGAGCGGATGGGGAACGAAATTCGAGTATAGAACGATTGGTAGTTAGATTTGATGAAAAATCAGACTAGGTCGTATAAGCACGATCAAGATCCAAGCTTAGTTGTGAATGGCGATAAAATCATGATTTCGGAATCAAGGTTTTTATAGGCACGATTTAGGAAGAAATCCAAGTCATTTAGGCACTGTAGAAATTTGTTCAGACATGGTCAATTTCGATTCTAATATGACTAATTTTGTAGTCACACCAGATGATTGTGATCGAAAGTCAAAATTCTTAGGCACAATTTAGAGTAGAGTGACAAAATTAAATCTAGTCATTTTTAGGAGTGATAACTGGGTACGAATGACTAGAGAATCAATCATTTAGGCACAAAGGGAATATTTATTCCGACAAGATCAGAACTCAATTTATGACATGGCAAGGTTCACAACTAATCGGATAGTCGTGATCAAGAAAAAAAATTTCAAGCACGATCCAGAGGCAAAATCGGTACGTATAGTCATAATTGTTAAAATCACGACCATGGGATTCATAGTCGTCTAGTCATGCCAGGTCATCTAGGCATGACTAATCACAAGGAGTTCAGATATAATCAGGAAGTAAAATCATGGTCAGAAAAGAGTTGGGTACCAGTATTAAAATCCGAACATGATCATACTCGTTAGTTCGACACGATCGAAGATAATGTCAGTCTAACCTTGGTCAAATAGTATTTAGATATGATAAAGAGTATGGTAGTAGCGTAGGCATAACCTAACATCAATTTCTGTTACGATCAAGAATAGTATGAAGCTTAATCGCGATTGGAATAGAATTTAGTCATTTCAAGAATAAATCAGAGTTTTACGCACAAGTGATATTGATATCGAAGTTTGATTGCGATCAAAAATAAATTATTGACACGATGAAGAACAAGGCTAATCAATATTTGAATTTAGGTTCGAAAAATTTGAAATCGAGATTTTTGGGCATGAGCAACACATTGATAGAGATCCAGGTCACGATTGAATTCAAATAAATTGAGTACGGTCAAAGGTCAAGACTATTGGTACGATGAAGGGTACTACTCAAAGAAAAAAAATCAAAAGTTTAAACAACGAATGTCAATAGCATCCAATCACAGTATATACTAAGAATATTTAGTTTCGATACAATCTAAGTTGATCAATTCTAGGTAATCATGATTGGGGCAATATGGAGGACAGGTTCATCGAAGTCTGAGCACGAGCATACAAGAATGGAGATTCAGGTCACAATTTAATTCAATTGAGTACGACCCAAGATATTAATATGACAAGAAAGGATGATCAAAGTCGATTGGTCGTGATTAAGGGAGCTAGGATTCAATGATATTGAAAACTTTGAAAGGGTGATTCAAATATATGGAATAAGTCAAATTCCTCCTTTTGATAGGAAAGCAAGAGGCAAGATTTCGTAGGGAAGTCAAGTTAATCATCTGTCTCTGATTTCATTAAGTTCATCTGGTCATAATTTGCCAATCGCACCTTCATCTCACAAGTTCTGATATGAAAATACAACCTTTATATGCCTACCACCAAGATTTTATAACCTTCAGTCATCTAAGCCCTTACCATGATCTCCATAGACAAAATTCCAAATTTCTAAAACATTTCGCATGAAGCATACCCCTCTTATTTAGGAATCAACACTTATTCATTTAATCAAATTTCCAAATTCTTTCACCCCGTCCTAATTTAGATCTGAAACCTCTAAATCTAATTTATGAAATCCTTAATCTTGTTTAAATGAAGTCTCGTATTTACTCAACTCTAATACCACTATGTCATACAAAATTTATTCTTATTTATAAATCAACCTTCATATTTTCTTCAACGTATACCTTCAAACATTATCCTTTTTGAATTCTACAATTTTCCTCCAATCATCTAAAAATAATTCCTATAAATTAAAATCCTTGTGTTCTCTCTGTTTCTAGTCACCCTCTTACAATATCTAGTTCAATTTCGTATAATCATTGAATACAATTAAATTCTCTTTTCCACTACTAAATTTCTACATAGCCTTAGAGTAAAAGTTCCCAAGAATCAATAACCAAAATTTTCTAAGTTCTCAAAACTAGGTTGACCTTGAATATCCTCATTAGTTTTTGAAATACATCCAGGAATTATTCATAACCAAAATTTTTTGTGATTATTTCTAAATTGATAAAATTTATCTCTCGATTCCATTCTAAACCCTTACCACACCTACATCTCAAATTTTTCATATTTGACATCCAACATTTTGATTCCAACAAAATCTTCATATGATAACCAATTACGTCATTTTTGAACTAGATGATTTACGTCACTTCCTCAACAGTTCTCAGGTAAAATGATATGAAGATTCAAGGGTTTCAAAGTACAGCTGACATAATTAGATACGAGACAGGGGATTGATGTAATCAGGACAGTTATATAAGACAAAGAATGATGGTAATAAAATATTGGCAGAAAAAGAATGATAAAAGAATCTGTTCTGCGTATCTGTTTAAAAGAAGGAACCATTTTGAAACTGGAACTATAATATCAAATCCAAGATAAGGTCTAGCAAAATCATCGATTCATTGTATTATAAAGAAATTTATAGCAAGAAGTTACACAATAGTTTATAATAACAGCTAAAGCTACTCATACTCCTATTCCTAAGTTAAATAATGAGAAGCAAAACAAAATAAACAATAATATTTTTTTGTAGGAC
This sequence comes from Iris pallida, assembly GCA_029216955.1. Taxonomy (NCBI): domain Eukaryota; kingdom Viridiplantae; phylum Streptophyta; class Magnoliopsida; order Asparagales; family Iridaceae; genus Iris; species Iris pallida. The sequence goes on along the minus strand of JANAVB010026000.1, from coordinate 16,820,806 downwards.
TGAACAAAAGTAGAGAAAATATGTTCAAAAACATTTATCGTACAATCTGATAATCATATGCGTCTATCCAGAATTCTGGTACTCTAAATCCTCGTCATACTAGTAAACAAGGCTAAGATAATCACAGAGTCCTCGACTAAGGCATATACCTCTAGAATCATGGTATTCAAAATTTTTGTGATGCCGCTAGCTTGGCTGCAAAAATCTTAAATTCCCACACCTGAGAGATACATCCAAAATCAGACTATATGTCCTCACCATGCTGGCTAATGTGACTGTAGAAGACTAGATTCCATAACTGAGATGACCTAGCCCATATAATTTTATCTTGACAAAAAAAAATTTAAATCAACAATGGATACCATAAATAGAATTCATTAACTAACCAAGAAAGATAAATATAAACTGTTAAAATCAAACTTCGAGATATTTTATAATGAGATTCTCAAGGGTCATCCCAGGAATCTCTCAAGGAATCCTAACTGTGATTGAGTACCTTCAAAAATATATCCTAATCCTACTGCAGGCTGTAGTGATCATACTCTAGTTCGAATACCACTATACAAACTCGACCTGCATGGGCCACGACTAAAATCGTGTCACGACCCGCACCCTAGAGTACTAGTATGAGAAGTGGGTACGTCCAACCTACGCCGCAGTGTCGACGGTAGAACGCTGTCCTAGGTCAATCATCTAATAATATATAAGGTTCCTGTACAGTATATACACACCGAATGGAGGTGACATCGCAGAATACAGTCTCAATCACATCTAAGGTGGAATACGATAAAAGATAGATAGATAAAACTGAATCCACAAGAGATACAACAGATAGAAGTCTAAGTGTCTAAGATACCACAAATCTAGAAAACATCTCTAATCTCCAATACAGTACTCCATAAAGTAAATACAACTCGAGACAACTGAAAATAAAATAAGAAAAACTCTAGCTATCTACTCCAACCTATACTGTGTCTCCTCTAGGCTAGCAGGTAACCTCCAAGCTATCTGTAAAATTTATCAACAGGTCCAGTCAGGACAGGAGCGAGCACAGTATATCTCACGCAGTTCATAATATGACAGGATATATAAATATACAATAGAGTAAGATACATGAAACGCTGAGAATGTACATGAGTAAAAAGAGAAGACTGTAATAAAATATCTACTATAAGTAAAGAGCTACAGTGAACTAGTGATTTAGAGTACAAGCTAGACATGTGAACGACTTGATAATAAAGATGAGAGGTCGTACATCACTACACTACTTTGGAAATTATCCACATGACTATTTATACTCCCCCGTACCCCAATCAATACACAAGGATCCAAACAGGTTACGTTATTGCACATAATATCACATCGGGGCCCATAAATGGGTGCACATAAATGTAAACATGGGGGCTCCGTGAACATGAGAGTACATGAATCACGAGAGTGCACATGAATGGTAAAAGCACCGGAGTACATGATGAAAGTGAAACACACATGACATACTGTAACCCGATGCTCCCGAGGGAGATAACATCTCATGAAGGGATCCATATAGTATCAATCCGTGTTAAACATCGTGACAACATCAAGTAAAGTAATCTAGAGCGTAAATGTAAATCCTATCAAGTATAAAACGGTCAGAGAATGTACTTGCCTCTATTTGGTTGGAGTCGACGTGTGCGACACGAACATGTCGACACGAGGTAGGTACATTGCTATGCTCCACAGATGGTTCCAGCAATGACACGGGTAGTCCCAATGAGTCCAAAATAGTCCAAATAGCCTAGTTTGCTATATAAAAGTCTAAAATCAGGGTTTGGTACGATAATCAAATCAAGAAATATGAAACGACTTTAATAGTCGCGATTAATGATTTCAGAGGAAAAAATATAATTAAATAAATATAATAATTTTTTTGGAAATCCTTTATAGTATTAAAAACTATATATGTATTAATCAACATATTTTAGATAATATTTCAAAACCCAAAAAGTCATTTCTATACTAATATTCCTATTTTGTTAAATATGAATTTAGGTCAAAAACTTAATATATATATTTTATAATATTACCATATATTTCTATGTATTTTCCAATAAGCAATACTACTAGTAATGATAAAACTAATAATAAAAGTACAATGCATATACATTATATAAATGTATACACCATACTCATATACACATATTATGGCCCAAAACCTATTAATGGTAATTATAAATCTTAAAATCCAAATTATTAACTAGAATAATACCAACAAGAATTTGTAAGTAATAATAATAAAATAACAATAAATACCCTCATTATTACCACCATTATATACTATAAATAAATTAATATATAAACTATTATATTAACTAATCTATAAACTATTATATTAACTAATATATAAACTACTATATTAACTAATATATAATGTAACTAAAGAAAATAGGGGGGGTCTCATCCCCCAAATCAATAGAGCTCAAAACAAAAGGAGGGGCTCACATGGGTTTCGGTCGATGGAGGGGTTCCGGCGCGGAGCAGCGCCGGTGGCGAGCAAGGCGCCAGGGTGGCGCCGGCAGGACAGAGACCGGAATCGAAATGGCCAGGAGTGGCGGACGCCCGAGCGAGCGGCGACGACACTCGGCTTCGGCGGGGGATCCGTTCGTCAGGGTCTAGGTCGGGCGGCGGAGAACGGTAAGGGGTCTCTCTCCTCCTATTTTTTTCTTTGTGATGGGTGGTTGAATAGTGGTGGGGATGATGAACGGTGGTGGCGGCTGTCGTTGATGGTCGAAAATGGCCGATGGGGAAGAGTGGTACGGTGGTGCTGGTGTAGGCTATGGTGGTGGCGGTAGATGTGTTGGTGGCAGGGGCGGCCGGGGTGGCCTGGTCGGCCAAGTTCGGGCAGGGTGGATGTGGTTGCCGGATGGGCGGCTGATAATGTCGGTGGTGGTGGTGTTTGGACTGGGTGAATGGGGATGGTGCCGGTGACTTGGTCGGTCGGAATGGAATGGTGTGCGGTGGTGGAAACGGTACTATGGCCGGGCTGGGGTGCTGGAGATGGCGGGATGGTCGGAGTCGAGGAGTTCCGACGATGGCTGAGGAGATGGTCGGGTTGGCTTTGGCGGACAGGGGGAACATGGATGGCGGCTGTAGGAATTTTCTATGTTTGGTGATTTGTGTGTGTGTGTGAGTTTTGGGGAAGTGTGCTATTTACAGGAGAGTGGAAGAAAATCCTAAAAATGTAAAAAGTAATAGAAATTAGGAAATTTAGTAGAAAACTAACATACTAACATTAATGCTAACTGCTAACTGATTTATCTTCTAATAATTAGTTTAATTATTATTTAACAATTCATCAAGCAATTATTACTAGCTAATCACATATGTAAAAAATAAAAAAACATTTACTGGCTAATTACAATTTAGCCACTAACCATCAAAACCGTAGCCTGCAATCCAAGCCTCGGCTTGGTAGGCAATTGTTAGTACCGACATCGGTCCTAATCCGACGCGAGACGATACGTCATTACCAAAAATCCAAATCTTCAACTAAAATCATTAGTAATTAAATATTTATATTTTAATTACAAAATCTCATTGACATATTTATATATATATAACTTATTATTTTATAACATATATATATATATATATATATATATATATATATATATATATATATATATATATATATTCCTGAAGTGGACAGATAAAACATATTAGGCAACTCCTTACAAAATATAGCTTTTACAAAACCAAAGACTGACAAGGACCGATGGCAATCACGGTCGAAATATATTTCTCAAAATTTGAATTTTACGTTTTCGAGATTCAGAAAATTTGGAGTTTTGAAAAATACAATTAATAAAAAAATATATATATATATATAAATATATATATATATATATATATATATATATATATATATATATATATATATATATATATTCCTGAAGTGGACAGATAAAACATATTAGGCAACTCCTTACAAAATATAGCTTTTACAAAACCAAAGACTGACAAGGACCGATGGCAATCACGGTCGAAATATATTTCTCAAAATTTGAATTTTACGTTTTCGAGATTCAAAAAATTCGGAGTTTTGAAAAATACAATTAATAAAATAAAATAAAAAAGAAAGATTTTAAGAAATCAATTAACGGAGGTTACAAGAATCTTCCAAACTCTATGATGAAATCCCAGATGAAGTGGTTGAGTCTAACACTGCAACTGAGGAAATCCCCATTTGGCGAATGTTCTTTGACGGTGCATCAAGAACAGGACCTAAAGGAAATATTATAGCCGGAGTAGGGATCATGCTTATTTCACCCGATCATCTGGTTATACACCGTGCGTATTCTCTCGTGGAGCCTTGCACTAATAATGTGGCCGAATATAACGCCCTACTGATTAGCCTTCAAATGGTAAAACAACTGGAAGTTGACTATCTTGAAGCTTATGGTGATTCTAAGCTAATAGTTAGACAGGTTCGAGGGGATTATGAAGTTCATCACGAAGATCTCATCCCATATCACAAAGCGACGATCGAGTTAGCTTCTACCTTCGCTGGATTCTTCATCGAACACGAACCTCGATTAGAGAATATAAAAGTAGATGCCTTAGCCGGTCTGGCTGCTTCCTTGACCGTTCCTATCAATACTCAGCATTCGATCATAGTGTCTGGTCGAGAGTTATTATGTGTGAAAGATGCCTTGCATATTCATCACAGCTACGTAGCAGAGACAAACGTCGACATCAAATACTGGAGATTCCCTTTCATAGACTATGCTGTCTACGAAATCCTCCCTGATGACCCGAAGGAAGCAGTGTCTATCCAACTGTGATCCTTCAGATTTTACTATGATATAGCTACCAAAATACTGTACCGACGTTCTTACGATGGGTTACTGTTACAATATTTATCAGACATAGAAGCCAAACATGCACTACGTGAGGCTCACGATGGAATTTGTGGTACACACCAACCAGGCCCCAAATTATAAGATCGTCTCAGACGAATGGGTTATTATTGGCCCACGATGATAGCAGATACTGTTGAATATGCAAAGAAGTATAGGGCTTGTCAATTCCATGCTGATTTTATTTATCAACCTTCGAAATTTCTACACCCGATGGCGGCATCTTGGCCTTTTTAAGCCTGGGGTATGGACGTCATTGGCCTAATTAGCCCGCCATCCTCCGGAGGACATCGGTTTATCCTAGCTATAACCAACTACTTCTCCAAATGAGAGAAAGCTATACTACTCATCGAAGTAAAGACATCAAACGTGATCAGTTTCGTCAAACATCACGTCATCTACCGCTTCGGCCTACCTCGCAGGATCATCCATGATAACGGTCCACAATTTGTGAGCCATGCATTCTATCGGTTCTGCGATAAGAATCGAATCCAGAATATAGCCTCAACCGCTAACAATCCAGCAGCTAATGGATTAGCCGAAGCTTTCAATAAGACTATTATCAATCTTCTCAAGAAATTCGTGTCTTCAAACAAGCGTAATTGGAATGAGAAGCTCGACGAATGTCTCTGGGCCTACCGCACAACGGTTTGGACTCAAACAGGCAGTACGTTATTCTCTCCGGTTTATGGAAGTGAAGCAGTTCTTCCACTAGAAATCCAGATTCCCTCTCTTCGAGTAGCCTTAGCCAATGAGTTGACTGCTGAAGAAAGTTACCGTCTGCGACTACAAGAGCTGAAAGCGCTAGACGAAAAATGCTTATTAGCTCAACAGCATATTGAGCTATACCAAGCACATATTTCTAGAGCCTTTAATAAAAAGGTGAAGGAAAGAATCTTTCAAGTTGGTGATCTGGTCTTAGCAGTGAGAATACCAATGGTCATGATGCACAAGACAAAAGGAAAATTCTAGCCTAAATGGGAAGGTCCTTTCGTTATAGAATCGGTGTATTCTAACGGTACGTTTTGACTAACCAAGCCTAATGGTAACTTGCTTATAATGCCAATCAACGGCAAGTTCCTGAAAAAATATTATGTGTAACATTCAGCGTTCACAGAGAATCGTCTAACTATTATCCGTATTTCAAGAGTCTTGAATACGCCATGGATAATAGGTCCTCTAAAAATTATCTTCGTTTGAACTCTGTCCAAACTCGATCTTATGAAAATGGTCACGTCCATATTACCTCTGAACTATTTTTCGATAATTATTCCCCAGTGGGATAATTACGAAATGTTTTGCCACATCCATATAACCTCTGAGCAAAACACTCATCAGAAATAATCACGTCTATATTACCTCTGAATTATTTACTGAATCCTACTTAAATGTTATATACCAGTCCACGTCCATATTACCTCTGGTCGAGATATAAAACATTCACTGCTATTACATCCATATTACCTCTATTAGCAGCTTCTTTTAACTTATTATCTATATTCAAGAACCTTGAATATAAAACGGGTAATGAGTTCACATCCAATTCCCCAGCGGAATACCTACCGAAAATATCTCTACTACGTCCATATTACCTCTAGTTCTGATATTTCATAAACCACATTCATGAGTTCAGAAAGCCAAAAGATTCTTTATTGAATTGTTCTAAAAAAAATAGGATACAAGAGTTTTTTGGCTAAATGAGCCAATTATAAATAAAAAAACTTAAGGGATACACAATTGATTGATGCTATCCCTCAAAGCCGGGACTTCAGCTTATGATTTGACAATAATACGACGACGCGCTTCTTCCTGTCGAGTAGTCTCATCCCAGAAGGGAACTAGTCTCGCATGCTCCTCCTCTGACTTCACCACCTGCTCTTTCAATTGGTATGAAGTTGTGACAATCACAACATCCTGATCTGTATAGTCCTCCTGTTCAGACACAACCACTCTTAAGTTGGTCTCTAGCTGGGCAATCTCTTTATGAAGCCGCATAATCTGATTGTACTTTTCGACGATCTGGGCGGCCAGCTTGTCCTTCGAAGAAATACGAGCTTGGCATACAGCATTGAACTGTTCATATTGATCAGCCAGCTCACTAATCTCTTTAGCCAGGGCTTCCTTTCTTACATGGATAGTAGCCTCCTCCTCTTCAATAGCCGCAACCAAAGCTGCATCTTCTTCAAGAAACATCAAGGTTGGGCTTCGTTGACTGACTTCACGGAATCTGGCCACTCGGTCTTCCAAGTCAGCTAGGACTTTCCTTAAAGCATTTGCACGCCCCTCGTAACCAGCAAAGCTTTTAAGGACTGCCACATGGCATTCAGCAATAGCCTTTACAGGCCTGAAGGCGATATTTTGGTTCAAGACTCCAGGAAGCTTCACTTTCAGGATAGAGTAAAAAGCTTTTGTGACATCCTGAGCCATTTCATCATCTTTATAGGAAGTCGTTGGAGAGGAAGCTTGATGGGAATCTTCTGCCCCAGGAAGAGATACTTGGGAAGAAGTCGAACCTGACAATCAAGCAATATACATATCAGTAATGGGAAGAAAAAACTTAAAGAGTGTGAAAGAGTTGTAATTTCATACCTCTTGCCTGCTCAATGTCAACTTGAGCTAAGGAAACAAGAGCAGACCCAGGTCGTTCAATGTCAACCTCAGCCGAAATAGATGCAGGTTGCTTATCTTCTATGGTCCCAGCTGGACCTGGAGCAGATTCGGTAATAGTCGCCTCGGTGCGCTGATCAACTTCTTCAGCAACCGATATCGACTCACCAAAAAACGGTTCAGAAATAAGGGCCCCAGCTGGACCCGGAGCGGATTCAATAGCGGCCGTATCAACGTGCCGTTCAAACTACTTCTTCAACAACCGATGTCGGTTTACTGACAAAACCTTCTACACCAACTACCCCGGGAGAACAGGGGGCAACTTCTTGTCTTGCCCAAGTATCTAGGGAAGCCTCTGTACTTTGTTCCCTCTTTTCGTCTACAAGGGAATACACGACGGAAGTCAGCCTCACGAGAAGTACGCAAAATTGAAGTCGAAAAATCTAATCCAAAGTAAGGTGTAAGAATGAAGTACCCACGGGAGGGTGAGCTGATTGCTCTCGTCCAACTCCTTTATTAGAGCCCCAAGCTCAGACATATCTCCTAAAGAGATCATAAGAGGGACTGGCTTCATCTACCAGTTGAGAACGAATGGGGGACACCGTCATCACGTCCACCTCTTTAGATGAAGAGGCACCTGCCTTGGTCATGACTTTAACGTTGTACAAAGGACAAATGCAAGGATAAAAGAGAGTTATTTAAAGATTGCATGAGTATTGGTTTTACCAAAACGATTATAGAATCCACCTCCGGGATAGTAATGGCCCGTGATGCCGTTTCACTCCTTTGAGTTTGTCGGGAAGATCTTCTTGGAGGAGGCGAGCCGATACCCACATCCTTGACCTTCTTTATACCTTTGACAACAAGTTTCTTCTTTCTTTTAAAAGTCGACTGTTGAGCCAATTCAGGCGAAGATTTTCGTTTTTAAGGAAGATCAGGGAGAGAAGTGTCCTCTTCAATATCTTCGCTTTATGGTGCTGTAGCAGTCGGCTCTTCAAGAGCTGCCCTTCGTGGTAGTGTTGCAGCCGGCTCTGCTGCAGCTACGACACCTTCCCTTATATGACCCCTCATTGCTCGGGCTTGTCCTATATCGGTGGCAAGAGTGGAGGCAAGCCTAGTCCCCGATACTAAACTCTGCTCGCGGTCATACCGAGGATTAAGGCTATTGACCTGAGTATAAAACTTTGCAGCAGCAAAGAGCAGGTGACTTTCAGGTTTATCTTCTGGCAAAGTAAAAATTGCCCCTGTGCATCCGGCGTTGTAATAGCCCCATACACGCGCCCCATCAATTAGGCTTCCTATCGACTGAAGATGAGGGCTAGGGTTGCCCAGAAGATGCTGGCTATACCCAAACTGTCGTGCAAAATGACTTAGCAGATAAGGTTCCAGGAAAGTGTCGTTTCTATCCCTGAGCACCAGATGAGAAGGCCTGATAGATTGGAGCTAACGGAATGCACCAGGAGTCAAGCTCGTAGTGAGTGCTCCCTCATCTACTAAAGTATCGCCTGCGTGACCATTGCCAGATGGAGGGGATACTCTGAAGAACTCATAATTATGTAGGAAGCTCAAAGCCCTCATACAAGTAGGCACCCGGTGACGGCCCAGTCAGCGTCATTGAACCTCCGAAGAAAGGTATCTCCTACCAAAGAGTCTGCCATCAGCCTAACATTCGTTAATCTGGGATAGTACAGTACCAGCCATCCTATTAAGTAATAAAAAGGAAGTTCAGTCCTGGCAAAGTCCTTTCAACCATCAGGCTTCACCGCGCTTGCAGTAAAGTCCCGCAAACCTCGTTGGATGGCGTAGACTATTGCAGGAAGCAGGGCGAGTTGGTATCCAAATACCAGCCTTACAGCAGGAAGAATCATACCCCGGCTCATCCTTTTGATAGACCCAGAACTACCAGGGACTACACAGTCGTGGAGCCACGTCATCAGAAAAGCGGCCAGCACAGCCTTCTCCGACAACTTGAACTCTGCTTGTCGAAAGAAGTGATAAATCGGGGACTCTCCTTCAGGATCATCGCTGTCGTCAGTTCTGCTGCCCCGTGATCTATCATCAATTGCTCTATCTCAGATTTCGTTGAGGGCTTACGAGTTGAGAAGAAGACCGGTCCGTCTTCTTCTTCTTTCTTAATGAAGACATAGTTAGTCTAAGACCTCGTATGGGGAATGGCCCCCTCGATCTTACCCTTCTTTGTGATCCTGTGACAGATAAAGAAGTGACAGAGTAACTCTTTGTACACTCTCACCATCTCAGGGTTTTTCTTTTCTATGTCTAAAATCCCTTCATCATAAGAAACGTATTCCTCGTACGACTCCGTTCCCCTGGGCAGCTTTGATATTGCCTGTATCTCATGTAGAGCCAAACCTATCTTCCCGCCCGGAGTGAAGAAAGTACAGGTGTAATGATTGTACAACTCCACCAACACGATAAACATAGGCCAATTCACTTTTATGCCATATTGGGTGGCTCTAACGACATAAAATAGGCCGACAGCTTTTAGGGTGTCCTCGTAGGTCGAAATCACCTATTCAGTAAGGTCACTCCAGAATGGGATGTGGTATCTCCAACCTTCCATTCGTAGCTTCCCTTTCGGATACGACTCCTTCTTTGATATCATCAGATTGGAGAGGGTCTCGACAACATAAGGATGAAGATCAATCGGAACGTCGTTTATTATGGCCCCAGGGTGCAGCCCCCTCTTAGAATAGGATGTGGAGCCCTTGACACACTTGAAGGTATCTTTCTTCCAGTCACCGGAGTTAAATTGGATCTTGCCAAAGGCGACTCCATAAAGTTCAGGTGTCAGATCCGATTACATTTGTCTCCGGACAGCTAAATCGGTAAATGCTGACAGAGGGTATTAGCATTCCATAGTTGGCAACCATATCCTCAGGTCATTCAATCTGACCACCAGAGGGTCCCTTAGACATTTCGGCTCGTCATGCTCATACTCCAAGCTGTCACCAAATAGAAAGTATGGTCTCTTGAAGCTCCGCGCCCCTCCGAGCATGAACTTCTCATTATTCATCATCTGCTTCAGGAGCGGCTTGTCCTGTTCAAGCATAGCGATCATCTGCATCGAAGGCTGGTTTTGGCTGGTCTTAGCTTGAACGTTCCTGATCATAGCAGTGACGAGGCTTGAATCCAGAGCATGGCAGACAGAGCTGAGAGGAATCTCACCAAGAGCTGGGACAACCATGTCAACGGCAAAAAACAGAACAAAAAGTCAAAAAAAGGCTGTCCTGGAAAACTTTTTATGTGCCTAAATTCTATGCGCCCACATGGCCTTTGGGCGCATAGGAGTCCTTCTTGAACACAAAATGTTTCCGTGTGGGCGCATAAAATGTTGTACTGAGAAGCAACAAGTATGTGTGCGCTTGACTCTGTGGGCGTATAAAAATACAACACAGAGGAAGGTTGCTTTGGGTGCATATTAATGGCTATGTGCCCAAGCAGAAATAAGTCCGAGTATCGCAAATTAACGCTCTAGAAATTGTTTTAAGGGCATCGCCTCACCCAGAATGGGGTCTTGGACCAGTGAAGACGTTGCCGAAGGAGAAGAACCGCTCGCTGCAGCCTCCTTACCCATTACGGACCTCTTGGGAGTCGAAGCAGCCTTGGGAGACATGATCTCATGAAAAAGGGGAAACGAAAAAACTCTTGGAAATTTTTGAAAAAAAGAAGAATGAATTTTCTCTCTCCTCGGGCCTATTTATAGGCAAAATACGGTACTATACGTCCACATAAGATCCAACGTTGGCATATTATGCGCCCACATTTTGCTAACTTGGGCTACACATAGTGAGTGAACCTCTTCAAATTCTGTTCCAACGAATCTCTCGATTGAGATTTTTTCTCAACAGCCATATTTGACAGCCTGGCAACATTCATGCGCCCAAGCAGATGATGCGTCATGCGCCCATAAAGCTATTGAAAGTCTTCCATGCTTCTTTTAAAGTATTCTGAACTCGTTCGAGTATCAAAAACTTTGAAGGGGGTCTTATAGAAGCATGAAAATGAAGGACTATGCGCCCACATGATAAGGAAGATATGCGCCCACATGATAAATGGGGCTATGCGCCCACATGATAAAGGGGGGGCTATGCGCCCACAGAAAACTGCTTCATATACTAATCATGCGCACAAGTGTGGGCACATAGTCTGCTCCCAGCACTATGCGCCCAAGGCATAAACGACCCTACGACCCGGTCAACGTCCACGATCAATCATGGGCTGAGGCATGCAGCCACGTCAGTCTCCATGAGCAGTCGTGTATCGAAGTATGCGGCAACGATCTACCCACGATTATGCAGTCTTTATGCACCTACGTCCTATGCGCCCAAAGGAACACTATGCGCCCACAGTAAAATTAATATATTTTTCACTTGTGTGCGCATAACAGTCATTTCAGTATAAAAGGACTATAAATATAGGACATATGCCTCTTCAAATGGACAGAACAGAGAGTATTTTAGAGCCAAATTGTTGTCCTTCTTGCCAGTGAGCCGAGAGTTAGCAATTTTCTTAGGTTTTCTTCCACTTTTGTAAATCAGAGTGTCAACGGAGTAAAGGAGCAATTGCCGCTCGATCTCCATCTTCCTATTTCCCAGAATTCTTTTTGTACTCGAAGATTCTCAGTGCAGGATCTCTCAGGTGTACTCGATTAGTAGTGCCTTGCACTAATAAGAAAAGACAGCGATTCTTCTCTTTTTGTAAGTATCTACAATGACTGGTATCGCAGTTTGCCAGACGGTTGCATAACCTCCTTTGCTGGGTTCAAACAAATATTCCTGCAATAATTTTATGAAGGAACAAACGACATGACTATGTCAGCCCTCATCAAAATCAAATAACGGCCCAATGAAACTGCTGAACGTTTCATTGAACACTTTCGTTGGGAGGCACTCAAAATGCCTCTGGGAACTCCAGATGCTCTGACTATAGACATATGTAAATCGAATTTGCTGCCTATAGTCACCATGTGGACTGGATCTACTCAATTCCAGGACTGGCCTTCCTTCATAGTGAATGCCAGATCAGCAGAAGAAAGTGCTAACAAATTCAACCAATTAGGGATCCAGATGCCTAATCTCGACATAGATGAACATTCTGCATCCAACAGCGGTGGCCGTCAAAATAACCGCAAGGGCAAGGAAGCCTTGGCCATCAATGCAAGGTCAAAGAAACTCTAGCCGTCAATATATGTTAATCAAAACCTACAACGGCGACACAATCGCAGAGGGCACCGCGCCCAAAAGAGGAATACTCCATCGATGAAGATGATGTTATGAGTATCTTCGATTGCTTGATCAAGAGCAATAAACTTCAGCTGCCCGACGTAAAGCAGCCAGAGGAAGTAGGTAAGATTGATCATCCTAAATTCTGTGTGTATCATAAGTTCATTGGACACTCGACTAGAGCATGCTATGTACTCAAAGGGAAGATCCAAGAGATGATTAAAGCTGGAGCAATCACTCTTCAACAAGATGAGAAGACTGTGATTGCCAACGTCATTTCTTTGCAGTTTGACGATATTTTTGCTCAACTTATGCAGGATGGAGTCGTTCCTATCCCGAAAGCTACTCTAGAGATTGTCAATCTCCCGCCTGCACGAAGTGATGGTCTTGTTCCTCTGTCAACTGATAAAGGGGAAATCATGTGGATCCACCCTGATTTGGGGGCTGACTTTGAGACACCCATCTCGTCTACAAAATCTAAGAAGGCAATCAAATACAAGTAATGTCATATGACCTCGCTGGGTGATTATCATCCTCCACCTTTAATTACTACCTTCATCCCAACAGCGAGTTCATCTTCGTCTTCTGAGACAACTACCAAAGCCGAAGGACAGTTACCAACCAGCATTCCATCTATATAGTCAACAATCCTGGGAACTAATGATGAAGATGGGATATGACCTACAGAAAGCCCTTGGATTGAACCATGCAAGAGGATTTCCTATACCTCTTTTCCTACGCCTTCAACACAATCAATCTCGTATTGGCTTGGGGTTCTGGACAAACTGTTCATCTTACCAAAGGAAGCTTTCCAAAGGTAGGACTTGGACAAATAACTGCAATATGGTATCATTCGCACCGGTACCAGAAGAAGAAGCCTTGACTTGTATCAGGTCTGGAAGACTTTATCTGAGAGAATATCCAGAAGGTCAAGAGATCCATATTCCAGCTCCAGATACCCCTCCAGCATCTTCTTCCCCTACTTCCAATGTTCTTTCGGCTTCATCAACTCTACTGGATCCGACTCCTCCTAAACCGACAGCGGTCGACAAAGGAAAATAGCTAGTTCACTTCGATAAGATATTGAAGAAAACTCTACCTTTTGGACTTAAAAAGCCATACAATTTTGAGATATTGGCTTAGCTAGCCAATACTCCAGCAAGGTTATCAATCTTCGAGCTCCTTCGTCTTTCGAAGGAAATTTAGGAAACATTAAGCGAAGCTCTGTTGCAAGCAGACGCATGCTTGACACTTCTAAAGAAACCCGATGAGGAATGTGTAGCATGTTTTCACTGTCATAGTGTGATAGAATTGATTCCTAACATCACTTTCACACAATATAACATGCTCATGGAAGACAATTGATATGATCGACCTCTCTATTACACAGGGTATATCTATACAATGAAGGTTGACTGCATCCTGATCGATCCCGGATCCGCACTTAGCATCATGCCAAAAACTTTACTGGATGCCCTGAAGATCCCTGTTCATAATCTTTCAACGACTATCACGACGATCTTGGGATTCAATTCCGAAAGAAGTGAACCACTTGGGAAGATTCGCCTGAATGTGTAAATCGGTAATCTTCGCACAAAGGTCACCTTTTATGTGATTGACAATCACAGCTCCTATAATGCTTTGCTAGGAAGACCGTGGATGCATGAACATAACATTGTCCCATCAACTCTTCATCAATGTTTCAAGTATGTGGATGCCAATGGAGAAGTCCAAAAGGAGGTGGCTGATCTTAACCCCTTCTGAGGCGTCGAAACATATTTTACTGACTCCAGGATGTACAAAGAAGAATTCATGAAAGTTGTACTAGCCATGGATACCGAGGAAGATCAGAGGGATACCCCAGATGATGTTCTTGTGGTTCCAGTTTAAGGATGCACTTCTCGTCCTTTGTCTTCTCAGATGCTAACCATCTATCTCTCCTTTCATGCTAAGCATGTTCCTGCTGAAAAGAGGGAACTGTAAAATCACTAAATTTCTACTACGAATTTTTTAATAAATATGGTATTGATTTTTGTACTTCGTATTTGTACGTCGCGTACGAGTTGGCGTTTCATAAATTTCTCGTCAAGTGCGAATAAGTGCGAAGTACATATTTTTATAAAACATTTTAATTATATAGATGTAGAAAATATTTCAAAATAATAGACGATAAATATTTTATATTGCTTGAAGTTGTAAATGCGTCGTGCCGAGGATTGCCAAACTTTAATTTAATTTAAAAAGGGCCGTTTTATTTTATGGTACAAGTATAACTAGTAATTTAGAAAAACTGTATTTTATGTAAGTATTATTTTTGCATGCGAGTGTATATATATTTGTATTTTTGAAATTAATTATTATCATTAATATATTATTTCGAAAAAGGTATATTAAATATGGGTTGATTTAATATGTAATTAATTATGGTGATTTAAGTTGGAAAAAAATAAGTTATTTAAACACAGTTTAAATTAGAGGTAGAATCTATCTACATTGAATTATATTTGATTGAGTTACTTTTAAATCAATTTGAATTAATTAGTGAAAAATCTAAGGGGAATTAAAACTCTTCTTAGTCCTTATCTGGATAAGACTTTTGTAAATCTCCTGATTTTTCAAAATAAATATTTGTGGAATTTTTGGATTTTTAAATAACTATTTATTGACTTATTATATAATTTATGTTATTTTACATATATTTAGTATAGTGCCCATTTGTGAATTTAGTATAAAAATATATAAAGCTATTTTTCTAGTACATTAAGGATCTAAACTATATTATACAATTTTTCTCAAAATTTTAGAATTTATTTCATAACTTTTATTAATTTTACAAGTTACTTATATTGTACACTATTTACATAATATAGAATAAATGTCAATTTAGTATTAAATATTTCAGCTTGTATAAATGAGATTAGATGAAAGTTGTTTAAATAATATTAACTCTATTTATTATCTATAATAATTTTAAATAATGTTATAGATAATTTAGATAAATATGAACTATATTTTAAGTTAATCATAATCCTAAGTCTAATAGGAAAACATCCCTATCTATATTATATCATAACAAAGTAACTCCTATCAATTTAAATCAAATCCTATCTAATTTAGGAGGTAAATCTGAAATAAGTACCAATATATACCCAATACATTCCCTTCCTATCAACCATAATTCGAAACTATTTTTAGTCCAATAGAAACTCAAAAATTCGTCATCAAAATTCAGTCCCACTTTTTAGTAGCAAGAGCAACTTGGAACGACGATATCTCCTAGCTCTGAACTCCGTTTCGCCTCAATTTTTTTAAAAGAAGCGTATCGAGGTAAGCTTTTCAGAAATATAATAGCAAAAATTTGTTCTGTAGATTTCTGTAAAACTGTTTGAGTATCTAGTATCCCAAAAATAATCATGTTTCAGTATTTTTACGATTTCGGAAGATTCCGGAAATGAAAATGCGATCCATTTTATTTTTCAGAAAGCTGATACGAAAATCCTTGACTTGACGATTGACCATTCCTTCCCTACCGAGGTGCCTCTCTTCGCCATTCGATTACTTCCTACTCCCTATCCTCACTGCTTCCTTCTCACTACTCCCTTCGGTCGCCTCACTTCGATTATTCAGCTCACTCCGGTCGCCTTCTATTTTTGATAACATACCAAGGGCTTACCTTTCCAATCACTAAGAAAAAAGAAAGACTGTGAAATAAGAAAATCAAAGCTCCCTCTGATCGCCTGTGATTTGCTCGGCCCCAAGGGAGTTTACTCGACCCATTGCCATATCTTAATTTCAGAATCTATTAAATAAATATAATAGGTGCAGTATTAATTATAGCTAGATAATATACTATTTTCAGCATTCGAAGTTGTTCCTACACCTTTCCCTTTGTGCGTTGTTGTTGATTCGTTGCCAGGACATCATCTTACCTCACTCCTGACATAAGGCAAGATACTTTGCCATAATTTACTGTTTATATTTAAGTCTGTATTTTAGTTATTTACATATCACTGTTCGTTTATTTCTAGCTGTACTATTATTTACAATTCCTGATTATTGTCTGTTCAGTGATAGTAGCATTACTTTACTTATTATCTTTTGATTGCATATGGACTTAGAGTTAAGGGACTACCGTTTGTAGTATATTGCATAAACCTTGACACCGTTGTACCACGAGATATGTGTAAGATGAGTAGCATGTAAAGGTACTTGCGTGTTGGCTGATCACCCGTACGCAAGCTTTAGGTCTAATTGCTAATAGAGCATGATAGAAGACTTAGCAGCTAGTAGAGGTATATGATCGCGGATGCGACTATGATAGGTGCATCGGGTGGAGAGAACATTTTCTTGTCGTATGGGCTTCTATTACACATTTCCTTGCAACCCGAAAGCTCTGCTAGAGATACGGGTATGCTTACCCCCTCATGTTGGCCACTGACGTTCTTGAACATTATGCGCTTGGGGTAAGATAATCCTCTCAGGTTGGCCACTGTCGTTTTTGAACGTCATGCGCTTATGTCACTGGTGCCCAAGTAGGGACTATACCAGATCCTATTTATAGCCATGGCTCATACGACGAAAGGTTTGTTCTTAACTGCATAAACACATTAGAATGGTTAGGTAAAACCTAGTCAATGTCAAGTCACCCCCGTTCCTTTATGTATCTTGTTACGATTGGGACTATTTTACTTTACTTATGGCTTGTGATATTTTAAATATTCAGTTTATTATGGCATGTTCTTCCTGTATCTTGTTACGTCCCTTTGAGGACCTAGTGATCTCTCCATGTGTGTGCTTCTGTGATATCTGCAGGTGTTTAGCCAAGGCCATGATCTTCTTCATTCCTTCACAGAGGATTGCCCTTGGGTCGATTTTCTACCCTTCCTTTGCATTTTTCTCCGTATATTCTTCTTCTTATTTAAATGGTTGGTAGTGGATTTGTCTCCGTCCAACTACATGTATAAATTACAAATTTCACAGTTGATTTATAATATTATTCTTTTATTTTGTGGATGAGATTAGTTATTATTGGTTTACTGTATTTTACATCTTATGTATACATACGAGGTTTCCATATATTGGAGTATACTTCGTATCTGTGCAACTGGCATGTCTACGTACTTGGTCCTAAGTATTTTGGGACTGGGGCGATACATATTTTTGTGGTGGCCCATGCAGGTCAAGTTTATCACTTCGGTTACGTTATTGTACCGATGTGAGCCTGCAGATAGGATTAGAGTCTAGGATCTCATCAATATACTTGACATTCTTTTTTGACTCCAAACTTTGAACTCTCATTTGCCTCCTTCGATTGTATCTTGTTTGACCCCTTTCTACCATGAATCCTTACTTTTTTGTGCTTAATGTTGGTTAGGAATATGACTACACTAGTATATGCTCATAGGTCAAACACGTGACTAGAAGGATTACATTCACAATTAGTATACATTGAGGTCTTATTTAAGATATAGAGGCATTTATTTTTCTAAAAGTATGATCTTAAGGATTAGTTAATTCTAAGTTGGGTCATAGCAATATTATCTAGTTTGAGGACAGAAAGAATTTTATCTTGAGACTACTAGGAGTATTCACCAAAGGATTGATAGAAGATTGAGTAAAATATTTGATTTTGAAGATTTAGAAAATATTTATGATTTTTGGGTTATAGCTATTCATATCTTTTGAGGATATAAATTGATTTGAGGAAAATTTTAAATTTAGAACTGTGTCATACGATCTATGATTGATAAATTTATTTAGATTTTGAGTTTAATATTTCAATTGTGAAAAAAATCTTCAAATTTTGTCGCATAATTCACGATTGATAAGATTATCTAAATCTTGAGTTTAAAGTTTGGATTTATAATATTGTAATTTTGTGGAAAATTTATTAAGAGATATGATAAAGCTTATTTTGAGATTGATTAGAGGAATCTTAATTTTTTTAAGTTATGATGGATGACCTCAACCGACTAGAGAATAAGAAAGTTTAGTTTGTGCATATTGGAGGAAAAATATATATATATTTTTTGTCATACTAAGGGTTATCTTAGGGTTATTAAAGACTTGAATTATTTTTATTATTATGCTTGAATATCGTAGTTTATGTCAAGCTTGGAAATACATATTGGGAACTCAAATTTTGGGATTAAATCTTATCTTGATAGAGAACCAAGAAGCAGGCAAGGTCACCCTAATGAGATAGAGGTTTTCCATCCATGACCAAGATTGTTGTATATACACAAGTATAGTTAGTCTTCGACCAAACCATATGACTATAGCTCAATTTTGACTTACTCGACCTTTCTCCAAATCCAGATCTTTTATTGTGACCTTCTAACCGTGTGAAATTTAACAAATAATTTAATCTTTCCTTGACTGTATCCACCTAGGAGACAATCTTCTCTCTGAAAATTGTGTCCCTAAATTATTTTACTAGATTCCTTAATTAATTTTATTTCATGCTTCAACTTGATCTTCTTTAATGTTTGTGCATTAATTGTCACTTCATGAACTCCAACTTTCTATTTTAGATCTTTTTGTGTCCTTTACCGTGGCTTTGATATTTGGAGTGTAATACTAGCTGTTACCTTCCAAGAAATTTTATATGTAAGACCTAGACGAGCTCACCTTCATGTAGGTATATCATGTCCCACTCAAACACGTCCCTTGGTACTCTATTTTTATGATATGACTTTCGGGTTATAAAGACTAGGCTATAACCTTTACCATGATACCGATATATTTTTCGACCAAGGATAGGGACTCAACCTCAACTCAATTTTTTCGATCCGATATGTGATTTTGTTCTACTTAATTCCTTAAATGCTTAACTTTGTGCTTTATCTTGATTGCTTGACCCATTGTCCCATCACACTACTAGTTTAACTCTTGTAAGTTGGATAAAATACCTCATGACCTAACAAACCTTTGGCCTTGTGACCCATATTGATAAGTTTACTTAGACTATAGAATTCAGAGGACCCTAACTTATCTAGTCAACTAAGCCATAGATAAGAAAATACTAGGACGACTGCATAAGCCCAAACTTCGGGCAAGACTTAGATTTTAATGGATCTTCGACTATTTAATTTCCTTCATTAGTATTCCTTAGTTATATTTTGACTATCTTATGATGCTAATTTAGCCTTAGTTTTACAAGCATATTCTTTTATCGATCTTGTTCATGACATATGTGCTATTGGGGATGCCCCACTAATACATTGTCTAATCAGAACCGGTGCATGATGGTCTGATCAACCTAGTGCACTTTGGTTCGCTTTTCATATATTATTCGACGTGGATGGAGACATAGTTAAACTTGGCCTCTAGAATTCCATCTGCGACTGACTTGGCAATTCTTTTTGAAAATTTTCAACCGTCTTTGAACCACTTATTCGTATTCGATAATATCTTCTTCGAACTCTTTATTATTTTCGACTTTCGCCTATATTAGAAAGACAAACACTCGTACTTGATATCCCCTTAGTTGTCCACCATCTATTGCCAAGATAGTTAACCACTGACCAACCAATATGACTATAATCCCGTCTTGAGTTACCTTTTTTCTCTACCCTAGATTTATTATCGCAACCTTCTAATCGTTCTTGAAACTTGAAAATGATTTAAATCATTTCCTTAACCATACCTTAAACCTATACGACTATATTCGCTCAAGAAACCATCTCTCCTAAATGTCTAAATTATTCTCTTTGACCTACTCAATTCCTTTCTATTCTCTAATTCGTGTATCATAATTTTATTACCTTAACTTGCAACCCTTCTACAATTCCATAACCATAATGTATTTTCGCAGATATCAAAATCACGATCTTCTAATGCATGTTTGTGTCGAACGTCGTTTCTTCGTCTTATCCAAAAATTTAATCGTATTTCGATATTGATGAACTCTTTCTATCTCCCCTACCCTAGCTATTCCTAAATTTCGAGGACGAAATTCTTGTAAGTTGGGTAGGATGTAAAATCTCTAAATTTCTACTACGATTTTTTAATAAATATGGTATTGATTTTTGTACTTCGTATTTCTACATCGCGTAGGAGTTTGCGTTTCGTAAATTTCTCGTTAAGTGCGAATCAGTGCGAAGTACATATTTTTATAAAATGTTTTAATTATATAGATGTAGAAAATATTTCAAAATAATAGACGATAAATATTTTATATTGCTTGAAGTTGTAAATGCGTCATGCCGAGGATTGCCAAACTTTATTTTTATTTAAAAAAGGCCATTTTATTTTATGGTACAAGTATAACTAGTAATTTAGAAAAACGGTGTTTTATGTAAGTATTATTTTTGCATGCGGGTGTATATATATTTGTATTTTTGAAATTAATTATTATCATTAATATATTATTTCGAAAAAGGTATATTAAATATGGGTTGATTTAATATGTAATTAATTATGGTGATTTAAGTTAGAAAAAAAATAAGTTATTTAAATACAGTTTAAATTAGAGATATAATCTATCTACATTGGATTATATTTGATTGAGTTACTTTTAAATCAATTTGAATTAATTAGTGAAAAATCTAAGGAAAATTAAAACTCTTCTTAGTCCTTATCTAGATAAGACTTTTGTAAACTCCCTGATTTTTTAAAATAAATATTTATAGAATTTTTAGATTTTTAAATAACTATATTTATTGACTTATTATATAATTTCTATTATTTTACATATATTTAGTATAGTGATCATTAGTGAATTTAGTATAAAAAATATATAAAGCTATTTTTCTAGTATATTAAGGATCTAAACTATATTATACAATTTTTTTCAAAATTTTAGGATTTATTTCATAACTTTTATTACTTTTTATATGTTACTTATATTGTACATTGTTTACATAATATAGAATAAATGTCAATTTAGTATTAAATATTTCAGCTTGTATAAATGAGATTAGATGAAGGTTGTTTAAATAAATATTAACTCTATCTATTATCTATAGTAATTTTAAAGAATGTTATAGATAATTTACATAAATATGAACTATATTTTAAGTTAATCATAATCCTAAGTCTAATAGGAAAGCATCCATATCTATATTATATAATTAGGAGGTAAATCTGAAATAAGTACCTATATATACCCAATACATTCCCTTCCTATCAACCATAATTCGAAATTATTTTTAGTCCAATAGGAACTCTAAAATTTGTAATCAGAATTCAGCCCCGCTTTTTAGTAACAAGAGCAACTTGGAACGACGATATCTCCTACCTCTGAACTCCGTTTTGCCTCTAGTTTTTTAGAAGAAGCGTTTCGAGGTAAGCTTTCCAGAAACATATTTTAATAGCCAAAATTCTTTTTGTAGATTTTTGCAAAACTGTTTGAGTATCTAGTTTCCCAAAAATAAACGTATTTCAGTATTTTTGCGATTTCGGGAGATTCCGGAAACGAAAATGCGATTCGTTTAGTTTTTCGGAAAGCTGATATGAAAATCCTTGACTTGACGATTGACCAATCCTTTCCTACCGAGCTGCCTCTCTTCGCCATTCGATTACTCCCTACTCCCTATCATCACTGCTCCCTTCTCACTACTCCCTTCGGTCGCCTCACTTCGATTATTTAGCTCACTTCGCTCGCCTTCCATTTTTGATAACATAACAAGGGCTTACCTTTCCAATCACTAAGAAAAAAGAAGACTGTGAAATGAGAAAATCAAAGCTCCCTCCGGTCGTCTGTGATTTTTTCGGCCCCAAGGGAGTTTACTCGACCCATTGCCATATCCTAATTTCAGAATCTATTAAATAAATGTAATAGGTGCAGTATTAATTATAACTATATAATAGACTATTTTCAGCATCCGAAGTTTTTCCTATACCTTCTCCTTTGTGCGTTGTTATTGGTTTATCGCCAGGACATCATCTTACCTCACTCCGGACATCAGGCAAGATACCTTGCCATAATTTACTGTTTATATTTAAGTCTGTATTTTAGTTATTTACATATCACTGTTCATTTATTTCTAGCTGTACCATTATTTACAGTTCTTGATTATTGCCTGTTCAGTAATAGTAGCATTACTTTACTTATTATCCTTTGATTGCATATGGACTTAGAGTTAAGGAACTACCATTTGTAGTGTATTGCATAAACCTTGACACAGTTGTACCATGAGATATGTGTAAGATGAGTAGCATGTAAAGGCACTTACGTGTTGGCTGATCACCCGTGCGCATGCTTTGGGTCTAACTGCTAATAGAGGCATGATAGAAGACTTAGCAGTTAGTAGAGGTACATGATCGCGGATGCGACTATGATAGGTGCATCGGGTAGGGAGAACATTTCCTTGTCGTATGGGCTTCTATTACACATTTTCTTGCAACCCGAAAGCTCTGCTGGAGATACGGGTATGCTTACCCCCTCATGTAGGCTGACGTTCTTGAACGTTATGCGCTTGGGGTAAGATGATCTTCTCAGGTTGGCCACTGTCGTTTTTGAACGTCATGCGCTTAGGTCACTGGTGCCCAAGTGGGGACTATACCATATCCTATTTACAGCCAGGGCTCATGCGACGAAAGGTTTGTTCTTAACTGCATAAACATATTAGAATGGTTAGGTAAAACCTAGTCAATGTCAAGTCACCCCCGTTCCTTTATGTATCTTGTTACGATTGGGACTATTTTACTTTATTTGTGGCTTATGACATTTTATATATTCAGTTTATTATGGCATGTTCTTCCTGTATCTTGTTACGTCCCTTTGATGACCTGGTGATCTCTCCAGGTGTGTGGTTCTGTGATATCTGCAGGTGTTTAGCCAAGGCCGTGATCTTCTCCATTCCTTCGCCGAGGATTGCCCTTGGGTCGACTTTCTACCCTTTGTTTGCATTTTCCCCCGTATATTCTTCTTCTCATTTAAATGGTTGGTAGTGGATTTGTCTCCGCCCAACTACATGTATAAATTACAAATTTCACAGTTGATTTATAATATTATTCTTTCATTTTGTGGATGAGATTAGACTACTTTTGGTTTACTATATTTTACTGCTTATGTATATATACGAGGTTTCCATATATTGGAGTATACTTTGTATATATGCAGCTGGCATGTCTACGTACTTGGCCCCAAGTATTTTGGGACTGGGGCGAATAAGTGTGAAGTACATCATATTTCGGTTTCTACTACGATTTTTTAAATAAATATGGTATTGATTTTTGTACTTCGTATTTGTACATCGCTTACGAGTTTGCGTTTCGTAAATTTTTTGTCAAGTGCGAATAAGTGTGAAGTACATATTTTTATAAAACGTTTTAATTATATAGATGTAGAAAATATTTCAAAATAATAGACGATAAATATTTTATATTGCTTGAAGTTGTAAATGTGTCGTGCCGAGGATTGCCAAACTTTATTTTTATTTAAAAATGGCCATTTTATTTTATGGTACAAGTATAACTAGTAATTTAGAAAAACTGTATTTTATGTAAGTATTATTTTTGCATGCGAGTGTATATATATTTGTATTTTTGAAATTAATTATTATCACTAATATATTATTTCGAAAAAGGTATATTAAATATGGGTTGATTTAATATGTAATTAATTATGATGATTTAAGTTGGAAAAAAATAAGTTATTTAAATACAGTTTAAATTAGAGGTAGAATCTATCTACATTGGATTATATTTGATTGAGTTACTTTTAAATCAATTTGAATTAATTAGTGGAAAAATCTAAAGGGAATTAAAACTCTTCTTAGTCCTTATCTTGATAAGACTTTTGTAAACCCCCTTATTTTTCAAAATAAATATTTGTAAAATTTTTGGATTTTTAAATAACTATTTATTGACTTATTATATAATTTGTATTATTTTACATATATTTAGTATAGTGCTCATTAGTGAATTTAGTATAAAAATATATAAAGCTATTTTTCTAGTAAATTAAGGATCTAAACTATATTATACAATTTTTCTCAAAATTTTAGGATTTATTTCATAACTTTTATTGCTTTTTAAATGTTACTTATATTGTACACTATTTACATAATATAGAATAAATGTCAATTTAGTATTAAATATTGCAGCTTGTATAAATGAAATTAGATTAAGGTTGTTTAAATAAATATTAACTCTATTTATTAACTCTATTTATTATCTATTGTAATTTTAAATAATGTTATAGATAATTTAGATAAATATGAACTATATTTTAAGTTAATCAAAATCCTAAGTCTAATAGGAAAGCATCCCTATCTATATTATATCATAACAAAGTAACTCCTATCAATTTAAATCAAATCCTATCTAATTTAGGAGGTAAATATGAAATAAGTACCTATATATACCCAATACATTCCCTTCCTATCAACCATAATTTAAAATTATTTTTAGTCCAATAGGAACTCAAAAATCCGTCATCAGAATTCAGCCCCGCTCTGAACTCCGTTTCACCACCAGTTTTTTTTAAAATAAGCGTATCGAGGTAAGCTTTCCAGAAACATATTTTAATAGTCAAAATTCGTTCTGTAGATTTCTGCAAAACTTTTTGAGTATCTAGTGTCCCAAAAATAAACGTGTTTAAGTATTTTTGTTATTTCGGGAGATTTCGGAAACAAAAATGCGATCCGTTTAGTTTCTCGGAAAGCTGATATGAAAACCTATGCCATATCCTAATTTTAGAATCCATTAAATAATTGTAATAGGTGCAGTCTTAATTATAAATAGATAATAGACTATTTTTATCATCCAAAGTTGTTCCTACACCTTTTCCTTTGTGCATTGTTGTTGATTCGTCGCCAGGACATCATCTTACCTCACTCCAGACATCAGGCAAGATACCTTGCCATAATTTACTATTTATATTTAAGTCTGTATTTTAGTTATTTATATATCATTGTTCATTTATTTCTAGTTGTACCAATATTTACAGTTCTTGATTACTGCCTGTTCAGTGATAGTAGCATTACTTTACTTATTATCCTTTGATTACATATGGAATTAGAGTTAAGGGACTACCGTTTGTAGTGTATTGCATAAACTTGGGCACAGTTGTACCACGAGATATGTGTGAGATGAGTAGCATGTAAAGGTACTTGCGTGTTGGCAGATCACCCGTACACATGCGTTAGGTCTAACTGCTAATAGAGGTATGATAGGAGACTTAGCAGTTAGTAGAGGTACATGATCGCGGATGCGACTACGATAGGTGCATCAGGTGGGGAGAACATTTCCTTGTCGTATGGGCTTCTATTACACATTTCCTTGCAACCCGGAAGCTCCACTGGAGATACGGGTATGCTTAGCCCCTCATGTTGGCCACTGACATTCTTGAATATTATGCACTTGGGGTAAGATGATCCTCTCAGGTTGGCGACTGTAATTTTTGAACGTCATGCGCTTAGGTCACTGGTGCCCAAGTAGGGACTATACCAGATCCTATTTACATCCTAGGTTTATGCGACGAAAGGTTTGTTCTTAACTACATAAACACATTAGAATGGTTAGGTAAAACCTAGTCAATGTCAAGTCACCCCCGTTCCTTTATGTATCTTGTTATGATTGGAACTATTTTACTTTACTTGTAGCTTGTGACATTTTATATATTCAGTTTATTATGGCATGTTCTTCATGTATCTTGTTACGTCCCTCTGAGGACCTGGTGATCTCTCCAGGTGTGTGCTTCTGTGATATCTGCAAGTGTTTAGCTAAGGCCGTGATCTTCTCCATCCCTTCGCAGAGGATTGCCCTTGGGTCGACTTTCTACCCTTCCTTTGCATTTTCCTCCGTATATTCTTCTTCTCATTTAAATGGTTGGTAGTGGATTTGTCTCCGCCCAACTACATATATAAATTACAAATTTCACAGTTGATTTATAATATTATTCTTTTATTTTGTGGATGAGGTTAGATTACTATTGGTTTACTGTATTTTACAGCTTATGTATACATACAAGGTTTTCATATATTGGAGTATACTTCGTATGTGTGCAGCTGGCATGTCTACGTACTTGGTCCCAAGTATTTTGGGACTTGGGCATTACAAGAACAAAGGGAGCTCACCTCTTCTGAGCCTCTTATTATCGACCTCCGTCGTAACAAGCCTTCTCATTCTCTTTCTTCTTCTCCTCCTCTGGTTATCAACCTTAGCAAGCCATCGGCTAAAGTCAAAACCCCTGTTGTAAATAATGATGTAAAAATCAATAAAGTAAAATCTTGTTTGTAATATACTAATGTTATTTATTATACTCAATGTTACTTAGAAATGCTAGGTAACTTCGAACTACTCATAATAGAAGCAGTTCAATCTTTCCAAGATGAAGAATCATTCGAACCAGCTCAAGATTCTTTCTTTCTAGTTCCTTCCAGGAAGAAAGATGAACTTTCTGTACTTTTTAGTAAAAGAACAGAGCAGAAGACTACGTTCGATAGCGAGACTAAAAATAACGATAATGGGCAGCTCCAACTATGACGTTATAGTCAACAATCTAAAGACATCATTCAAAAGATGGGCTACAATTTTAAAGCTGGCCTTAATGGTGGTAAGGAAGGCAAACTCCTATTCGTATCCCTACTCCAAAAGGAAAGTCACTATAATATTACAGCAAAACAAAGCATGGGTTGGGCTATACTTTGCCAGTTACGACCCCAGACTCTTCTGAGTCTGACAAAGAGGAGCGGTCTAACTCTTCTGACTCTGTTTCATGGGATTCTGACACCAGTATAGGACACGTCCATCGAGTGACTATATTCTAATATAGTGACCGTTGAGTTCTCAGAAGACGATGATAATTTTGCTAAAGCTCCTGAGTCAGATCATTGGGCACAAAGAATGGACAATCAATAGGAACTTCGCTTCGAGCAACGCGAACCACCTACCGAAAATCAGTTAGTCCAAGTTGATGTCGGAAACGAAGCTTCTCCAAGGCCAATCTTCATCAGCAAAAGTCTTCTTGAAGCGGATAAACATAAACTAATTCAGCTTATTAATGAATACATTGACGTATTCGCCTGGAGCTATGAGGATATGCCAGAATTAGATCCTCAAATTGCGACCCACAAACTCAACATCCTACCAAATGCGAGGCCAGTTAAACAACAACAGCATCGATTTCGACCTGATATGATGGATGCTATAGAAGCTAAAGTCAAGAAGCTTATTGCCTGCGGTTTTATCAGAAAAGAACAATATTCCGACTGGGTGGCTAATGTCGTCCCAGTTATGAAGAAAACATGGAAGGTCCGAGTCTGCATTGACTTTAGAGATCTCAACGATGCTTGTCCCAGAAATGAGTTTCCTCTTCTGATTGCTGATGTCATGATCGACAATACTTGCGGATTCAAATGAATGTCTTTTATGGATGGATTTTCAGTATACAATCAAATCAAGATGGATCCAGAAGATGAGAGACATACATCTTTTTGTACTCCTCTGGGAGTTTATTTCTACACTATCATGTCGTTTGGTCTTAAAAATTTTGGTGCGACCTATCAGCGGGCTATGAGTACTATCTTCCGCGAACATTTACGAAAGACAGTCGAATGCTATGTCGACGATATTGCTGTCAAAAGATGTCTAAAGGAAGATCACATCCAAGACTTGAGAACTATCTTCGATCTAATGTGCCAGCATCAACTCAAAATGAATCCTACCAAGTCATTCCTGGGAGTCTCTAGTGGCAAATTCCTCGGATTCGCTATTACCTCTAAAGGTATACACATTGACCCTGAGAAAATCAAAGCCATTCAAAAGATGCATCCTCTACGCAATCTAAAAGAGCTACGAGGATTCCAGGGTGTCACCCTCATTTCTCGTATTTCCCGTATTTCGTATTTATACTCGTATCTGGATTTTGGCATGTATTTTTATTTTTCTCAACTTGTAGAATTTTGGTATTTCTCGTATTTTGGGTTTTGTCATGGCTCGGTTTTAATTGGTTTGGGTTGGTTTGGTTTGGTTTAATATGTATTGGAACACCTTAGCCTATGCTCCACCCTCAACACACCACATCCCACCCTCTTTAAAACTCCACCAACTTTTTCTCTCTCTTCATAAACCTCTATTAATTTCTTCTTCTCCTTCCTCTACACAACACTCTTCTCCTTCCTCTACACAACACCCACCCATAGGCAAGTGTACCTTGCCACCACATGAGAACCCTATTTTATTAGTCTATTTGCTAGATTAGGACATGGTGACCAACATTAGAACTTGGTATTTTGTGAATTGGAGTCTTCATTGTTTTAGATCTAAGCTCTCCCTATTTTCGGTTTTACATGGTTTTGATCTACTTAAGTTGGATTTTTATGGGTTTTGATGTTTCCATGTGGAAGAGAGTTCAATTCCACCCTGGTTGGAACTTTGGAAATCCGGATTTGGAGTTCGGATGGCCAAGTTGTGATGCTTTGAAGTTCTGGGAGCCATGAGAGCTTCTTCTCAGCCATGGAGAAGAAGATCCTTTCCCCTGCGTGCGTGCTTTTTTGCGTACGCAGCTCTCCTGCGTGCGTGACTTTTCGCGTACGCCGCTCTCCTGCGTGCGTGACTTTTCGCGTACGCAGTGCTCCTGCGTGCGTGACTTTTTACGTACGTCGCTCTCCTGCGTGCGTGACTTTTCGCGTACGCAGTGCTCCTGCGTGCGTGACTTTTTGCGTACGCCGCTCCCCTGCGTGCGTGACTTTTCGTGTACGCAGTGCTCCTGCGTGCGTAACTTTTTGCGTACGCAGCTCTCCTGCGTGCGTGACTTTTTGCGTACGCAGCTCTCCTGCGTGCGTAACTTTTTGCGTACGCAGCTCTCCTGCGTGCGTGTCTTTTCGCGTACGCAGCTCTCCTGCGTGCGTATCTTTTCGCGTACGCAGCTCTCGTGTGTACGTACTTTAGCTCTCCTGCGTGCGTGCTTTTGTGCGTTCGCTGTGCGTGCCCTTGTGCGTACGCTGCACCCTGAACCCCTTGCTTAACCCATTGGCTCTTGGAGTTTTGGTCTTATTTCTTTAAGCTTGGCTCTTCTATAGCCCTGTATATTGATATTTTATTAGATATTTTACGCCCATTTTATATCCTTACGCCTTTTGTCATGAACTTGATTTTACTTAATATGTTTGGAATGACTATTGTACATGGCATGGTATGACAAGGAACTAGCATAACACGACAGTGACCCGTAGTGGTGCACTCCTGACATGACCAACCTGACATGATAGTGGCCCGTCGTGGCGCACTCCTGACAAGTACCCTGACATGATTTATCTTGACGTTGTTGCGACGGATAACTTAACTTGACTTGCCTTGACACCGTGGTAGTTCTTTCTTGCTTGCTTGTTAAATCCACTTGTCCTGTCTTGCATCATGTCTAGGATGGGACTCCTGAGTACCACGGTCAAGAGTACCTACTAAAATAAATTAAAGTTAATAACTAGAATAACACAGTAGTCATGAAAAGATGACACAGCTACAAGCAATCCCGTTACCTGGGCGCTCTTGGGATCTGTAGCATGCCGTCGAGTAGGGCACATTTCCAGCACACCGTCGCGTGTTGCACCCTCTAAGTCACCTAAGGGTACATGCGTTTCCTGGACGATGTACCCACCTGAATTCAACCCCTAATTTCGACCTGGGTAACCTGGATGGTCTGCAGGGCTTGTGGCTGTGGAACAATCTTACTACATCTTGTTAGTAATTAGGCCTGTGATAACCCTAGTTAGTTAAAGTAGTAAGCCGTAGTATCTGCTTGGCCGTGATTGATTGAATGAGGTATAACCAGTTTAGCCATGTCTTGATTTAGTACAAGCTTGCTTTCTGTCTTGGTTTCTTGCATTATTATCTTGCCGATAAATGGTGGGAAACCAAGTTCTGTTCAGATGAAGGGTTACAACCCCGGTCCTTGTTTGGTTTACGGGTTGTAACCTGGCTATCGGAATAGTTCCATGGTTATCTCGTCGTATATCATCCTGCCATGTTTTCGTAAATTCTAGTTTTAATTTTAATTTTCTTGTGCTGATTGCTGGCTTTTGTTCTTATTTCGTGGCCCCCTTGTGGCACTTGCTCTTTCTGGGGTTGACCCAGCTGGTTTTGTGTGGCCAGATTTCGGAGCAGCTCCCGAGGATCTACCAAGCTTCCAGCCCAATGGTGGCGACTAGAAGGAACCCGTGCTACGAGTGGATTTTCTATTTTGTTTCGCTGACTCTATTGTAAAACTATTTTTTTGAGGCGTTTAGCCGACGAGCACCTGTTAGCTCGGTGCACTTTACTTACTGTCTGCCTACGGGCTGTAAACATGATTAACAAATCCTAGGGTTGATCATGTATGACTTAACTCTTGCTAGTCCTAACATTTTGTAATGACTAGCTTCATGATCAGCTGAATATGTGATATTTGGGATGCCTTATTATTGTATATTTAATGATCATACATCTTGCGACCTTACTTACTTGCTTGTGATTGAGACATTAGGCTTGTTCATGACCATAAGAGACTGTCGGCTTGTAGTAAACCCTTATATATCTAGACAGCCGTGACCGTATATTGAGGTGGTTTTTATTTCAATATACGTAGCTGGCTATGTCTGCCCCCGCTCTCCAGTATTCTGGTTCTGGGGCATGACACAGGGACGGCTTGCGTACATCAGAAGATTCATTTTAAATCTCTCTGGACGCTGTAGACCGTTCACTCAACTCATGAAGAAAGGTGTGTCTTTCATTTGGACTGAAGAATGTCAACAAGCATTTGTAGACATAAAGCAGTACTTGATGAACCCTCCAATTCTAGTGCCTCCAGTCCCAGGAATACCTTTTCTGATGTATGTCTGAGAAATGGATCATTCCTTGGGTGCCTTGTTAGCCCAAAAGAATAAGGAAGGTCATGAGCAAGATATCTACTACCTTAGTCGCACGATGATCGGTGCCGAACATCGATATATTTCGGTGGAAAAAAAATGTTTAGCCCTACTGTTCGCTGTTCAGAAAATGCGACATTATATCACGGGTCAAGCCATTCATGTCATCTTCAGAGTTCGAGTTCTGATGAAGAAGCCTAGTATACTCAATTCTATGCTTGCTACATGGGCCATATTGCTAGCACAGTATGATATGGTTTATGTCCCACAGAATTGGTCAAGGGTCAAGCCCTTACGGACTTCTTAGCAGCTCATCCAATCCCAGAGACATCTAAACCCTATGACGAGATTCCTGATGAAACTCTGGAATCTAACATGATTTCAGAAGAAGTTCTTTCCTGGTGTCTATTCTTTGATGGTGCATCCAAAATTGGACCCAAAGGTACCATTGTCGTCGGAGTTGGAATTGTCCTTATATCACCGGAAGGATTAGCTATTCAAAGATGTTATTCCTTGGACGAGTCGTGTTCTAATAATGTGGCTGAATATAATGCTCTACTCATTAGCCTCTAATTGGCTAAACAGCTGGATATTGAATATCTCGAAGTATATGGAGACTCTGAATAGATCGTTACTCAGGTTAGAGGCATATATGAAGTTCAATACCAAGACCTCGTTCCATATCATGATGCAGCAGTCAGACTGGCTACATCGTTTAAAGGGTTTTTTTTTTCATTAAACATGTACGTCGGGCGTGCAATGTGGAGGCTGATGCACTTGCCAATCTTGCAACAGTATTAGCGATCCCAGTAAGAAGACAGCAGATGATTGTCATCACTAATAGAGAATTATTTTGTATTGAGAATAATTCAAACAATGAATTTAGTAATTCAATTAAAATTGACACTATTAGTGAAGACTGGAGGACTCCTTTCATTGACTTCGTGGTACATAACATTTTACCTGAAGATCCCAAGGAAGCTACAACAATCCATCGACGATCGCTCCGATTTTATTACAACCATACTTCCAAAACACTCTATCGGCGAACATTCGACGGTTTACTCCTACGTTGTCTTACGGGAGATGAAGCAAAACAAATGCTACGTGAAGCTTACGATGGTGTCTGTGGTGCACATCAGCCCGATCCTAAGCTACAGGATCGTATCCGACGTATGGGCTATTACTGGCCCACTATGGTATCAGATGCTATTGAATATGTAAGAAAATGCTGAGCATATCAAATCCATGTAGACTTCATCCACCAACTATCAAAATTCCTTCATTCGACTGCTATATCATCGCCCTTTGAATCTTGGGGCATGGACGTCATTGGTCCTATCAACCCACCATCATCTAGAGGAGATCGGTTTATATTAGCTATAACCGACTATTTCTCGAAGTGGGCAGAAGCTATACCCTTGGCGGAAGTCAAAACCAGAGTGTGATTAGCTTCATCAAACATCATGTGATTTATCGATTCGTCATTTCTCGACGAATCATTCATGACAGTGGACCTCAATTCATTAGTTAGAAGTTCACTCGATTCTGTGATGACAACAGGATCAACAATATTGCTTCCACGGCATACAATCCTGCCGCTAACGGTGTTACGACCCGCACCCTGTATAGGGGCACGAGAAGTGGGTACGTCCAGCCTACGCCGTAGTGTCGGCGGTAGAACGCTGTCCTAGGTCAATCATCTAACAATATAAAGGTACCTGTATAGTATATACTCTCCGAATGGAGGTGACATAACAGAAAACAATCTCAATCACATCTAGGATAGAAAAATGAAAGATAGATAGATAGACAGTAACTCAAAGAGAACAGTAGCATAGATGAAATAAGTCCAAGTATCTAGGATACATAACATCCAGAATGTCAACCCAAAATACAATATAAGTCTAAGAGTCTATACATCTCAACATCTCAAAATAAAACTCAGAATGTGAGATAAAAGATAATATAGAAAAGACTGTCTAGCTAAACTAGCCTAGACTACTGGGGCAACATCCTCAGCTGCAGGTGGATCCTGCTGAGGGTCCACAACATAAGTATCATCTAGTCCTGCTCCAAAATAGGTAGACACCAGGGCCTCATCCTCATACTCTGTAATATTTTTAACAGGTCCAGTCAGGACAGGAACGAGCACAATACATCTCACGTAGTGCATAGTATGATAGGAAATATAAAGCATGCAATAGAGTAAAATACAGGAAACGCTGAAGGAAGATACATGTAGTAAAAGAGATAACTGCAATGAAATATCTACTATAATAGAGAACTAGCAGTGACTAGTGAGTCAGAGTAAAATATAGACATGTGAATGGCATAGGAGATTCATGACTACAGCTAAGAGTGATTCATGACTACAGCTACTGGGTAATATCCACAAGACTATTTTCACTCCCCCATCCCCAATCAATACACAAGTATCCGTTCAAGTTATGTTAAGATTCATGATAAGCCCATAAATGGAAGATTCATGAGAGGCTCTGTGAACATGAGAGTACATGAGTCACAAGCGATTCGTGAATCTATAAAAGCATAGAGATACATGATGATTCGTGAAACGCACAAACATGCTGTATCTGATGCTCCCGAGGGGGATAACATCTCATGAAAAGATCCATATAGTACTAATCCGTGATAACAATCGTGTCAGCATCAAGTAAAGTAATCTAGAGCAAGAATATAAATCCTGGCAAGTATGAAACGGTCAGAGAATGTACTCGCCTGATAACTGAATGTCTGAAGAGGCTATACTGTCTGAGGAAAGGTGTATGGCTCCTAATCAGAGCAATACAAGTCACAATGTATCCACAATGGTAAAAATAAAGTATACAATGCATACTACATGATTCTAGGTCAATCTGGTAAAAAGTCAACTCTTGGTCAACTCTAATAGTCAAACTAGGTCACAGGAAGTCATACTAGGTCATAGTAAATCAAACTAAGTCAAATAAAGTCAAACAAGGTCAAACAAGTCAAGGTTAGTTAAATCTAGGTTAAAGTCAACTCTTGGTCAACATTCTAGTCAAACTAGTCAAGTTATCTAGGGTTTTGGTCAACAGTGGTCAGACTAGTCAAATACTAGTCAACATGATCAATCTAGGTCAAGTCTAGGTCAAACTTAGACTAACTAAGGTTTTGGTCAAACAAGAACTAGTCAACAAGGTAATTAGGTCAATCTTGACTAATGGTCAACTTCTAGTCAATCTCTAAGGCTAACACAAATCATGACACAACTCTTAAGTATTCAACTTAACCCCATACATATCTTAATCTACATAGGGCTATCTATATAACCCAGGGTCAAACATAAATCAATTAGTTAGGGTTTAATCAAACTTAGTCAAATAGTCCTTTTAAAACTATCCAAGTCAATTCCATGTCAATTTGGTCAAGTTTGACCCATGGTTGACTTTGGTCAACAATGGTCAACATTTTGGTCAACCTAGGTCTAGTAGGCCTAATGGTCTATCCTAACTCATTGGCCACAGGCCATAGGCTAGTAACTAGGTTCCATAGGCTAATAACATATAGGTATCTACCTTATACAATATATATATATGACTTACATATATATATATACAATATACTACTTAGGCCTATAGGCTATGTGTCATAGGTTTCCATATAAACCTATATCTAGAAAGTCATTTATATATATACATATCTATAAATATAGATATACAAAAGTCTATCTACTACATATATATATCAATATATGTATACCCTATATATAATACCAAATCACTCTCACATATATATATAATGACACAATATATAAGCTAATACCATATATATATATATATAGGAATATATGTACATATATATATATATATATATATATATATATATATATATATATATATATATACAAAACATATATATAAGACATATATATAGAGAGAGAAGGAATAAGAGAGAGTGAATTAGGGTGAGAGAGAGAATGAGAAAGAGATCAGTGAGAGAGAGGGGGAATACTGGACTGACACAGGAAAGGGGGGGTTCCAGATTTCTGGAACCAGGAATTAGTCCCCCCCCCCCCACACACACAATACACACACACACCCCTATATATATACATATATGTATATACACATGTACACACATGTATACACCCTCAAATCTCACATACACACACATATATACATATACATATGTATACAACACTGAAATATACAAATACATGTATAAAACATAACAAAAATCAAATCAAAATTCATTTCTGAAAACTGGGAAAATATCCCAAACTCTGGAAAATGGACTGTGCACAGGAAAATTGGGTAAACCCAAAAACACACACCTAACCGAGCTAAGGCTCGAACCCAAGGGTTGGTAATTGATGCCCCAAGTGTCCTCTAGTGTCTAGGGGGCCTGACACGACACCACGACACAATTTGACGTGTCCATGACTCACAAACCCGAAACGGGTAAACACTGATACACACACACACAGTGTCGTGCATGTGTGCAGTTCACTCTAGGACACGACACACGTGTCTAGGAGTCTCGTGCTCGTGTCCCTAGGTTCGCCTAGGGTCAGGGTACGTGTCCAACACCCTGTACCGTGTCCATAATGCTCCAGGACACGATACAAAGTCCGTATCAGTCGTGAAAAACACGACTGATACGCGTGTTCAGACCGCGTCGTGCACGCGATCAGGGGTCTCGTGTTCACGAAATAGGACACGACACACCACGTGCTCGTGTCCATGTGTTCGCTCCATGATAGGCTACACACTCGTGTCACCACGAGGTGCCCAAGTGTCATGTCCACGCGACACGACACGCACGAAGTTGGCCCCCGCGCGTGTGTGTGCTGACAGTGCACGACCAGTGCACGTGTCCGTGCGTTCTCGATACGACACAAACGTGTCTCAAACTCGAGGGGGGGCATGACAGAGGTTGCCCCCTCCTCTGTGTCAATTTTCACGTGTCCACGTGTCCTACAGTGTCCGTACTAGGTGTCGAGTAGCAGGGGAGGCTGTATGCCTCAGTGCGGTGTCCAGCTCGTGTGTTCGTGTCCAATTTGGGTACAAAAAGGACCCTAATATCAACTCAGTCCCACCAACATACAATATACATATAATAAGCTTCACAAATATGTAATTTGTTTTGAAAACCAAGAACAAAAAGTCCTATGAGGCATTTCACCAAACACTCTAATTTAAACACAGATACGTGTCCGATACGGACACCAAACCAAACCTATTTCCTACCAAACTAGACCTACAGTTCCATGGTACCTAGATGCATGCAACTCTGAAGACAAAACATAATATTAACAAGGTTTGAGGGTATTTACCTATTTAGTGAAAACTCAAGAAAACACCAAAGTAGGGGGGTGTCCTATTCTCTTGGTGGTGCCCAAAGCTCCACAAATCCTTGATAGCATGCCCTAACTAGTATCCTCTAGTGTAGGGGAGTCCAATACAAGAAACTAGAGGTGATTTGGATCAAAAATGATCAAGTTATCAAGGTTTGATGAAAAAGGAATTTTTCTAGGTTTTAATTCATGCAAATTGATCATGAATGAATTTGAGGGGATTATATAGGAAGGTGTAGGGCTAGTGGGGTGCCCTTGGCCGGCCATGGAAAGGGGAGGTGTCCTTGGGTTTATTCCAAGCTAAGGGAAGGACTTTGGTGCCAAAAGCATGGATACTTTGAGGGTTTTGTGGAAAATATCTACTAAGGTAAATATCAAGATATTTTCCCTACTTTAACCAATGTAAATATCTATCCCCTTAGTATTCTAGGTTAGTAACTAATCTCTAGATTAGGCTAAACTTGGTTAGGGGCTCTCATGACACTTAACAATAATTAAACAATAATAAAAACACATAAATACAAATAATTCCAAATAAATCCTAAAAAATTACCAAAATACCCCTTAGGCTAAAAAGTCCTAATTTGATGTTCTAAACCTATGGCTAGGCTCACATGATCATGGTTAGTCTCTAGGTTATGAAATCTCTAGGGTTTACACTAGGGTTATACTAGTAAAGTCACAAAGTCATAAGTCATGACTTAGGAAATGGTTTTAATTACACTAGAAATCACCATAATTCATATCATGACTAAAATACCATTAATAAATAATAAAAATAATAAATTTTCAAAAATATCCTAATTTCAGAAAACTGGGTGTTACAAGTCTACCCACCTTAAAATAATTTCGTCCTCGAAATTTAGATAGTCGTACTCCTCCTAGGTCAAACCTCCAACAATCAGGGTCGAAGCTACTACCTAGCAACATACAAGGTCAACAAGCAAAATATGGGTAGTAGACCTATACTGGGTCATGTCCAAAAATTGGTTGGCAGTTTTAGGTCATAAGGTGTCCTTAATTCAAATCGAATCAAAAGTAACTCCATGGGGTAAATCAGGATGGAGCCTCGGGTCAGGAAAATCGTACTAAGCAAATGAAGCACACGAGGGTATGCCTGAGTGGGACACTAAGGTCATGGGTGTAGAGTGTCATGTCTAGGTCATGTATGTGAAATTAGTTTTGAGAAAACAATGAGTCTTGTGCTTCTAATTTAAAAGTCACGGTAATGTACCTACGATGATCATAATTTAGAGTGGGAAAGGTCTATGGCCTAAATAGAACCAAAAATCGTGATGAATAGTATTATAAGGGGCAGGTTAAGTGGGACAGTCCTGGTCATAGGTATAGACTGGGAAGATAAGGAAACAATAAATCACAGGGCTAAAAGGGTTACCATTCTATGGTCAGAGCTACTCTATCAAAAAGGTATAGCATATACATTAATTTATTTAAGAGGAAAATTCTTGATAAAAGAAGTTAGTCAAGAATTATATGAACAGCTAAAACTACTCCTACTCCTACTCCTACTCCTACTCCTACTCCTAAGTAAGAGGTGAAAAAAACAAACAAGCAATCGACAAAAATCAAAAAGAAGTACCAGGTCAAACTTATCACTAATAAAGAAACAGGTATGAGCAGATGGAATTGGATTTCAAGATAGATATAATGAAACAAGGTGGGAATGGAATTTAGAAGAACAGAACCTGCAAGCATATCGCCAACTGCCTGGGCATCCTCAACTGTCATGGCGTAAGCTCGCCCCTGCTGGCCTCTTCCAGCCTGTTGCTAAAACTGCATAAATCTCTGCTGCTGTGGCTGTAACGGTCCCCTCTGCTGACCTACCGGAGCCTTGGCTCCTGCTCCTGGTGCTGCTCCCTGTGCTACTCTGCCTGTGTACTGGGAACACTCCCTCAGCTGGTGGTCCGTTGCCCCACATAGTAGGCACCAGCCCAACCTCTTCCTGCACTCTACCCATCCATGTCCCGGTTTCTTACAGTAGGAACAACTGGTAGTCTGCTGTCTCGAGGCCTGATGCTGCTGCCTCGGCTGTTGATACTGCTGTGGCTGCCTCTGTTGATGCTGATAGTGAGGCCTCTTGGCCTGACCTCCACTGCTACCTGCTCCCTGTATATCACGGCCCCTCTTGAGCTTCAGCTCAAGATCATCCTCAGCTGCCATCGCTCCTGCCAGAATCTCCTCAAAAGTGGCATTCCTGTCACTCTTGGTCAAGGACTTGACCTCCTTGACCAAGCCCTTCCTGAACCTCCTCGTCTTCGCTGTCTCGCTAAGGCCCTCTATAAATCTGCTCAACCGGCAAAACTCACCGGAATACTCCTCTACAGTCTGGTTCCCCTGAACCAGGTTCTCGAACTGGGTCTCCAAAGCACCGACTGCCTGATCCGGAAAAAACTTTCCCTTGAAGAGCTCCTTGAAAGCTCCCCATGTCTGCCCTGGAGTGCCTACCCTCGGGTCCGTCTGATACCAGGTACGGGCAAGATCCCGTATCTGGCTGGCTGCTGCCTCTATCTGTAGTCAGGCTGGTATCTCCGCCAGTCAGAAAATCTCCTCAATGTGCTCAATCCAGTCATCAGTATAAAGAATCCCCTCTGTCCCCAAGAAGTCCCTGGGGTTCATCTTCTTGAAGTCCTGAATGCCCGGAATCCTCTACTGTCGCGGCTGTCCCAATCCTCCCTGTAGCTGGACAGCCAACCTCTCCACCGTCGCCCTAGCCAGCTGATGGACCTCATCTATGCCCCTGGTAAACTCCGTCGTATGACGCTGCTACTGGGCCTGCTGCGTCTCTAGGAAATGCTAGAAGTATGAAAACATCTGTGCAGTATCCACTAATCCAGATGGTATCGGCGGCTGGAACTGCTGCTGGTGCTGCTGAAACTGTGGCTGACAAAACTGTGGGGGAGGCATGTCTGGGGTAGCTGGGATGGTCCCCCGAATAAGTAGAGGTACACCCCCAAATGTGGCAGAAGCTCCCACATGAGCTGGAGTAAGGGGAGCTGTGGTCCCCGGGTCCTGGTGAACTGGACGAGAGGTGGCAGACCTCTCAGTGGTGTCACCTGGACCGAGTCACTGTGATCGTGTCTCCACCATCCTGAAGACAGATCAACAAGGAAGTCAATAACGGTACAAGGATGATAGTATCAAGAAGGACAATATGAAATAGATTATACAGATTTGAACAAAAGTCAGTAGATTCAAATCCATAGAAATTTCCTAATTGTGATTGAGTATCCACTCTCTCTAAGCCTATTCCTTAAATCCTATAACAGGCTATAGTGATAGTCTAGTTTGAATACCACTATATAAACAGGACCTGCATGGGCCACCACTAAAAATGTGTCATGACCCACACCCTGTATAGGGGCACGAGAAGTGGGTACGTCCAGCCTACGCCGCAGTGTCGGCGGTAGAACGCTGTCCTAGGTCAATCATCTAACAATATAAAGGTACCTGTACAGTATATACTCTCCGAATGGAGGTGACATAACAGAAAATAATCTCAATCACATCTAGGATAGAAAAATGAAAGATAGATAGATAGACAGCAACTCAAAGAGAACAGTAGCATATATGAAATAAGTCCAAGTGTCTAGGATATATAACATCCAGAATGTCAACCCAAAATACAATATAAGTCTAAGAGTCTATACATCTCAACATCTCAAAATACAACTCAGAATATGAGACAAAAGATAATATAGAAAAGACTGTCTAGCTAAACTAGCCTAGACTACTGCGGCAACATCCTCAGCTGCAGGTGGATCCTGCTGAGGGTCCACAACATAAGTATCATCTAGTCCTGCTCCAAAATAGGTAGACACCAGGGCCTCATCCTCATCCTCTATAATATTTTCAACATGTCCAGTCAGGACAGGAACGAGCACAATACATCTCACGCAGTGCATAGTATGATAGAAAATATAAAGCATGCAATAGAGTAAAATACAGGAAACGCTGAAGGAAGATACATGTAGTAAAAGAGATAACTGTAATGAAATATCTACTATAATAGAGAACTAGCAGTGACTAGTGAGTCAGAGTAAAATATAGACATGTGAATGGCATAGGAGATTCATGACTACAGCTAAGAGTGATTCATGACTACAACTACTGGGGTAATATCCACATGACTATTTCCACTCCCCTATCCCCAATCAATACACAAGGATCCGTTCAAGTTATGTTAAGATTCGTGATAAGCCCATAAATGGGAGATTCATGAGAGGCTCTGTGAATATGAGAGTACATGAGTCACAAGCGATTCCTGAATCTATGAAAGCATAGAGATACATGATGATTCATGAAACGCACAAACATGCTGTATCTGATGCTCCCGAGGGGGATAACATCTCATGAAAAGATCCATATAGTACTAATCCGTGATAACAATTATGTCAGCATCAAGTAAAGTAATCTAGAGCAAGAATATAAATCCTGGCAAGTATGAAACGGTCAGAGAATGTACTCGCCTGATAACTGAATGTCTGAAGAGGCTATACTGTCTGAGAAGAGGTGTATGGCTCCTAATCAGAGCAATACAAGTCACAATGTATCCACAATGGTAAAAATAAAGTATACAATGCATACTACATGATTCTAGGTCAATCTGGTCAAAAGTCAACTCTTGGTCAACTCTAATAGTCAAACTAGGTCACAGGAAGTCATACTAGGTCATAGTAAATCAAACTAAGTCAAATAAAGTCAAACAAGTCAAGGTTAGTTAAATCTAGGTTAAAGTCAACTCTTGGTCAACATTCTAGTCAAACTAGTCAAGTTATCTAGGGTTTTGGTCAACAGTAGTCAGACTAGTCAAATACTAGTCAACATGATCAATCTAGGTCAAGTCTAGGTCAAACTTAGACTAACTAAGGTTTTGGTCAAACAAGGACTAGTCAACAAGGTAATTAGGTCAATCTTGACTAATGGTCAACTTCTAGTCAATCTCTAAGGCTAACACAAATCATGACACAACTCTTAAGTATTCCACTTAACCCCATACATATCTTAATCTACATAGGGCTATCTATATAACCCAGGGTCAAACATAAATCAATTAGTTAGAGTTTAATCAAACTTAGTCAAATAGTCCTTTTAAAACTATCCAAGTCAATTCCATGTCAATTTGGTCAAGTTTGACCCATGGTTGACTTTAGTCAACAATGGTCAACATTTTGGTCAACCTAGGTCTAGTAGGCCTAATGGTCTATCCTAACTCATTGGCCATAGGCCATAGGCTAGTAACTAGGTTCCATAGGCTAATACCATATAGGTATCTACCTTATACAATATATATATATATATATATATATATATATATATATATATATATATATATATATATATATATATATATATATATGACTTACATATATATATATATATATACAATATACTACTTAGGCCTATAGGCTATGTGTCATAGGTTTCCATATAAACCTATATCTAGAAAGTCATTTATATATATACATATCTATATATATAGATAAACAAAAGTCTATCTACTACATATATATATCAATATATGTATACCCTATATATAATACCAAATCACTCTCACATATATATATAATGACACAATATATAAGCTAATACCATATATATATATATATATATATATATATAGGAATATATGTACATATATATATATATATATATATATATATATATATATATATATATACAAAACATATATATAAGACATATATATAGAGAGAGAAGGAATGAGAGAGAGTGAATTAGGGTGAGAGAGAGAATAAGAAAGAGATCAGTGAGAGAGAGGGGGAATACTGGACTGATACAGGAAAGGGGGGGTTCCAGATTTCTGGAACCAGGAATTAGTCCCCCCCCACACACACAATGCACACACACACACCTATATACATACATATATGTATATACACATGTACACACATGTATACACCCTCAAATCTTACATACACACACATATATACATATACATATGTATACAACACTGAAATATACAAATACATGTATAAAACATAACAAAAATCAAATCAAAATACATTTCTGAAAACTGGAAAAATATCCCAAACTCTGGAAAATGGACTGTGCACAGGAAAATTGGGTAAACCCAAAAACACACACCTAACCGAGCTAAGGCTCAAACCCAAGGGTTGGTAATTGATGCCCCAAGTGTCCTCTAGTGTCTAGGGGGCCTGACACGACACCACGACACAATTTGACGTGTCCACGACTCATAAACCCGAAACGGGTAAACACTGATACACACACACAGTGTCGTACACGTGTGCAGTTCACTCTAGGACACGACACACATGTCTAGGAGTCTCGTGCTCGTGTCACTAGGTTCGCCTAGGGTCAGGGTACGTGTCCAACACCCTGTACCGTGTCCACAATGCTCCAGGATACGATACGAAGTTTGTAACAGTCGTAAAAAATACGACTGATACGCGTGTTCAGACCGCGTCGTACACGCGGTCAAGTGTCTCGTGTTCACGACACAGGACACGACACACCACATGCTCGTGTCCATGTGTTCGCCCCATGATGGGCTACACACTCGTATCACCACGAGGTGCCCAAGTGTCGTGTCTACGCGACACGACACGCGCAAAGTTGGCCCCCGCACGCGTGTGTGCTGACAGTACACGACCAGTGCACGCGTCCGTGCGTTCTCGATACGACACAAACGTGTCTCAAACTCGAGGGGGGCATGACAGAGGTTGCCCCCTCCTCTGTGTCAATTTTCACGTGTCCACGTGTCCTACAGTGTCCGCACTAGGTGTCGAGTAGCAGGAGAGGCTGTATGCCTCAGTACGGTGTCCAGCTCGTGTGTTCGTGTCCAATTTGGACACGAAAAGGACCCTAATATCAACTCAGTCCCACCAACATACAATATACTTATAATAAGCTTCACAAATATGTAATTTGTTTTGAAAACCAAGAACAAAAAGTCCTATAAGGCATTTCACCAAACACTCTAATTTAAACACAGATACGTGTCCGATACGGATACCAAACCAAAAATATTTCCTACCAAACTTGAACTACAGTTCCATGGTACCTAGATGCATGCAACTATGAAGAGAAAACATAATATTAACAAGGGTTGAGGGTATTTACCTATTTAGTGAAAACTCAAGAAAATACCAAAGTAGGGGGGGTGTCCTCTTCTCTTGGTGATGCCCAAAGCTCCAGAAATCCTTGATAGCAGGCCCTAACTAGTATCCTCTAGTGTAGGGGAGTCCAATGCAAGAAACTAGAGGTGATTTGGATCAAAAATGATCAAGTTATCAAGGTTTGATGAAAAAGAAATTTTTTTAGGTTTTAATTCATGCAAATTGATCATGAATGAATTTGAGGGGATTATATAGGAAGGTGTAGGGCTAGGGGGGTGCCCTTGGCCGACCATGGCAAGGGGGGGTGTCCTTGGGTTTCTTCCAAGCTAAGGGAAGGACTTTGGTGCCAAAAGCATGGATACTTTGAGGGTTTTGTAGAAAATATCTACTAAGGTAAATATCAAGATATTTTCCCTAC
Organism: Iris pallida; assembly: GCA_029216955.1. Classification (NCBI taxonomy): domain Eukaryota; kingdom Viridiplantae; phylum Streptophyta; class Magnoliopsida; order Asparagales; family Iridaceae; genus Iris; species Iris pallida. Next base: position 16,776,390 of record JANAVB010026000.1, on the reverse strand, counting down.
TTTAACCAATGTAAATATCTATCCCCTTAGTATTCTAGGTTAGTAACTAATCTCTAGATTAGGCTAAACTTGGTTAGGGGCTCTCATGACACTTAACAATAATTAAACAATAATAAAAACACATAAATACAAATAATTCCAAATAAATCCTAGAAAATTACCAAAATACCTTTTAGGCTAAAAAGCCCTAATTTGATGTTCTAAACCTATGGCTAGGCTCACATGATCATGGTTAGTCTCTAGGTTATGAAATCTCTAGGGTTTACACTAGGGTTATACTAGTAAAGTCACAAAGTCATAAGTCATGACTTAGGAAATGGTTTTAATTACACTAGAAATCACCATAATTCATATCATGACTAAAATACCATTAATAAATAATAAAAATAATAAATTTTCAAAAATATCCCAATTTCAGAAAACTGGGTGTTACAAACGGTTTGGCAGAAGCATTCAACAAAACCATCATCAAGCTTCTCAAGAAATTTGTTTCGACCAATAAACGTAATTGGAGCGAAAAGCTTGGAGAATGTCTATGGGCTTATCGCACTACTGTACACACTCCAACTGGTTGTACACCTTTCTCCTTGGTATATAAATACGAAGTTGTCCTGCCATTGGAGATTCAAATCCCTTCATTAAAGGTTGCAATTGCCAATGAACTCATAATAGAAAATAATGATTGTCTTCGACTTCAAGAGCTTGAAGCACTTGATGAGAAGCGACTACTAGCTCAACAACATATCGAACGATATCAAGCCCGCATTTTAAAAGCCTTTAACCGTAAAGTCAAAGTACGAGCATTTCAAAAAGGCGAATTGGTCCTCACTGTCAGACGTCCTATGACTATGACACACATAAGCAAAGGCAAATTCGATGCAAAATGGGAAGGTCTCTACGTTGTAAGCAAAGTTTTCTCAAATGGAGCTTATCAACTGACCGGGATGGATGGTCGAGTTGCTATTATGCATATTAACGACAAATTCTTAAAAAAGTACTATGTTTGAAGAATATATAAGATATCTTCTGAATATTGTACATATTTCAAATCTGTCGGTTATTATCTTTTATTCGCTCTTCTGTGAAAAAATAGAAGATAATAAACTTTCAAAAATCCTCAGTGGAGTCTATCCAGATCATCATCACAAATATTATCTTTTGAAACCCAGTTGTTTTAAAAGATATCCTATTTTTGAGTCCCAATTGACTCAAAGATAATCAACAGATATATGAAGTTACGTCCATATTACCTCTGAATTCTATTATCTACATTAACGACATATCACGTCCACATTACCTCTGATAATATCGTCCTTGAAACAACAATATTTTAAAATTATATTCTGTCATGTCCACATTACCTCTGAACATATATAACTAGTATTGTTATTTTCTAGAAGATATGTCACGTCTGGTAACTTTGAACATACTTCCTACTCGTATCTTTTACTTACGTCTATAACAGATGTGTAATAAGTAATAGAGCCATAAAATATCAATATCTTTCATAGCAGAACACAAAAAGTTGTTACATCTTATCAAAGTGTTCAAAAAAACAAAATTTATTATATCACGATGACTTTGTTTCTAAGGCTGAGTGCTAAGGTCGATTATCATCTTCTTTAAAGCCTCGGCACGCTCTACCGGGGAATTAATTACCCTCTTTTTGGCCGATTCTCTTCTGATGTCTGGCTGTAAAGGCTGCAGGGATTCTACTTGAAGTTCTATTTCTGTATGCTTGACATTGAGGAAATCATTATGCTTCCTGATCAGATCATCAAGTTGGCTAGAAGCGACTTGATATAATTCACGTTCTTCTTCTTCTTTCTTCTTGGCCGTCTTGGTAACTTCACGAAGTTTAGTTATTTTGGTTTCTAACTCCTAAAGACGAGTTTGGTTCTCGGCTGCTTCTTTTTTCTTCTCTTCTGCTGCAGCCTTATGACGCTCCATAGAAGATGTGACTTCAATGATGCTATTCTCTATCTCTGCAGAGCGTGTCGTGAAGGCCACCATAGTATTATTCAAAACAAGTTGTTGCTCCTCAAATTTGCGAGCTAAAACTTCACATTCTGTCTCTATTTGGCTCTGGATGTTGCTCTTGATCAGATTTTGGTAAGACTTGATGGGTTCTTCAAGTTTGTCTCGAATACGTTCCAGGAAGTAAACCCTCTCCAAGTCACCAATATTGCGTGTGGCTCCGATCGCAAAGGAGGCTGTGCTTTTTAATGAATCATAAGATTGGCCTTTTTTCATAGCCATCTACACGAGAATATTAAAAGAAGTGAAGAAAGCCTAGGTGTATGTTTCGACAAGGCCATGAGTCGTTGATGAGAGACCAGGTGTTGCCTCTTCAACAGATATCCCTCCTCCTGTAGGGATCACGGCTAGCACTCAAGGAGATTTTGCTGCAGTCATCTGTGATGAACTCCCTTCTATCGTTCCTCTGTCCAAAGGAGCCATCATTGAACTGAGGCCGAATGCAGTAGAAGTCAAGGGAGCTGCAACAATAGTTCTTGTGGCATCTTCTGCAATCCAAGAATACAATCATTATATTGTATCAAATAAAAAGCGATAATGAACAGAAGTTAGTGAGTTACCTGAGATTGGTGGCACTTATGGGGTCTCATGAAGCAGATCTAAATCTATGCGAAGCCTCGTCATAGTAGTCTCAGACACGGCTGCTTGACTGCTTCCAGCCTCCTGATCGAAAACGGCTGCTTCTGGCCCCTGATTCTGCTTGACTTGTTGGGGCTGTCATTTATGTTCCCTCTGTTTCAAAAATTTGTTCTGTCGGGGTTTGAGAACCCTCAGCATCAGTTTTAGGATTCTCATTAATCCCGATATCTTCAACAATTAAAGCCTGATTTTCACCAGCTTCTTGGTTATTATCAGGGTTATCATTTTCATTCTCATTACCTTGTAGGTCAATAAGATTCTGATCACCATCTTTTGGGCTTTGGTGTCCCTCATCATCAGCAGGGTAATGCTCTTCACCCTCACCAGTGAGACATCCACGAGAGTTTGATCTCCTTCAGCAGCATCTGTAGAATATTCTTCGATCAACTCATCACCAAAGTCACAGCCTTCGAGAGACGCTATCATTTCTTGATTCTCTTGAGATAAGGTAGGAGTTTAGACTGTAGAAGGAGCTACAACATTGGGATTAGAGTCTGTCGAAGGCAACACCTTCTCAGGAAGTGTGGTCTCCGGGACCTCTGGAGTTGGAGATGACATCATTATTCCTGCTGCAACTAGTGTAGTTGCAGGAACAATTATCTGCATGATCATATGTTCTGAATTTTCTTCTATGATGACTGGAGCCGAAGCACTGACTACTGTAGCCTCTGTAAATGAAAAAGAATATTGTTAATATTTTACTCGATCATGATCACATTAAATAGTACAAATACTACCTTGTGGAGGTAGTAGATCTTGCAGAGGCAACGACGTATCAGGTTGATTCGAAAGCTCTGGCAGCATGGAATGAGTGGGTAAAGCATCAATTCCTTGAAGGTCTGCCCGAGTCACTACTAACTTCCTTCTAGTCTTACGTAGAAGAGGGGCCGGAGGCGATTCTTCAGTTTCAATCAGATCCTCTTGCATAGCCGGCCCTCTGCTAGTTTCTTCATCAATGACTATACAATGTCTTGGAATAGAAGAGGGAGTTACCTCTCCTCCTCCAGGAGAAATTCATGCGTTCATCTGTTTTGTTTGGGACCTTGTCGTCCTAGTAGTGGGATGCTCAACAATGACCAAGGTGGTTTTCTTCTTCCTCCCTAGAGCCTTAGAAGGAAAGGGGAGTTCGTCAGAATACAACGGAACATATGGCTCTCCATTCTTTTATCCTTTACTAAGCCCCTTTGCTGAAGACTTCTCTTTCCGTTTCTTAAGTGAAATATCCAATGGTTCATTAACTTTATCATGAAGCCCAACAAGAGTAGCCTCCAGATGTTCATCTTCAGGGTCTTGGTCTTCTGTATCTCTAAATTCCCGCATAGGGTGAACGTTCGACTTTGCCCGTTTGGCGCTTATAAAACAATCAGCCAAGTTGAAACCTTCATATAAGGTATTGGCTGAAGTATAAAATTTTGTGTAATCCTCCTATATTTTATATGAATTTATTTAATTTATTTTGATTTATAGTATATATTTTTTAAAAAAGAAAATTATTAGGAGCAAGTATGTCTACAGGGTTATACCTATACTTGCATATATATATATATATATATATATATATATATATATATATATATATATATATATATATATATATATATATGTGTGTGTGTGTGTGTGTGTGTGTGTGTGTGTGGTGTTACATATATTACAATACAAAATGGCCAAAGTATATATATAATATATGTACTTAATGGCGCTGGCTAAGCTCTTAGTAGAGTATAAGTAATAGGAAGCTACTGTAGCTACTACAGTAATCAAATTGGCCGACCCCATACGAGCAAGAGTCAAATCCGAAGACGATTTGAATCAAATCCTTATCAAACTCCTAGCAAATCTTTTTCAATTCTTCTTGTGGGTGCAGAGCCTTTGAATCCCTACAAATTTGCTCAAAACCCCAATCAAATCCTAATCTGAAATGGAGAAAAAAAATTTGAACGTAAATTAGATTAAAACCGCGTATATATACGCGGGACTCTCGAACGATAGGGCTTTTATCAACTCAAAAAATCACAAACTTCTCTCCAACCCAGCCGCCGTGACCCCAGAGCAAGCCTCGACATCAGCGCCCCTCTGGAATATACTTTCAGTGCCGTTGACCGCCCCACATGGCCAGATTTTTGCCGGAGACTTCCTACGACAAAGTATACTCTGTTCAGGATCGCGTTGCCATCGCCCAGGTACCCATGTTCTTCATAGTTTTTCTTCAATCGTATTTGATCAAAAGTCAATCTAACGAATCCCTTGCGTAGTCGATATAACCCTCTATACATCTGTTTAGATAGATTAGATCCTTACTCATTAAATAGTTCATAAAATTTGCTAAAAAACCAATAAAAATATGTTCGCAACTGAACATAAAAACCCGATCAAACCCCAAGTTCAAGGGCTTATTACCATCAGGACAATATAAATTTTAGAAAGATAACTTAGAATAGTTAAAGACAATCTATAGAGGATCAAAACCCTACTGGTATAATTATTGTTCGTCAAATGTACAACAAGTTATTTGACCCTAAAAATCAAGAAAAACATAATTCTGAAAATAGAAAATTTGAAAAAACTTCCCGATACGGTGTGCGCCCCGACAAACCGGGCGATGTAGTTGTGCACTATACACGTCGAAAGGCGCGTATGGATGTTGCCAATGCGTGGAAACTGACGGAACTCGATTTCGTTGCGTGTGCGCGATGAAATTAGTACGTATCCGTCAAGATACCTCCGTTTTAATCTTTTGCAAACTTGGCCCTAACTTCGTGTACGTTCGTCATATCAAGACAAAACTTACGCCAAAAGGACCGTATCGAAATTCTGGTCCTATGTACTAAGTTTGGTCTGATTATGAGAAGGTCGACCGGAACGCCAATTTGGCGGGCCCACAACCCGATCCAACGGGCAATTTTGTGCATGGCTCATCGGAATCCAAAATTGGACATACCGTTGGGTTCGTCTCTTCAAACCGAACCCGTAGACATGTAGTTTAACGACTGTAGAGACCGTAGACATTGGCACACATTTTGGTGCAAAACGAGTCCAACAGTGGATATGGTTTTGACCCAAAATTACGATTTTACCCTTGTTCCAGAATTAAACTTTTGGATAGGCGTTTCCTAGATATATCACTTATTCTGAGTATGTTCTTGGCAGCGTCCCCCGTCGGGGGTTCGGGGGTAAAGCCCCCGAAAGGTATTCAGATTTTCAGATATACTTATCTTTGGACGACTGCTATCAAGGAAAAGACGTCTTCAGGTCTGCTCAAATATCAGAAGGAAGGCATCATCAAAGGGCTCTTGGTTGTCCTATTTGTTCTAAGTCTGTAATATTTAATTTATTGAGTCTAAGAAAATGTGTACGTTTAGTCGCACTGTGTCATCTCAACCCCTAGACATATCTCTCCAAGCTCTACCATACAAACATACTAATTCCTGAACCTAGCCAAACAAAGCCCAAAGGCCCAAAGGCCATTCTGCCACCCAGGAGAGAGTTCGGGCCGAACTCTGCCCCTACACAGAGTTCGGGCCCGAACTCTGTCCCCTGATTTCCAGGAACTAATTTTTAGGGTTACCAATTGCTAGCTGGTACAACGGCCATATTTTTGAATTTTGAGGACATAATTCTGGCCGAATTCTGCCTTCCAGACTAGTATATATAGGGTATAATTTTAACCATTTTCATTCATCTCTTCATATTATCTTTTCTTCGCCTATAGCCTCATACAAGCCAAAACCTTCCCATCTACTAGCCAAGCTTCCGAAGCCTAAAAGTGCTCAGTGCTATTCAGTTAGAAGTTTGCGCAAGAGTCAGATAAACTTGCTTGGAAAATTCCAAGTGTCGCCCCAGCGATCTTTGTAAGAAGTTGACGTGCTCTTCTGAATAAAGGCACGTGGTTCTACACTATTTCACAAATAGTGGATTTTATTCCTGACCTAGAGTTCTCAGGCCTGAACTAGTCCTCCACGAGGAAAACCAGGTTAAAACTGCTGTGTTTGTGTATGCTTTTTTGATCTTTATTTACTTCCGTATTTCTCTCTGATTTATTTACTATCTTGATAGTTGTTTTGTGGAGGTAATATAGAGTTATTTTTTATTTGGTGATTATCGACACAAACTCTATTCACCCCCCTCTAGAGTTTCCTACACGTTATTTCAATTGTGACATTTCTTTTGTTGACATTGTGATTCTTGGACTTGCCACATTCGTACCACCAGACAAGATACCTTGCCACCTTAATCTGTGATTTACATATTCTTCTTTTCAGTTGTTATTTTCAGCAATTCTTATTTGTTGTTATTATAAAACTGTGCGTCCAAGCCACACTTGGGTGCAAGTGACTCTATCGGTCATTTTCCTGTTTTTGCTTATTTCTCTTGCATTGACTTAGTCTAGTGACCGCCCATTGTTGATGAGGTATTGGTATATCTCATACGGCCTTGATAATTGCTTTACCACGTGTTGTGAGTCACATTTAGGATATGTACCCGCATAGTCGGCTGGCCACCGATACGTATGAAACGTGCGACGAATAGGAGTAACTGCCAATATAATTGCATGTTAGAAGACTTGACGGTTACTAGAGGTTCATATCAGTCATAGATGTGATGATACTAGGCATTGGGTGGGGAGAACAATACCTGACATAGGGCTTCTTTGTACTTCCCTAATTACCTGTGCGCTCCTCCGGAGACGCAGGCCCTAGGTGCTCTCTGACGTTTTCCAGAGCGTTATGGACGTAGCCCTTGCACGTGATGCCTTCTGACGATCTTCGAGCGTTACGGACGTAGGCCCCTAGTGCCCTATATGGGGAATATGTTGATCCCATCTACAGCCAGGGCTCATGGGTCGAAGGATTGTTTCTCAACTGCATATTCACAGTAGAATGGTCAGGAACCCTATTGCATGCATTCCCTTTTCTTTTATATTATCTGTCACAGTTTACATGGTATGGTATTTTCTTGTATCTTGTTACGTCCCGCTGAGGACCTGGTTATCTCTCCAGGATTAGACGACTTCCCGCTAGAGTATGGTACGCCTCTGGATCCATCCTATATTGCTGATGAGGCATCTCCTACTGACTTCTAGCTTATTGTTGACGAGGCCCTAGGTGCTCTCTGACGTTTTCCAGAGCGTTATGGACGTAGCCCTTGCACGTGATGCCCTCTGACGATCTTCGAACGTTACGGACGTAGGCCCCTGGTGTCCTATATGGGGACTATGTCGATCCCATCTACAGCCAGGGCTCATGCGTCGAAGGATTTTTTCTCAACTGCATATTCACAGTAGAATGGTCAGGAACCCTATTGCATGCATTCCCTTTTCTTTTATATTATCTATCACAGTTTACATGGCATGGTATTTTCTTATATCTTGTTACGTCCCGCTGAGGACCTAGTTATCTCTCTAGGATTAGACGACTTCCCGTAAGAGTACGGTACGCCTCTGGATCCATCCTACATTGCTGACGAGGCATCTCCCGCTGACTTCTAGCTTATTGATTTCCTTGAGACATTTTAGTGGACATTTTTACCTCTCTTTTCTTCCTATTATGTGGAGGTTGGACTCCGATCATTGTGACTATTTCTCATAGCTGTTTGGAGTGGGTATGTCCACCTGGCTATCTCTTTGATGTACTTATTATTTATTGGACTCTTATTTATTCTGTGCTGAGCTGTGATGAGATTAGATACTTATATTCTGGCCTGTGATTTTATTATATATACAACTTATGTACGTATACGAGGATTCCATATATTGGAGTATTCTTCGTATTTGTGCAGCTGGCATATTTGCGTACTTGGTCCTATGTATTTTGGGACTGGGGCGTTACATGTTTTTGTGGTGGCCCATGCAGGTCAAAAAATATTATTGGGTTACATGACTGTGCCCAACAAACGTGCATACAAGAATAGGAATAGTATCTCATCCAGAACTACTACTTCCCTTGACTTCAATCTTTTCAAATTCCTTCGATTACTTCAATTACCTCACCTAATATCGTCCTATTCTTCCTCGTACCAACAGTATGAATCTAAGAAGCGGACGTACTTCTGCCTTGGCCCTCACATCTGGTGAAGCGGCTACCCCGGAGGGACAAAATCCTCTAATGACTCCGGTGACACCGTACCAGCCAGGACAGTTGCAGCCTACTACAACTCCGACGATGTTGCGCCCAGAGATCGCAGCACCCCCAGTCAGCCAGGCTTGGCAGACCACTACCATGCCACCGGGAGGGAATATACCACTGCCTCTACCACCACCATTCCTTCAGCAGTTTCCACCATAGTCAGGGCCTCAAATGCCTCCACCACCGGCTGATGGGATCCCTACTTTTCAGTTCATGTACGCCATGATGCAGGCTCAGTGGCAGCAGACTGAGCTGATGAGACAGACTAAGATGGCAGCATTGGCTAGACCCCCACCTCTACCTCCGGCACATGTACCAACACCAGTACCGATTCTGCATCCTTATGAAGGCTCTATCAAGAACTTTACTGACATGAGCCCCAAGCCCTTTAGAGGAACGGAGAACCACTCGAGGTGTCACAGTGGCTCATTAGTACGGAGAAGCTACTGAAGGCATCCCAGTTGCCAGCTCGAGATTGGATGACAACAGTGGACCTACTATTAGAGGATAATGCCTACCACTGGTGGAAGGCAAAAAAGAGATGATTAGGCGCTGGGATCACCTGGAAGAAGTTCTATGATCTATTCTATGAGAGATTCTTCCCCATCCATGTTCGAGACGGTCTCTACGACCAGTTCCTTCATCTGAAGTAAGAAAATATGACGGTTGATGCGTATGACTCAGAGTTCAATCGCCTGAGTAGATTTGGTGCGAGACTCATCCCGACGGAGTTAGAGAAGACAAGGAGGTTCCATCAGGGGCTTGTACCAGAGCTCAAGTCTTATACGACTACCCAGTCTCGAGTCTCCCATTCAGCTGTCTTGGAAGAAGCTCGTGCTCAGGAGATTCTTTACAAGGAGCAGCAGCAGACATCGAGACACCAGACACCAATAGTTACACCAGCCCGAGCTACTCAGGGAGGACCTATCAGGAGGAATACATGATAGCACCAGCAGAGGCCCCCACCTTACCAGAAGCCTGTTTGCCATTATTGCGGAAAGCAAGGACATCTCCAGAACGACTGCAGGACTCGCCTTAGATTGTGCTTGAGATATGAATCTAACCAGCACATGCTCAAGGACTGTCCGGAGCAACAGGCGATAGTACATGCACGGCAGAACCCGAGGCCTACAGCCCCAGCACTTCCAGCACTACGACCTGTAGCAGGAGCACCTCGCCCACCATTGCCTCCTCAAGGCGAACAATACAACCAGGCCAGAGCTCAGGGTCCGGGACAGAATTATGGGCATGCATTCCCACTTGCTGTTGAGGATATAGAGACAGAGGCAGAGGTCATAGCAGGTATGGTTTTAGTTGCTTCATTTTCTGCCATTACATTGTTTGACACTGGAGCCACTTATTCATTCATAGCCACTAGTTTTGCCAATAGACACGGCAGTCCCATCACACCCTTATCTAAGAATATTAGAATCCTCACTGGAGAAGGAGTTGTACCTGTTAGTGGTGTTTGTAGACTTTGTCCTATAGTAATATATGGTAGAGAGACTATACCGACATTCGACGTGGTTCTCGAAATGGACTGGTTAAGCCAGTATTTTGCCCTTATAGACTGCCATAGGGGCAGTATCGTCTTTAGACCACCGAATGTGACGAAGTTCGAGTTCACCAAGGAAGAAGGAGACAGTATTGATGCACCCACATTAGGGACTCACATGATGATGCAATATATCCCTCAGCACCCTATCATCTCTGAGTTCGAAGATGTATTCCCCAAGGATTTAGCGGGGCTGCCGCCTGACAGAGACATTGAGTTTTCTATTGAGCTTATTCTAGGAGCCGAGACAATTTCATCTCGAGTATATCGACTAGCACCGAAGGAGTTGGTAGAGATGAAGATGCAGATTGACGACTTATTGGAGAAAGGCGTTATTCGTGCCAGTACGTCACCATGGGGAGCACCCGTTCTTTTTGTGCCTAAGAAAGACGGGACAGTGTGCATGTGCATCGACTACAGAGCTTTGAATGCAGTGATGGTGAAGAACAAGTATCCCTTGCCGCGTATAGACGGTCTATTCGATCAACTGAGAGGAGCAAAAGTATTCTCTAAGATTGACTTAGGATCGGGCTATCACCAACTGAAGGTTCGAAAGGAAGACATTTCGAAGACGGCTTTTCGATCAAGGTATGGACACTACGAGTTCTTGGTCATGCCTTTTGGTTTGACCAACGCTCCCGCAGTATTCATAGATTTAATGAACAAAATCTTTCACCAGTGTAGAAGCATGGAAATTCAGGCGCATCTATAGGCCAGAATCTTATGCGCTCAACCCAACCATGCGATCAACTCCAATGCGGCAGGAAAGCTCAAACAGATACTTGGCACAGCAAAGAAAAGTACAAATTTAAAGATATTCAAAAGAGGACTTTTATTTCATATGAAAGTTTATTACATGTCTAAATAAAGGCTTTACAAAGGAGAACTTCTACAAAGAAGGAAAATCCTAAAGCAACAGCCAGATGCAGCAAACTGCCATTCATCTTCTGCCAGATGCATATTCTGCCAGACGCATCATCTGTCAGGCGCATCACTATGATGTCTCGTCCAGGCGCATCATTCTAGCATCTCAACGTATGCGCATCTTCGTGCATAGTCAAAGCGAATCACTCTCTCTCATCGGCACCAATCATCCCTTGTGTAGCAGGAGGAAGAGCTCTCCTAGCTCAACAAGGATCGCGACACGACGCCCTGATCTTCGAAAGCAACAGGCACACTCGGCAACCTGTGGCTCTGCCTGCATAACGAAAGAGGAACGCGGCCGCCCCGATCTTTAGATGCAACAGGCACCATCGGCCTGTGTCGGGACTCGACGATCCCGATATTTGGATGCAACAGACACTATCACAGAAGCTCAGAGTGACTGAAAGACTGGGACAACACATCTTCACCCTCGGGAAGAGCTCGAGTTTGAAAGTTCGCCAAGGTAGAGCTCCGGCCAAGTTCGTCTTTTGAAGAATAAAAGCAAAGCTTTCCCTCATGCGGCTATTTATAACCACGGGCAGCCTACACCCTAGTGCCAAATGGCCAACGTTCTAAATTCCATATAATAAATCTGTATTAATAGCAATTACATCCGTCGCCTCATATTCGGCTAAGTCAAAGCAGCCATTAACGCCTCGGAGAACTCAACAGGCGGGCCAAAGAGGATACAACACATTGGCAGATGCGCCGTCGATATCATGCGCTCCCCATGGATGCGCCCAGTGGGCCATAGCCATGCGCCCAGATTGGCAGTAACCAATGCAACCCTCTCCATCAAACATTTAATACTGAATGACAAAGGGTGGCTACACGTCTCCCGAAGATGTCCAATCAGCAGCCCTTGCAGAAAACGAAGCACCGCTGATGACAGCACCATCATTACACCTTGGGACGGCAATAATTGCCACACGGCAGACCGATCATTTGTATGCGCCTCATGGCCATACGCCCAGAAGATTGTATGCGCCCCAGTGGTCGTGCGTCCCCCAGCTTACTTTTGATTTCAAACAACAGATGAGAAGCTCTGCATGCACCTAAAAAGCCATACGCCCAGACTCGTCTATGATGCCTAAAATGCATAGACTAAGTCACCTCCATGCGCCCAATCCTAGGCGTACCCCGACAGATCACTCTCCTCCAAAATCGAGATCTTTGAGCCACAGGCATACGCCACGCATCCCTTGACTCAGTTTTGTTCAAAGAAAGGGTGCTAACCACCCAAGATCTCAGCAACAACCAAATCTCCCCGACTGCCACATGCCAGCTCCATCGCAGCCCAGCGTAGTAGTCCAGCAAATTTAACTTTAATCCAGGGTGCATCAACCATGCGCCTCAGCCAACATCAGCCACGTGACATCCCCACGTCCAGGCGCATCCGACATATGCGTGCATGAGCAGCCAGCCTACTATATATAAATAGAAGGATCATTCTATCACTATACACACATACAGACAAGGACAGACATACATACTCAGAGAGAAGTACCTCCACAGAGGCCAGAAGAGACACTTAACGTCCGCTTCTCCTCGCAATACTCCGGCATCCAGAGCAACCCAGACCTTCAGAGAGTTCAAGATCGTTTTCAGATCGTCAACGGATTCAACGTATTACCACTCGCTCCACCGACACAATTCCTAGATAAAAATAAAAGAGTACTCCTAGGACTACGTCTAAGTCCTACATTATATACTATTCTGTTTGTAATTGAAATACCAAAGTTTTAGTCAACAAAACCTTGTCGTATTTTCGATGGCAAACAAGCTGGCGACTCTGCTGGGGACCTCTTTCTCCTCCAACGAGAAAGTTGTATCGCAATCTGACGACATCAAACTCAGTTCTTCATATAAAACACTTGTGGTGTGCCTCAATCAACAGGCGTATAAGGAGTTCATCTCTGGAGGCAGCGTGAGTCCTTCGAAGCGGCTGCCAAAGCCGAAGAAGACTCGCCAAGTCTGGGTGCGCAAGGCCGATGTGCCTGGCACTATCACTAAAGGGGACGTACCACCGCAGCTAGCCCTTTCTGATGACGCTCTTAGCAATAAGGATGCACCCACTGGTGCCGCGCATCTATCTGGGAAGCGCAGTGTTGACTGCATTCCCCAACCATCTTCTTGCTAGCCGAAGAAAATGCGCCAATGGAGCAGAGGTGCAACCAATCTCCAATGTATGAGCTCTGGTGCGCAGGAAAGAACGCCTATCTTTAACAGACTCACTCGCTGTCATGGAGAGACATCATTAGATTCACAGTACTATACGTCTTTACGGGTTTGTACAAAGAAATCTAATACAGCACAGGCCATGCACCACAAATGTGCTACGCCAACAGTGGACCAGAAGAATGCACTCAAAATTATGCACGCTGCTGATGGTAAGCTGTACAGAGTCGACTCGGGTGCATCTGTGCTAGAAACGAGTCGACACTCAAAGTCCCTGTCCCGTTTGGGTGCATCTACTGTATTTCGAACCAAGTCTGGCTGGGCAACTGCGTTGTTGAGTCCATGCGCCCACCTGGGTGGGCACATAAAGTGGACACAAGTTGCCATAAATGTGGATCCTCTACCAATGATCTGGGTGCATCTCATGCGCGTGAACCAAATCAGGGGGTACAACATTCATATGACCACCCTGGTGCTTGGCTTGGCTATGCACCTGATGGGGGTGTTAAAGTAAACTCTTCCAACATGATTTGCGTATTTTGATCAGTCACAAATGCAGATCAGGAGAGACAACCAATAAGCACGATGTGTCCTTCGCAGGGCACACATGTGCCATGGTTACCAGCAATTGCTGTTGTTGTAAAACAGCTGCTCTACCACAAAGGCTGTCCGTGTTTCGGCGACTACAAACTACGGCACCTATCCGACGTCGCCTCGGAAAGAAAGTGCCAATTGAAGATGAAGCGGAGCCCAAGATCGCTTCCTGTTATGTTGTCTCCTCATCCGTGAGAAAGACAACCACCAACTACTCAGCCTCTACATCCAAGACTCAGGTGAGGAAGAGCAAAATAGTAGTCCTGTCCCCAGGGGTGCACGAATGGACCCGAGCGAGGAGCAAGGCCCTAACGGAAGCAATAGCAGGGGGTAGTCAAGCCTCTGATAACCCTCCCCTCGAAGACAAAGAAACGCTTCGACAAACCGACCCCGACGTAGCTGGAGGTAGCCAACACGAGGCCTCAGAGGAAGAAGCCCCTCTACAGGAAAGTAAGGTCGAGAGTTAAGCCACGACCGATCCATCTACTTCCACCCGTGTCATGATAGCCTACATGGCAGGGGTGGTGATGAAGGAGAATCAGACGCTCCACCGCTGGACATCATGCAGCGCATAGACACCCTTGAGGGGAGTCTCAAGACTCTCTGCCTCTATGGAGATCCTGACCCAGGTGGTGTTCAACATTCGAACCACTCTGGCAAGGGCACCTATCTCCACTAGCCCCGATCCAGGGGCCAACGGAGAATCAACTATACCCCCTCAACGGGTATCTTCAGGAGCAGAGCATCACATTGCACCGCGAGTGTTAGCTCCTTCTAATATCCAACTTCAGGCCGTACCGCCTTCACCTACTCCCAGCTCAACAGAAGACTTGGCCGAGATGATCAGGGACCTGCGTAAACGCTTTGAGGCCCGAAACAGACAGGAAGAACGTCAGAAGTTGGGGCTTCCTCAACCCTACCCTCTGGAGTGGAACAAGATGGTTTATCCTCCCAAGTATAAACTACATACACTGACGCCATACCACTGGAAGGACTCTCCTCATCGGTACTTGACCTACTTTCAGTCTCAGACGGGGCATCTCCCGAAAGAAGATGACTTGCTCACGAGCCTGTTTGTCGGGGCTCTGAAAGGAGTTGCCTACGACTGGTACTGCAGTCAATCTGACAACTCCATATCGTCCTTCGACGACTTGACGCACCTCTTCCTTGATCAGTTCTACAACGGAGGGAGAGACATGACCATGTCATCTCTAATAGAAGTGCGGCAAACTGAGAAGGAGACTGTTCGAGAATTCATCGAGCGTTTTCGACAAGCATGCCTAAGGTTGCCTCCAGGCATGCCGGAACATGCACACATTGACTCCTGCAGCATAAACTGTTAGGGTTATATAATAAAAGCATTACTTTTGTAGTAACCTTATTTCCTTAAATTTTGAATGAGAATCATATGGGCAAATGTTTGCATATTGTATTTGTTGCAAGTGTTAATGCAAATGTCTGATATTCTATATTATAGATAATATGGTGTGTGGTGTCACACAGAAGATCATATTATCAGTTTCCTATGGAGTATATAAATAGTTTACAACCTAGATGGAATTGGACAATCTATTGGAAAGGTTGTAGTGTAATCTGGTATTAGTCTATCTTGACTATAGGTTTACACTAGTACACTTTGTGTGTATTAAACAGGACCACTTGAGGTTGTTCTCTTTGTACTGACTACATAAGTGAACAAACACCTCTGTTATTATGGATGCTTGTACTCTTAATCCGGATATAATAACGGACATGTATATACAGTGTGCATTACTTTGACTCATAAAAGAGTGAGATTCATTATGGATCAACAACCTCTATGAATTGGGTAATAACATTGTATGTATGATGGACTGTTGATTATAAATAGAATCCATGTCCCGATACATCGGGTTGATGATGTCCTCTTGAGGAGCTCATAAGGATTGTCATATAAACCCTGCAGGTGGATTATATCCGACATGATAAATAAAGTTGAGCGGTACTACTTAAGGATAAAAGATGTCGAATCAATATAGTTGTCAGTAACTTAATTTGATCGACGGACATATGATATCTTAACATGGGGAGCCAAACGAGCATATAATAAAATGAGCCCACAAACATAATTTGGGATTAGGAAGGTAGTGCAACAATAGCTCATTAGTGGACCGAGCTATTGTTAATGGGCCTGGATTATGTGTTTGGGCTGAACACGGGATATCCAGATCCGTGAGGAGGCCTAACCCTAATTTCTCCTCATGGTCCCTGCCGTAGCCTATATATATCCTCTATTCTCTGGCCGCCAGATTACGGATCAAAAATCTAAAAATTTCTCTAAATTCGTGATTCACGTAAGGAGAGAAAGAGAGTGCTACCAAGGAGAAGAAAAGGTTGGGAGATCGTCGCCCACACGACGTCCAACTCGAGAAAGGAATACGTGCAAAAGATCTTGGGGTCATCCGCTCGAGATTGCCAGCAATTACTTGTCTCCTTTCCACCGCAGGTATAATTCGTGAACCCTTGTTTCCGCCTATGAAGGGTTAGAACACGTATTAGATCTGTTTTACTTTCTATCGATCAATACGCACACCAAAGAAAGGGTCCTGGGAATCCCCAGTTCCATCATAAACATGATCCCCGCGATCAAGCTCTGGCTCAACTCCACTCCTCTGCAAGATTGGAGTTCATTGATCATCTAAGCCGAAGCTACTGAGAAAAAGGCACGTAACGCTCGCCTTCTGGGGGTTAACTTTCCCACCTTTGATGACAAAGGGAAACGGCCTGCGACCAACAGTAGCAGCCGTGAAGCGAAAGGAAAGCAGGCATTGACTGTCAATGCGTATAACACAATGCAAGGTCCTGCTCAGAGGCCTCCTCCTACACCCAGGCCGAAGATAGTCTACTCCTTCAACGATGAAGATACCTTACAACTCTTCGAGATGTTGAAGCAGGGCAACAAAATCAAGTTGCCTGATACCAAGCGTCTAGACGAAGTAGGCAGAGTCGGCGACCCGAGGTATTGTCATTACCATCGGTTCATCGGACATCCAACCAAAGACTGCTACGTCCTCAAAGACTACATACAGCACATGATCAATGCGAACGACATCTCAGTCGATTACGAGGAGAAGACAGTCTCGACCAACATGGTGTTGCTCCAGTTTGGCACCTTACTGCCTACCACAGCTCAAGATAGTGTCATCCCCATCCCAAAGGCGACAATGGAAGTAGTCAACCTTCCACCAACTTGTGACAACATGGGTGGGCTCACACCACTCACAACATCCAAGGAGGAGATCATGTGGGTTCACCCGGATCTCGTTCCAGAACTAACTCAACCGGGGGTACCCTCTACCTCCAAAAGCAAAGGCAAGAAGACCAAGTCTTGCCGAATGGTGACTTCCTCCCCTGAGGAAGCACTGCCCGTACAAACACGTTCACAGTAGAACGCCTAGCCAGAGGAGGCTCCGGTCGAAGTGGTGCCTCCCATCATAACCACAGCTATCCAAGGAGAAGGTTCATCCCAACCTCCTACAGCTGACAAATAAAAGCAGAAGGAGGCCCGCTTTGACAGGCCTTTTCGAAAAAACAATACTTTGGGGTCAACCAAGCCCCACAACTTCGACATACTGGCACAACTAGCCATTACTCCAGCACGGCTTTCCCTATTTGAGCTCCTCCGCCTATCCAAAGATACTCGGGAAGCTCTCTGCGAAGCCCTGAAGGACGCCGAGTCTTTTATCAGTCAGGTCAAGCAGCCTGACGACGATCCTACAGCATATCCGCACTATCATAATGTGGGGGAGATCATCCCCAACATCACATTCACTCAACAGGATATGCTACTCAAGAACAACAGGCACAACAGACCCCTATATTACACAGGGTATGTCGGTGCCATCAAGGTGGATCGAATGTAGATCGACCCTGGGTCCTCTCTCAGCATCATCCCCTAACTCTACTTCAGACGCTGGGGATCCTAATGCATCACCTGACGGCGTCTTACACTACCATCAGTGGTTTCAACGCCAGTAAGAGTGAGCTACTGGGGAAGATCCGCTTGAAGTGTCACATCGGCGATCTCCAGACCGAGGTGACTTGCTATGTTGTGGATGCAGACGTCCTCTAAAACATCATGTTGGGACGGCCGTGGATACATGAATATATGGTGGTTCCATCCATCCTTCACCAATGTATGAAATACGTATCCACCAGTGGCGTTATCCGAACAGAGTTTGCTGATGTCGATCCCTTCAGAGGGATTGAAGCCTTCTTCACCGACGTCGACCTATACAAATCAATTCATCTCGAATATGAAACCAATGACGCTGATGACGAGGCAGAAGCTATGGTTGAAGCTGACTCAGAGGTGGACATGATAATCAATGCTCCCTTAAAAGTGCGACTCAAAGAGAGGTCGCCTCAAACACCGGCTCCTATGATAGTCAAACTCCGCGGGAAAGTGCCAGCTTCTTCGGGCCAAGTTTCGAGGAAAGGCTCCAGCTTCCGGCACACCAACCGAACCGAGGCTCCCCTCAATGTGCGACTCAAAGGCAAGCCTCATCAGTTGTCAGTGCCCCTCAGGCCACAAGAGAAGACCTCGGCGTCCTTCTTAGCACAGTTCCAGGAGGCAGCATGGGCCAAGCTCCCAAAAACTCTCCCGAACCTCCCAAGGCTGCTACAGTTCTCACTAATGAAGAACTTGTAGAGTACATATCGGCTAATGTCGAAGCCCCATCCCTCGATGATGTAATCCTTTGGGACAAGATTCTATATTTTATCAATAACAGAGTGTCTTTCAATTATTCTAGTCTTCCACATTGGAATACCATGTACACTCAAAATAATGCTCTACAGTCATTGCAAACACAAATAATGACTGTGAGTCATGCAAATCGAGTCGTCCTGTACCAAGGAGTCTGTTATATAGTCCCACCTGGGAACAAGAACGAGAAGCCCATTATCTTTGGCAAAGTCGAGCGTCACCAAGACCTCCCGCCAACAGAGCCAGAACCCGACACCGGCAGAATACAAATCTACAGGTACAACGATCGAGCCAAGTATCTCATCCGAAAGATGGGTTACAACTTGAAGAGCGGCCAAGGTCTGAACTACGACAAAGGTCGATGCCTTCCCCTACGACTTCCAGTGCCAAAAGGGAAGCCACAAGACTACTATCATCGTACCCGACGAAGGGTAGGCTATATCACGCCTCCAACAACTACAAAAGAATCAGAAGCAGAGGATGTCATACATTCTTACTCATCTGAAACTTAAACTTGGGACTCCGACACCAGCATCGATTCAGTCTTTAAGAAAGTGCTGTCAGCCAACTTAACAACCGTACTTCCCATCGACGACAAATCCTCAGGGAAGCACCATTCTTGACCTCCGTCGAGAATGTATTGCCTCTCCCAGAGAGAGGATTGGTGAACTTGACCAAACCAAGTTCATACCCGTTCTTTTGACAAATCATATGCTTCTAGAACCCAGCTGTTTTGTTGTATTCTATCCCCAGTAGAGGAACAACCACGTCCACATTACCTCTGAGTTGCTTCTCTATACCTCATAAAGCCGGATCCCGTACCGTGTAAGATCATGTTTAAAGGCAATGTTTACCACGTCCACATTACCTATGAGTAAACATTCCGTACAATAATCCCTATGTTGTTGTACTATAGAACATCCACGTCCATATTACCTCTGAGTTGTTCTATAAACCCCCCACAGAGTTCACTCCTACCATGTCCACATTACCTCTGAGTAGGAAAGCTCCACCAGTTAGCCCGTATTTACTATGTACACCTTACCTCTGAGTAAATATGTCGGTCATCTCTTTCAACTTATTATCCGTACCTAACACCATGGTACGCCAAGGGTGATAAGTCTACACAAAAATTACTCTATATTTAATACGTCATATTACCTCTGAGTGAATGTATCGGTTTCCTTCGTGAATAACTTATTATCTGCACCCAAAAACCAAGGTGCGCAATAGATAATGGGTCCACAAAAATCACAGGAAATGAACAAAACAGAAAGTTCTTTCATTTTCTTCAGCTAAACAGAAAGTAAAAGATTACAATGACATCAAAAAGAAGTAAACTACATCTTCAGGTTTCTAAGACAAAATAGGGACATTGACTTTATTTATATTTTCAAAAACGGCGACTGTAAAGTAACCTACGGATCCTCACAACCAGGGATCATAGTTGCGTTGAGGCATGTACCACTCCCTCAGCCACTTTGCACACGAAGGCTCAATCTGGTTGAGGTTTTCTATAGGGGCAGGAGGGTCAGTCCCGATGCTGCTACTCTCTGATGGTGGCTCCTTCTTAACTTCAACCTTGGGGGCAATCTCTTCTTTGATGGCCATCGGTTCTTCCTTGACCTTGACCTTTGATAACGTCTCCTCCTTAACGGTTACCAGCTCTTGTTTGAGGAGTGGAGGCGGTATCTCTTCCTTTATGAGAGCCTCCGCCTTCGGCATAGATACTGCAACAGAGTCATAGAAAAGTTAGCATAAAGACTCAGAAGCTCAAAACAAGTATCTGAGGCACATCAACAAATCTTGCACGTCACACTGGGTCAAAACCCATACGCACAGAGAGAACCTAAGCTTCAGCGCATCATCAGGACTTAAGTCCATACGCGTCAGCTGAAAGAGCTTCGGCGCATCATCAGGACTTAAGTCCATGCGTGTCAGCTGAAAGGGCTTCAGCGCATCATCAGGACAAAAGTCCATGTGCGTCAGCCGAAACACATCAACATGAGACGGCCCATCTGCAGTCGGGTCACCCCAACATCACTGCAATAAAGACCATAGCAAGAGAATACCCATCGAGTACTTCCGGGCGAACGTCAGCGTGGGTTGCCCTGAAGACGGGGACTTCCTCCATATTGACTTCCAAGGGTTCCTTGCCTCGGCCCCTTCCTCGGCTAGCAGCACCGCCTCGGGGAGTATTGGGAGCCACCTCTCTGACAAAGAAAAGAAGGAAGAAAAAAGCTTTGAGGAAGAAGAAAACTTTTGCAAAAAAGTAGAAGACTCTCTCTCTCCTCACAAGCCGCCTATTTATAGGCTTGGCCTCGCACGTAAACTGATGAGGCATGACATCAGCAATCAGTCGCTTCGGGTATCGAGAAATCGACGGCTACTTATCTTCAAAAGATCATTATTAATCTTTTCTAAGATCGAAGCGTTATCTCTTCAGAAGAAGCATGCGTCCCAACAATATGTGCCTTAGCAACAAGCGTTCCCCACAGCAACGCGCAGAAAGACTATACGCCAAAAAAAGCCATGCGCCTAAGCGAGGGGCATGCGCCCAGAGTCGTTAATCCCCATGCTTCTTATTCAGAGTATTCCAAAACTTGCACATAAAGTTTTGAAAATTTTGAAGGAGGTCTTGTAGAAGCATGGAAATTCAGGCACATCTATAGGCCAGAATCCTATGCGCTCAACCGAACCATGCCACCAACTCCAATGCGCCAGGTAAGCTCAAACAGATACTTGGTACAGCAAAGAAAAGTACAATTTTAAAGGCATTCAAAAGAGGAATTTTATTTCATATGAAAGTTTATTACATGTCTAAAGAAAGGCTTTACAAAGGAGAACTTCTACAAAGAAGGAAAATCCTAAAGCTACATCCAGATGCTGCAAACTGCTATGTACCTCCTGCCAGGCGCATCATCTGCCAGGCGTATCATCTGTCAGGCGTATCACTCTGCTGTCTCGTCTAGGAGCATCATTCTAGCATCTCAACGTATGCGCATCTTCGTGCATAGTCAGAGTGAATCACTCTCTCTCATCAGCACCAATAAGCCCTTGTGTAGCAGGAGAAGGAGCTCGCCTAGCTCGACAAGGATTGCGACACGATGCCCTGATCTTCGGAAGCAACAGGTACACTCGACAACCTGTGGCTCTGCCAATATAACGAATGACGGAGCACGGTCGCCCCGATCTTTAGATGCAACAGGCACCATCGGCCTGTGTCGGGACTCGACGATCCCGATATTTGGATGTAAGATACACTATCACAGAAGCTCAGAGCGACAAGAAGACTGGGGCAGCACATCTTTACCATCGGGAAGAGCTTGAGTTCGGAAGTTCGCCAAGGCAGATCTCCGACCAAGTTCATCTTTTGAAGAATGAAAGCAAAGCTTTCCCTCATGCGGCTATTTATAAGTACGGGCAGCCTATACCCTAGTACCAAATGGCCAACGTTCTAAATTCCACGCAATGAATCTACATTAATAGCAAGTACATCCGTCGCCTCGTATTCGGCTAAGTCAAAGCAACCATTAACGCCTCAGAGAACTCAACAGGCGGACCAAAGAGGATGTGACACATTGGCAGATGCGCCGTCGATATCATGCGCTCCCCATAGATGTGCCCAGCGGGCCATAGCCATGCGCCCAGATTGGTATTAACCAATGCAACCCTCTCTATCAAACATTTAAAGCTGAATGACAAAGGGCGGCTACACGTCTCCAGAAGATGTCCAATCAGCATCCCTTGCAGAAAACAAAGTGCCGCTGATGACAGCACCATCATTACACCTTAGGTCGGCAATAATTTCAACACGGCAGACCGATCATTTGTATACGCCTCGTGGCCATACGCCCAGAAGACTGTATGCGTCCCAGTGGTCGTGTGCCCCCCGGCTTACTTCTAATCTCAAATAACAGATACGAAGCTCTGTATGTGCCTCAAAAGCCATACGCCCAGACTCGTCTATGATGCCTAAAACGCATAGACTAAGTCGCCTCCATGCGCCCGATCCTAGGTACACCCCGAGAGATCTCTTTCCTCCAAAACCGAGATCTTTGAGCCACAGGCATACGCCACGCATCCCTTGACTCAGTTCTGTTCAAATAATGGGTGTTAACCACCCAAGAGCTCAGCAACAACTAAATCTCTACGACTGCCACGTGCCAGCTCCATCGCAGCCCAGTGCAGCAGTCCATGTAATGCCCCAGTCCCAATATACGTAGGACTAGGAACGTAGACATGCCAGCCATATAATAAATAAACGTAAGCTGTAAGATGCAGTAAACCACAGCTAACTAATCTCATCCACAAAATAAAATCAAGCTTTTATAGAAATAAGTAAGAATTGGTCTGTTTACATGTAGTTGGACGGAGACAAATCTACTACCAACTAATAAAAAGAAAAGAGATACATGACATACGAATGGATTGGCGAAAGTAGCAAGAAAGGTCCAAGGCACGTCATCTTCGAAGAAATGGAGAAGACCACGACCTCGGCTAGAGTACCTACGGAAGACATGAACACACACCTGGAGAATAACCCGGTCATCAGAGGGACGTAACAAAATACAGGAAGAACAAGCTAATATGAACTGTCAAAATAATAATATGCAAGACTCTCCTAGACACCAATATGCAAAAGGAAATGCTAACCATCTATTGTGCAATTTAGAGGACAACTTTCATGCGCATGGGTGGGATTTAGGCTACATGTACGCAACTGGCATCCAGTCATCTATATCCGTCCGTAACGTCCAAGATGTCAGAGGGCATCTGCAAATATAAATCGCCACAGTTCCATCTCGAGACTGTGGTTTACCTATTTAGATTCCCATACGCACTGGCGACTGTCCTTCCCACTGTTTCCCATACTGTCCAAGTTATGTCCATCTCTCGTCCAGTTTTGTAACTGCTCGAGTCTCTATACCTTAATCGTAGCAGTTACGATCTATCCGTCACACTACAATAGAGATGGCCAGTCCATAAGTTGTGCCCCTAGCAAACTGTCTCAAACCGTGTAGTGTGTGTGTCATGGCCAAGGGAGATATAAGAATGTCCCACAATAAGAAGGTAGTCCGCTAAAACTAAGTTAACATGCGTAAAAATAAAGTAACGACTAATAAAGTCGCTTGTACCCAAGTATGGCTTGGACGCGCAATTTATAACAAAGAAAACTAACAAATATAAAACAAAGTAAATAATGCTGAAAATAAATAATATGACAGTAAATTAGCAAGGTATAGTTGCCTGGTAGGACGCCTGGTGTGCTTGTGATGATCAATGTGGCACAAAATATAACCTCGATGTTACAACTACGCAAGACGGCCTCCGATGATGGTACAGACTACTCCATCAGGTCCACAATAATCAAGTTAACTAGGGTTGATGGGAGGATGTACAAAATTTGGCGATGGAATAGGAAAGAGGGGGTTGAGTCACGAACGGAAGAATAAAGAAAATTTTGACGAATAATAATTTTATGATTTCAGAAAACTAATTATAATACTATAAAAATGGTTTTCTTTTATAAGTCGAGATAAGCATGTGAAAAATACTTAAGAGTCAACAAAATTATTATTTTTTGCCTAAAAATAGACAGTTGTCCAAAAGTATATCTCAAATAAAATATATTTAAATATTTAAATGACAGATGTTTACTAATAAAACACAAATAATAATAATAGTAATAATAATAATAGTGATAATACTAATAATAATTTTTAGAGGCACAAAAAAAAACAATTAATAAAATAAAATAAAAATAAAAATAATAACAAACACTAAAAAAGCAGAAACATAACTAAATAGAAAGAATTACCAAAAAAATAAAAAGAACAACAACAACAAAAACATAAACAAAACCATAGCAGCCATTTTCTTTAAGAAAGAGAGACTCAAAAGAAAAAGGAGAGCTGTAGAGAGAGGGGGTGAGCGGAGGGAGAGGATCGGAGTGCAGCCGGCTGCGGCTGCTCCGACGGAGAGAGAGGGAGCTAGGGCATTGGGGAAGGAAGAGAGAAGAGGCAGTGAAGAAGCACGGGCGGAGATGGAGACGAGAGCGTGAGAGAGAGAGGGGGTACGGTGGTGCTGGCCGCGGCGGATGCGAGGGTTTTGGTGGAGGCACGGCCGGCTGGAAGACGCGAAGGGAGGAGATGGGGCTCGGGCACGGACGCCGTGGCACATGCGGAGGAGGCGGACGCGCGGGGGCTATTCGAGCGGGCGGTGCACGGGTTCGGCGGCGGCAAGGGCTGCTGCCTGTTCGACAGAGGAGATGGGGTGGATGATCGGGAAAGGGTTCAAGGGCTCCCTGTGCTAGCGGCGACAGCGGACTCGTGGTCGACTGGTCGGGACAGTCGGGGTCCCGGAGGAGTCGGCGGATCATGAAGGTATGTGGCGGTGATGGTGGTGTTTTGCTTTCGGTTTTGGAGGTTTCAGTGGACGGCCGATCGCGGTGGCGATGACTGTATTTGTTTGTTTATCTTGGACATGGTTGTCGCCGTGGAGGGTAGGCAGATGTCCACACGTGTGGTGGTGATGATGATGACGACGGCGGGATGGTTGTGGTTTTGTGCTTTCCGTTTATGACGGTGGTGGTGACAATTTTTGGGGTTTGGGTGGAACCGACGTCTAGGTGTTCGCTGCTTAGGGAGTGGCCATGGTGGCGATGGTTGGGAAGCCAGTGGTGGTGTTGACGGCCACAGGGGGTGTGGTGTAGTTGGTTGTGGTAGGGTGGTCTAACTGGTTAGTCCGTGATTGTGGTGGAGATGACTGGGGGACGACGACGTTTGGAGGAGGGGAGATGGACAGGTGGCTGGGATGACGAGGACGGAGGAGGAGATTGATTTACGAGGGCTGCGATTACGGCGGGGATGGGGTTCAGGTTAAAAATTTTTGATTGTGTCGGGGGTGTGTCCGACATGTAGGGGATGCGATGTATATGTAAAAATTAATTATAGTAGAAATTGTGGACACCGACACGGTACACAACACTTTCTATGGTGTATTTTGGCTGATGGAAATTATGAGGAAGGAGCAAGGAGCCTCTCCTTATATAGGAGGTGGACTCCAAGATTGATATGGATTAGAAAATTCAATTCCCCCTTTAGATAATTCACTGCTTAAATTTTAATCATTCAATCTCAATCTAATCCAATTGAGTTCTAATAAATTCAAACCCAACTTAGATATAGATAAATCACATATTTAAATTAACTATTTAAATTAAATAAATAAAATAAAATTACCATTTAAATTATCATAATTAATTTCAAAATATCTTTTTATAAATAGTAATAATTAATTAATTTCAAAAATTCATAATAAATATTTAAACATTAATATGAAATAAATTCAAAAATACCTTTTTAATATATTTAGATAAAATAGTTAAAAATTTCAAAAATTCAAATTATATATACACGAATTAAATTTCATGTATACGCATGCAAATAACATTTTACATAAAACTTATTTTTCTGGTATAGTTCATATTATTTAAAAGGAAAATATTATTTCTTAAACTACATATACTTGTATATATAAAGGCCTTTTTTGAAATTTAAATATAAAAGTTTGACTTAAGCTTTTGCAGAAATATTGATATACAAAATATTCATTCTATATATAAAAAAATAAAAACTATTTATTCTTATATATTTGAATCCATAATAAAACATTTTATATATAAAAATACAATATCTCGTATATGTGTATACGTACATGGCGCACAAATACCAACATAATACAAAAAAAATTTAAATCCATAGTGAACTTTCAGGGGTTTACATCCTACCCAACTTACAAGAATTTCGTCCTTGAAATTATGAATAAGTAGGGGGTTGAGAAAGTACAAGGGTATATTAATACGGATCATGATCAAATCATTAGGCGAGGCAAGGAGACGGCGTTTAACACAAACATGTATTTAGAGAGACGAAAATAAATCATGGATATGGAATCGAATGAGGGTCACTAGTTAAGGCGATAAAATTATGATAACATGAATTTAGGGAATAGGAAGGGATCGAGTAGATCGAATAGAATAATTTAGGGACTTCGGGGATGTGGTTCATTGAGAGAAAAATGGTGTACTAGTTATCTAGGTTGAGAGCACGATTAAGACAACGATTTGGGATAATTCTATGGTTTCCAAAAGATTAAAAAGTGGCGTTAGTCGGTATAGGGTCGAAGGAAAGGACGAGTAGCTTAAGACGAAGATATAGTTACATTGGGTGGTAATGGTCATAAGTGTTAGGACAGCTAGAGGAAATCCAAGTACAAGCACCTTCGTCCTTCTAAAATAGGTGAAGGGCAAAAGCAATATAGAGTTTGAAAGAAGATAACATTAAATACGATTACGTGGTTCAAAGGCGACAGAATAATTCAAAAGAGAATTGTCAAGGCTATCGCGAATGAGACTCTAGAGGCAAGTTTAACTATGTCTCCATCCACGTAGAACAAAAAAAGTGAACCAAAATGCACTAGATTGATCAAATCATCATGCACCGATTCTGACTAGACCATATGTTAGTGAGCGCGTGCTCAATAGCATGTGTCTTTGAACAAGTTTGATAATGGTTAAACTTGCAAAACTAGGCTATAATAGCAATAATTAGTCAAGATGGTAAAAAAAGAAAAAAAAATATAGTCACGTGAGATTAAGATTGAAAGGAAGTAGAGTTTGGTCAAGTCCTTAAAAATCTAGGTCATGTTCTATATTGATACCTATATAGTCGTCCTACCGTCTACTTGTCTAAGACTTGGTTATGGTCATAAGGAAGGTTAGATCGTAAGGTATTCTACCTAACTTACAAGAGTTAAACTAGTAGGGCGATAGGACAATGGGTTATGTCCACCTAGTATGGGTTACCTTATTAATCTCTATCAAGCACGAAAGAAGGGCATGAATCATGATAGAAGGGATCAAGCAAGATGCAACTAGAGGAGTCAAGCGAGAAGGCGGTCAAGTATGTGGATGAAATCCTAGACTCTAATCCTATACGCAGGCTTGCTTGGTACGGTAAAGTAACCAAACAATTTATCTGGAACTGCGTGGGCCACCACAAAAACATGTAACACCCCAGTCCCAATATACGTAGGACTAGGAACGTAGACATGTCAGCCGTATAATAAATATATATAAGCTGTAAAATGTACTAAACCACAGCTAACTAATCTCATCCATAAAATAAAATCAAGCTTTTATAGAAATAAGTAAGAATTTGTCTGTTTATATGTAGTTGGGCGGAGACAAATCCACTACCAACTAATAAAAAGAAAAGAGATACATGACATACGAATGAATTGGCGAAAGTAGCAAGAAAGGTCCAAGGCACGTCATCTTCGAAGAAATGGAGAAGACCACGACCTCGACTAGAGTACCTGCGGAAGACATGAACACACACCTAGAGAATAACCAGGTCCTCAGAGGGACGTAACAAGATACAGAAAGAACAAGCTAATATGAACTGTCAAAACAATAATAATATGCAAGACTCTCCTAGACAGCAATATGCAAAAGGGAATGCTAACCATCTATTGTGCAATTTAGAGGACAACTTTCTTGCGCATGGGTGGGATTTAGGCTACATGTACGTAACTAGCATCCAGTCATCTGTATCCGTCCGTAACGTCCAAGACGTCAGAGGGCATCTTTAAATATAAATTGCTACAGTTCCATCCGGAGACTGTGGTTTACCTGTTTGGATTCCCAGGCGCACTAGCGACTGTCCTCCCCCAATGTTTCCCACACTATCTAAGTCATGTCCATAACTCGTCCAGTTTTATAACTGCTCGAGTCTCTATACCTTAATCGTAGCAGTTACGATCTATCCGTCACACGACAATAGAGATGGCCAGTACATAAGTCGAGCCCCTAGCAAACTGTCTCAAACCGTATAGTGTGTGTGTTATGGCCAAGGGAGATATAAGAATGTCCCACAACAAAAAGGTAGTCTGCTAAAACTAAGTTAACATGCGTAAACATAAAGTAACGACTAATAAAGTCGCTTGAACCCAAGTATGGCTTGGACGCGCAGTTTATAACAAAAAAAACTAACAAATATGAAACAAAGTAAATAATGTTGAAAATAAATAATATGACAGTAAATTAGCAAGGTATACTTGCCTGGTAGGACGCCTGGTGTGCTTGCGATGATCAATGTGGCACAAAATATAACCTCGATGTTACAACTACGCAAGACGGCCTTCGATGATGGTACGGACTGCTCCATCGGGTCCACAATACTCAAGTTAACTAGGGTTGATGGAACGATGTACAGAATTTGGCGATGGAATAGGAAAGAGGGGGTTGAGTCACGGACGGAAGAATAAAGAAAATTTTGACGAATAATAATTTTATGATTTCAGAAAATTAATTATAATACTATAAAAATGGTTTTCTTTTATAAGTCGAGATAAGCATGTGAAAAATACTTAAGAGTCAACAAAATTATTATTTTTTTGACTAAAAACAGTAAATTTGTAAAATTTGATTTTTGACAGAAACGATATTTCAATAAAATTACCTTAGATAAACATTCTTAGAAAACCATATTTTTAGGGTAACCTACTTTTATCAAAATACTTCTTAGTATACAAAATAAGTATTAATATTGTAACAACACATTTAGTCTTCGAAATCCAGTTTTGAAAATAATATAGAGCAAGCCTGGTACCATACATATATTTAACATACTATGAAAATACTAATAAATTTATTTACAAATAACAATGATACTTATAATAAAAATAACAACTAAAATATTGTCAATAATACTAATATTAATAAGGTATAATAACTAATATACAGTTGCCGTAAAGAACACATGCATATATATAGACAGTTGTCCAAAAGTATATCTCAAATAAATTATATTTAAATATTTAAATTACAGGTGTTTACTAATAAAACAATAATAATAATAGTATTAATAATAATAGTGATAATATTAATAATAATTTTGAGAGGGACAAAAAAACAATTGATAAAATAAAATAAAATAAAATAGTAACAAACACCAAAAAAATAGAAACACAACTAAATAGAAAGAATTACTAAAAAAACTAAAAAGAACAACAACAACAAAAACATAAACAAAACCATAGCATCCATTTTCTTTAAGAAAGAGAGACTCAAAAGAAAAAGAAGAGTTGTAGAGAGAGGGGGTGAGCGGAGGGAGAGGGAGCAGAGGAACGGAGTGGAGTCGCCGGCTGCAGCTGCTCCGGCGGAGAGAGGGGGAGCTAGGGCATTGGGGAAGGAAGAGAGAAGCTACAGTGAAGAAGCACGGGCGGAGATGGAGGCAAAAGCGGAAGAGAGAGGGGGTGCGGTGGTACTGGCCGCGGTGGACGCAGGGGTTTTGGTGGAGGTACGGCTGGCAGGAAGACCCGAAGGGAGGAGATGGGACTCGGGCACGGACGCCGTGGCGCACGCGGAGGAGGCGAACGCGTGGGGGCTATTCGAGCGGGCGGTGCACGGGTTCAGCGACGGCAATGGCCGGTGCCTGTTCGACAGAGGAGAGGGGGTGGATGATCGGGAAGTTGATCGGAAAAGGGTTCCAGGGCTCCATGTGCTAGCAGCGGCAGCGGACTCGTGGTCGACTGATCGGAACGGTCGAGGTCGCAGAAGAGTCGGCGGATCACGGAGGTATGTGGCGGTGACGGTGGTATTTTGCTTTCGGTTTTGGGGGTTTCGAGTGGACGGCCGATCGCGGTGGCGGTGACTATGTTTATTTGTTTGTCTTGGTTGTGGTTGTCGCCGTGGAGGGTAGGCAGATGTCCACGGGTGTGGTGGTGACGACGGCGAGATGGTTGTGGTTTTGTGTTTTCCGTTTATGACGGTGGTGGTGACAAATTTTGGGGGTTTGGGTGGAGCCGACGGCTAGGTGTTCGCTGCTCAGGGAGTGGCCGTGGTGGCGATGATTGGGAAGCCAGTGGTGGTGTTGATGGCCACAGGGGGTGTGGTGTAGTTGGTTGTGGTAGGGTAGTCGGACTGGTTAGTCTGTGATTATGGTGGTGATGACTGGGGGACGATGACGACGTTTGGAGGAGGGGAGATGGATGGGTGGCTGGGATGACGAGGGCGGAGGTGGAGATTGATTTGCGAGGGCTACGATTACGGCGGGGATGGGGTGTAGGTTAGAAATTTAGATTGTGTCGGGGGTGTGTCCGACACGGAGGGGATGCGATGTATATGTAAAAATTGATTATAGTAGAAATTGTGGACACCGACACGATACACAACACTTCTATGGTGGATTTTGGCTGATAAAAATTATGAGGAAGGAGCAAGGAGCCTCTCCTTATATACGAGGTGGACTCCTAGATTGATATGGATTAGAAAATTCAATTCCCCCTTTAGATAGTTCACTGCTTAAATTTAAATCAATCAATCTCAATATAATCCAATTGAGTTCTAATAAATTCAAACCCAACTTAGATATAGATAAATCACATATTTAAATTAACTATTTAATTAAAAAAGAATAAAATCACTATTTAAATTATCAAAATTAATTTCAAAACATCTTTTTATAAATAATAATAATTAATTAATTTTGAAAATTCACAATAAATATTTAAATATTAATATGAAATAAACTCAAAATTACCTTTTTAATAAGTTGAGGTAAAATAGTTAAAAATTTCAAAAATTTAAATTATATATACACGAATTAAATTTCACGTACACGCATGCAAATAATATTTTACATAAAACTAATTTTTCTGGTATAGGACATATTATTTAAAAGAAAAATATTATTTCTTAAACTATTACATATACTTGTACATATAAAGGCCTTTTTTGAAATTTAAATATTAAAGTTTGACTTAAGCTTTTGCAGAAATATTGATATACAAAATTTTCACTCTATATAAAAAAAAAAAAAAACTATTTATTCTTATATATTTGAATCCATAATAAAATATTTTATATATAAAAATACAATATCTCGTATATGCGTATACGCACGTGGCACACAAATACCAACATAAAACAAAAAAAATTAACATCCATAGTAAACTTTCAGGGGATTTACAGTCCAGCAGATTCAACTTCAATCCAGGGCGCATCAACAATGCGCCCCCGCCAGCATCAGCCTCGTGGCGTCCCCACGTCCAGGCGCATCCGACATATGTGCGCATGAGAAGCCAGCCTGTTATCTATAAATAGAAGGATCATTCCTTCACCATACACACATACAGACAAGGAGTACATACTCAGAGAGAAGCACCTCCACAGAGGCCAAAAGAGACACTTAACGTCCGCTTCTCATCGCAACGCTCCGGCATCCAAGGCAACCCAGACCTTCAGAGAGTTCAAGATCGTCGTCAGATCGTCAACGGAGTCAACGTATTACCACTCGCTCCACCGACACAGTTTTCAGATAAAAACAAAAGTGTACTCCTAGGACTACGTCTAAGTCCTGCATTGTATACTGTTCTGTTTGTAATTGAAATACCAAAGTTTTAGTCAATAAAACCTTGTCGCATTTTTGATGACTAACAACCAGTACTTGGACAAATTTGTAGTCGTCTTTATAGATAATATCTTGATTTACTCCAAGAGTCAAGAGGAGCATGAGCAGCATCTACGGATTATTTTGGAAACATTGAAGAATGAGTAACTTTTTGTGAAGCTTAGCAAATGTGAATTCTTTCTTAAGGAGGTATCTTTTCTTGGACACATTGTTACTAGAAACGGCATATCAGTAGATCCGAAGAAGATCACAACAGTCAAGGCATGGCCCGCTCCTACATCAGCTTCCGAGGTGAGAAGTTTTCTAGGACTTGTGGGTTATTATCGAAGGTTTGTAGAAGATTTTTCTCGAATAGCGGGGCGTATGACTCGACTAACTTGCAAGGATCTGGAGTTTGTATGACATATGAGTGTCAAGCCGCTTTTGACGAGTTGAAGATGTGCTTGACCACGGCACCGATCTTGACACTACCATCGGGCCCAGGAGGATTTGTGATCTACAGTGATGCATCCAGGAAGGGATTAGGATGCGTATTGATACAGCACGGTCGTGTAGTGGCATATGCATCGAGACAGTTGAAGGTGCATAAGAAGAATTATTCGACCCATGATCTAGAGCTCGCAGCGGTTATATTTGCTTTGAAGCTATGGAGACACTACTTGTACGGCGAGAAGGTTGACATCTACACTGATCATAAGAGCCTCAAGTACGTGTTCACACAAAAATAGTGGAATATGCGACAGCGACGTTGGTTGGAGTTGTTGAAGGATTACGAGATCGTTATCATCCGGGCAAGGCTAATGTCGTGGCAGACGCTTTAAGTCGAAGGCCCATGGCACACTTCTTGACCACACAGCGGGAGTTGATTAGAGATTTGCAGCAGCTTGGTATTGAAATAGTATTGCATGGAGCGGATGACGTATTAGCCAATCTCCAAGTGCAATTATCATTAGTAGAGAGGATCAAGATGGCATTGCCTACGGATGGTAGATTTCGACGGCTTAGAGAAAGGATTAAAGCATGAGAACAGACGGGATTGAGGATTCATCCCGATGGGACATTGCGATGTGGTGATCGTATTTATGTTCCTAATGGAGTGCTACGGCAGGAGTTGATGACAAAAGCACACAGTTCGGCTTACTCTATTCATTCCGAAGGAACCAAAATGTATCGGGACTTACGGCGGTACTATTGGTGGCACGGAATGAAGTAGAAGATAGCTCGTTTCGTGGCCAAGTGTTTGGTATGCCAACAAGGCCGAGCATCAGACGACGGCCAGATTTTTGCAGCCGCTACCCATTTCCGAGTGGAAGTGGGAGTACATTACTATGGACTTTGTCATAGGATTTCTTCGGAATCCTAGTGGACGAGATGCGGTATGGGTGACCGTTGATGGACTTACCAAGTCGACCCACTTCTTACCTTTTAGAGTGGGGCAGTCCACAGAAGTTTTGGCAGAGATGTATATGAAGCAAATAGTAAAGCTACACGGTGTACCAGTTAGCATCGTATCGGACCGTGACTCGAGGTTCACCTCGCACTTTTGGAGGAGTATGCAAGAAAGTTTCGGTACGCGTTTAAAGTTTAACATGGCGTACCACCCGCAGACAGACGGCCAGTCAGAGCATACTATTCAAACGCTAAAAGATATGTTGAGAGCGTGTATGCTTGACTTTGGCGGATCATGGGAAGACCACCTTCATCTTGTGGAGTTTTTCTACAACAATAGCTATCAACCGAGCATCCAGATGGCTCCGTTTGAAGCATTGTATGGTAGGAAGTGTCGATCACCTGTCTGTTGGAGCGATATCGGAGAGCGACAAATATTGGGACCCAAGTTGGTTTTGAGCACAGTAAAGAAGGTAAAGAAGATACATGACCACCTACGAGCAGCGCAGGATCGACAGAAGCAGTGGGCAGATAATCGTCATCGACCATTGCAGTTCAAGGAAGGCGACCATGTATTCTTGAAGATATCCCCCACTAGAGACACGATTCGATTCAGAGGACGTGGCAAGTTGAGCCCAAGATACATCGGCCCTTCCGATGTCTTAGAACATGCTGGAGAGGTGGCCTATAGATTGGCATTGCCATTGTCGCTAGAGGGAGTACATAACGTATTCTATGTGTCGCAGATGAGGTGATACGTGGCAGACAGCAGTCACATGCTCAATCACTCTGAAATCATAGTTGGACCGAGTTTGTCGTAGCAAGAGCAACCAGTAGGCATCCTTGATCGTCGAGTGAAGGTGTTACGGAATCAATCTATACCATTGGTTCACGTGGCATGGAAGCATCGCTCGTCGGGAGAGTCTATTTGGGAGCACGAGGACGACATTCAGAATCGTTACCCGCATTTGTTCGAAGACCAAGGTACGTCTTGCATGTTGATTCTTTAATTTCTACATTGTATTGCATACCCCCGGACGTTAGATTTTAATTTCGAGGACGAAATTCCATTAAGTTGGGTAGGATGTAATCCCCCTATATTTTATATGAATTTATTTAATTTATTTTGATTTATAGTATATATTTTTTTTAAAAGGAAATTATTGGGAGCAAGTATGTCTACAAGGTTATACCTATTGTATATATATATATATATATATATATATATATATATATATATATATATATATATATATATATATATATATAAAAATATATATATATATATATATATATATATATATATATATATATATATATATTTTTATATATATATATATATGTGTGTGTGTGTGTGTGTGGTGTTACATATATTACAATACAAAATAGCCAAAGTATATATATAATATATGTAGTTAATGGCACTGGCTAAGCTCTTAGTAGAGTATAAGTAATAGGAAGCTACTGTAGCTACTACAGTAGTCAGATTGGCCGACCCCATCCGCGCGAGCAAGAGTCGAATCCGAAGAGGATTTGAATCAAATCCTTATCAAAATACTGACAAAACTTTTTCAATTCTTCTTGTGGGTGTAGACCCTTTGAATCCCTACATATTTGCATAATACCCCATTCAAATCCTAATCTGAAATGGAGAAAAAAAAATCTGAACGTAAATTAGATTGAAACCGCGTATATATACGTGGGACTCTCGAACGATAGGGCTTTTATCAACTCGAAAAATCACAAACTTCTCTCCAACCCAGCCGCCGTGACCCTAGAGTAAACCTCGACATCAGCGCCCCTCAGCGATACACTTTTAGTGCCGTTAACCGCCCCACACGGCCAGATTTTCGCCGGAGACTTCCCACGATAGAGTATACTCTGTTCAGGATCGCGTTGCTATCGCCCAGGTACCTATGTTCTTCGTAGTTTTTCTTCAATCGTTTTGATCAAAAGTCGATCTAACGAATCCCTTGCGTAGTTGATATAACCCTCTATACATCTATTTAGATAGATTAAATCCTTACTCATTAAACAGTTCATAAAATTCCTTGAAAAACCAATAAAAATATGTTCGCAACTGAACATAAAAACCCGATCAACCCCCCATGTTCAAGGGCTTATTACCATCAGGACAATAGAAATTTTAGAAAGCTAACTTAGAATAGTTAAAGACAATCTATAGGGGATCAAAACCCTACTGGTAGAATTATTGTTCGTCAAATATACAACAAGTTATTTGACCCTAAAAATCAAGAAAAACCTAATTCTGAAAATAAACAATTTGGAAAAACTTCCCGATACGACATGTGCCCCGATAAACCGGAAGACGTGGCCGCGCACTATACGCAACGAAAGGCACATATGGATGTTACCAACGTGTGGGAACTGACGGAACTCAATTTCGTTGCGTGTGCACGACGAAATCAGTGCGTATCCGTCAAGATTCCCACGTATCAACCTTTTGCAAACTAGGCCCTGTTTCACTTAACAAAATGCCTAAAATTGGCTTTTGAAATAAAACTAGAAAAGTACAAAAAAGTACAAAATTGTTCTGGGAAGTATTGCTATGGAAGTCTGATCTGAGAGCGATCACTTTGTTCCTTGGACCATACGATGATGATGAAGAAAACTGCTTGAAGAAGACGAACAATTGGAAGAACTAAGTCACCGGAAAGGTATCGAGCAACGGCACTGATGGCACAGTCGAATGCTTTCTTGCTTTGCTTCACCCTATTCTTGAGAAAAAGTTGAAGAAATTCTTTTGGTAATATCACTCTGAAAGTATGAGTTTTCTCAGAATCTCCTCTCTTGTGTCTCTATTGATCTTTTGATGCTGTCTATGTGAAAAGTAAATCTATTAATAGACTTGACCCTTTGTGCGTAAAAAGTAACAAAATTGGGTTTTTACGCAAGTAACTGTCACCCACGATGCAACTCATCATCTACGCATGTTGACACGTGTCCCATGTAGAGTTTGATCTCTACGCATGGTGACACGTGTCCCACTACTTCAATAATAATGGGGAGAGCACGTACACATGTTCCTCGAGAAATGTGGCATGAAAGCCACGTGGGCAAACCACGTTCTTAAGTGGTCAGGAAAGATCGGGCGTAAAAATGACCCAAAATACACTCCTAGCGTAAAGTGGCAAACTGGCGTAAAATAGCTCAAAATAAACTTCCTGCGTAAAGTGGATAGAAAAATAGCCTTGAGCGTAAAAAGTCGCCCAAATAGACTTTACGCCCACAATATCCTTGAGCGTAAAAGCTTGAATAACTATCGTGCGTAAAAGAAGCAGTTTCATTGAGCGTAAAATAGCCTATTTGCATACTATACGACGAGTATTGGGTTTGGTATAAATCCAATCTTCTCGACTTCTGTGCTGCATACTGTCAAAAAAATCATTCTGTCAAATCAAATTTTTTGCATTAAATGCGGCCTGGCAGTCTGTCCCCAGCGTAAAGTTCAATGAATAGCTCCCGCGTAAAGTAGCTAGCGTAAAGTGTAGCTTGTGCAGAGAGTAGCTCGCATAAAATTCTCAACTTCTTTGACTAAGTCCATGAAGCACTTTTTACGCTCCTACAAGACCCCCTTCAAAGTTTTCAAATTATTTTCAAAAAATTGAAATACTTTGAATAGAAGCGTAAAATTCGGGATTTCACAGTCAGCGTAGAATTCAGGATATCCAACGGTCATCCGCGTAAAAGTTGGGATATCCAACAGTCAGCGTAAAAGTCGAGAATTTGAACCGATTCAAAAAATTTATAAATAGAGCTCATTGAAGAGAGAAAAACTTTACTTGTCTTATATAATCTCGATATCTCTTCCTCTTCTGCTTCTTTCATTCTCTTGCTTTTAATCCGATGGCTCCCAAGAAGTCGTCCGCCGCCGACAGCAAGGGCAAGAAGTCCGTCGGTTCATCGTCGGTTGACCGCACGAAAACCCTTATCCAATCATCCTCGACGCCCCGACAGAGCAACCCCGTCGTGGCTCCGGCAATGAAGGGTAAAGCCCTACTTAATCTCGGCTATAAGTTCGCCAGAGAAGAAGAAGAAAACCCGAACCTTCAGATTTTACGCCCACGTCATACGTATCAGCATAAAAACTGAAATAACAAAATACGCCCACGTTATACGTGTCAGCGTAAAGTTAAGAACATACGCCTACGTTTGTACGTGTTAGCGTAAAATTAAGAAAATACGCCCACGTCTATACGTGTCAGCGTAAAATCTAAAAATCTAAAATACGCTCATGTCTACACATGCCAGCGTAAATTTTACAATACGCTCACATCAACATTTGTCAGCGTAAAATTTAGAATACGCTCATGTCAACACATGCCAGCGTAAAATTCATAATACGCTCACATCAACATATGCTAGCGTAAAATTTAAAATACGCTCATGTCAACACATGCCAGCGTAAAATTCATAATACGCTCACATCAATATGTGCTAGCGTAAAATTTCACAAGTGAAAGACTTTGTGTAAAACAAAGACTTTTTACACTTTAAAACTTTTTATCAACTTTAATAAGCGTAAAGTTTACATAGTCAAAGTCTTTAACCTTTATGTGTAAAAACTTAGACTAATTTATCTGCGTAAAAATTTCAAATTAGATTTTCACTAACTTGATTTTTCTTTTTCTTTTGGCAGTGGATTTGCAAATTCACCCACTTGCAGAAGTCTTTGGCTCATCAGTTGGTATGGTGGACTCGAATTATTTGGAGAATCTATCTCATGTAGAGTTTCCACAATCGAATTCGAAGTACCCTGTAGAGAGAGCACAGTTGATAGCTGCCCAAGGGGATAGAATGCTGCTATCCATGATTAATGGAGAACTGTTGACCTCGCTGAATGAACAACAATTTGCAAAACCAGCTTTCTTATTCGGGGATGCAATAAACTGTAAGTCACAAACACACCCCAAGAAGGAGTCTTGGGTGTTCAAGTCTGGAGATAGAGCAATGTATCTCCCTGACATGGATAAAGATTATCCCCTGTCCGCATTTATCCATGCCACCCATCCCCGACAGATGCTATGGAATCTGACTCCCAGCAGTCACAAAAGGCCAGGTAGAATCATATTCAAGAGGGATCATGCCAACGATATGGGATATTACGTCAGCGTTCCCAATGGCGGTATCGTTCCTTTCTCTGGTCTCTTGCCAGAATTTACTCCGAGTGAAGATTCGGCTTTAATCCAACCGGTGCAGACCCAGATGTTCATCAATAAATTAATAAGGGCTGTGGTATTATATCCCCAGACAAACCCTATGCTACCGGGATGGTTGACTCCATTCAACCAGAACTGGATCCAAATTAGTGTTTGGATCATGAAGAACTTCCAGACGGAGCTGAAATACATCGGCCTGTATGAAGCAGTAGCTTCCACTAGTCAGGGTATACCACCAAACAGTAACTTGTTCATGGCCCTGATTGAGATATATATAAGTTCAACTGGAACTTTTGCGACCCCAAAAGGTGAAATGGGTCTCGCACTCCATGAGATGCAATTCATCTCAAAGCTGCCAATGGAGGAAGCCCCATATGAAGAATATATT
Organism: Iris pallida; assembly: GCA_029216955.1. NCBI lineage: Eukaryota > Viridiplantae > Streptophyta > Magnoliopsida > Asparagales > Iridaceae > Iris > Iris pallida. The sequence continues at coordinate 16,737,159 of JANAVB010026000.1, read as the reverse complement.
CCCTCCAAATGGGAACTTGCTGAAATCAGGGAGAAAAACCCTCAATTGGTTGAGGTATATGAAGAGTTGATGTGCTACTACATGATTTGCACTACTATGCATGAGAGTGGATCTCATCTAGCATACATCAACAAGTGGACAACATATCTCTTTTTCCATAAAGATAAAATATCCAAAGATGATAAAGAAAGATTCCAGGAAAACAAAGCTCCAACTATCAACACTGGTTCAACAATCCCTGCTGATAAAATACGGGATATGATGATTGTCTACAAATTCTCGAATAAATATTTGTCCACCAAGACTGGGGAGTTCTCTGCTGGAACTGAAGCCTTGAGCTTCCTCAGATATGGCAGCCAGAAGATCTCCAGGAAAGCCTTGCTGGCAGGCTTCCTTTCTCTATGGTTGAGAAGATGGGTTGTACCGGGGACCGGTACAGTTGATAGAATCCACCAAAACGTGCTATGGCCAGCGGTACGTTTGGTGTTTAAAGTCAGAAACCTGCTATCGGCAATGGTATGCCGAGTAAACGCAGGTTTGAGGACTTTTGGTGATGAGCTAATCAACAACGCTCCTCATCGGAATGTATTCTCCAGGGTAGGAATGCCCAACACTTATTTGATGGGCTGGCTGTTGCACCACAACTGCAATTTCTTACCACCAAGCCCGGAAGATGATGCGGAGGTCTTCCTCCAGAAGTTCAACAAAGCTACATGGACTGCCACGACAGTGGCAGATACCTGAGTAGTTTTGAATTATTCTTATGGTTGGAACTTTTTCTGTACCCGGCCACAAGTTCCAGCCGACTGCTTCGGCATTCAATTTGAAGATGAAGTTGAAGGAAGAACTTTATTGTCAGCACCAATCTTCAGATGGCTACAGTGCATCAGACCCTCTCACCTGATGTACAGAAATGAAGACAATTGTGCGTTCGAACCATATCTACCAAGTAGGTTCGCTCGCCAATTTGGATATGACCAACTTCATGTTGGTAATCCCTCTACCAGTTTCCGTCAATATGGGAAACTGATTTATGGTGCAAGAGGTTGGAGATATTTTAGTACTGCCCGTACTGGTGCCAAATTCAAAGTCTCAACCGCTACCAGCACTACCGAGCTACGTATACTTCATACGTATGCTCACTTTTATGCTTCCATCTGTTCCTTCGCCCATGGCTACAACATGAGAGGTAGTCTAAGATGGCCCAAGGAAGGGAATGTTGAGGAGCCAATCAGGGTACCATCAGACATCCCTGACGACGCTGCCGTTCCAGATCAATATCTAGAAGTTATCCCTACGGGAGTTGGGGAAAAACCTGCGGAACCCATCATTATTGGTAAGTTCCAGAAACAGAAACAAAGTGCAGTTGTCACTCTTCCAGAGAAGACCCCAGAAAAGAAGAAGAAGAAGAAGAAGAAGGCTACCACCATAAGACCTTCTAGATCAAGAGCCTCTACCCCGGAGAGTGACACTCAGGTGGATGAGCCGCAACATATAGCATCTTCTTCAGTTCACCCTGGAGAAGGATCTTCAGTATCTCAACCAGCAGCACCTGCGGTAGTCCTATCTCCGGGACGTCTCAGCTCAGCACTTCATTTGACTTTGCCACAAAAGGCACAAGTTGCTGAAGACGTCGCCCCAGTACATACTGTTGATCAAGAGCCCATCCCATCCGATAAACCAGCTATTAATTTTGATGATGAGGATTGGACTGGAGATTATGATGCGTACTTGGCACGTCCTACACATACTCCAGGTAAATATAATTTATATAAAATCTATACAAAACTATGATTTTTTGTATATTAACTTAGTTTGTTTAATTTTTGTAGGTGTTATCACTGCTCCAAAGCTTGTGGCTCCTCCTCCTCCTCAAGAAGATATTTATGAGAAAAACGAGGAGTTTGAGGAGGCTTCTTCTTCAGAAGAAGAAGATGCTCAAGAAGAAGTATCACGAGAGCCCGAAGTGGAGACTCAAGAAGAATGTCCTCCATCTTTAGAGGTACAACAAGAGCCAAAAATGCAGGCTCAGCTAGAAGTGTCCCCTCCTTCTGAGGGAAAAGATAAAGAAGAAACTACAGTAGAACTTACTGTAGATGATGAAGAGGCTGCGGAAGAAGAATTAGACTTTAATGAAGAATCGGTTGTAGAAGGACTCACTACAACTGAAATACTTGAAGATCCCGCAGAGCCAATAGCTGAAGAAGGTGATGAAGGCATACTCAAGTCACCAACTGAAGCTGGGAAAGTTGTAATAGCATCCTCTGCCATTACTACCGATCCAGTACAAATTGTTGAAGAGACGATGCCTGAACCAGAGTTAGCTGTCATAACTACTACTCCGCCCACACCAATTACCGCCACCGAAACTCTAGTAGTTTCAGCTCCAAAAACGGCTGGAGTAACTGAAGACACTGTTCCTGAAGCTCCTGGGAACCAGTTGGCTATGGTAGCAGTGACAACCATGGCTTCATCTCAGCCTGCTACCAAGGCAACAGCATCTGCTCCTAGTCTTCAGAGAAGAGATTTGGTAGACATCACTGCAACGCCGAGTTCAAGTGTAGAAATGAATCTCTTAATTGAGATTCATACTGAGACTTTTTACAAGACCTTAGCGGCTTTGATCAAGATGGTTCTGAATAAGGGCCTCAATTTTGAGAGCTTGAAGTCGGCGATCGCTCTTACTATCAAAAATGTTGCCATGTTCAATGCTGCGACGAGAGCAGCGACGTTGGAGAAAATCGTAGAGGGACTTGAACAGCCCATCAAAGAATATCTAAAGTTGTCAAGAGAAACCATTGAAAGTCTCATCCAAGAAGAGTATGACGCTTTATCTGCTGAATACCTCGCTCGGGAGACTACTTTCAATGAAGCCCTCCATGAATACAGCATAAAGGCCGCCAAAGAAAAAGCTTTTTTTGCTGGAGCGAAGCCCGAGCTGGATAGCCATAGAGAAGTCTATGAAACTTCGAATATAATAATTCATCAACAAAATGATAGAATCCGCGAAGTCAAGGCTGAGCTGGCTCGCTTGAAGGCATAGAGAGAGCAGATGATCATGGCCCGGGACCAGCACCTAACTCAGAGCTCAATTTTGGAAGAACATGTCTTCGGAGCTGAATCTACCATCAAAACCCTTGACGAAGCCAAGGACAAGCTTATAGTTACTTTTGCTGGACTTTCTCATATCTGTACTCCCGAAGCTCGATGCTCCGTAGCTGCTAAAACTGTATTGAGCTCTCGTGACAAGCGTCTAGCAGAGCTGCAGAAAATGCTAGGAGACTTATCTGCTCCGCCTTAGGCAATTAAAGAGCTTTTGTAATCTTCTATCTTTTTCACTCTGTAATTTTTTACAAAAAATGAATAAAAATATTTATTTATGATCCTATCATTTATTTTGAAATTAAACAATAGGTATGAGATAGAAAACACTTATCAAAGGTAATATGGATATGACAAGTTTTCTAAACTCAATAAATTGTATCTATCCAAAGGTAATATGGACATGATAGATAATGAATGTCTTTTTCTATTTAGAGTATACGACACTATCAGAGGTAATATGAACATGACAGATCGTAACAACTCAAAGAAAAATAGATTAATACCTATTCAGAGGCCAAATGGGCATGATAGATAGGAAAAGAAGTAGACTTAATATTTATTCAGAGGTCATGAGAACATGATAAATAATAAATCTCACTTTTTAATCAACTGGTAAGATAGAAGATCAAAATTCTCATCAAGGAGACAAGTAATCAGCTTAACCAAACATTGGTAACTAGGGAATAAAGAAGAAATTTAAACATAGTATTTCTTCAAGAATTTGCCATTGATTGGCATCATGAGCAAATCTCTATTAGGTTTAGACAACCTATAGGCACCATTAGAGAAGACTGTCTCGACGACATAAGGGCCTTCCCATTTTACTTGGAATTTCCCTTTGCTCTTATGAGTCATCACCATCGGTCTTCGAACAGCTAGAACTAGCTCACCGACTTTGAATACCCTCTCTTTAACTTTACGATTGAAAGTTCGAGATATGCGGGCTTGATATAGCTCAATGTTCTATTGCACTTGAAGACGCTTCTCGTCCAATCCTTCAAGTTCTTGGAGTCATAAGCGATCATTATTCTCTGTAGTTAGCTCATTAGCAATAGCTATTTTAAGAGATGGAATCTAGATTTCTAGTGGAAGAACAGCCTCATATCCGTAGACTAGTAAAAATGGTGTAAAACCAGTAGGAGTTCGGACTGTCATTCGGTAAGCCCATAAACATTCTCCAAGTTTCTCATTCCAATCACGTTTATTAGAAGAGACGAACTTTTTGAGAAGTTTAATGATTGTCTTGTTGAAAGCTTCGGCCAAACCATTAACAGCTGGATTATAAACCGTAGAAGCCAGATTTTGAATCCGATTCTTCTCACAGAATCGATAAAATGCCTGACTGGCAAATTGTGGTCCATTGTCATGAATTATCCGTCGGAGAATCCCAAAATGATAAATGACATGGTGTTTGATAAAGCTAACCACATTGGATGTTTTTACTTCAATAAGGGGAACTGCTTTCGCCTATTTAGAAAAATAATCGGTTATAGCCAGTATAAACCGATGTTCCTTGACAGAAGAAGGGTTAATCGGACCAATAATATCTATGTCCCAGGCTTCGAAAGGCCAAGAAGCTGCTGTAGGATGTAAGAACTCCGATGATTGATGAATAAAATCAGCATGAATCTGACATGCTTTACACCGTCTGGAATAATCCACAGCATCTGCTATCATGGATGGCCAATAATACCCATTCTTCGAATGCGATCCTGTAATTTTGGACCAGATTGATGGGCACCACAGACACCATCATGAGCTTCACGAAGTGTTTGCTTAGCTTCATTCTCTGAGAGACAGCGTAGCAACAGTCCATCATATGAACGACGATATAACATATGTAAGGAAGAATCATAGTAAAATCGAAATGATCGTCTCTTAATTGATGCAGCTTCTTTTGGATCTTCAGGTAAAATCCTATGAACCGTATAATCAATAAATGGACTTTTCCAATCCCTCTGCTGGGAACTTGATTATGTAGTATAACTCTGTTCAATATGCATATTATTCTTGACACAGAATAAGTCTCGATCCAATAAAGTAATGGTATTTTGTCTTCTAATTGGAACAGCTAAGTCTGTAGCTAAGCTAGCAAGAGCATCTACTTCCAAATTCTGAGAATATGGTACGAATTTGATGAAGAATCCTTTGAATGAAAGGACCAATTCGATTACCACTTGATGATAATGAATGAGGTCAAGATTTCTGACTTCATATGTTCCTCTGACTTGATTAATAATCAGTTGAGAATCTCCATAAGCTTCAAGGAACTCAATGTCCAGTTGTTTTGCTACTTGGAGACTGATTAGCAGAGCATTATATTCAGCCACATTGTTGGAGCATGGCTCATTAAGAGAATAAGCACGGTATATGACCATTTTATCAAGAGAGACTAGGACAATGCCTACTCCAGAGACAATATTGCCTTTAGGTCCAACCTGCGATGCTCCATCAAAATATAGTTACCAAATGTCATCCTTCAGAGTCATGTTACAAACCACGACTTCATCTGGAATGTTTTCATATAGTTTCGATGTTTCAAGTATAGGGTGAGTGCTAGAAAATCGGCTAATGCTTGGCCCTTCACTGATTTTTGAGGTACATAGACCATGTCATAAGGAGTAAGCAACATGGCCCAGGTGGCTAACCTGGAGTTAAGAATGCTCGATTTTCTCATTAATACCCGAATAAGATTTATTTTGGATATGACATGAATAGTCTGTCCTGACACATAATATCGTATCTTTTGAACAGCAAAAACCATGGCCAGACATTCCTTTTCTACAGGAGTATACTTGTGTTCAGCTCCGACCATCATTCGGCTAAGATAATAAATTGCCTGTTCATGACCCATATCACTTTTCTGTGCAAGAAGAGCACCAAGTGAATGATCCAAGACTCGAACATATAGCAAAAATGGTCTTCCTACCACTGGAGATACCAAAATAGGTGGATTTATAAGGTATTGCTTGATGTCATTGAAGGCTTTCTGACATGCTTTATCCCAGACAAATGATGCCCCTTTCTTTAATAAACGGGAGAAAGGTTGACATCTCCCAGAAAGATTGGATATAAATCTTCTGATATAAGCGATGCGACCTTGGAAGCCACGGAGTTCTTTTAGATTGCGTGGAGGACACATTTCAAGAATCGCTTTGATTTTGTCAGGATCAACATGAATACCCTGAGACGTAATGACAAATCCCAAAAACTTGCCACTGGACACCCCTAAGAAAGAGTTAGTAGGATTCATCTTTAGTTGATGTTGACGCATCTACTCAAATACTGTCTTCAAGTCTTAAATGTGATCATCTTTTAATCGACTTTTGACAGCAATGTCATCCACATAACATTCAACTATTTTTCGTAGATGTTCTTGAAAGATGTTGCTCATAGCCCATTGATACATGGCACCAGCATTTTTTAGACCAAACGGCATAACCGTATAGCAATAGACTCCAAGGGGTGTACGAAAAGCAGTATGCTTCTCATCTCCCGGATGCATCTTAATTTGATTGTATCCTGAAAATCCATCCATGAAAGACATGCGTTCAAAACCACATGTATTATCTATCATGACATTGGTAATCGGAAGTGGAAATTCGTCCTTTGGACAAGCTGTATTAAGATCCTAAAAATCTATGCTAACTCGGACTTTTCCGTTCTTCTTCATAACAGGAACAATATTGGCAACCCAGTCTGGGTGTTGTTCTTCACGAACAAAGCCACATGTAATCAGCTTTTTGACTTCTGCTTCAATTGAATCCATCATATCTGGTCGAAAATGCCGCTGCTATTGTTTTACAGGTTTGGCATTAGAAATAATATTGAGTTTATGAGTAGCTACTTTAGGATCTAGACCCGTCATATCCTTATAACTCCATGCAAAAATATCAATATATTCTTTAATCAATTTTATCAACTCTTCATTTTCATCTTCGGATAGGTTTTTACTGATGAATATTGGTTTGGACGTAGTTCCATCTCCAACATCAATCTGGACAATCTCATCCTCTATAGGTGGTTGTCGTTGTTCAAAATGAAGCTCCCATTGAGTGTCAATTTGCTGTGCCCAAGGGTCATTCTCAAATGGTTCAGATTCACCATCAGTTTTAACCATGTTGACTGAGAAGACACATTTAGATTCATCATAATAATCTCCTCCAGAATATGAGGAATGTAAAAGACTGGAAGAACATTCTTCCATTTTTTTTGTACATGGGGGTGTATCTGATTCGATGAATTGGATATCTTCCGAATCTGAGGATTATAAAGAACTAGAAGAGAATTCTTCTTGTATATCTTCATTAAACATGTGGGACGGATCATATCCCAACCCATGACGAGTTTTCTGGTAAAATGGATCACCACATAATGGTAGTCGTCTACCTTTACCTTGATTAAGACCTTGTATAGTCTTCAAATCATATCCCATATTCTGGATAATCTTGAGAGATTGTTGACTTTGATCAATGTATAAGGTTTCCTCTATATCTATGTCATCTTTATATTGATGACTTTGATCATCAGAAGATAAAGTCATTCTTTTAATAAATTTGACAGCCATATACTCAAAAAGGAAATCTTCATTGATATTAGAAAGTACAAAATGATCAATATTTACATCATTTACAATTTGACTGCTACGCTTCGGATTGATCATTAACGGACCATCATCCGTCTTCTGCATAGACTTGCCAAGGTTGATGATCAATGGTGGTTCTGGATCATTCGTACGAGAAGTACGTCCCTTGACTTTGATCATGAGAGGTTGAACTTGGCTCTTGGCAGGAATACTCACTGATTCCTCAGATGAAGCCCGAGTTCTTCCTTTGACCTTGATCGTCAGTGGTTGGTCATTGACAGATTGGGGTTGGATTCGACCTTTGACTTTAATCTTCAAAGGTTGCTCTTCCGGAGGATCTTCAATGACAGATTGATCTTCAGCAGGTGATCGATCTTCGGCCATATCCGATATCTCCTTCATATGCTTCTGTTTGTAGAGCATTGAGTCAGAAAAATAGGCTTCAACATCCTTGAAAGGATTGATATCAGCAAACTCAGTCTTCACAACCCCTTCGAAATCCACGTACTTAAAGCATTGGTAGAGGGTTGAAGGCACAATGTTATGTTCATGTATCCACGGTCTTCCGAGAAGGATGTTGTAAGATACATCTGAATTGATAACATAAAATGTTGCCATAGTTCGAAGATCACCAATTTGAATCTTCAAAAGAATCTTCCCCAGTGGTTTACTCTTGCGAGAGTTGAAACCAACTATTGTGGTACTAGTGTAAGTCAAATCACTAGTAGGAATTCTCAAAGGTCTTAACATACTCTGAAGAATAATGCTAATAGAAGACACAGAATCAATATAAATCCTGTCAATTTCAGTGGATTCAATATACCCAGTGTAGCACAAAGGCATGTTATATTTATTATGCTTCAACAGCATATCTTCTTGTGTGAAGGTAATGTTAGGAATTGTCTCCATCACACTATGACATTGTGGACATGACACTGGCATATTGTCAGGAGTCTTGAGTTGAGCTAAACATGAATCAGCTTGTAGCAAAGCTTCACTCAAAGTTTTACGGCTTTCTTTCGAAAGGCGAAGCAGCTCAAAGATCGAAAGTCTAGCTGGAGTATTAGCTAACTGGGCTAGAATATCGAACTTGTAGGGTTTCATCACCATTCCTTGATTTGAAGCAGATTTTAATGGGACGTCAAAGCGTACTGCTTTCTGTTTTCCCTTTTCAACCACAGATGGTTTAGCAGGAACAGGAGATGGTTGAGCTGGTATTGTTTCAACAACGTCCTCTACTTCTTTGGAAGATCCCTCATAATCTTTATGGTACTCTTTTCCAGATCTCGTACCAGCAAAGGTTTTTTCTTCAGACTCAGAAGAATGAAGTACCATATTGCAGGATTTAGTCTTCTTTCCCTTAGTCTTTTTCTTACGAGGATTTTTATGAAGAACCTCAGAACCCAATCCAACAGTGGATTTTTTACTTTGAATTTGTAAAGGAAGTCGCATTCCTTTATCATAGTTCAAACCTTCTGCCTTTTGAAAGTCGTAGCCCATCTTTTTCATAAGATGGACCGATTATTGACTGTACAAGTGAATGGGCAGTGGACTTTCAATAGATGGTTTAAGAGAGAAAGAAGAAGCTGAAACCTCTATAACTACAGGAGAAAGAGAAATAGAAACCTCTGTAGCCACATGAGGAGTATTCGGAACAAGAGGAAAAATCCCTGTAGGAGCTTTTTCATAAGCAGCAAAGACTTGTTGTGCCCTGTATAAGGGGACACTATTCATAGCTAACCACTGTTGATGAGTAAGCTTGAGCTTGGTAGGAGGAGCTAAAATTGGAGGGCATATGTTCAAACCTCTCAGTCTATCCTCCAAAGGAATGCCACCCCATAAATGATCCAAATCATCATGGTCTGGGGTTAAAACATGAGAAATCATGTTGCAGGTTTTGACTTTTTACCCTTCTTGGTTTTTGAAGTTTTACCTTCATTCTCCATTTCAGGTACTAAATTAGGGTATACCCACATAATTTTACCAGTTTTCAATGTAAGAGGCAAAAGTCCTTCATTTTGCTCTCTGGCAGGCAGGATATTCACAATCTTCATCGTCCCCTTTGGAATTGGGACAATCCCATCTGGGACTTACTGTGGACGAAAATCTCCAAATTGAAGAGAAACCATATTGGTTGTGACCGTATGCTCATCGTTAGTTAAAGTGATGGCATTGGCATTTATTAGCTCCTGGATTTTCTTCTTCAAGACATAACAAGCCTTGGTAGGATGATTTATGTATCTGTGATAGCTACAATACTTGGAATTGTCGGTCAGATTTACATCATTAGGCCTTTTTGGCTCCGAAATTTGGAGTTTGCCACTCTTTACCAGACATTGGAATATCCCTGTGATATCACTTTCATCGAAAGATTATTCTTCTTTTGGCTTAGAAGACTCCTGATTATTCGGCGTTGTTTTGGGTTTTGAAAGATTAACCACAAGGGTTTCCTTACCTTTCCCATTACGATTGCCGGAATTATTACCAGAAGAGCCTTTCTTTCCTTTGTCCTCTAAGGCAAAGATCATCCCATGTTCACGAGCTAACCTACCATTGGTCTCGACAAAAACTACTGCTATAATAAACGAGGCCCAATCTGTGAATTGGTTACCCGTAAAGACAGTAATGGATGGTCGCAGATTTATTTTACATGTATCAATCAATGCTGAATCTGGCATACCAGGAGGCATCTTTAAAGTTACTTATCAAAAACGTTCAATGAACATCCGAGTATCTTTCTTCTCCCTTTGTTTGATTTCTATTAAGGAGGACATGTTCATGTCCATGCCTCCTTCATAGAAGCGGAAGAGAAACATTGCTTTGAATTCGTCAAAAGATGAAATACAATTGTCGGATAGACTGCGATACCTACCATAGGCTGAACCCGTCAGACACCCGATAAAAACTCGAATGAGAAGAGCATCATTCTTCTATAGATGTACAGTCATAATATCAAAGTAATTGATATACTGACTAGGAGAAGCCTTTCCATCAAATAATACCATCGATTGTGGCTTGAATTTCGAAGGAAAGGGTACATCATTCCAATGAGGAGGATAAGGTTGCTTAATCCCTAACCTCTGGAGCTGATCCTTGTGCTTCAAAACTTCAAACTGTTCTTTGAGCTCACGCACTACTTGAATAGCTTCACTACTTTGAGGAAGCACATTCGATTGAATAGTCGTTGGATGTACCGTAACCCCCACCGGAGGTGGCACATCTTCTGGAATGATAGGATCTGGAGATGCAGAATTTTGATTGACAGTAGGTTCTTGATTATTCAAAGGTATATCAACCCCTTAACTATCTTGAGTTTGTGCTGCTACCTGCACCGGTGTTGGCGGCTGAGCAGTTTGCTGAGTCATTATTATTTGGTGCTTGCTTTGCATCATGGTAAGCATGTCCTTTAGTGATTGCTCAACGACAGAGAGATGCTGTTCTGTATTAGCAGATGACGTCTTCGGTTCATCTCCAATAGCATAGGATTCAACCTCTCTTGAAGATACAGAGGGATTGGTATAGAGGTATAAATCGACACTATCAGTTTCGGACTCAAAAGACTGAGTACCCCCAGCTTCTGAATCAGAAGTCTGCAACTGTCTTTGTCTTCTTGATCGAGTATTTTGATATACTCCTTCAAAGGAATCAAGAAGTCTGTTGAACTGTTGTTGACCAGGAGTCTGGGACGAGTTGCGTCTTGGACGTCGTCCTCTGTTGGTTTGAGATGCCATATTGACTGACGTATATGACAATTCATGTTCTTGATCATCTGTTTGCTACTGAGGCACATTGTAGCTTAATCGATCAAAAACTGACCGTTTAGAAGCCGAACAACAACATTTGATGACAATCTGGTGACACTCACAATGATAATTTTTTTGGGGGAGTGTCACAGGAGATTGTCTGTTTTTATGCTTTTGTATTAGCAATTCGCGCAAATCAGAAGGAGTAAAGGGAGTAGTCTTCTTTATTACATTTGGGGTAGAGAAACGTTTAGTCCCTTGTGTATAAAGAAGATTACTGGCTGCATTAGCAGAACCAAACTGTATATTTTTACGCGCTTGGAGTTGCATACGTAAATCCTGAGAGTTTTGAACACAAAGGACTCTATCAGCATTACGCATAATTTGTAGGTTTGGTACTTCACGTAAAGCAGTGTAAGAAGGCTGTTGGTGGAGAACCGAAGTCTTACCAACAATGTTTTTACGTTGCATGCGTGCAGGTAAATTCACTTTAGATGCAAAGGCATCATTGTGAATTTTATCTACACTGTCACAGACAGGAGATTAACCTTTACGCGTAGAGCGCAAAACATGAGTATCTGCCACGTCACAGACAGGAGATTTTCCTTTATGCGTGGAGCATAAATTTTGTGTGTCTACCACATCACAGACGGGAGACATATTTTTGCGCACGGGGCATAAAGCTTGTGTGTCTACCACGTCACAGATAGGAGACTGATTTTTATGCACAGAGCGAAAAACCTGAGAGTCTGCCACGTCATAGACAGGAGACTGAGTTTTACGTGCGGAGCGTAAAACTTGATTTTTACGCTCAGAGCGTAAAACTTTATTTTTACGAGCAGGGCGTATCACAGAAGTAGAGACTGCCTCATCATAGACGGGAGCCTCCGCCACAGGAGTAGGAAGGATTCTTTTGCCTTCAGAGACAACAGAGAGATCCGAGGATGCTTTGGACTTAGAAATCCAAACTTTTCGCGCCTTCCGCGATTTCTGAACATTAGAGCAGCGAGTACTACCCCCAGTTCGGAGCATTTCTTCGTAGGCAGTCTGGTCGAAGTGCACAACCAGAGTCTTCTTTGTCGATCCGACCGACACATCATCATATTGAGCAATTGCCTTCTCGTCAGAGGAGAAGGTCGTCCCCAGCAGAGTCGCCATTTTGTTTCACTTAACAAAATACCTAAAATTGGCTTTTGAAATAAAACTAGAAAAAGTACAAAAAAGTACAAAATTGTTCTGGGAAGTATTGCTATGGAAGTCTGATCTGAGAGCGATCACTTTGTTCCTTGGACCATACGATGATGATGAAGAAAACTGCTTGAAGAAGACGAAAAATTGGAAGAACTAAGTCACCAGAAAGGTATCGAGCAACGGCACTGATGGCACAGTCGAATGCTTTCCTGCTTTGCTTCACCCTGTTCTTGAGAAAAAGTTGAAGAAATGCTTCTGGGAATATCACTCTGAAAGTATGAGTTTTCTTAGAATCTCCTCTCCTGTATCTCTATTGATCTCTTGATGATGTCTATGTGAAAAATAAATCTATTTATAGACTTGACCCTTTGTGCGTAAAAAGTAACAAAATCGGATTTTCACGCAAGTAACTGTCACCCACGATGCAACTCATCCTCTACGCATGTTGACACGTGTCCCATGTAGAGTTTGATCTATACGTATGGTGACACGTGTCCCACTACTTCAATAATAATGGGGAGAGCACGTACATACGTTCCTCGAGAAATGTGGCATGAAAGCCACGTGGGCAAACCACGTTCTTAAGTGGTCAGGAAAGATCGGGCGTAAAAATGACCCAAAATACACTCCTAGCGTAAAGTGGCAAACTGGCGTAAAATAGCTCAAAATAAACTTCTTGCGTAAAGTGGCTAGAAAAATAGCCTTGAGCGTAAAATGTAGCCCAAATAGACTTTACGCCCACAATAGCCTTGAGCGTAAAAGCTTGAATAACTATCGTACGTAAAAGAAGCAGTTTTATTGAGCGTAAAACAGCCCTATTTGCACACTATACGACGAGTATTGGGTTTGGTGTAAATCTAATCTTCTCGACTTCTGTGCTGCTTGCTGTCAGAAAAATCATTCTGTCAGATCAAATCTTTTGCATTAAATACGGCCTGACAGTCTGTCCCCAGCGTAAAGTTCAATGAATAGCTCCCGCGTAAAGTAGCTAGCGTAAAGTGTAGCTTGCGTAGAGAGTAGCTCGCGTAAAATTCTCAACTTCTTTGACTAAGTCCATGAAGCACTTTTTATGCTCCTACAGGCCCTAACTTCGTGTACGTTCATCGTATCGAGACAAAACTTATGCCAACAGGACCGTATCAAAATTCTGGTCCTGTGTGCCAAGTTTTGTCTGATTCTGAGAAGGTCGACCGGAACGCCAATTTCGTGGGCCCACGACCCGATCCAATAGGCAATTTTGTGCACGGCTCATCGGAATCCAAAATTGGATATACCATTGGGTTCGTCTCCTCAAACCGGACTCGTAGACATGTAGTTTGATGACTGTAGACACTGTAGATATTGGCACGCATTTTGGTGCAAAACGGGTCAAACATTGGACATCGTTTTGACCCAAAATTATGATTTTATTCCTGTTCCAGAATTAGACTTTTGGATAGCCGTTTCCTAGGTATATCACTTATTCCGAGTACATTCTTGATGTTTGTTTCAGCATCCGGAGTTGTTTGGAGATTATGATATTTCTTTTGCTGACATTGTGATTCTTGGACTTGCCACCTTCGCACCACCAGGCAAGATACCTTGCCACCTTACTCTATGATTTATTATTTTCAGCAGTTCTTATTTGTTGTTATTATAAAACTGTGCGTCCAAGCCACACTTGGGTGCAAGCGACTCTATCGGTCATTTTCATGTTTTTTCTTATTTCTCTTGTATTGACTTAGTCTAGTGACCGTCTATTATTGGTGAGGTATTGGTATATCTCATACGGACTTGACACTTGCTTTACCATGTGTTGTGAGTCACATTTAGGACACGTACCCGCGTAGTCGGCTGGCCACCGATACGTATGGAACATGCGACGAATATGAGTAACTGCTAATAGAATTGCTTGTTAGAAGACTTGGCGGTTACTAGAGGTTGATATCATTCATGGAGGTGATGATACTAGGCATTGGGTGGGGAGAACAATACCTGACGCATGGGCTTCTTTAAACTTTCCTGATTACCTGTGCGCTCCTCCGGAGACGCAGGCCCTAGGTGCCCTCTGACGTTTCCCAGAGCGTTATAGACGTAGCCCTTGCACATGATGCCCTCTGACGATCTTCAGACGTTACGAACGTAGGCCCCTGGTGCCCTATATGGGAACTATGCCGATCCCATCTACAGCCAGGGCTCATGCGTCGAAGGATTGTTTCTCAACCACATATTTATAGTAGAATGGTCAGGAACCCTATTGCATGTATTCCCTTTTCTTTTATATAATCTATCACAGTTTACATGGCATGGTATTTTCTTGTATCTTGTTACGTTCTGCTGAGGACTTGCTTATCTCTCCAGGATTAGACGACATCCTGTAGGAGTACGGTGCGGCTCTGGATCCATCCTACATTGCCGACGAGGCATCTCCCGCTGACTTCTAGCTTATCGATTTCCTTGAGACATTTTGGTGGACATTTTTACCTCTCTTTTCTTTTTATTTTGCGGAGGTTGGACTCTGATCATTGTGACTATTTCTCATAGCTGTTTGGAGTGGGTATGTCCACCCAACTATCTCTTTGATGCACTTATTATTTATTGGACTCTTATTTATTCTGTGCTGAGCTGTGATGAGATTAGATACTTTATTCTGGCCTGTGATTTTATTATATATACAGCTTATGTACGTATACAAGGATTCCATATATTGGAGTATTCTTCGTATTTGTGCAGTTGGCATATTTGCGTACTTGGTCCAAAGTATTTTGGGACTGGGGCGTTACAATTTGCATATATATATAACATATGCGGGCCTACTTCAAGTGTAATAGAGGGCATTTTGAATATAGCCTTGGTACCTCTTGTACTATAGTACCTTCAGGCTCTGGCCCCATCTATCAAAAGACCCTTGGCTTGAAACAGGTGGTAGCATTGCCCACATGCATCTGATCGCAGCCGAACTATCGAGCGAATTAGCTTGGTAAATATGGCTCGAGATAGCATTCACCCTTGAACCAATGCACTAAGTGGGAGGGCATAATCATCTTTAGCCACATAAAAGCAGCTAGAGCTGGACGGAGACCCATAGGTTCCAGTTCCATGAGTTGGGGTGAAAGATTTTCACATCTAGAAAAAAGAGGGACACAGTGGAACCTCCATCCAGAACCCATGTTCAGATCCCTTCTGCACTCTGAAAGAGTAGTTATGCTCCATCGGGTAGTAGTGTAACGCCTAATAAAGTCTCCTCCTACAGTACCAATAGCCGGGTCCATCAGGCTGGGGTGATGCAACAATAGCCACCCGAACAGATATGTGTAAGGCATCTCGGTACGAGAAAAGGTGTCCCGAGTACTAACGTCATTCATCATACTGTCTATAAAAGAACGCAAGCCTGCGTTCAGTCGGCAAGTCATCGTCGAAAGGATGTCCATCTTGTAGCCGTATACTAGACGCACAACTATGAATAGTACGCTTCGGTGGAATCTGTCGACGGCGCTGGCTCCAGGAATCATGAACCATCGTAGCCACAAAGAGAGGAACCCAGCTAAAAGAGCTTCTCGAGACATGGGTTGATAGCCTTGCCTGAGGTAGCTCTCAATGGTAGCACCAGCGATAAAAGGGTGCCAATCTTCGTTTAGTATATTGTCGAATTGTTTGGATTTCTCTATCAACTTCTCGACAATGTTGTGGTCAAGTAGCTTGAAGAAGCAGGGTTCACAAGCTTGATTCTCATTGATGTTATCCTCGTGAATGTGGCCCAGAAACAAGTACGATAGCCATTTAGTCATATAGCATGTTCCTTTTGCAGCACTCTGATAGTAAAGGGTACAGATCATAAAGTGGCACATATGTTCTTGAAAGACGGCCACCATTTGCGGGTTCTCTTTAGATAGAGCATCCAGCACTTCATTTGTCGGCATGTACTCTTCGTACGGATTGTCACCCATTGGCGGATGAGAGAGATATTACATCTCGTGGAGTACAAAACCAATCTCTCTATGAGGAGTCATGAAGGTGTCGGTTCTATCATTGTACCATTCCACTAAAGCCAAGAACATATTGGGATTAGGACGAATGTCCTAAGCAGTGGTCCAGATTGGATCATAGAGCTCTAGTTCAAGAAGCTTATCTTTAAATTGGTCAAGAATCCAAACTACCATATTGTTCCAGTGCTTCATCTCTGGATTTATCAAGCCTGTTAATCTAATAGTTTGATCTGGATATTTTTCCTCAGCCTTAGCAAATATGTTTGCAAAAAGGGTATTCTGATGGGAATCAATAGGGATGAATCCTCAGGAGGTATGCAACTCGGCTCTAAACCTCTCAGGTGGGAGCTGAATCTCTCTGAATGACTGTACAACATGTCTTTATTCTTGGAACCCAATTTGTGGCATATTTTACTAACCCTGGCATGTTGGATTGGAGTCAAATCGTATGCCATCCGTTGGGGAGAACTTGAATAAGCATATCAAGAAAGATATAAATGTCTCGATATCTCTGTAAGATACATTAATCTGTTTTCGCTCTGATAAATCATGTCCTCTCGCTTGGATTTAGGCTGAGTCGTTTTCTTGATGGCATCTCCAAACAAGAAAGATGGTTTCTTGTGAGGGACTTGGTCTAAGCTCATAAGAGGTTCTCCGTTCATCAGACACAATAAAGTTCTGTCTTCCTGAGACATTAGCATGGTTCTTCTGGATTCAAGTAGGTCGTATTGAGGATATAGGACATGAGACAAATCCTCTTGGTATTTCGATACTCGAAAAGCCGAAGCCAGCCTCTCAGCATCTGGGTCTTCTCTGATATCAACTGCAGAAAAAGGAGCAAAGTTTAGAAACTTGAAAGATCAAATTGCAAATTTTGCACAAAGATATTCAATTTGCACAAATAAACGTAAATTGTGCGAGCACAATAGCTCTTAAGTGGCGCATGATCCAATGTCAAATGTCTTATGACAAAATTTTATTTGCTTTGGCCTAAGGCATGACAATCCATCTAAGTGTTGCACATAAACAATAGTACAAAGTGTTGTGCATAAGACAGTTCAAGTTTTGCACAAGTTCAGAATGAGCAAGGTCTAGATTGTACGAGTTCAGATTGCACAAAATCTAGGTGGCGCCAGATCATAAGTTGCACAAGAAACTGTTTGGCGCAAAAATATTTTTGTGCGAGTTCAATTTTTGCACACAACACAATTTGTAAAGACAAAGAGTATGCGCTAGGACACGGCCAACACTCTAAAAAGAGGAGGCGCAGGTTGTGAAGTGCGCAGGTCAACCAGAGCTCTAAAAAGAGATGGTCGACACTGGCATGGTGCGTTGCCATCGAATGGCGCCCTAAGATCGATCATTTTTCGGCGATCACCTTCGAGCTGCGGGTTCGCCTCTCAATTCTTGTCGATGGTGGCACGTACTGTTGCGCCCTTTGTGGAGCGGCACGTGATAAAGGTTCGACGATCCCCTTGCCTTTGTCAGCGATGGATTTCCTTGGCGCCATTGGTGGTGATCGGAGAAGCTTTCGAGGTCGGGAAGAAGGAGATGAAGAGTTGGAAAGAACGAAACTTTTCAGTAAAAAGTAAAATTTCCTCTCTCTGCTATTTATAAGCCATAATAACTTTTTGACTGATGCGTAACCCACGTGCAAAACCTGGATTGGTTATAACAGTAATCACGCGCCAATCAAAGCAAATAACTTCTAGTTCAAAGTATTTCAAATTTTGAAATCATTTTCAACTTTGAAAACTATGAAGGAGGTCTTGTAGAAGCTCAAAAATTATTTGGCACCAGTCGCGAAATGGTGCCAACATCATGAAGGCGCTGGTCAATAGGTTGCGCGAGACTCAGGTGGTGCCAACTACTCGGGTGTGCCACCTCTACGTGGCAGACTTCTTCGAGAAGCTGTAACAGTCGCAATGATGACTGACAGCTCGTTAGACGAAGCAAATCTCTTTGAATCCCGGGAAGCGCGGTTCTCGAGAAGACTGTGTCAGTTTTTTAATGCTGACAGCTAGTTCGCGCCAACTATCAAATGGTGCGAGGTAATCAATGATGACAGAAACTGACAGAATAACTAGGAGACGCCAGTTATCAAATTAAGCCTGGCACCACCTATGAAGCTGGCGCCACCTAATCAATTTTTATCCAGAAGTCTAGTGACGTGGCGCACATGCCACTAATCTCGAAGAATATGCCCTCTATACTGCCCACGTCCACGCACTTCTCTCTCACATAATGCCACGTGTCCCTAACAGTTCATGTAACCGTTCGTGCAACTGGAAGGATAGCGGGCAAAACGCAGTGCGCACAATTCAGAATAACTACTAACAGTTACTTCAGAACTCTATAAATAGAGTTTCAAATCACTTTCAAAGCATCACTAATGATCATAATCTCCTGCTAAAGTGCTGTTGTATTCTCTAGAGGCTTGTGTCTTCAATATCTCATCGTCCAAGGGATAAAGTGATCATCTTCTGATCAGATTCCTATAATTGTACTTCTCTAGAAATCAAATTGTACTAATTGTACTTTTCTTTTTCTTAGTTTGTAAATCAAACTTTTGTTTTTGCAAACAACAAAGAGACGAGCTTATCCGAGCCTGGAATGCAGAAATTAAACATCATATCCTGTCAATGCAGCCATTAACTCCAGAGTTCAAGAGAAAACTGGCCAGAGAAAGAGCTCTTACTACCAGAGTGGAATGAGCCGAAGCTGTAAAGAAAGTGATTTTTGACCTCCGCACTCCGCCTCCACAATGATTGTATTAATATTTTTTGAACGATTTTTATCACATTTTGAGCAATATAATTATAAGCCCTATAAAATTTTAATTAGATTTTATCTAGATTAATTAGGGATTAAATATGATAAATTACGATTGTCTAAGTTATTAATGATTCTCCACTTTTATTTTTTGATTATCATATGCACGTTGTCGTGACTTTTAATTTAGAAGCACAAGACTAGTAATTTTTTCAAAACCAACTTCACATGCATGATCTAGTCGAGACACTCTACACCCATGACCTTCGTGTCCCACTCAGACACACCATCGTGTGCTTCATTTTTTTCGTACAACTTTTCTGACACAAGACCCAATCTTGATTCACCCTACGAAGTCACATTTATTTTTTACTCGAATTGGGACACCATTTTGATCCAAACCTGTCAACCCAAGATATGGACACAACCCACATTGAGCCTACTACACACATGCCACTTGTGTCCCATTCATTTGAGCCCTCGCATGCTACTCATTTTTCTGTGATTATTAAATGACTAAATTAAGCCATTTAATTCACCAAGACCAATTGTGACGTGACCCGACTCAACTAGACTCAACCCAAGCACATGTCATCCCTCTTATCAATACCTACACACACAACACCAATGCATCCCTACAAAACACCAAACACCCTAGCATTATTCATCCTAATCCCAAATGACCAACTCCTAACAATAAATTAGGGGGAGATCTCCTAATTAATTTTATTCAAACCCCTACATGTCAATTAGCCTCTTTTGGCCATGCACAAGGATTCTTGGAGAAAGCTCCTATGACACATGTAACTCCCTTGGCCAATCATAACTCAACAATACCCTCTTGCTTTTTGGAAAAGCTTACACAACAACCCTCTCTCTCTCTCTCTCTCTCCTTTACACTCAGCATGTAGCCGAACACCCCCTAGCAGCTACCAACTCCCCCTTTCTTTTACACATCAAACAACTCTTACACTCACTCTCTTCCTAAAAAAACTTACAGCCAACTCATTTCTTCATACACAACACTTCATTTCTTTCCTACTTCTTTCTAAACCCAGCAGCTCTTCCTCCTTTCAGCCGACAGCATCATTCCCCCCATAACCCTGAATACCACCATCACCACCACACCATCATCCCCATCATAATTTTATTTTTCTCCTCCTACTTAGCATAGCAGCACCCCGCGCCCCCGACAGCCATGCAGTCGTTGCTGTCGCGTTGCTGCACAGCGCTGCACGCCTTCTAGGCCGGCCGAAAGCTGTCTCCCCCACCTGCGACGGTGCCCCTCACCGCAAGGAGCAGCAGCAGCCGCACGTTGCTGCGGGTTCAACGCTGTGCGCGAGCACTGTCGCACGCGCCAGTCGGCCACCGTTGACCACCCCTATGCCGGCGACCCTCCAGTCAGCAAGTCGCTCCTTCCCAAGTGACTTCCCGACGTCTCCGCGTTGACGAAGCTTACCCCCGTCGCGTCGTCAACACTCTCCCGCGCGCCTTCGCTACTGTTGCACGCGTACGACAGAGGTGACCTTCTTCTTCCTCCTTGTATCTTCACTTCTTTATTCAAATGTTGCTTGTCATGGCTTGTGATCTTGAGAATGGTTTGAGAACTTGGAGAGCAAGTTCATTCAATAGAACTTTCAATAGAACTTGTCCCATGTATTCACAGCATGCCTATCCCACATTTCCCATCTTTTGTATGTAACAGCAAGCCCCATTTCTTTGTTTCCCATGCATACACATAATGCACAATAAGTTCATTGCCATGTTTCATCATATGTTATAAAAATTGTAGGAGATTGTATTTTGTTAAGTTTTCCTTCACAATAGTACACAACTTGTCACCAATATTATATATACATGATACACACACAATAATTAAGCCCCATTTCACTTGCTGCTTTGTGTAAATAGATGCACAATAGGTATAATGGAATGTTGCTAGCCTCCTTCATATTATTCTTTTGCATGCATACTATAGGTTATAATATATACATTATTTTTATATATAAATCTTATGTGGGTGTGACATTGGGACATACATATATCTCTTCTATGAACTCTTGCGTATATGTGACATGTGGGTACTCTTGCTATTGGCAGTATATATATTGCCTATATATATTTCTTTATAGCAAATATAATATCCTTTCATAAATATTGCCTATATAAATTTCCCTTATATATATATATATATATATATATATATATATATATATATATATATATATATATATATATATATATATATATATAGGAAGCGGATCAAAAACTTCCCTTAGAAAACCCCCTAAAAACCCCCCTCACTCTAATCTGTAATTTAATGTTAATATTAATGTTAATATTAATATTAATTTAATATTAACATTAAATACTAAAATTAACATTAAACTTAACATTAAAATTAATATTAACATTAATATTAACATTAACATTAACATTAACATTAATATAAAAATATTAAAAAAATTAATATTAACATTAATATTACGAATTAGAGTGAGGGGATTTTTTAGGGGGTTTTCTAAGGGGGCTTTTGATCATATATATATATATATATATATATATATATATATATATATATATATATATATATATATAAAGGGAATATATAGGTTATATATACAAGGAAAAGTACACGGGTTATATATATATAACCTATATATTCCCTTTATATGTATAACCTATATATTCCTTGTATATATAACCTATATATTCCTTGTATATGTATAACTATTATATATATTTTATATATATATATATATATATATATATATATATATATATATATATATATATATATAACTTTCCTTAAAAAAAAAAAAAAATATATATATATATATATATATATATATATATATATATATATATATATATATATATATATATATATATATATATATATAACTTTCCTTATATATATATAACCCGTATACTTTTCCTTGTATATATAACCTATATATTCCCTTTATATGTATAACTATTATATATAATTTCCTTATATATGTATACAATCCTTATATATATTTCCGTGTACATACTACTATATATATTTTCTTTAGGTGTATATAGCATATATATATTTTCCTATATTTTCTTATATATATACACACACACACATAAGGAATATATATATATATATATATATATATATATATATATATATATATATATATATATATATATATATTATATATTCCTTATGTGTGTGTGTGTTTGATATATACACACACACACACACACATAAAGAATATATATATATTTATATATATTATATATAAATATATATATATATATATACACACTTTTATATTTAAAAAAAAAATATATATATATATATATATACTTTTATATATATATATTTTATACTTATATATATATATATTTTTTAAATATAAAAGTGTGTGTATATATATATATATATATATATATATATATATATATATATATATATATATATATATATTTTATATATATATATATATATATATATATATATATATTTATATATATACACACACACACACACACACATAAGGAATATATATATATATATATATATATATATATATATATATATATATATATATATATATATATATATATATATATAAAATATATTATATATATATATATATATATATATATATATATATATATAATATATATATATATATATATATATATATATATATATATATATATATATATATATATATATATATATATCTATATATATATATATATATATATAATATATATTTTCTTTATATAATATATATATATATATATATATATATATATAATATATATATATATATATATATATTTTATATATATATATATATATATATATATATATATATATATATATATATATATATATATATATATTCATGAAGACCGCAAAGGCCGAATCATTACAAGTATACCAGAAGGCGCAAAATGTCGATGCCTATACACGTATACTAACAAAGAAGAAGCAAAGAAGAGGCGAACGCTAAACAATACGGCTAAGCCGAGGAAAGGATGGAGGTCCATAGAGCTGTCTGCCCATGCTTACAAAGGGCAATTCGTTTGCGGTACTGACGCAAGATCTTCCATAACAGTTGGTTGACGTTGTACTGGTGGCCTTCATATCTGGACTTGTTCCGATTTTTCCATAACACCCAAGTGGCGGCAGCCGCGATGATTTGGTGGCCATGGGATGCCTTACCCCAGATCGTCATGAGCTGGTGGAAGTTATCGTCCCCAGTAGGCTGTCTTTATCACTGGAAAAGAGTTCTCCATACCTGGGCTGATAGGTCCCCTTGTCTGAGGATGTGGTTGACTGCTTCTTCTTGACGATCTGAGCAGTATATGCATTATGAAGCGAGGCTGAAGTCGATTGTGTTGAGCGTGTCGTCGGTGGGGAGGATATTGCGAAGGGCACGCCAGATAAGGAAGGACCACTTCTTAGGGATACAATTTTGCCAGAAGGAAGCGATGGTAGGAGACGGATTCACGGTGCCAAGGATGTCTCTTCTGGCCGATTTGACCAAGAATGTGCCACTATGATCGGGCGTCCACTCGAGCATGTCTGTGTTTGCCATGAAATATAAAAGAACAGAACAATTATCGGAGGACTGGACTTTTACTTCATAATACAAACTCGCTTGTACAAAGAAAGCCTAGGAACGAAAACCTACACTACAAGAAAAAAATCCTTTTTACAACGTTGAAAAAACGTTGTAAAAGGTCTTTTACAACGTTCAATAGAAGGTCGTTATATCCAGGGTTGTAAAAGGGGGGATATCTTCCACAATGTTCATTTGAACATTATAAAAATATTGTAGATGTTCTTCTCATAACACTTTATAAACATTGTTGAAATTTCTAAAATCTGACCAAAACTTTTCTACGACATTTTTTAAATATTGTAAACAATACTTTTAAAACAAATTGCACATGTTGTAAATATAATTTCAACAACATTATGCAACTGTGGTAAAAACAATATCTACCACGTTCAGTAAACATTGTACATATATTTTATACAACAATGTACAAATGTTGTAAAAAAGTTTATACAACGTTTATAAAATATTGTATATTTTATTCAATCATGTTTGCCTAACATTGTAATAAATATTTGTATGTTGTAATTATAATATCAACAATAAATTAAAAGTATTGTAAATAAATTTTACCATATTTAGAAATGTTGTTAAAATATTATCTTACAACAATTTTGGCACGTTGTTGATAAAAGGCGTTTATACAACTTCTACAAAATGTTGTATATTTTATTCAATCATGTTTTTCAAACATTGTAATAAATATTTGTATGTTGTAATTATAATATCAACAATAATTTAAAAATATTGTAAATAAATTTTACAATGTTTAGAAATGTTGTTAAAATATTATTTTACAACAGTGTTGAAACGTTGTTGATTATGTTTCCATTTAAAAAAAAATACAATTTACAAATAAAAATATATTGAATACAATTATAATACTAATACAAATACACAAATACAAATACACAAATACAAATACAAATACACTTGTAAATATAAATTCAAGCAAAACCTCAATAGGATTTTTATGATCAAAGACAAATGACAAGAATTATTAATAACACCTACAACTTGATCCTTATAAGCGACAAGCAAGTCTAGTGTTGCTTTAAAAACTCGTGTTAAAGCTTCCATTGGCATCTGGTCCTCTGGAAGGGCAATAAGTGAAGTCAACCCCAAGCAACAAACCTTCTTGTCATTTTTCCTGCACACAAATAGAGCAATGAAAGCTATGTAATTGTCAAAGAAAAAACTCAGTTCACTAAAGGTTAGATAGCAAAAAGATAAGAGCATACAAAGTACAATAGAGCAACGATTTTGACAGAAAAGACTAGTGAAACTCAAACTTACCGCCTGAAATTAACATGAGCTCCACTCTTTTTAACTTGATGTAGCATCTGAAACTACAGATTAAGAACTTCTGTTGCGCCAAGCTTTTGTAGTATCCCAAGTGTCAACGAAGGGTTGTAGTAAAGAGCATCAGCTATCTGAAGAAAAAGATGAGTCCCATAATTGACTTGTTCAGAATTCAACACGCCGCAAAATCGAAAATCAGGAATACAAATATGAAAATCAGCAGAAGCAAAAAAAAATGTTGTCTAAACTCCAACCATCACTTAATTATAAGAGCAAATACAAATATGAAAAAACAGCTATAGTATAGTAGCCCTGGTTTATTAATATTCAGAAAGGAAGAGAATTCAGCATTGAGTAGTGCTTCAGGAAACTAATTTCTCACCACTTGAATCAAAAGACATTTCAAGTATGGCCTTTCTGTTCGACACAGTCGATCAATTGTAATCCTGAGATATGGCTCAACCCATTGATCCACTTGACCTTTGCAGTTTTGGAAGACCACTTCAATAAGCTTCGGCGCAGGCTCAATATCAGTGTCTTCCATATTTATGTCGGACATAATCTGCATTTGTTAGATCAAAGCCCTTATACATTTGAATCAATAAAGAACAAGATACTAGAATACTATAATGCTACCATTAAATTATAACTTGGGTACTGAGGCTGAATATGTGGACTGGGGTGATAAAAATGTAGCAATTGGTAATGTTGCAAACCATGGACCTATGTTGCATGGACACGGGAAATGGTGTTCTATACAAATCCTGTTTGTATCCCTATGTGACCATATTCGTGCAACGTAGGTGACACTTATAGTATCTATCGGAAAAAATTTCTCTCTTATCCGTATTGTCCTTATCAGTTTACTCCTCAAACAAAGGGATGGACCTTAATAACAGCATGAAAAAATAAATTACTGTATTGACCCAAAAGAAATTAGGGTGACGGCCTTGCTATCATGTTACGATAACTGGCCATATTTGAGCCAGACTTGTCTCAAATATGAAGATAGCTTTAAAGGTAAATTTGAAGATAACATATTAATCAGGTAAAGAGACTACTATCTGAAGATAGCTAATGTATAAAATTTGCGATCCACCACGAATTTCCTCTACAATTTGCTGTGTGCAAGATGATATAAAATGAGTAGTGGTGTACAAGTCCACAAAGCTCCAAAGTTATTTACCTCTTTCCGGTCTGATAACATATTAACAATTGCACCATCAATAGCATCCTGATTCTCGAGCCTTGAAGCTCTTGCAGCCATCAGGACAACTAAATCCTTGTCAACACCCTTGGTAAAAACCTGCAATGACATTGTCATTCATTAAAATGCAGTTGTATACACAAAACTATGCATTTTGTAATATCTAAGCATTCTCCAAAGGCAAAATACTCATGGATGCTGTGATGGAGAAAGATACAGGTGTAGCTTAGCTGAAAAACCATATAGCTATCACTGTGGAGCTGCGATTAATCAGGTAAAGAGACTACTATCTGAAGATAGCTAATGTATAAAATTTGCGATCCACCACGAATTTCCTCTACAATTTGCTGTGTGCAAGATGATATAAAATGAGTAGTGGTGTACAAGTCCACAAAGCTCCAAAGTTATTTACCTCTTTCGGGTCTGATAACATATTAACAATTGCACCATCATTAGCATCCTGATTCTCGAGCCTTGAAGCTCTTGCAGCCATCAGGACAACTAAATCCTTGTCAACACCCTTGGTAAAAACCTGCAATGACATTGTCATTCATTAAAATGTAGTTGTATACACAAAACTATGCATTTTGTAATATCTAAGCATTCTCCAAAGGCAAAATACTCATGGATGCTGTGATGGAGAAAGATACAGGTGTAGCTTAGCTGAAAAACCATACAGCTATCACTGTGGAGCTGCGATTAATCAGGTAAAGAGACTACTATCTGAAGATAGCAAATGTATAAAATTTGCGATCCACCACGAATTTCCTCTACAATTTGCTGTGTGCAAGATGATATAAAATGAGTAGTGGTGTACAAGTCCACAAAGCTCCAAAGTTATTTACCTCTTTCGGGTCTGATAACATATTAACAATTGCACCATCATTAGCATCCTGATTCTCGAGCCTTGAAGCTCTTGCAGCCATCAGGACAACTAAATCCTTATCAACACCCTTGGTAAAAACCTGCAATGACATTGTCATTCATTAAAATGCAGTTGTATACGCAAAACTATGCATTTTGTAATATCTAAGCATTCTCCAAAGGCAAAATACTCATGGATGCTGTGATGGAGAAAGATACAGGTGTAGCTTAGCTGAAAAACCATACAGCTATCACTGTGGAGCTGCGATTAATCAGGTAAAGAGACTACTATCTGAAGATAGCTAATGTATAAAATTTGCGATCCACCACGAATTTCCTCTACAATTTGCTGTGTGCAAGATGATATAAAATGAGTAGTGATGTACAAGTCCACAAAGCTCCAAATTTATTTACCTCTTTCGGGTCTGATAACATATTAACAATTGCACCATCAATAGCATCCTGATTCTCGAGCCTTGAAGCTCTTGCAGCCATCAGGACAACTAAATCCTTGGCAACACCCTTGGTAAAAACCTGCAATGACATTGTCATTCATTAAAATGCAGTTGTATACACAAAACTATGCATTTTGTAATATCTAAGCATTCTCCAAAGGCAAAATACTCATGGATGCTGTGATGGAGAAAGATACAGGTGTAGCTTAGCTGAAAACCATACAGCTATAGTATACGGTTTAGCTCAGTATTCTTTTGCTATCATATATGGGGTATGTTACAATTTAAATTTTACTCTCCATTTATGACCTTCAACACTCGTATATGATCATAATGAAATAAAAGTCAGCATTGTTGTGACTAATTTCTTAAATTTGTGATAGTTGTTTAAAAATAAATACAGACTTGTGACTGGACATCTGAAGGGAATATATGCCTGATCCTTTTCCTCCACCTGATGACGTGCAGTGAACATACATTGAACTCTCGTTCTTATTCAAAAACGTAAGTCCTTTATGTTGCAATCTTTAGATAATGAAGTCATTTCTCTCGTTACTGATGATGCCTACATCTTGATGACCTGGAATAGGATCAAATTTATAAGTTAGAGCTTGAGAAGGGACCCCTACTCAATTTGTGCGTTGCTTACTTCTTAATTTGATCTGTTTGCACCATGTTAACCAGTTGGTTTCTGGTCCTTATGAAAATATTAAATCGACAAGGTTCCGTAGAACTAATGTTTTTAAGGATAGGGTAAGTACCTTTTCATCTCAATAACCGATCTGGTAGAAGAGTTCCTTTAATTTGCATATAGAACAAAGGGTACTGCAAACATCTTAGGAAACTTATTAGCATACAATCTAAATAAAGTTCATAACAAAAATTCTCACCAGTTGTCTTAGTATCCTCATTCACACTCAGCCTAGGAAGCACGAATGCCATGTCGGACACGTACCGATACTCTACGGACATGCATCGGACACTCCATGGACACTCCAAAAATACACTAGGACACTCCAAAATATTTATCGTGTCTATGTTGTCATGTCCTTTCTGTGTCGGTGTGCCATGCAACATAGCACTCAGAGTATGAAAAAAAAGAAGTTTATTTGTGACACAACATGTATCTCCATGTTTAGGATATGCTGACCCTGTGTCACATGTTGAATTACGCATTTTGCATTCTTGATTTGGTACTGTACAAGCACTAAAGTCTAAGAAATCATTTCTGTAAGAAAATGTGACTAAATCATTTCTGGTGTATTCCTACCAGTGTGACTAAATCATTTCTGGTGTATTCCTAACTTCTTCCAAACTTACTCATCATACAGGTCAATTACCTCAACTACCTTATTAAGAATACACTTTGTCTTTATCAACAAGAAATTAGGATTTCTAGAGGGGCGGTTCAAACCATTTGTTTTACCCAGTTGAGTATCACAGGCTGGCCTTATCTGAGACAGGCTGGCCTTGTCTGAGAGCTTTACACTACATTGGAAGGCTTCCAGCTTTTCCCATTTAAAATTTAGCAAAGAACACCACCTTAGAGACTGTGACTAAATCATTTCTGGTGTATTCCTACCAGTGTGACTAAATCATTTCTGATGTATTCCTAACTTCTTCCAAGCTTACTCATCATACAGGTCAATTACCTCAACTACCTTATTAAGATTACACTTTGTCTTTATCAACAAGAAATTAGGATTTCTAGAGGGGCGGTTCAAACCATTTGTTTTACCCAGTTGAGTATCACAGGCTGGCCTTGTCTGAGACAGGCTGGCCTTGTCTGAGAGCTTTACACTACATTGGAAGGCTTCCAGCTTTTCCCATTTAAAATTTAGCAAAGAACACCACCTTAGAGACTGCGGTGTAAACCGCGTGACAGGTGTCCAGGCCTGATTGGCCCGGACTTTATTGCCTATGCGGGAGGAGGGTGACGGCAGCAAATTTGGTCCGGTTAAGGATACAGAGGATTTGAGAAGGTAAGATACTCAAGTACCTAGGTACCAGTTGAGTATCACAGTTGTAGGAGGATACTAGGGTTGTGTTGATTAGGATATTGAAGGTGGGTATTAGACTTAGAGGGTTGTGTCAATTAGAGTTTAGATAGTATCAGAAATTTAAGCGTATCAAAGGTGGGATACTATTTTGCACAGCGTATCATATTATGTAGTGTACATATGAATTTATAAATATGGTATGGGTGTGATACTCACTTGAGTATCAGACATCTGTTGCAGTAGGCCTAGCCTTGGGCATTTGGTCATATGGCCATCAGCAGGCAGTGCCCTGCTGTGATAGAGCAGTGGCCAATTAACCACTGACCTGTGCTCAGGGAGCTATCCAGATGGCAGGAGCTTAGCCCCTCGGGTTTCAATGTAGGATCAGAATGTGGATTATGTGATATGATATGTTAGTTTGAGAGTGTATTTTGAGAGGGTGTTTATGTTAGTGATGAGGGTGAACACATAGGTATGTGAAGGTTAGAAGTGAAGAGTGAAATATTAAGTTGTCAGTAAATATAGATGGGGGGCTCGGGATAGAAGGAAAGTTTGGAGGTATCAGTTGTCTTGGCTTGGCTTTGCTTGGCATTAGCAAATGCTTAGCATGGCATCAGTAGCAAAGCAGCAAATGCAGAGCAAGGCAGTAGCTTGCAGCAGAGCAGTAGAGCATGCAGCAAGCAGCAGCATTAGCTTGGCACCTGCAGCAGTATGCAAGACCACTTTAGCATATAGCAGCAAGTACCCTGTTGCACTAGGCAGCAGGGGAGCTTCCCTGGGGTTTTGTGTTCAACCATGTCCCCATTTGGGTTGTTGAGGCACTTGGGTTAAATAAGTATATAGGTTATTGCATATCCTAAGTTACCTATGATGTGTGTGTGTGTGTGTGTATATATGATATCCTATAATAGCTAAGGTATAGATGATAAACAAGCCGACATCCAATTGAAATGAAGAGGTGATGGACTCTTCAACCAACTAAGAATAGTTAAACAAGCCGACATCATAACAGAGGACCCTTATACTCCTTAAATTCTATAAACGAGATTCACCAACCAATCCATGAGAAATAATTAATTTTGAATAGCAAAAAACCATTAAGCTTAGGTATATCTTAGCCAACAGTACAACCAATTCTTCCAATATCTGCTCCTCCAACAAATTATCACTCGTATCATGGTTTTGACAAAATGAAAAGAGAACAAAAAGACATTAGACAAAGACATAAAAAACAAAACTACAATTACAATTATATTATAACGCTAAAAAATTTACCTAGCAGGTTTCTTTTCCTTAGAGATGAGTAAGCTCCTTCTCCCTCCTCCTTTATCCGGGCTTGGGACCGACAATGTAAAATTTATATTGGCGGAGTTAAAAAGGGTTGACAAAGGTATCCTGTCAAGATAATCAATAAAACATCCATACCATATAGCATCAAAATATTTAATAAAACTCAATACAATAAAAATTCTGAAAAAGGAATCTAAACTGTCGATAATAGTCAAATAAGGATTCTAAATATCAAAAGAGATAAACGCTTTGCTCCATGCAACTGTAGATCCTATAGCATCCCTAACCACCTTGAGTTCATCTGTACTTTGCCACAAATAAGCTTCTTCATCCACCGCAATATCAACAGAAACCTTCCAAGCATCGAGTCCTAGAGGTTTGAAGTGAACCAAATCAGTAGGATTTGTAGAAAAGATTTCACCTTCAGCCATAACTTCTCCTTTCCTATACCAACTCAACAACTTGCATTTAGCTCCAACCAATGGCTCATGTATGTTATTGGTACCTTCCATGATATTGCTAGCACGATTTGACTATATCATAATAAACATATACAATTAGTTTGCATGTGGACACCAATGGTCGATTAATAGACAACAAAAACCAACTTGGTGATTTACCATGGGAGTATCAACTTCGGGTGAACGTGCATTACCAAGTGAGCGATGATTTTCCTATCATAATTACAATAAGCATATGCAATTAGTTCACAAAATCTACTAAATTATGTTAATCATGAAAACCAAATCCAAGTTCTTACCTCCAAAAACATATCTAGTCTAGCCTCTATTTTTCTCATTTTTTCTTCAAGTGAAAGCACCACCTTATTAGTATGTGCTTGGGCTTTTGGCTTGGAAAGTGTAACTCCAAACCCTAGTCCTTTTACTCTACCAGTTCGATCTTCACCCAAAACATGTGAAAGAGCATCATGTTTCATTGATGTTTCTGTGGACTTAGTTCGTGATTCATTGAAATCTTTAATTTTTTTCTGGAAAATCAATATGAAAAATATTTAATGTTAACTGAGGAAGATAGTAAGAATATACATATAATAATTATGTTTGTCTTACCATTGATGCTTCGACAGCTTTATTTGTCGGTTCTCGATCCTTGTTCAAATGTCCTTCGGTCCACAATAGGACTCTAGTTACTTCCTGATCCGGTTTTTCTTTCATCTGCAAATTATAATAAATTAGCATACTTCGAACAAATGTGGCTATCCATATAACCTAATTGCAGAAATACTAGAATGAATTTTTACCAATTTAACCGCCAATCGTGCATAGCCTCTCCGACTCATCGTGTGTGGTTGTGTATGATGTTTCCTTACTTCCTTCATCAGGACGCTTTTAGTCTATGTCAAAGAGTAAATCAATAGCATGTTGAAAAGAATAGAAACAAGAAGCATGAAATTAGTTGTATTATATTATTAATCATTAGACTTTTTAACCTACTTGAAATTTTGGAGAAATTCTTTTTTTTATGAATTCGCTCCATTGGTGATCAGATAAGTTCATAGGCTTTAACCCAACAAGACTTGCCGCCTTTTCTTCATCTTCTAGCGTAAGAGCTTCTATCACTCCATTGCCTACACGGGATCTATACTCTCTCAAGGAAGTTGCCATCTTTTGCAATACGTAATCCTTTTGTGTTTCATCCAAATTGTATCTCAACTGTAATGCATATTATTTATAATATATTTAGATATAAAAATGCATTGACAACTAGTATTTGAATCAGATATATTTAATGGGTAACTTACCAGCACAAGTGTCCAGAGGTTGTTTTTATGATCCGTCGGAACTTTTCTCCAATCGTCAAAGAGTATCGGAACCTTATCACGGACTAAGGCACCTATGAAAGAGGATAAGGTAACAGAATTGTCACAGATAGGTTGTCCCTTTTCATTGAATTCCACTGCTACAGCTGCACGATGAGTATCTTGAACCCCAAGACCTTTCAGTTGTGTTTTGCCGCGTTTAATCCTTTTAGGTTTAGGATTTTTGCCATTATTTTGAGTAGAAATTCCTTCAGGTTCATCATTGTTTTGAGTTGAATTTTCTTCATATTCGTGATTGTTCTGAGAACCATTTACTAAAGGGTCTACATCAGGCAAAGTTGGATCATCTAAACCCACGTCTTGGATATTATCATCATCGTATTGAGGATATGCAATAGAAGGCATAAGCGATGGTGGTGATTGTCTTGTCTGTATTTCCGTCCTTTTATCCTTCTGAAATATAATTTAAGTTGAAAATCAGTATACAAAGTATAAAAAAAAAATTAACTAAATTCTACATTCTTGATTTTGTGTCCAAATAATGCAATGAAGAAAGACCCATACAATCAGATTATCACACCCATTGGCTCCAGTATTCACAGATTACAATCTTTTTGAGGATCGCTTCGGCAACCTATTTGAATTCTGAAAATATAATACATTTTTGTACAAATCTTTAGACAAAGTAAAATCTAAACAAAGTAATTTTATGACAATGGAAATTGTAACTTTTATTACCTTCATTTGGCGTTGGCACTCCTAAATTTCAGTTACCGATTGTTCCGGTTACTGAAAGTGACAAAAAGGAACTAATATATACAATTAGATTCAATAAATATGAAATTAAATTAATATCCATAGTCAATTCATAGTCTGACACATAACAAGAATTAAAATACAAATAGAAAGATCAACTAAAACAACCAAAGTACTGCATCCAGAACAACTAAAACAACCAATGCAAAAAGAATTCCAAATCAAACATAAGTAATCACTACTATAGTAAAATGCCTTCACAATCCCTTCTTTCAAAGCTATCATCTTCATCGTCCATATCTTCATTGAGCTTCGATACATCCAACGGTTGAGAGCTTATTTCAGTATTCTCGTCAAATGATTCTAATTCATGGAAACCTCTAGGTGGTGCTTTCATCACAACATACCAGTTAGATGAATCAGACTCTCTTGAGTAGAAAACTTGCTTAGCTTGAGAAGCTAGAATAAAAGGATCACTTTGAAATTGATTTTGATATTGGTGGAGATTAACTAATATAAAACCATCTTCAACCTTTACGCCACGATCAATACTAGCCCAATCACATTTAAACACCGGAATTTGGAGAATATTGTAGTCCAACACAATAATTTCACTTAGCACACCATAGTAAGCCTTAGAAGCTTGTATTCTATTACTGGAATCGTTCACACTGTTTGCTTCAATCGAAACACCACTATTTTGTGTTGCCCTTTGGACATCTTTGGTATGAAACCGACGTCCATTGATAACATATCCAGTATAAGTAACTGCTTGCTTTACAGGCCCATATGATAACCACTTTATCGTATCAGATATAGGCTTTCCTGTGCTAATTTCCCTTGAACCTGTAAATTTGTTTGACATTAGTTATAATAATCAGTAAATGTAAGTGAGTGTTTATTCCAAAGCTTCAATTTTGTATATGTGTTGCAATTTTATATTGGACTAATAAAAAAATCATATAATCATTACCTTTTCTTGGAACCAATCAGTAAATGTAATCGAGTGTTTATTCCAAAGCTGGAGTTCATTTGTGACGAGACGACTATCTAAATGCTTCAGCTCATCCATATGCATTCTAGTAGAAAATAATATGGTAAAAAAATGTAAGTGTTACCCTAACTAAGCTTATAATATAGATTCTTTTCTTATTGAGTATGTAAATACTTACTTTTCATAAGGCTCCACTTCTGCAGTATTAAATAACACATAGCGGTGTGCAACTTTTAACATTTCATCAGATATCATTACATGCTTTCCTTTACTAATTGGACGACCTACACTCTGAAATCCTTCATTTCGACTATGTCGCTCACCTATTTCAGAAGCTTCTTTCTTGTAACCACTACAATATCTCATACACTCCTCCGTAAGATAACTCTCTGCTATGCACCCTTCAGGACATGCGGGGTTTTTAACATACCCCTTTAGTGTTTTCATATATCTACAAAAAAAATGTTTCCAAATATACATAAATATATAACATTTTTTATATGAATTCTACAAAGTAACTTTTGAGGAGTAAGAGGATATAGTGTTGCACCTTTCAAACGGATACATCCAACGATAATGTACAGGGCCACACAAACGCACTTCTCGCACTAAGTGGATGGTCAAGTATATCATAATATCAAAAAATGATGGAGGAAAAAACCTTTCCAACATGCACAATGTCTCGACAACTTGATTCTCGAGATTTTCCAGCCTCCTTCGATCTATTACCCTTTGGCATAGTTCGTTAAAAAATGAAGATAACCGAAATATCGCATTCCTTGGACCCTTTGGTAAGAGTCCTCTCAAAGCTACGGATAAAAGTTGTTGCATCAGAACATGGCAGTCATGGGACTTGAGACCTATGACGTTGTTATCCTTTGAGAAACATCTCCGAATATTAGAACTATATCCATTGGGTACCTTCAATTTCCTTAATCGATTATAAAAAATCTGTTTTTCGTATTTCGATAATGTGTGTTGTGCTGCTGGAAGGTATGTCTTTCCATCCCTTTCTTGAGGATGCAACTCATTCCTAATTTTCATATGTTGCATATCTTTTCGAGAATTAAGATTGTCTTTAGATTTTCCTTTTATATCCAAAATAGTGCCAATTATACTCTCGCAGACATTTTTTCCAGTATGCATTACATCCAAGTTGTGGCGTAACAACAACTCCTGAAAAGAAAAAACACAAAAAAATTATTTTTCAGAATTCGTATTAACTCTAAATTAAGAAAAACATAATAGTACTAGATTAATTTAGGTAACTTACCTTCCAATAAGGCAACTCGAAGAATATCGATTTCTTCTTCCATATCTGAATATTAGCATCATCCGTATCTTTTACCTTTTGTGATTTTTTTCCTTTTCTCTTCTTTGATTTTTTCTCCTTTCCCCAATCATTTTCAATATTACTTGTAGCTTTAAACACATCCATACTGCTCATTACAACTGGCTTATCCCTCTCTTCATTTTTACCATTAAACCAACTCTTTTTTTTTACGAAAAGGGTGGTTTGGAGGAAGGAGTCTCCTATGATGCATGTATACGCATTTACTACTAAATGGTAACCAGTCATATAATGTATTAACACCACAAATAGGACAAGCTGCCCTTCCTTTTGTGGTACAACCAGCCAGATTACCGTAAGCAGGAAAATCGTTAATAGTCCACATCAAGATCGCATTAAGCTTGAACATGGACTTACTGAATGCATCATATACCTCCACTCCATTATTCCATAGCTCTTTTAAATCATCTACAAGTGGTTCCAAGTATACATCAATGTCATTACCTGGTTGCTTTGGACCTGGAACTAATAAAGATAACATTAGGTGCTCTTTTTTCATGCATAACCATGGAGGAAGGTTGTATGTAACAAGCATGATCGGCCAACAACTATACGTGGAGCTAAGATCAGAAAAAGGATTAAATCCATCGGCTGCAAGTCCAAATCTCAAATTTCTAGAATCGGAAGCAAAATTAGGCCACTTTCTGTCAATTGTCTTCCAAGCTAAAGAATCAACTGGGTGTCTTAGTTTGCCGTCTGTGCTTTTATTCGTGTCATGCCATCTCAGTTGTCCTGCTATGTCTTGAGATCTAAACATCCTTTTAAGCCTAGGTATTATTGGAAAATATCTAAGCACCTTCACTGGCACCCTTTTCCTATTCTCATTGTCATCTTTTTTATACCTTGAAGAGCCACATTTTGGACAAGCATCCAGATCGGAGAATTCTTTTCTAAACAGACAACAATCATTCTCACAAGCATGTATTTTTTCGTAATTGAGATCAAAAGACTTCAACAACTTTTTTGTTTCATAGTTGCTTTTTGGAAGCACATTCGCATCTGGTAGCATACCACTAATTGTGGTTAGAAGTTCGTTAAAACTACTAGTTGATAATCCATTAGTAGTTTTGATCTTGTATAAAGCTATTGTAGCAGAAATCTTTGTAGACTTAGTACAACCTGCATATAAAGGAGTTTCAGCATCTTCTGGAACATTGACCTCTTGTGTTTCATTTCTATCATCTAGAATAATTTCATCATGTGCGTCTAGAAACATCCTATATGTATCAGAAAATAATTCTTCATCTCCATGAACAGTAGAACGTTCTCCATGCAAAACCCAAGTAGTGTAAGTAGGATCCATGCCGTTACACACTAAGTGCTCAAACACAATATGACCAGGTAGGTTAGCACATGTGTTCCGACACTTTGTACATGGACAACTAATATTCTCAAGTTGTTCCTTGTTTCTGAGATTATCTTTTGCAAGATTTGACTTTCTAAGTACTTCATTATATTTCATAGCATTTTTAACAAAATTTGATGCTCCTTCTTTGTACTCGTTAGTGACTCTGCATAAAGAAATATAATTTAAAAAAAGTATAGCATAATATTGAAAAATTAGACAATAATATAATATAAAAATTATGATGTTAATGTCAAATTTAACCTTGGCAGATGAACCCTAAGCCTTATCCATCACAAGAATGATGCGTTTCTTTTCCTATCAGTCTATTACTTCTGTAAAGGAAAAGAAAAAAACAAAATTGTGAATTATGTTGCATTTTGAGTTAAAATCCATTCAACAGTAGGTGGATCAAAACTACCAAAGTTGTTGTCAAAGACTAATGTGCATAACCAACATCTACTAGGCTATTTCAACAAATAATTCAAGATAACTAGTATCTCACAAATCCAGAAAATTGTAACATAAAAGCTTTCTACTTTCATAAAACTTGAGACTTAGCCAGTTGGTAGGTCAGCTTTGTAACATAAAAGCAATAGTTTCATGTGACATCCAGTCCTTATCAGATGTCTATATTTCTTACCTTACACCAAGATAAAACAATTAACAAACAGCATACCATCACTCTCCAATACCCCTTGACAAATGGTTATGACAAATGGTTACAGGACAAACTTATATGGTTCGTCACGAGCCTTAAGATTATCTTATATAGAAAATACATAATAATGAATATTCACCTAAAATTTTGTCTACCTCACCCAAGCAGATCTGGGATGTAGTATAATGTACAATTAGAAAATCTCAAACCATATTGGATTTAAGATGGAATCAAGTCAACCTACCACAGCTCAAGCTAAAACAATTCCAACAGCACAAACAAGCATATTCAGACCTAAATTTATGCTTCGCAATCCTCAAAAGTGAAAATATATATAATAATATATACATTTTGAAGTATATACACAATTAAAATTTACAAAGTGAAAGTTAAGTATATAATTATTTATGTACTAGAAAGTACTTGCATAAATTTGACACCATCAAATATGATTTCTAAAATAGGATACCCTATCGAAACTTGTTGTAACCTGGGTTGGATAGAATCTGAAAGATCCAATCCATGATCAGACTTGGTTGAGTATAGCCATTGTAGATGTTCACGTCAGAACCAGGAGTCTCAAAAGTCAAAAATGGTTACTCTAACTAAAGATGTTATAATGCACAAACCGAGAATCGCATTAAGATCAATATGAGCTAAGGATAAATAAAGGCAAAAATAGCCACAGACATGTATACAAAAACAAGCTGCTAACCAACGCTCATCAAACTTCGAATATAGAACCAAAAGATCATCTAGGCACAATGATATATGCTAATGCCAAAAGTTCTATGGAGAACATATCCTCTTCAGATGATTAGAAAACACTCATAGATGGATACTGATCACAGCATTTTTACAATACAGCTCACCACTGAAGAATACAGAATAAAGGAACCACGATATAAAAGATGTCATGAGAAAATAAATACCAAAACCAACCTATAGGGTACCATTTCCAGAATCTATAAATTAGGCCACGCAGGGCTTCTCATAGAAGCTAATCAACTTGTGTATTCAAAAGTATGAGGGGAAAAAACAACAAAACTACAGGTAAATTTCATGTTCCGTTGACCTTCATTGATTAGAATATTGATGCTAAGCAAAACAAGTACAAGGAAATAAAAAACCACAATACATATTTTCCAGAAGGAAGCCATTAGCACTCTAGCTTTTATCAAGGCAAGGTTTCACTCTCATGTTATTCATTCCACAACTAAACTACGTCAGACTAAATTCACTTTAAGGCCATATTTTGGTTCAGCAGAATCAGGACCTTGGGAAAGTTATTCCTTTCCTGTGCTTGAATGCAAGGAGGTGGAGAGGTCAAAAGCTTGCACTATACAAGATTAAATATATTTAACTATGACAAAGCTTGCACTATACAAGATTAAAGTTTTGCCGATGGAGTATTTATGCCAAAGCTTGCACTATACAAGTGTATGTCATTAAAAAAATTTAACTATGACATTAAAAAAACTAAAAGATTAGCATTTTGATAGCATTAAAAAATATTTGAGTATGGTATTAAACAAAAACTAACAAGATTAAATATATTAGCTACTTAATCCAATTTATTATATCAAAGTAATCAATATAGTGAGATCCGTCCTGAATATTTTCCTCATCTTTGATAAGGACTTCTAAACTTTGTTGATAAAAATCAAACACAAAAAAAAAAATTTAAACTCTCGTTATAAAAAAAACAAAACCCAAACAATATGTTGTATGGAAACTAATAAAATTTTACAATGGCCTTCATTTTATTTTCTTGTTGCCAATTATAAAGTTTATTCTTGCTTTATAAAAACCAAATAAGACCTTAACTTCCATAGAAGATAATTAAGAATCTCCAACTGTTATCACACATCCTAAACGACTCGACCATACCAACTAAAAGAAACATAAGAACTTGTAATGTAGCATATAACTCTGAATATTTCAACAACACAAACATATCACCTATTATAGCATAT
This sequence comes from Iris pallida, assembly GCA_029216955.1. Taxonomy (NCBI): domain Eukaryota; kingdom Viridiplantae; phylum Streptophyta; class Magnoliopsida; order Asparagales; family Iridaceae; genus Iris; species Iris pallida. Next base: position 16,697,204 of record JANAVB010026000.1, on the reverse strand, counting down.
CACCATAAAAGAGAACACAAACGTATTATCACCTCTCTTTCTTTAATGAAAGATTGCCCCTAGTCCGGTTGGCCCACCTTGAGAAACTTTCGACTTCGCTGGGGAAGATTGTTGCAACCACAGGAACTTTCGACTTCGTTGGGGAAGATTGCTGCAACCAAAGGATATAGGTTAGAATAGAAGAGTTTCAGAGTTCAACGCGATAGAAAAAAAAGTATAGAAGTAGTGAGGGCGAACCTATACCTCTTCCTTCAATTGATTTTTTGGGGGGAGGAGAGCTTCTGCGGGTGTCCGTCCGTTAAAAAGAGAGGGAAGATCAGATGATCTGCTATTTTTACCATCGAAAAAGGAGGGAAATTTTGGTGATTAGGTTTTCGTGGAAAAAACGGAGGGAAATTTTGGGGGTCGTGGTTCTTTTGCGCGTGTGGGAAAGAAGAGGTGAGGTGAAAGTATATATGGATAGTTATTCCAATTTCATATATAAAAATTTGCAAATCCTAATCGGGTTAGGGGTCGGTGACTTAAATTTTTGGTAATATACAAATACTAATCTGGTTAGGGCTAGGTGAGATGTATTTTTGGTCATACTCAAATATGGTTAGGATTTCAATATTGATATGAAAAGAATACTCAAATCCGATTACCTTTATGGACTCCGTAAATCTTTTGTATACTCAATAATTTAAATAAATATTAAAAATTTCATCTGTCAAATCCAGTCTATAATTATCTTTGTCAAATTTTTTTGGTATACTCAATAATACTACTTAGAAACGACTAAAAAATAAGCCGTGATATATTATCAATTAGTAATATATATACAAATTAAAAAATTAAATTGTCATATACATATACTATATTATAATATGACTTATAAACGACTCAAAAATAAGTTGTAATATATATATATATATATATATATATATATATATATATTAAAAAAATTAATTACTGTATATGTTATCTTCTCGCTTAGTTGATGAAAAAATTAAAAATTAACTTGAACATATAACAAATTCTAAAAAAAATATACGACTTATAAACGACTCAAAAATAAGTTGTATTATAGAATTAATATATATATATATTCAAATTTTTAATTACTGTATATGTTATCTTCTCGCTTAGTTGATGAAAAAAATAAAAAATAACTTGAACATATACCAATTTTAAAAATATATTCAATTTTTAAGTTATATTTAAGCTAACTCTATGATAGTAGGGCGATGATGAGCCTAGCATGCACGGTGTGAGGCACCAGCAACGTCTGAGGACTCATGACAAATGGCCGTGATCTGAACTTGTGTGGGCCACGAATGGGAAGTCCGTTCATGATAACTCAATTAATAGGGTGTTGTGCAGGCTATCGGCAACCGACACCATTCTACCACAGGTATAAACGACGCTCGACCACGCGGTCCGTTGTGCGGTGTCGTAAGGGCGTCGAGAAGACGTCGTGCGCATAGAACGGTTGGCTGGACGGCATCGGTTGTCGTAGGCGTCTGAAGATGTCGGAGGACGCCTTTGGCGAGGTGTTGAGTTGCGGGCGTCGAAAGACATTATGGCCGTCTCGTTGAGCTCTAGAGCGCGCGGAGTGCATGAGGTGTGCGTTCGGGGTGATAATCGATAACGATATATTTTGTTTTTTCCTAATCTGGGAAGGGAAAACTATACTTTTGGTCACTGAATGTTTGTCTGACCAAAGTTTTAGTCACTCAAAGATATTTTCCAAAATTTTAGTCACTGAATGTTTGGTCTTTCAAAAAAATGGTCACTATGTTAAATTGTTATTTGTTTTATTAACGATTTTTGTTGAGATAGCATGTTATGTGCCATGCCAGTCGTTAAGTATGACGTGACACATCCCAGTGGGCTATTTTTGTATTTTATTTTGCAAAAAAATTTCGTTTGGGTATTTAGTTATGTGTCATGTTTCAATATGTTTATGACATGGTATTTTATTTTTTTATTTAAAAAAAAACTTAATATCCAAACGAATTTTTTGAAAATAAAATCTAAAATAGCTCACGTAAATGTGCCACGTCATACTTAACGACTGACATGGCACATAACATGTCATGTCAACAAAAATTGTTAATAAAACAAACAACAATTTAACAGAGTGACCATTTTTTTGGAAGACCAAACATTCAGTGACTAAATTTTTGAAAAATATCTTTGAGTGACTAAAACTTTTATCATGCAAATATTCACTGGCCAAAAGTATAGTTTTCCCAATCTGATATCATCGCTACTGATACTAACTGATACCGATGTTTGGATTCTCTTTCCAGTCAAGTTATAAAAGATAATTGAACAAAAAAGGGGCCATTCGTCAAGGGAGTAAAAGCATATAAATGAAGAAAACTTATTTATCTCAATGATTAAGTTTTAGAAATTTGGATAGTTTGCTAGATATTTTTAATAGTTCATTAATTGAATATATGACATAATATAAGCTAAAAAATACTTTAAAGAGTAAAATAGAGGTTTAGGAGTCATGACTTTTACACGAATGAAGATAGAATGAGCAAGAAGATATTACGTTAGGCTTGTCTTTCGAAGCTGTGAAGGGGATGGGTTTCAACACATGACAAATCCATTTAATCACGAGATGCTACCAAGTGAGGCATCGACCTATAGGGCTGTAAAATGATTCAAACAGTTTGTGTTCGGCTCGCGCTCGGCTCGGGCCAAGCTCGGTTCGAAGCTCGTTCGTGGGCAGGTCGACACCGAGCTCGGTCGATTTTTTTGTTCGAAGTGGTGTTCGAACCGAGTTTGACCATAGGTTGTTCGACTCGATCTCGTTCGCGAATTGGCTCGAACTCGGCTCGATTTCTAATATTATGGCTTTTTCTAATATATGCTATATATTTTTATGGATGTTGATAAATTTTGTCTTAGAAAATTTACTCTCTTTTTTGTTATTTATATGATGGTAAATTTGTGATGTAAAAAACATAATTAATTCAACAAAAAAATCTTTAAGACTTGAGAGTAACCGTACAACAAGTTTAATGTGGCTTTTGTTCGATCCTGGCTCGGGCTCGGCTCGGGCTTGTCCGAGCTCGAGAACTAAATCGAGTCGAGCTCGATCATTTCGAGCCTATAATCAAACCGAGTTCAAACACCATTTTTGAGCTCGATTTTGAGCTCGGCTCGAATAAAGCTCGTTCGATACTTTAGTCGAACCGAGTTCGAACACAGTTTGTTCGAGCTCGTTCGTTCGATTTTCAGCCCTATCGACCTAATAAGACCAACATTTCAAATAATATCATCCTATAAATATTTTATATAAATTTACAATATTGTCTAAACATTGTGAAATACACATCTTTTAGAATATTTTATAAAGTTTGTTCAATATAACCATTTTATAATATTTCTTAAACATTGTCATGATATGACATACACAACGTTTATATATAGTGGTAAAATAAAATTAATTTTATAACATCAAACAATCATTATAAAATATAAAAATTGTAACATTTTATAAACATTGTTGAACATGACATTTTTACAATATTTTAATACGTTGTCAAAATAAACAACTTTGACAACTTTAAATAAATGTTATCGAAATTAATAAATATTACAATGTTAATAAAATATTGTTGAAGAAAGTAATATACAACTTTTTTGAATGACCAACATATTCCTTTAATAAATCGGAGTTTGCTTTTCCAACTTTACAATTTTATATTATGTAAAAAGTTAACATTTATATATTTAGTAAATCGAGAACAAAAATTTATAAGGAATGGAGGGTTCACGATGAGTATTGCTCTTTTGTATTCCAATTCTCAATGTCCTCTTATATATATTATTTATTTTAGGAGGGCCCTACCATAAATAATTATCAATTATTATATTTTTCTCATATTTAGTGCTTGTATGCTTCCTAGTGTGCAACTGTTTGGTCGGTGCCACACAATATGTACATGTTGTTGCTAGCAACAAAGTGACTTTACTTTGGTCCATTACAATTCTTTATCAACTCAAGCTAATTTAAAGAATATAATGACACCATATAAAATAATAACTAATTTAAAGAATAGAAGAACACTTCTTTTTGGGAGGAATGAAAAATTTGGGAAGAAATTCAACACCACACTGACACATGTAAGAAACGTGTAACTTATGATGGACGAGGTGTGTCTCTTTTTTGGCCAAACACATGGATATACAATTTAAAATATTTAAAAGATATATACATTAACGACATTTATTTATAGTGGCAAAATATAGATAAATTTATAACACTGTATAAACATTGTAAAATACACACCTTTTATAACATTTAATAAACATTGGTGAATATAATCCTTTTACAATGTTTCTTAAACATTGTAAAATAACAATACATACACAATGTTTATATAAAGTGGTACAACAAGATTACTTTTACAACATCGTACAAATATTGTGAAAGATAGAAAACTTACTACATTTGATGAACGTTGTTGAACATGATATTTTTACAATATTTTAAAAATATTGTCAAAATTAATAACTTTGACAACATTAAATAAACGTTGTCAAAATTAATAAATTTTACATTGTTAATAGAATGTTGTTGAACATAGTAATACACAACTTTTGTGAATGACTATTGTAGAAGCATTAACGTTCGAATATTAAACGTTGTTTGTACTGGTATTTTACAACGTTCTTATAATAAAGGTTGTAGAAGACCCCCTATTTTTACAATATTTTCAGGATGTGTTGTAGATGAAACGTTGTAAAAAGGGTTTTTTCTTGTAGTGCTAGGTACAGCAATCTAAGTACAATTATTTATTTTAGATTCTGGGGGGTGACGGTATAGGCTCGAAAAAGCGGCGGCAGCTCTGCCTTACTCCTTGGACGATCGGATGCAGCCTTGGCTCCGGGGAAGATCTGCTTTACATTGAAGAAATGCTCTCTTTGCTCTCTCTGTGCTTGCTTTTGTCTCTCCAAGTACTCTGGTGCTCTTCTCCAAAAAAAGGTCCTCTCTGGAAGGGAATGGCACCTTGCTATTTAGGGTTTGCAATGATTGCCTCCTTGATATGTCGGCGGTTAAGGACCAATTAATCTGGGCCCTTCATTCTGATTGTTGCAAATCTAGGTAATTAATATAGATTGTATCAAATCTCTGTGGGCAATTAATGTTGATTGCCATGAATATTCGCAACTTGTGATGGCTTGCTACGTATCCAATTTGCTCGATTTGACTTGATCTGGGCAATTACGGTGATTGTAACAAATCTGATTTTGTTAGGATTTGTTAGCACCCATAATTCCAGGAAGATAAGACTGCCACGGGTCTCAATCGACGTGACAAGCGCCACGTATCCTCCATTGGGTCATCTTGGCAGAGCTGCATATGAGTGGGCCGCATGAGGATGAACGGCAGCATGAAGATGGGCAGCCGCATGGGGATGAACAGCCACAAGAAGATGGGTAGCCGCATGAGGATAGCCAGCCGCATGCTGACGGGCGGTCGCATAAAGGATGCAGCCGCATCAAGATGGATGGCCGCATGAAGGGGGTGGCCGCATAAATACAGCAGCCGCATGCCTCGGGACTCGGTGGATTCAGCCAACTGTGAAAAGATTTTCTCCTCTTCCCTAGAAACACGCCTTTATGTCAGTCATTATTACGCCTTTATGTCAGAGCTGTCATATGTCAGAGCTGTCAGCCGTCAGGACATTAAATACAGCCAAAGATGAAGAGAGAAGCTGTTGAAGGCCACGTGGCTTTGGGTCTATCCGAGCCGCATAGATGCGTGAACCGCATGGACCCCTGAGCCGCATGGGCTCTCTGAGCCGCATGGAGATCCTTGGCCGCATAGACCTTTCTTTATTCTTTTCCATGCTTCTACAAGACCCCCTTCAAAGTTTTCAATTTGCAAAATTGAAATACTTTGAATAAGAAGCATGGCTATGTATAAACTTCTCTGGCCGTATAGGGTGCTCGGGCCGCATGGACGTCCCAACCGCATGACTTCCCTTTTAGCCGCACGACCATCTGATCCGTATGGTCGTTCCAGCCGCATGGCCATCTGAGCCGCATGGACTCCTTGCCACGTCTTTATGCCATGTGTGCAAATCTCTTGTATTGATTGCCCTTGATTTGCTGTCAGATTTAAACCCGCTTTTTGGGGTAGGATCCCAAGAGTTTAGCCTCGAATAGTCGGATCGCTTTGATAACCGAAGAGTCGGTTATGTTGCACTTGGATCGATGCGTCGGTCTACGGGCTCCACCTATAAATAGAAGCATGTTTGGGACGAAGAGACTTTATGTAGTACTTTTGCCTTCCAAATAAAAGAGTATGCTTTATTCTACCCTTTATTTGTACTGATTGTTGTGCTTGTGGTGTTATGGTGGTGTTTGCCCTGCTTGGGGGACTTGTTTGTGGACCCGTTACCATTGGCATACCTTGGTTTTAGGTATGGATAACAAGTTTGATGGGGATACCTAGAACAATTCTACGGTAAGGTGGTCATGGAAGTTCCGGGTATCGGGAGAAAGAATGCCATGGAACAGCTGGGCTCCCGGGGCATGATGAGAAATAATGTGCATGTACTAGGGAACTTAGTACAGCACTTGTAGTCAGCAGAGGACATTTGTGGGCCTATTATCCTTGGCGTACCCTGGTTCAGGATACGGATAATAAGACGAGAGAAGACCACCATACTTACTCAGAGGTAATGAGGACATGGCAAGTATGGAGGTTTTACCGTGGAGTCTTCCTACTCAGAGGTGATGAGGACATGGCAGGAGTGGACTCAGCGGAGGATATTTGTGGACCTACTATCCTTGGCGTACTCCGGTCGTGGGTACGGATAATAAGTCGAAAGAGGATCAACATGCTTACTCAGAGGTAATGAGGACATGGCAAGCATGAGGGTTTCTTCGATGGAGCCTTCCCACTCAGAGGTAATGAGGACATGGCAGGAGTGGGCTCCATGAAGGGGTGCATAGGACGACTCAGAGGTAATGAGGACATAGAATTTCTATGTAGAGGGGTGATTTGTCTTTGGCGGAAGTGAAATGACTCAGAGGTAACATCGACGTGGTCGTTTTGGAAATTTGTGGATCTGTTACCCTTTTTGTGCACTGGGAGTGCGGGTAGTGGACCATGAGAAAGGAGCTCTTTTAGGAAGAAAGTTCAGAGGTATGGTCATACATGACTTACATATGAAAGAGTGACCGGAGTGTGAGTTCAGAGGCACCTGCGGGTACATAACTCGACAATCCAGGAATTTTGGAATCAAAGTGTAAGTTCAGAGGTACAGAGGGTACATAACTCAATAATATGGGATTTTTTGTGGAGGAAGAATGTGAGTTCAGTGGACGGTACATAACTCAATCATCTGGGATTTGGAGAATGTGAGTTCAGCGGTACCAACGGGTATATGACTCGATAATCTAAAATTTTGGGAATGTGAGTTCAGCGGTACCAGCGGGTACATGACTCGATAATCTAGAATTTTATGAATGTGAGTTCAGCGATACCAACGGGTACATGACTCGATAATCTGGAATTTTATGAATGTGAGTTCAGCGGTACCAGCGGGTACATGACTCGATAATCTGGAATCATGAATGTGAGTTCAGCGGTACCAGCGGGTACATGACTCGATAATCTGGAAAATATTATTTAGACATAATATTTCTTCAGGAACTTACCGTTGATGGGCAGCATGAGCAAGTCTCCGTTTTGTTTTGCGAGGCGGTAAGCACCGTTGGAGAATACAGCCTCAATGATGAATGGGCCTTCCCACTTTGGTTGGAACTTGCCGACGGTTTTGTGAGTCATAACCATCGGCCTCCGAACTGCCAGAACGAGATCGCCCACTTGGAATGTTCTGATTTTAACCTTCTTGTTGAAGGCTCCGGAGATGCGTGCTTGGTAAAGCTCGATTCGTAGCTGAGCCAAGAGGCGCTTTTCGTCTAAGGCCTCCAACTCTTGTAACCGGCGACAATAGTTATCGTCTGTCGTCAATTGGTAAGTGAGAGCGACGCAGAGCGAGGGTATTTGAGTCTCCAATGGGAGAACTGCCTCACTCTCGTACACCAGGGAGAATGGTGTGTTTCCTGTGGCTGTTCGGACTATGGTACGGTACGCACATAAGTATTCACCAAGCTTCTCGTTCCAGTCGCGTTTGTTGGATGATACGAACTTCTTGAGAAGTTTGATGATTATTTTGTTGAATGCTTCTACCAACCCATTCGCTGCTGGATTGTATGGTGTTGAAGCAACATTCTGAATTCTGTGCTTGTCGCAAAACCGATAGAAGGCGTGGCTTGCAAACTGCGGACCATTATCGTGGATGATCCTTCGGGGCAGTCCAAAGCGATAGATGACATGATGCTTGAAAAAGCTGATCACGTTTGAAGTCTTTACTTCTGCAAGTGGAACAGCTTCCGCCCATTTGGAGAAGTAATCCGTGATTGCGAGTATGAAGCGATTTCCTCAGAAAGAGGGTGGAGCGATCGGATCGATGATGTCCATTCCCCATGCTTCGAATGGCCAGAACACCACTGTCGGATGTAGAAATTCGGATGGTTGGTAGATGAAGTCCGCGTGGACTTGGCAGGCTTTGCACTTTCTTGTATAGTCTATCGCATCTGCTACCATTGTGGGCCAGTAGTAGCCCATTCGACAAAGACGATCTTGCAATTTTGGGCTAGGCTGATGGGCCCTGCAGACACTGTCATGAGCTTCGCGTACGGCTTCTTTGGCTTCTGCGTTTGACAGACATCGAACCAGTAATCCATCGTAGGATCGACGATACAGCATTTTCGTCTCTGTATCGTTGAAGAATCTGAGGGAACGCCTTCTAATAGAGGTGGCTTCCTTCGGATTCTCCGACAGAATGTCGTAGACTACGAAGTCAATGAATGGTTATCTCCAGTCTGGCGCTTCGTCGATCGTCTGAGCAGAATAACTCGCCACGAATTGAACGTTGTTCTTGGGACAGACCAGTTCGTGGCCTATCATATCCACCGATTGATGAGCATAGTTTGAAACCGCTAGGGAAGCGGCAAGGCCAGCTAAGGTGTCGGCTTCGATATTTTGGAGTCTGGGAACGTGTTCGATGAAGAATCCCTCAAATAATGAAATAATTTTGATCGCTATTTGGTGATAGGGGATCATGTCTTCATGGCGGACTTCGTATGAACCCCGGATCTGATTGACGATTAACTGCGAATCGTCGTATGCTTTGAGATATTCTACCCCCAGCTCTCTTGCAAGTTGGAGGCCAATGACCAAAGCGTTGTACTCGGCCACATTGTTAGAGCAGGGCTCTGTAAGGGAGTAAGCGCGATTGATCACCAACCCGGAAGGAGAAACCAGCACCACCCCGACTCGGACGACGATGTTGCCCTTAGCTCCGGTCCTTGAGGCGCCATCGAAGAACATTCGCCATATATCATCGTGAGAGGTTGCATGCGAGTCGGCGACCTCATCTGGGATTTTTTTATATATTCTGGACGATTTCGAGCCTGGATGGGCTGCTAAAAAGTCTGCCAGAGCTTGACCTTTAACAGCCTTTTGCAGGACGAAGATCATATGATAGGGGGACAGCAATATTGCCCATGTGGCGAGGCGGGAGCTGAGTGCCCCTGGTTTAGTCATGAGGACCCTGAGAGGGTTGACTCGTGAGATCACATGTATGGTTTGTCCTGTGACATAGTGCCGCATCTTTTGAATGGCGAACACCAGGACGAGGCATTCTTTCTCCAGGGCGGTGTATCGGTACTCTTGCCCAATCATCATTCGGCTGAGATAATATATAGCTTGTTCATGGCCCGCATCGTTATTTTGTGCCAGCAGAGCGCCGAGGGAATGTTCCATTGCTCGTACATATAGCAAGAATGGTTTCCCAGCAGCAGGGGCCACCAGGACTGGTGGGTTCGACAAATATTCTTTGATGCTGTCGAAGGCACGTTGGCATTCTTCATCCCATACGAACGAGACGCCTTTCTTCATAAGGTGGGTGAATGGCCGACATCGCCCGGAGAGGTTAGAAAGGAACCTCCAGATGTAAGCTAGCCTTCCTTGAAGGCCTCTGATTTCGCGAAGATTTCTCGGGGGACCCATCTCCATAATTGCCTTCGTCATCTCTGGATCTACATGAATTCCCTGGGCAGTAATAATAAAACCCAGGAATTTTCTGCTAGATACGCCGAAGAAGGATTTTGTAGGATTCATCTTCAGGTTGTGCGCTCGTATCAAGTCGAATACCGTCCTCAGATCCTGCAGATGGTCTCCCTTATAGCGACTCTTGACGGCGATATCATCAACATAACACTCCACAGTCTTGCGCAAGTGGTCTCTGAAGATGATACTCATGGCTCTTTGATATGTGGTGCCAGCATTCTTTAAACCGAAAGGCATGACTGTGTAGCAGTATGTGCCAATCGGTGTTCAGAATGATGTATACTTCTCGTCGTCAGAAGACATCTTGATTTGGTTCTATCCCGAGAAGCCATCATTGAATGACATGCGTTCGAAGCCTCATGTATTGTCGATCATGATGTCTGTGACAGGGAGGGGGAATTCATCTTTGGGACACGTCTCGTTCAGATTGCGGAAGCTGATGCAGATTCGAATCTTCCCATTCTTCTTGAGGACCGGAACTATGTTGGTGACCCAGTCTGGATGTTGTTCCTCACGAATGAAGCTGATGGCTATCAGTTTGTTGACTTCGGCTTCGATCACATCCATGATGCCCGGGCGGAAGCGTTGCTGTTATTGTTTGACCGGCTTTACATCTGGCCGAATGTTGAGCTTGTGAAGGGCAACCTCGGGGTTTAGTCCTGGCATGTCTTTATAGCTCCAGGTGAACACATCAATGTATTCTTAGACGAGTTCCAGTAGCGATTCTCGCTCTTCGTCTGTCAGGCTTTTACTGACGAAGATTGGTTTTGGAGAAGATTCGTTGCCGAGGTCGACCTGTATCACCTCATCTTCAGTAGAAGGTTCTCTCTGTTCGAACCGCTTTTCCTATTGTGCATCCAGCTGTTGGGCCCACGGCTCTAACTCGAGGATTTCAGGAATGTCTTCATCTTCTTCGTAGGCATCGGCAAATGCCATATTGACGGACCAGACTTGCCTGAGCATGTCCCCAATGCTGACATCTGAATCGGAAGTGGGTGATCCGGTTGAGTGTGAATGCCAATCGCATTCCTCGTCTGAGCTTTCAGGGGTTGTCGTGGGCGTAACGTACCCTAATCCACATCGGGTCTTGCTGTAGTAGTCCCGTGGTTTACCAGCCGGGACTAGCGGCTTTAAAGGTTATCATCGACCGGTGCCGTAGTTCAAGCCTGGCGTAGTCTCCAGATCATACCCCTGTTTTTGCATGAGATATTTGGATTGGGGGCTATACAGATAAAGAGGCAGTCTCCCGACATCAGATTCGAGATCGACCTTCTCTATGGTGAAGGGCTGTGGGTCGTCCTTCCGGCCGAAGATGATTGGATGGTCCCCTCCCTCGATTATGCGGTAAGCATCTTCTACTGGAGTAAGCTTGTTTGCGGTGTAGACATTTGTCACCTGTGTGTGTAGGTGAGTGCCTATACCGTGTTCCATAGCATACATTGTACAAAGCTTATTAAGCTCGAGGCAGTTCAAAGATAGCCCTTTATTGATGAAGTAAGATATCTTTTCTAGCGAGATTACATCATCTGCGGATGGAACATCTGTATGAGCAGCCATATACTTGGCCAGTTCTGGTTCTTCTTCGGCCACCCTCTGTATAAATGAAGACTGAAAGGATGACCTGGGCAGCGTGATCGTCAGGGGTTCTGCTGGTGGAGCAGAACGTGGAGTCGTTGGCAAACTAGCGACCCCCAGTTTGGTACTCGATGCTGGGCGGGGAGTTGTTGGCTCGCTAGAAGCCCCGACTTTGCATCGGGGTGACGATTCTTCTTGGAAAGACGTATCGTCATTGGCTTGTCGGAGGGATTGTGCTTCTCTGTTTGTGGCTGGTCGACTCTCGGTAGTCTGATTGTTAGTGGCTCCGTTGTGGGTCTCGGCGCTTGGCCGGACCTTGGCAGCCGGATTATCATTTGCCCTTCTTGTGCCGAGAGGCTGATTGCGTCCTTACGCAGAGCGGCCGTAAGGGGTGCGGACTTGCCAGGTTTGTGAGCTTGAAGGTGGATCGTCAGAGGTTCTTCTGATCCTGAGGCCATCTCAGTTCGAGCATGTACATCTTCATCCAGGTGCCTCTTTGACTTCTCGTATAGGCAGGAGTCTGAGTAGTAGGATTCGACCCCTTTGAAGGGATCGATGTCGGCAAATTCTGTCCTTACGAAGCCGTGTTTGTCGACATACTTGAAGCACTGGTACATCGAGAAAGGCACGATCATATAATCGTGTATCCAAGGGCGACCCAAGAGGATGTTGTAGGAAGTGTCCGCATCTATGACATAACAGGTTACTTCTGACTGGAGATCGCCAATTTGGCACTTCAAGCGGATCTTTCCGATCGGGTAGCTCCTGCCCGAATTGAAACCGCTTATGGCGGTGCTTGTTGGTGTCAGGCGATGCATAGGGATGCAGAGATGATGTAACAGACCCTTCGGAATGATGCTTATGGAAGAACCAGGATCAATGTGCATCCGATCCACCTTTACGTCACCGATGTATCCAGTGTAGTATAACGGACGATCGTGCAGGTTGGTCTTAATGAGCATATCTTGGAAGTGAAGACAATGTTGAGCATCGCTCCTGTGCAAGCGCTGTCTTGGAGATTTGCAGGCGGGCTCTCTCCTGTGAGGTTGACCTGAGCCAGATAGGCGTCGTCATTTTGGAGTGCATCGCTCAAAGCTGCGCGAACATCCTTTGAGAGTCTCAGAAGCTCGTATAATGACAATTTGGCCGATGTATTGGCCAATTGTGCCAAGATGTCGAAGTTGTAGGGCCTCTCCAGCCCCTGAGGTGCCTCTTTTCGGAAGGATTTGTCAAAGCGAGTCTCCTTTGGCCTAGGCTTGTCGGTCGTCGGAGGCTGAGAAGGTCCTGGAGTGTCAGCGGTAGCTGGCTGATGATCTTCAACCGAGTTATCAGCCACAGGTTGGGATTGTGCCCCAGACCGAGTAACGACAGCCGTGACTTCTTCGATATCTGCCAAGATTGTACGGCAGGATCTGACTTTTCCACTCTTCTTCTTGTGAATGGAAGATGGTATGGACTGAGTCACTTCAGATACTTAGTCTGGATGGACCTACATGACCTCCTCTCGTGATGTGGGGAGGGGCACTAGACCAGCAGCCTGATCCCGAGGAGGTGGAAGATTAGCAATCTCCATTGTCGCCAGAGGGATGGGTACCACACCGTCTTGAGTTTCTGTTGGAGGAAAGCTGCCAAATTGTACTGACACCATGGCTGCCACGGTTACCTCTTCAAAATCAATGGCTAGAGCGTTCAAATCGATGAGATATTGGATGTATCATTTCAGTTGGTAGCAGTCGTGTGTAGCATGGTAGACGTAGCGGTGGTAATGGCAGTACTTTGGGCTCTCCATTTCTGCCGGCCGAGGTTCTCGTCTTGGTGGAGGAAGCTAAATTCTGTCTCCTTGTATGAGCATGTCCAAGATGGGCTTGACGTGGCCGTCTTCGAAGGAGTAGGTTATTTGCGGCCATTGTTTGTCCGCCGGTTTTGACTCAGGTTTCTGGGTTGTGTCGGCCACCATGGCCTGCTTGCCCTTGTTGTCCCGATTGTTGGAGGAGTTACCACCATTGTTGCTGTTGGTATTAGGGCGCTTGTCCTTGTCCTCTCCCTCTGAGATGTGCAATCCCAGTTGGCGAGCCTTCTTCAATAATTCTTCGGCGCTAGTGGCACTGATGATAAACGTCTTCCAGTCCTTAAATTAACTTTTGCCCATCCAGAGACTGATTATTGGGAGCAGTCTCTTTTGGCAAATTTTAATTAAGGAGGCATCCGGATTACCAGACGGTAACTTCATTGCGGTTTGGCAAAACTGCTCAATATAGTTCCTTGTCAGCTCCTTCTCTCCTTGGACGACGTCCATGAGGGTGGACATTGTGACGTCCTGTCCTACTTCGTAAAATCTCTCCAAGAACATGCACTAGAAGCTGGCGAAGGAGTGGATGCAGTTGTCTGGCAGGTTACGGTACCAGTCGAAGGCGACTCCTTCCAATGCCCCAATGAATAATCGTGTGAGGATGGCATCGTCATGGGGCAGATGGTCGGTGGTGACCTCGAAGTAAGTAATGTACCGACTTGCGGAGGTCTTGCCATCATAAGGATTGATGTTGAACGATTTATATCTTGGTGGGAAGGGGACATCCCTCCATGCAGCAGGGTATGGTTGTCGTATTCTGAGGTCTTGGGAGTTTTTTCGAGCGTGAAACATGGCTCGGAGCTCTTAGACCTCTCTTCTTGCTTCTCTGGCCTCATCCGTAGCGGTGGAAGCCGTCATTTCAGGAGGATTATTGCCCGGGTTTGGTGCCGCCGACTTTGAGTCCGCATTGACCGCGGGACCCGTGCTTGTTTGGCCAGGCGTCCCTCCTTGCAGAGTTGGAAGGGCCGCTTTGATCTCGTCTACAGACTTGACCAAGGCGTGCAGTATAGCCTCCAGAGTGTCGATGCGTTGGCGAACACTGGAACCACCTTGATTGCTGTCCGTCATGAACACCGTCCTTACATGAGGAGAGATAGAAAGAACGGTGGAGGACGTAACCTCCGAGTCATACCCCTGTACTGAGAAGTCATCGGGGTAAGTGGGAATGTTCTCCTCTGGTTCGGACTCAGAAGGAATAGTACCCCCAGCTTCAGAACTTGCTTCATCTTGAGAGTCGTGGACGTCTTTGGGGACGTCGGTGCCTGCTGTATCAGAAGGGAGAGTTGTTTCTCCGGGCTCATCTCCTTGGAACATCGGATTATCGTGGATGTTCTGAGGAGTGCTACCCCCAGTTTCAGTAACCCCCAGTGGTGTGGATGATGAATCTCCTACTGTAGTAGATTTTGTCTTCGAACGGGTACCTTGGAAAACTCCGGTGGTGGATAACCGTTTAGACGACAGTTTCTTAGTCACAGTGGTTGAGATCTTTGGGCTGGAAACGTTTATCTTCTTCCCTCTCCCATCGGCGGGGATTTTCTGAGTGGAGTTGCAAGAGACGACGGGTGGCGCCTCATCCTCTGAGCTCGGCTGTTGTAATCTTTGGAAGATGGACTACCGGTCTTCTCGTATTGTTGCATTGTTGCAACAGCAGTTGACGATGATTTGGGTGCAGTGACGTCTGTGGGTGGACTCTTTGCACCCCGAGGCCCCCTCTCTTTCCTTGTGCTTGTGGAGGATAGCCTCACGCAAGTACGATGGGTCCGGAACGACCATGTTCGCTCCCAGGGTTTTGGGAGACTTTTGGGAACCTCTCTGTCCGTTTGCCGTCGGGGGCTGGACTCGAGTGGTTCTGTACAACTTCCCATCAGAGGCCCGCTTAACAGTATGTGGAGCGCTCGGATGGTCAGAGGTTGGGACAACCGACTGAGCTCACCGAGCTCGTGCTGCCTTGGACTTCTTCACTCTAGTGCGTGAGGGCACATAGTAGGAAGAGTCTAAGTGGTGCTGGAGAGAGTCGGACATGTCTTCTCGGATGTACGAGAGATCAGGACCATAGGAGAGGCGATCGAAGACAGAGCTGCGTGGAGCAGGCGGCATGCGGCTGGAGTCAATAGTCTTCATGCGGCTGGAAGTCTCAGCCGCATAGGTCTTCTCCATGCGGCTGGAAATCCTGGCCGCATGAGTGTTATGAATTTGGCTGGCAATTTCGGCCGCATGGGCATCATTCATGCAGCTGGCAATCTTGGCCGCATGAGTCTTCGTTTTGCGGCTAGTGCCTTTGTTCGGCTTCTTCCTGGTACACATAGAATCACTCTTTGCCCCTACAAGTCCAGCATCGTAGTGCTTTCCTCTATCGGACTTGGGGACAGCAGAGTCCTCTATTGCTTGAAGTGGAGCCGCATGAGGGTCGCCTTCACCGTCTTGGGCAGCAGAGAGTACACCTTCGAGGGCCTGGGGAGGAGCAAATAATTTTGGCCTCCACTCCTTGCGAGCCTTCTTTGTGCGGGTGCGCTTCTGGAACGGGCCAGCGCTTCCTTCGGAGAGCATTTCTTCGAACGCCTGTTGGTCGAAGCGGACGACCATCTTCTGTTGTGTGGAGCCAAGTTTGGTTGCATCCGAATGCGTCACCAACTCCTCAGCCGTAGAGAAGTGTCACGACCCGCACCCTAGAGTAAGGGCACAAGAAGTGGGTACGCCCAGCCTACGCCGCAGTGTCGGCGGTAGAACGATGTCCTAGGTCACAATATCTAACAATATAAAGCTAAGCAGTTTATACTCCCCGAATGGGGGTGACATAGCAGAATGTAAACTCAATCACATCTAGGATAGAGCATAATGGAAGATAGATAAAACATAAAATCCAAAAGAAATACAACAGATAGAAGTCTAAGTGTCTAAGATACACAACCCAGAAATACATCTCAAAACTCAAATACAGAAATCCATAAATACAACTCAAGACAACTGAAAATAAACTGAGCAAAATCCTAGCTACCTATACAACCTCTACTGTGTCTCCTCTAGGCTAGCAGGCAACCTCTATGCTATCTGTAAAATTTATCAACAGGTCCAGTCAAGACAGGAGCGAGCACAATACATTTCAACAAATCATAGCAGGTTAGAAAATATAATCATGCAGTAAAGTAAGATACATGATCTGAAGAAATACAGTATGTAAACAGAGAGAGAACTGTAATAGAAATATCTACTATAAATAGAGAACTAACAGTGGCTAGTGATATAGAGTACAGGATAGCACATATGAACAGGACAGATTTGTACATGATCTACACTAAAGAGTTTCACATGATCTACACTACTATAGAATTGTTTACATGACTACTAGCACTCCCCCGTTTTTCCCAATCAATACACAAGGATCTAAGCAGGTTATGTTATTGTACATGATATCACATGGGGGCCCATGAAAGGGTGTACATGATAGTATACATGAGGGCTCTGTGAACATGAGAGTACATGATTCACAAGAGTGTACATGTATGGTGAAAGCACAGGAGTACATGATGAAAGTGAAACGCACATGACACAATGTACCCGATGCTCCCGAGGGGGATAACATCGCATGAAGAGATCCACATAGTACTAATCCGTGATAATGTCGTGACAACATCAAGTAAAGTAATCTAAAGCAGGAATATAATTCTAAGCCGGATATGAAATGATAAGAGAATGTACTCGCCTGATGTCTGAATGTCCAAAGTAAATATATTGTCCGAGGAGAGGTGTCTGGCTCCTAATCAGAACAGCACAAGTCACAACAAGTCTAAAATAAAGAAATAGACTGCTACAATGCATCTACATGAAGTTTGGGGTCAATCTAGGCTAAAGTCAACCTTTGGTCAACTCTAGTCAACTAGACTAGTCAAACTAGGTCAACTAGGTCAAACCTAAACCAAACAAGTCTATACTAGTCTAACTAGTCTATTCTAGGCCTAATCAAGACTAAACAAGTCTAACTAAACTCTCACTAGGCAAACAGACACACCATAGGCTAAGAGCCCTAGGCTATAGGCTATATCATGCCTAAGCCAAACCAGAAACACATATACACATAACAATATATATCTAATATATTGTAGTACACTCATAACATATAGGCTACCTATATGTACATCCTACATATATATGCATCACTATTCACATATTCATATACATAGATATATATAGGAAAGCTATATATATAGGCGCATACATATATATATAGAGAGAGAAAGAGAGGTAAAAGAGTAAGTGAGTATGTGTGTGTTTGGCATGTGTGTGAAAGGATATGTGTTAATATTCTAAAATTTAGTGATAGGTAGGTGTATGTGACATGGGATACATGATGTCAAAGAGTGTATGAATGCATATGCGTAAAAGGTTATAGGTTAACTCAGTTTATAGAAATACATACATACATACTTACCTTGTATACATTCATACATACATATCATGTACATTACATTTACATGATACATACATGTATACTTGTATTATATTATACTTACATTCATGCATATTAGATACTTGTATTTATATTAACATATTGCAAACATTCATTTCATTCATGCATCTATGCATTACCTACATGTTTTATACATATGCATACATTGTATATTCATATCATTTTATACATTAACATAGAGACATACAAACATGCACACATCATATATTTCATACCTTACATTACCTTACATATCATGTTATATATTATCATTCATTCATTTCATATATTACATTATCTTGCATGCTTGCATTCATATATTACATTCTATATTACCTATATATATGTATTTCCTCCATTCATTCATGCTTGCATCATATACTCTACATTACCATACATGTTATTATTATATATTGCATTACAATATTTATACATTATGCATTCATATCTATCATTACATATATATCTTCATGCATACATTGTATATCATTCTTTCATTCATGCATTGCTTATATGCATTATATTAATTGTATTCCTACATGCTTGCATTCAACCATATATACATTAATGTAAAGAGAATATATATCATATATATATCATTTCATTCATCTAACAAATCATGCTTTATATACTCTATATTCATTTAATATCCATACTACATAGGCTCATAGGTTACACAAAATGCATATATCGTATAGTCACTCTTCTACTTAAAACCAATACTGTACCAATTGGGCATTCACTAAATTCTAGGATTAAAGTATGTCATAGCCCTTTGTGTTAGCTTTCCGAAACTTTAAACAGATCGCATTTTCGTGTCCGAAAGCTCCCGAAATCGCGAAAATACCGAAACACGTTCGTCTTTCGTACAGCTGACACTCAAATAATTCTACAGAAAGTTACAGAAAGAATTTGGCTTATTAAAATATATATTTGGAAATCTAACTTCGATACGGTTCTTTTAAAAAAACGGGAGACAAATCGGAGTTCTAAGCTAAAAGTTATGACATTTCTAAGTTGCTTTGGTTAATAAAAACGTGGATAAAAATTATGACGGATTTGACAAAAGAACACATCTAGGCCAAGATACTTGGATACAAACATAGGTATCCAAATGAAACTCATTCTAACCATCCTAACTAAGATCAATCCACTCTCTAACCATTATAAAACTGAATTTAAATATCTATTTAAACTATTATCATACATACATACACACGGGGAGTCCTAATTTGGGATCTATCAAGTAGGACACAAGACACATATCTAAAATCCTCAAGAGAGCTCCAAATGGCCTCAAATTTGAATCTAAATGGGACACATGCATGAGGATGGATCCTATGGATTCAAAACTAATTTATATACAAAGAAAATCGATTTAGAGGATGGATTTTACCTATTGGGAGTGAATCCCAATGAAATCCTTTAGGACACGGCTCCGATACGAAGATCCCTCAAAGTGGACACTCCTCCTTGCACTCCTCTTCCAATCCTTGGTAGCACCCTTCCCTTGGAGAATGGGAATGATTGAGGGATGGTTTGGTGAAGGAATAATTTGATTTGGAGATCAAATAAATGGGAAGGCTCTCTAAAATTGGAGAAGAACAAAAGGAAAATAAAAGAGGCAAGATTGTAATGAATGAAATGAATCATTCTCTCCTAAAGGTGGCTGCCATAAAGTGTCCATTAGGGCTAATGGGAAATGTCCTAATTGCCCCTCTCTAGTCTCATATGGTTAAGTCTAGACTAGGTTCAAGTTTGGGGTCAAAATGATCTAGTTTTGAGTCTCTAACTTAACCATTCTAACATGATAAAAATTAGTTTAATTAACTAACTTAAATGTTGGGTCTTGTGAGCCATGCTTAACTTAATATTGGGTCCCATCTAGAGTTTAAGCTACCCGGATCACAAAACAAGTCGGAACGAGACGAAACTCAAACCCGACTAAACAAATCCAATAAATACAATATTAAAAATATAAAATTTTGCCAAAATATTAAAATATGAAAAATGACCAAAATCATAATACATCAATTTAAATATTATTAAAATAATCTAAAATTTCACCAATTAATCAAAATCTTAAATAATTCAAAAGTCACAAAATGACCAAAATACCCTTAGCCTAAAAAGTTGTAAATAGTCATTCTAATCACATGGTTAGGTCCCCATGGTCATGGTTAATCTCTAGGCTCAACAGTTCTAGGGTTCACTAGCTAACACATCAAAATTATAATTCACCAATTTTAAATAGTATTAAATTAATTAAAAATTCCCATAAATTATAAATCCTATTATTAAATAATAAACTTTTACAAAAGTTCAAAATTACTCTCAATTTAGAAAAGTGGGTGTTACAATCCTACCCCCCTTAGAAAAATTTCGTCCTCGAAATTAAAATGTTCATACTCCTTCTTGGTCAAACCCCCACAATCAAAGTCTCAGAACTTAAACAAATCATACGATTTAAAAGGACGACATACAGGATCATGGTATACGGTGGTAGTGAAAGTCTCATCTAGGTATACTAGTCATGCTAAACGAACGGTCATAGGGTATCAAAATATACAAGTAATCTAGGGTGCTAAACTAGAAAAGTTACAGAAATAACAAATCATCAAAACTGTAAGGCAGTCTACCACCCTATATGAAAACTGGTACTTATCAAAATAAAATAAAGATAACTACCAATTATCTATAAAGGGGTACTATTCAAAAAAAATCAAAATCAAAATTTTAAAAGCACAAATGTCGAGCATTGAAATCCAATCACATTATGTATATATATAGAGAGTGTGTTAGAGAGAGAAAAGCTAGCATTATGTAAAGGTCATGTGGTTCGTGTGTGTATGGGTGTATGTGGACATGTTCATATGGTTAGATAGTAGGCATGTGTGTATGTGAAATATACATGAAAGTATAGGAGGATTTGGGTTTCAAAACAATAGCTATCAAGTTACACTACTCATGGCATATTGGTTAAACAATCTACAATGTACAACCTATTTACTCATAACATGCATGGCTAACCATATCTATATATATAAAGAGTTAGAGATTTAGTTATGTATCTATATACATTATAACATGTATGTCTCAACTCTATATATATATCTATATAGGTATATGAACACAACATAGAGAGAAAGGGTTATGTTTACATGGCAGCGTATACTAAGTTAGAGTGTGTGTATCCTTGTACAGGATTATAGCTTTAGTATTGAAAGGTTAAATCCGATTTTAGTTCAGCATTTACATACAAAATCTGAAAATGAGCTAGCATTTAAACCAGTGCAATATTAACATAATGCAATTTTAGAATCTAGGGGCTTGAACATCACAACCAACTTAATGCTCCTAACACAACCTAACATGATGGAAATAAAACCCTAACATACTATCCATACATTTATCTTTGCATACAGTTCAATATTACATATTAAATCTGAAATTGAACTAAACATTGGAAATCAATATGAAAATGTTAACATGTATTCCGTTTTAGGATTTGGAGAAATTCAACATCAACTAACCCAATGTTTATCACAAACTAACATGTAAGAATATGAAACCTAAATTTATGTCCCTACATACAACAATGTATATAGTTTAAACTATCATATTTTAAAACAAAAATTTAAACTAACATTTGGAATCCAGTATTAAGGGTTAATATGCACACAGTCTTAGGTTTGACAATTCAACACAAAACTCAACCAATGTCAACCAATTTCTTTAAGAATTGAAACCATGTATATACATACATGTGCAGTGATATAAACAAAACTAATAACATAAAATTTATATTTAAATTATGAATTTAAGCTGAAAAAAGCAGAGAACCAGAAATATTAGGGTTTTGAGAATTTAAACATCAACAACATATTAATTATGTATTTAGATAGGTTGGTAATCAAAGCGTAGCATGCATACGTGTCAGGCAAGTGTTTGTGTCCACTATATCTATATTCTCATATCCCAATATAAAATCAAATTCCATATCAAGACCAACATTTAGATTCCTACCAAGATTGCAAAGTAGGTGATTGATGTAATCAAGACAGTTTTATTGTTATTATTTAATACAAGAATAATAGCAAGAAGGAAATAACAATGAAACCTGTTCTGCTTATTTGTTTAAAAGAAGGAACCATTTTTAAACCAGAGCTATAATATCAAATCTAAGATAAGGTCTAGTAAAATCATCGATTCATTATTTTAAGAAGAAATTCATAGTAAGAAGTTACACAAAGGTTTATAAAAGCAACTAAAGCTACTCCTAAGTTAAATAATGAGAAGCAAAACAAAACAAATAATAATAATTATTTTTTTGAAGGACTGAAACAAAAGTAGAGAAAACATGTTCAAAAAATATTTAAGGTACAATCTGATAATCATATGCGTCTTCCTGAAATTATGTTGTCAGAATTCTCCACACCAATAAGCATAGCTGTAATAAACGATAGAGTCCATAATAAGGTATACACCCTATAATCATGTTATCTAGAATTCTTACCACGCCACCCGGTATGGCTGCAAGAAAATCTAGATTTTATAACTAAGATAAGTATAGCTATATCAGGCTTTACGTCCTTGTCATGCTAGCAAATATGACTGCAATAAATTCTAAATTCCATAATAAAGTAAACTTTTACCTTTCTCACTGTCCTTATCAAGTATGTTATCAGGTTATACCTTAATTCTAAAAAAATGTACATATACATATAAATACAAACTCAAATTCAACAACTAACATCAAGATTCAAAATTCAACAATAATCCATCAAAAATCATAAAAATACAGACTCAAATTCAACCAGTAATATCAAAATTCAAAATTCAATAATAATCTGTCAAAAACCATATAAATAAAGACTCAAATTCAACCACGAACATCAAGATTCAAAATTTAACAATAATCCTTCAAAACATATAAATACAGACTCAAATTCAACTACTAACATCAAGATTCAAAATTCAACAATCTTCCATCAAAATCAATAAATACAAACTCAAATTCAACAATAATCCATCAAAATCAAATTCAACAACAGAAAGTAAAGATAAATCAAATCAAGGGAAGAGAGTTTTCAAATCAAAGTTAAAATAAGATTCTCAAGGGTCGTCCTAGGAATCTCTCAAGGAGGCCTAACTGTGATTGAGTACCTTCAAAAATATATCATAATCCTACTGCAAGCTGTAGTGGTACTCTAGTTCGAATACCACTACACTTTTAGTCTCGACCTGCATGGGCTACCACTAAAAATGTGTCACGACCCGCACCCTAGAGTAAGGGCACAAAAAGTGGGTACGCCCAGCCTACGTCGCAGTGTCGGCGGTAGAACGCTGTCCTAGGTCACAATATCTAACAATATAAAGCTAAGCAGTTTATACTCCCCGAATGGGGATGACATAGCAGAATGTAAACTTAATCACATCTAGGGTAGAGCATAATGGAAGATAGATAAAACATAAAATCCAAAAGAAATATAGCAGATAGAAGTCTAAGTGTCTAAGATACATAACCCAGAAATACATCTCAAAACTCAAATACAGAAATCCATAAATACAACTCAAGACAACTGAAAATAAACTGAGCAAAATCCTAGCTACCTATACAACCTCTACTGTGTTTCCTCTAGGCTAGCAGGCAACCTCCATGCTATCTGTAAAATTTATCAACAGGTCCAGTCAGGACAGGAGCGAGCACAATACATTTTAACAAATCATAGCAGGTTAGAAAATATAATCATGCAGTAAAATAAGATACATGATATGAAGAAATACAGTATGTAAACAGAGAGGGAACTGTAATAGAAATATCTACTATAAATAGAGAACTAACAGTGGCTAGTGATGTAGAGTACAGGATAGCACATATGAACAGGACAGATTTGTATATGATCTACACTAAAGAGTTTTACATGATCTACACTACTATGGAATTGTTCACATGACTACTAGCACTCCCCCGTTTTCCCCAATCAATACATAAGGATCTAAGCAGGTTATGTTATTGAACATGATATCACATGGAAGCCCATGAAAGGGTGCACATGATAGTATACATGAGGGCTCTGTGACCATGAGAGTACATGATTCACAAAAGTGTACATGTATGGTGAAAGCACAGGAGTATATGATGAAAGTAAAACGCATATGACACAATGTACCCGATGCTCCCGAGGGGGATAATATCGCATGAAGAGATCCACATAGTACTAATGCGTGATAATGTCGTGACAGCATCAAGTAAAGTAATCTAAAGCAGGAATATAATTCTAAGCAGGATATGAAATGATCAGAGAATGTACTCGCCTGATGTCTGAATGTCCAAAGTAAATATACTGTCCGAGGAGAGGTGTCTGGCTCCTAATCAGAATAGCACAAGTCACAACAAGTCTAAAATAAAGAAATAGACTGCTACAATGCATCTACATGAAGTTTCGGGTCAATCTAGGCTAAAGTCAACCTTTGGTCAACTCTAGTCAACTAGACTAGTCAAACTAGGTCAACTAGGTCAAACCTAAACCAAACAAGTCTATACTAGTCTAACTAGTCTATTCTAGTCCTAATCAAGACTAAACAAGTCTAACTAAACTCTCACTAGGTAAACAGACACACCATAGGCTAAGAGCCCTAGGCTATAGTCTATATCATGCCTAAGCCAAACCACAAACACATATACACATAACAATATATATATCTAATATATTGTAGTACACTCATAACATATAGGCTACCTATATGTACATCCCACATATATATATATATATATATATATATATATATATATATATATATATATATATATATATATATATATATGCATCACTATTCACATATTCATATACATAGATATATATAGGAAAGCTATATATATAGGCACATACATATATATATAGAGAGAGAAAGAGAGGTAAAAGAGTAAGTATGTGTGTGTTTGGCATGTGTGTGAAAGGATATGTGTTATGTTCTAAAATTTAGTGATAGGTAGGTGTATGTGACATGGGATACATGATGTCAAAGGGTGTATGAATGCATGTGTGTAAAAGTTTATAGGTTAACTCAGTTTATAGAAATACATAGATACATACTTACCTTGTATACATGCATACATACATATCATGTACATTATATTTACATGATACATACATGTATACTTGTATTATATTATACTTACATTCATACATATTAGATACTTGTATTTATATTAACATATTGCAAACATTCATTTCATTCATGCATCTATGCATTACCTACATATTTTATACATATGCATACATTGTATATTCATATCATTTTATACATTAACATAGAGACATAAAAACATGCACACCTCATATATTTAATACCTTGTATTACCTTACATATCATGTTATATATTATCATTCATTTATTTCATATATTACATTATCTTGCATGCTTGCATTCATATATTACATTCTATATTACCTATATACATGTATTTCCTCCATTCATTCATGCTTGCATCATATACTCTATATTACCATACATGTTATCATTATATATTGTATTACAATATTTATACATTATGCATTCATATCTATCATTACATATATATCTTCATGCATACATTGTATATTATTCTTTCATTCATGCATTGCTTATATGCATTATATTAATTGCATTCCTACATGCTTGCATTCAACCATATATATACATTAATGTAAAGAGAATATATATCATATATATATCATTTTATTCATCTAACATATCATACATTACATACTCAATATTCATTTAATATCCATACTATATAGGCTCATAGGTTATACAAAATGCATATATCGTATAGTCACTCTTCTACTTAAAACCAATACTGTACCAATTGGGCATTTACAAATTCTAGGATTAAAGTATGTCATAGCCCTTTGTGTTAGCTTTCCGAAACTTTAAACGGATCGCATTTTCGTGTCCGGAAGCTCCCGGAATCGCGAAAATACCAAAACACATTCGTCTTTCGTACAGCTGACACTCAAATAATTCTACAGAAAGTTACAAAAAGAATTTCGCTTATTAAAATATATATTTGGAAATCTAACTTCGATACGGTTCTTTGAAAAAAAATGGGAGATAAATCAGAGTTCTAAGCTAAAAGTTATGACATTCCTAAGTTGCTTTGGTTAATAAAAACGTGGATGAAAATTATGACGGATTTGACAAAAGAACACATATAGGCCAAGATACTTGGATACAAACATAGGTATCCAAATGAAACTCATTCTAACCATCCTAACTAAGATCAATCCACTCTCTAACCATTATAAAACTAAATTTAAATATCTATTTAAACTATTATAATACATACATACACACGGGGTGTCCTAATTTGGGATCTATCAAGTAGGACACAAGACACATATCTAAAATCCTCAAGAGAGCTCCAAATGGCCTCAAATTTGAATCTAAATAGGACACATGCATGAGGATGGATCCTACGGATTCAAAACTAATTTATATGCAAAGGAACTCGATTTAGAGGATGGGTTTTACCTATTGGGAGTGAATCCCAATGAAATCCTTTAGGACACGGCTCCGATACGAAGATCCCTCAAAGTGGACACTCCTCCTTGCACTCCTCTTCCAGTCCTTGGTAGCACCCTTCCCTTGGAGAATGGGAATGATTGAGGGATGGTTTGGTGAAGGAATGATTTGATTTGGAGATCAAATCAATGTGAAGGCTCTCTAAAATTGGGAAAGAACAAAAGGAAAATAAAAGAGGCAAGATTATAATGAATGAAATGAATTATTCTCTCCTAAAGGTGGCTGCCATAAAGTGTCCATTAGGGCTAATGGGAAATGTCCTAATTGCCCCTCTCTAGTCTCATATGGTTAAGTCTAGACTAGGTTCAAGTTTGGGGTCAAAATGATCTAGTTTTGAGTCTCTAACTTAACCATTCTAACATGATAAAAATTAGTTTAATTAACTAACTTAAATATTGGATCTTGTGAGCCATGCTTAACTTAATATTGGGTCCCATCTAGAGTTTAAGCTACCCGGGTCACAAAACAAGTCGGAACGAGACGAAACTCAAACCCGACTAAACAAATCCAATAAATACAATATTTAAAATTTTGCCAAAATATTAAAATATAAAAAATGACCAAAATTATAATACATCAATTTAAATATTATTAAAATAATCTAAAATTTATCAATTAATCAAAATCCTAAATAATTCAAAAGTCATAAAATGACCAAAATATCCTTAGCCTAAAAAGTTGTAAATAGTCATTCTAATCACATGGTTAGGTCCCCATGGTCATGGTTAATCTCTAGGCTCAACAGTTCTAGGGTTCACTAGCTAACACATCAAAATTATAACTCACCAATTTTAAATAGTATTAAATTAATTAAAAATTCCCATAAATTATAAATCCTATTATTAAATAATAAACTTTTACAAAAGTTCAAAATTACCCTCAATTTAGAAAAGTGGGTGTTACAAGAAGTTTGTACCCAGCAGAGTCGCCATCGTGTCTGCCATGAAATATAAAATAACAGAACAATTATCGGAGGACTGGACTTTTACTTCACAATACAAACTCACTTGTACAAAGAAATCCTAGGGACGAAAACCTAGGTACAGCAATCTAAGTACAATTGTTTATTTTAGATTCTGGAAGGTGACGGTAGAGGCTCGGGAAAGCGACGGCAGCTCTACCTTACTCCTTGGACGATCGGATGCAGCCTTGGCTCCGGGGAAGATCTGCTTGGCGTTAAAGAAATGCTCTCTTTGCTCTCTCTGTGCTTGCTTTTGTCTCTTCAAGTACTCTGTGCTCTTATCCCAAAAAAAGGTCCTCTCTGTAAGGGAATGGCACCTTGCTATTTAGGGTTTGCAATGATTGCCTCCTTGATATATCGGCGGTTAAAGACCAATTAATTTGGGCCCTTCATTCTGATTGTAGCAAATCTAGGTAATTAATATAGATTGCATCAAATCTCTGTAGGCAATTAATGTCGATTGCCATGAATATTTGCGACATGTGATGGCTTGCCACGTGTCCAATTTGCTCGATTTGACTTGATCTGGGCAATTATGGTGATTGAAACAAATCTGATTTTGTTAGGATTTGTTAGCACCCATAATTCTAGGAAGATAAGACTGCCACGTGTCTCAATCGATGTGACAAGCACCACGTGTCCTCCATTGGGTCATCTTGGAAGAGCCGCATATGAGTGGGCCGCATGAGGATGAACGGTCGCATGAAGATGGGCAGCCGCATGGGGATGAACAGCCGCATAAAGATGGACAGCCGCATGAGGATAGGCAGCCGCACGCTGATGGGCGGCCGCATAAAGGATGTAGCCGCATGAAGATGGGTGGCCGCATGAAGGGGGTGGCCGCATAAATACAGCAGCCGCATGCCTCGGGACTCGGTGGATTCAGCCAACTGTGAAAAGATTTTCTCTTCTTCCCTAGAAACACGCCTTTATGTCAGTCATTATTGTGCCTTTATGTCAGAGCTGTCATATGTCAGAGCTGTCAGCCGTCAGAACATTAAATACAGCCAAAGATGAAGAGAGAAGCTGTTGAAGGCCACGTGGCTTTGCGTCTATCCGAGCCGTATAGACGCGTGAACCGCATGGACCCCTGAGCCGCATGGAGATCCTTGGCCGCATAGACCTTTCTTTATTCTTTTCCATGCTTCTACAGTCTGCGTCCTGTCCGATTCTCAAATCGTTACGGCAAATATAGTCGACCGCCTCCGGACCAGCCCATAATCAAAATTTGTCCTAATTCCAGGTGTTATTAGGAGGGTCCCACATGTCCTTGATAGAGCTGTTCCTAGGAGCCACAGAATTGTTGGGAAGCAAGGTGTCGCCAGCCCACCGCTCCCAAAATGGCGACGCCTTACCAATTCCGACCTTAAGGCGAATCGTAGGTTCGACGAAGGATCGGCCGATGAGAATGCGCCTCCAGGCCGTGGATGATCTACTGTTAGTGATGGCCGTAGACGAGTGAATGTGCTTGAAGTATCTGGCCTTCATGAACCTGGCCCACAAGTTATGGCTCGTACGTAGCGACCACCATAATTTCATAGAGAATGCGTTGACAATTTGGGAAAGTTTGGTGAAGCCTAGCCCCCCTCCCCGGTAGGGCGAGCCTTGATGTCGTGCTTGTCGTGACCTCCGCTGTGACCCCAGAGAAAGTTGCTGAAGATACTCTCAATGTAGGATAGGACTTTCTTGGTGGAGGGGGAGCACGCGGCGATAGTATAGATGGGGATGGATGTGAGGATGTAGTTGACGAGGATGATCTTGACTCCCGGGGATAGAGTGCCGTTGTGCCAGCCCTCGAACTTTTTCCTGATGTGATTGATCAGGGATTCGAATATCCCGGCGTTAGATCTGCCGTATACGAGGGGGCACCCGAGGTAGTAGAATGGAGGGTGCCTGATGGGGAATGAGGTGATGGTTGATATGCTAGACATTTGCTCTCTCTTAATATTGTGGTGGGTGTAGATGACACTTTTATACCGATTGATCTTCTGCCCGAAACATCCTTCGTATCTGAGGAGGGTGTTGTGGACGACTTCTACCGATCCGGCGTCGCCTGAGGAGAATATAAGGATATCGTCTGCGAAGGCTAGATAGGTGATGATGGGACAGCCAGTAGCCGTATGGTAGTGCTGGAAGTTGGGGGCTCTCGCCATCTTATTGAGGTTTATGCTCAACGCATCTGCCGTAATGATAAAGATGGTAGACGATAGAGGATCACCTTGCCTAACCCCTACTGGATTTGAAGAAACCGTCTGCTTGATCATTAATAACCGTGGAGAACTACGAGTTGCTGATCGATCTCCATACGACGTTGGTCCAAGTTTCGGAGAAATCGAAGGCTCTGAATACCCATATCATAAATTGCCAGTCCAGTCTGTCGTAGGCTTTCTCCATGTCCAATTTGATAGCTATGTTTCCCCCTCTTGCAGGGAGCTTCATGTAGGTGACTAACTCTTGGGCCAATATGATGTTGTCTTGGATATTTTTTCCTTTAATAAAACTACTCTGCTCCTCTGATATGAACTTAGGAAGAAGGCCAGCCATGCGGGAGGCTATGACCTTGGATATGATCTTGTTGGTGAAGGTACAGAGACTAATTGGGCGAAAGTCGCGAAAGGCCTCCGGGTTGTCTTTCTTCAGGATGAGGATTAGGTTCGTACTCGAGATGGCTCTGGGATAAGTGGCTCCCTGAAGGAAGGCAGTGACCGCATTGTGGATGTCAACCTTGATGATGTCCCAACATGTGCGGAAGAAAGTCCCAGAAAATCCGTCTGGTCCGGGCGCACTGTGTGCGTCGAGGGCCCAAATGGCTTCTTTCACCTCCTCTTTGGAAGGGGGCTGGTCGAGCTGAAGGTTGTCCTTGTCGCTGATGATGCGGGGGACCTCGCCTAGGAAAGTGGTATCTTTGAGGACCGTTTCTTTGGAAAAAAAGTTTGGAATAGAACTTCGCTGCCTCCGTCTGATTGCCCTTTTGATCGCTGATGCTAGTACCATTGTCGATGGCAATCTGATGTAGAGTGAGATTTTGTCTGCGCCCATTCACACAGGCGTAGAAAAAGCTCGAGTTTTTGTCTCCTTCGCTGTCCCATTTGATCCTAGCTTTCTGCTTCCAGAATTCGGTCTCAATTTTTAGCCTGAATTTGAGGATGACTTTGGTGAGATTAAGAGCCTGTCTGGAATCTGGTAAACAGTCGGTCATGTATCTGGCTTCGGCCCGGGTCACATCATCCTCCGCCTGACGAATGGCTTGGAAGATATCTCCATAAGCTTGTTTGCTCCAAGTGGCTAGAGCTTTCCTCGTAGCCTGGAGCTTGTAGACAATCCGTTGGAGGGGATCAAGGAAGTCGGTGCTGCTCCAAGCATCCGAGACTACCTCCAAGAATTGGGGGTGGTTGCTCCAAAAGTCCTGGAAATGGAAGCTCTTTCTGAACTGGTTGGTAATGCTAGTGATTCCAACCATCAGGGGGCGTGATCGGATTCAGTGGCATTAAGGTATGAAAGCTTGGAAGAGGTACCCATACCCAGCCAGTAGGCATTTGTTAATGCCCTATCGTGGCGGAAGAGATATCGGCGATGACCGTCCTGCATGTTACACTAGGTGAAGGCGTTGCCGGTGAACGGAAGGGGAGTGAGGTGAGAGTTGAAAATGAAGCCGTTGAAGTCTTGCATAGCGGAGAGGGGGGAGGCCGGCCTCCGAGCTTCTCTTCTCTGTAAGTAATAGCATTGAAGTCCCCTATGCAAAGCCAGGGTAGGTGTTGGTTGTGGTGGTTGGTATCCAGGAGGTCATTCCATAGCTGTCTGCGCTCCGCGATGTCACAGCTGCCGTGGACCGCAGAAAGGATGGCGCGGTTGGGAATCAGGGGATGTTCAATCCAGCAAGAATGGGCCTGCCTGGAATCATGGATGACTCCGACTTTGATGGACTTGGAACAGAGGATCCATATGTCGTGGATGCCGACAAAGGCCGACGGAAACCCTAACTGCAGTTGAATGGATTTGAGCCTCTTTTGAGGGAGTTTGGGTTCAAGGATGATCAAGATGTCTATCTTATGGGTTTTCTTAAGGCTGGTAATTCTTCTCATAGTAGGTTTGTTTGCCAGACCGCGGACATTCCAGGAGAGAATGTTTAGCATTAATGGAGGTCCGGGTGGGGTTGGTTGGACCGCTTTGCGGCGGACCTGGTGTGCATTGACCGGGACGGAGACTTAACGGTCCCTTTTTCCCCGATTTCCTGGAGGGTGGAAGCTTCTTCCGCCTTCCTGCAGGCTGTGCCGATGGAAGAGTCCTCGGGGCGATTTGTTGGTGCGACTGTTTCTCCGGCAGAATCGAGGTCAGATTGCTCCGACGGGATGATGAGGGAGTCCTTAGTGATTTCGATGAGACCGCCTTCCTCCTGGAGAGGGAATCCGGCGGCGAGGACCTGAAGACCTCGAAGAGCTTGCTCCGACCCGAGGATGGCCAATGCCTGAACGACGGAATTGGCTTGCGATGTTGGAGGGTTAGAAGCATCCGAATGGAAAGGGAAGGAGCCTTCTGCGTCCTCAGGGAATGGGTGCTGAGAATCGCAGGGCCCGTTTCTGGGGCCTTGGCGAGGTCTGCATGGGTAACCAAATCTAGGGAGGAGTCAATGTCCGCTGATATGTGGGCAGAGAATTGGTTGGACAGTGGTGGATGTGGTGGCTGGTATGGGATTACAGCTTTGACAGCTGATTTGGTTGTACTGGATTTGCCTTCACTGGAGTTGAATCTGGTATGGGAGTTCGGTAGAGGAAGCAGGGGTGGTTGGTCATTTTTTTGATGCAGATTCCCTGTTGGATTGGGTTCTATTCTCTCCGGTTTCTTCCGAAGCTCCGGATGAAGGCGGACGCAATGCTTCGATAAGTTGCCACGCAGATAGCAGTGAGTGCAGAAGATTATGTCATTGTCGTAGATGATTTGCTGAGTGTGAGTTTCGTTGCCAAGTTCTAAGAGAATATGGTTTGGGGGATCTGAGGAGTGGTCGAGTTCCATGCATATCTTAGCGTAGTGTGCTTTGGTTAGGTTGCTTGTTTCTTCTGCGGTGGCCACGTAAGTCCCGAAGGAGTTGGCTATTCTCTTAAGAGCCATCGAAATGAAGCAAATGAGAGGAAGATTGGGTAGGGTGACCCAGGCAGCGACCATTGCGGAGCCTTCTTTGGTGTTAAAGTTGGCCGACCACTTGATTATCTTCATTTGGTGGGAGTCGATCCTCCCGGTTCCTTTGGACCATACTGTCTTGTGGTACAGGTCGGAGGATAGGTATAGCAGAATATGTCTCGAGTCGAGGGGGACTACTCTGTACTCAGCCTTGAGTCGCCAAATGGCTATCACCTCTGCGACCCTGGCGAGCTTGGGGCATCCAGATGAGAATTTGAGGACGAAAGAGAAAGAAAAAGAGGTGGCAAGAGAAGAGATTTCCTGGTCGGTGAAAGGCACCGTCGACATGGAGGATGTCGGCGGGGAGTCGACTACGGGAAGAGGAACGTCCGGGAATAGCAGCCCCTGCTTGGGGGTCCTATCCGGCCGAGGATGTCGGCAAAGGAAGGTGCCGGGTGTTGAGGTACCCCAGGAGTAAAAAGGGTCGGAGGTGGGGATGCTCCCGAAGAAGCATGGACCGGAAGAGGTCGGCAAGCGCCCATCGAGGGGGAGGGCTGTCCCCTCGGGATGCCAGGATGCACACAAGCGGGAGCTCGGACAGGCTCCCCAAGGGGGAAGCCTTGAGGCGCTGCATCCCCGCCCCCGGGAGGGAGAGGGCGGGAGGAAGGGGATGGGGCTGCCCGCTGGAAGAACCGGGGTATGACGGGGGGCATAACAGGGTTGCACCGAGGTGGGGCACGACGACGCCAACGCCCGACGGAGAATACTGGGGGATGGAGGGATCAGGAGCAGCAAGGGGGCACAGCAGATCGGCCGTATCGAAGAGCAACATCACGTCACCGAGAGGGGAGCGGGTAGCACGAGCCGGCGGGGAGGGCAAGCTGCGCCGGGCTGGGAAGGGCTCCAGGTTGCGCCAACCCGGGGAAGGCCCCAGGTTGCGCCAGCCAGGCTAGGGCCCCATGTTGTGCCAAGAGGCTAGGGGGAAGAGCCCCAGGTTGCGCCAAGAGGTTAGGGAAAGAATCCCCAGGTTGCGCCAAGAGGCTTGGGGGAGAATCCCCATGTTGCGCCAAGAGGCTATTGGAAAGTGCGCCTGAAGGGCGCACATAGGAGACCTGCGCATGATGGGCGCAAGTCAGGACACCCGAAGCTAAACGGTAGACTGCGCCAAAATCTGTCACGCTCTCCAAAGCGGGACCACTACCCGAGGAGGTCACGTGGCCCCCTGCTCCCGCAGACTGAGAGGGAAGTATGCCTGAAGGGCGCACATAGGAGACCTGCGCATGCTGGGCGCAAGTCAGGACACCCGAGTCCAAACGGTGGACTGCGCCACAATCTAACACGCCCCCCAATGCGGGGCTGCTATCCGAGGGGGACACGTGCCCCCTACTCCTGCAGACTTTTTAAAATTTGAAAACATAGGGGCAGAGGGAATAGACGGGGGGCACGAGGAAATACGGGGGGCACACTGCTCCGGGCGGTGGGCGCCGGACCCGGAGGGGGAATGGGGGGAGACGGCCTGGGGGAGAGGAGTTCGAGGAGGCCGGACGGAGAAAAGCGGAGGGGGAGGTGCCTGGTGACGAAAGCCGGTAAGGCGTCGCGGAGGCGAGGGAGGCATCAACGCCGGCGGGGGCGGAGGCCGCAGCTTCGCTCCACCAGCAGAAACTGAGCTGCAGTCCACCCGGAGGACAGGGGCGGTGGGGGGGCCCGAGGAAGGACGGCAGCTGCTCACCGGGAAGCAGGGGGTGGGGTGTCGATGAGCCGGCCGAGCGCGCCTCGGATGCCGCCAGCGACCGCGAAAGGAAGCTACTATCTGGCAGCCCAGAGCCGCAGCAGAGGCAACACTGTAAAACCCCCTATTTATTATTATTATTTTTATTATTTTATTAGACTTAAAAATTAATTTATGCAAATTATGATTTTCTTTTATTAGAAATGACTTTAGCCATTGTTGAATTTTGGAACACGAGACTACCATGAATTTTGGCACGGAAGATGTAGCAGTGTGCCTTGACTAGTTTACCAATCATGCCAGAGGAAGCCTAGCCATGGTGATGTCCAAATTAGGAAAACTAGGCCAAGTTGTGAATGGACTTATTTAAATAATTTTAATTAAATATTATTTTATATATTGATTTTTAGACGGCCTAGTTTGTCCAGTTCAGCCCGAACTAGGCCCGAAACAAATTTAAGCCCATATAGGCATAGGATGGGACCAAAGTGGCCATGTAGACATAATTTATGTACGTAAAAATAATTTCTAAATTATTATAGAATTTCATGTACAATTTAAAATAGTTTAATTATTTGTGCAATTATTGGTATTTTATTATTTAAATAATATTTTACAAAATAGTATATTTTGTGGACCTGGGAAAGGGTGTGCAGTGTAAGTGCACTCATTGGGACGATTTTATTAATTTATTATTATTAAAGTTATTTTGTGGAGATTTAATAAACATGTTTTCCTATTTAAATATTATTACTATTTTGAGTTGATTTATTAAGGATTGAATTTATGTATATATGTAGATATGCTCAAATATATTAAATAATTGGACAGTTGACTTTTAAATGGTATTTGGATTTTAAATAGATTTTTTTGGTGTATTTATGGATATATATATATATATATATATATATATATATATATATAGATATATATAAGTAGGATTAGAAAAGAAAAAAATATATAAATGGCAAGTGTGGTCGGCCCCACCAAGTGGGAAAACCGACCACATGCATGCAAACAAGCAGCAGCGCTAGCAAGCTTGTGCGCCCCCCTTGTCCACACAAAGCAACATTAGGAGTAGCAGCAACATTAGGCTTCCCCCTTCTCCTTTATATATATAAATATATATATATGCCTTATATATATAAATAACAACAACAACTACTACAAAGTAGCCGCCACACTTCAAACCTTAATCTCCAAATTTCTTTCTCCTTCTCTCTCCTGCTTCCTACACCTTCGGCCACCTCTTCCCGACAAGCGCGCCCAACTGCAGCAGCAGCAAACGACAACAACAACAGCAGTAACAACATTTTTTTTACATGAGGTATCGTCTTCCCCATTCAATTACTCCCTCATTTATAAACCATTTTTAGATCTGTAAATTCGTGTAGAAAGCCCACATGACCCTCTATCATCCCCTTCAAATAGATTTATTTATTCTGTAATAAATTTTAGTTTTAATTAAATTAAAAATCTCGAAAAATCAGTTTTTATAAATCTTAAAAACCCCGTACGAGGTACGTCCCGACAAACCGGGCGACCCTGTCGCAAAATGAGAGTATCGAAAGGTCCGTATCGAATTTTCGGACGTGCAGGCTTTGACGGAATTCAAATTGGTTGCGTGTGCGCGACGAATTTGACCCGTATCCGTCAAATTTTCCCGTATCAGGCTTTTCAGAATTTTTTAATTACTTTGTGCACACTCATCAAATCGCGACGAAACTTGCGCCATTGGACTCAAAATATTTTTCTGGTCCTATGAGCCAAGTTTGGTCCGATTATGAGACCATTAATCGGGACGCTATTTTGGCGGGCCCACAATCCCACTCAACGGACGATTTTGTGCACGGCCCATCGGAATCCAAAATTGGACATATCGTTGGGTTCGTCTCATCAAAAAAAATCCGTAGACGTGTAGTTTGACGACTTTAGAGACCGTAGGTTCTGGCACGCATTTCGGTGCAAAGCGGGTCCAACGGCGGACATCGTTTTGACCCGAAATTACGATTTTGCTCCTGTTCCAGAATTTAACTTTTGGACAGGCATTTCCTTGGCATATCTTATATTCCAAACTCATTCGTGATATTTGTTGCAGCATCCGGAGTCATCTGCGGGATTTGGCTTTTCTTGCTTCGTTTATTTGTCTATTCGAGCTACTAGATTATTCCCTTTTGCACATAACCTCAGGCAAGATACCTTGCCATTATACTGTTTATATTCAGTTTGTATTTTATTACATATCACTGTTCATTTATTTCCTGTTCTTACCGTTCTTGATTTACTGTCTGCTCAGTGATATTAGATATACTTTGTTATTATCCTTTGATCGCATGTGGACTTAGAGTTAAGAGACTACCGTTTGTAGTGTATTACATATACCTTGACACAGTTGTACCACGAGGATGTGTGAGATGAGTAGCATGTAGACGGTCTTGCGTATGGACTGATCCCCCATGCGCATGCGTTAGGGCTAACTGCTAATAGAGGCATGTTAGAAGACTTGGCAGTTAGTAGAGGTATATGAGTCATAGATGTAACTCTGTTAGGCATTGGGTGGGAAGAATAGTTCCTTAACGTATGGACCAAGTATGCACTTCCCTATTGCCGGTTATCTCCGCAGGAGATACGGTCATGGATCCTGATACCTGATTTACTGCTGGCCTCTGACATTCGATGAATGTTATGCTTTGAGGTCCCTGGTATCCTGATGGGACCATACCTGAGATTACTGCTACTGAGCCAGAGTGCTCATGCGTTGAAGGTTTGTTCTTATTGCATAAACACATTAGAATGGTCAAGTAACCCTCGTCAAATGTTATATCACTCCGTCCCATTAGTAGCTTAGGACAATGTCTCATCGTGGCATAGTGTGCTACCCCTTGTCCTTGTTTGGTTGTAGGGGTAGTCCACTGTTTCGATGATGAGGTATTGGATCTTGTTACGAGTGGGACTATTTACTTTACTTGTGATTTATGACATGGTATATATATTCAGTTATGTGGCATGTTCTTTATGTATCTTGTTACGTCCCTCTGATGACCTGGTTATCTCTCCAAGTGTGTGCTTCTGTGATATTGCAGGTGTTCTAGCCGAGGCTGTGATCTTCACCATCCTTTCGAAGATGATTGCACTTGGCTCGTCTTGTTATTTCCTCTATTCCTTCTTGTATATTTCTTTCTTTTGAGATAGTTGGTAGTGGATTTGTCTCCGCCCAACTACATGTATAAACAACAAATTTTATAGTTGATTTATATTATTATTCTCTTATTTGTGGATGAGAATAGATTACTCTTGGTTTACTGCATTTTATAGCTTATGTATTCATACGAGGTTTCCATACATTGGAGTATACTTCGTATGTATACAGCTGGCATGGATACGTACCTAGTCCTAAGTATATTGGGACTGGGGCGTTACAACACTCCAAGAGCTCGGCGGATGCGATGGCGGAGGGCGGGCGGGCGACATGTGGAAGGCGGGGGAGATGGAGCGTGCGGTAGGCGGCTAGGAGCGGCGGGGAGGGATCCATGGCGTCGAGGCAGAAAGAAGGGGAGAGGGGGAGCTCGGGGAATCAATTTTGTATATATATATATATATATATATATATATATATATATATATATATATATTCCTATATCCCTATATAGGAATATATATATACATTTTATATATTTCCTTGTGTAAAATATATATATGATATATATATATATATATATAAGAATCAGGAGAATGGGGCAGAAAGGCCCTCGGGCTTCGGCCGGAGCCCCCTTGATCTCCACCCTCCCTCTTCTTCGTGGTCGGGTGGCCCGTCTGGTCGGTCGGCGTCCCCGGACCGGCTGCGCCACCGGGCGCTTTCCCCCATGGAATCCCCCCGCCCTTCGTCGGTTGGTCGAGCCCAGCTTGGCCGCCCCACCTCCTCCTGTGGAGAATTCCATTCCCCCTTGCCGGAGCATTTTCGACGGCCATTTCCCCTACTTTCTCCTCCCCCCTCCTTGGTGCCGTCGCCATCCACGTAGGCCTCGACGCTATCGGCCTCCGCGCAGGAAGCCTGCTCCTCCACCCACCACCCTTAGAGTCCCTTCGGCTCCCTCCTGCCTCGGCTCTCAGCCGGAGCCGAGCCAGGCTCCGCCAGGCTTGCCCCTACTATCCTGACGGCCCATCCCCCGTCGCCCCTACAGTCGCGTCACCGATCCCCTTGTCGGCGACGAACGCCTTCCGTTCCCTGCAGTGGCCCTCCATTGCTCCTTCCCTGAAGTGGCCCCCTCCGGCTTCCCCGGAAGCCCACTCCTCGAGACCCTCGTCCCCCGACGGCCCTGGTGGATCCTCCTCCCTATCTCCCACTACCACCGCAGGCCCCGCGAGAGCTCCTCCCCCTCCTCCTGCTTCGGCTCGCCCCCTAGCGTTCCCTGGCGCCCGTGCTCTTTCCTCGGCGGCGGCGCTCACCCCCAGCGAGCCCCCCTCGTGGGCTTTTGTGGCAGCACAGCCGCCGCGTCGTTCTTCTATTCGTCCCCGGCTACGATGTCGACCCTTCACCGCTTCCCCCCCCGGAGGTGGCCTCAGGCGCTCTCTCCAGATCTTGTAGGAGGACCCCCCCCCCCCAGCCGGTGGTAGGACCGTCCTACCGTTGGCCGGTCGCGCCCCCTCCTCTATGCGGCCGAGATCCCCTTCCCCGGGATCACCCCCTCGGTGTGGCTGCCCGGCCCCTCCCCCCGGAGCCGCCCTCCCTCCCCCCCAGTTTCCCTTCAGGAGACGTCGCTAGGAGCCCCCTCGCCGCGGATGCCCACTTCCCCTCGCTGCGGCTGCCTCCCTCCCTTCCGATCGACGGGTCCACCTCCCCCATTTCCCCTCCCCGTCCACCTCTCCGGAGCCACCGTCCCCAGTCGGCGCTACCCCTGCTGGGCGTCGGGGAGGGGCCCGAGGCCCCTCGATCCGAGCGCCACCAACCCCCCTGGGCAGTGAGCCCCACCTCGGCCTTTGTACCTTCCTTGGGCAGCGTGCCCACACCCCCCAGGCGTATTTTTAATTTAGTTTGAAATTTTGGTTTTTGAAATTTCAAATTGTGTTGAAACACAGTAGTATTCCGAAATTTTGGCTCTCCAAAAATTCGACATTTCGTATTTCTGCATTTTTGCTTTTGTTACTTTGCTTTATAGGACCCTTTTGTGTTTTTCGGCCCTGTAAACGTCTGTACTGCTCTTCTTGAGCCCCCTTTTCCTTTTTAATAAAATAGTTTTTCCTTAAAATATATATATATATATTTCATAAAGGAAAGAGATTTTAATTTTTTGGAGATGGTTCCCCACTGCTGTGATTCTCAGGCGCTACCCTCCCCTCCGGGGAGCCCCTAGGGCTTCCCCCTTGTCCGCCTTGCCCTCCCGGTGCTCCCCTTCCATCCCCGCATGTGCCCGATGGCCCCGCCCTGGCCTGACGCACGTCTGGCCTTGGTTAGTCATCCCCCCTCTTCTTCCCCCTCTCCCCTTGTTCTTCCTCCGCCTCCGTCATCTTGCGGTTCCCTCCCCCACCCGTCCATTTTCGGTAGCTTAGCCTCCTCTGACCTTTCTCTCCCGTCGTCCCACCAACCCCCGCCCCCTCTTCCTCATTCATTCTAGTACAACCCCCTGACCCCCTCCCAGCGGGGCCTCCACCCTCTCTCGGGCACTGTCCCAGGTGGCAGCTAGGCTGCCCCTCCGTGGGCCGGGAATGCCCTGGCGTTCGACTCTCGGTTGGCGCCGAATTCCCTTATTCAATTTTTATTTGGGCCTTCTATCCCCTCGGGTTGGGAGCCTCCTGCGGTGCAGGCATCGGGCCTCCCAAAGCCTGGCCCCTCGTGTTTGCTGCTAGCAATTCTCTACACGAGGGGGACCTACCGTTTCTGTCCCTTCTAGCGCGTACTGCTCCCGTTCCCTCATATCCTGTTGGTGGATCCCACCTTGACTCGTCTGCAGGTCTTTGCGGAGGGACGAGCCTTGGCTTTTACGCTCAGCATTATTATTCTCCTTACGCTCACCTTGTGTATTACCCCCCCCACTCACCAACCGCGTAATTTTCCCACTATTCTCCCTGCATATTACCACCTCTCTCATCCTATGTTCTCGGGTGGGTCCCTTCCCCCACATGCTACCTACGCTTATCCCTTTGCATTGACCACTGAGCTATACGCCTCTTCCTCCTCTCCGAGTTCTACGCAACCCTCTTCACTCG
This sequence comes from Iris pallida, assembly GCA_029216955.1. NCBI lineage: Eukaryota > Viridiplantae > Streptophyta > Magnoliopsida > Asparagales > Iridaceae > Iris > Iris pallida. Next base: position 16,656,606 of record JANAVB010026000.1, on the reverse strand, counting down.
TTACCCCGACCCTTCCCCCTCTCATTCTTTCCGCTGCTCCCCCTACCCCCTTCGGCCCCCTCTTGGCCTCCGTCCTCCTAGTCCCTGTGGCTAGCCTCTCCTCTTCTCTGGTGGCCCCGCTCGCTTTGGCCGGTGCCGACTCAGGGGTCTCTGGCGTCTCGGCCCCATCCGCTCGTCCATTGCCGCTCCCGGCGACGCTTGGATTGGCAGCGGAGTCTCCCCCTGTCAGTAGTGCTCCCGTCCTCGCGGCAGGTCCACCACCCTCCCCCTCCCCAGTTATGGTACTCCCGGCAGCTTCCGTCGCCCCCACCCCACGTTCTGAGCAATGTCCACCCCTGATCGCCCACCCGTCTTCCCATGGGGAGCCACCGGATCCTTCCTCGTCAGGAGCAGCTCAGGCGTCCTACGCCGCCAAGCTTCGCCCAAACTTAGCTTTGGAACAGAGTTGTCTTTTCTCCGACGTCAATCTTCCGGACATTGAGTACTCCCGGGACTCCCCAGTGCCTGTCGTTCCTTCCACCGACTTGGAATTGACATCTCTGTCATCCTCTTTCCCCCACACTTTTATCCTTAAATTTTTCGTTGGTTGCCCCAAACTCTCTAGGGTGCAGGAGGTGATAGCCAGCTGGAGACTATCGGTGAACTATCGAGTTGCCCCCCTCGATCCCAGGCATATGCTTCTCCACCTATCCTCCGACCTCGACCACAGGACCGTGGGGTCCAAAGGCACGTGCAGGATTGACTCCCACCAAATGAAGATCATCAAGTGGTCAGCAGGCTTTAGCACAAAAGAAGGCTCAGCGATGGTCGCCGCTTGGGTGACCCTGCCTAATATACCCTTCATCTGCTTTGTCCCAGCGGTACTAGGCGTATAGCCAACTCCTTCGGAACATATGTGGCAACGGCCCCTGAGACCAGCAACCTCACCAAGGCTCTCTATGCCAAAATTTGTGTGGAACTCGACCTTTCATCTGAACCACCTAATTTTATCACCATCGAGCTGGGCAACCAGACCCACACCCAACAAATCCTCTACGACAACCACATTATATTCTGCAACTACTGCAATTTAAGTGGTCACCTCCCAAAATATTGCCACCGTCTCCACCCAGAACTCAAAAAGAAACCAGGCCGAAACGACAAAGTGCCAACAGAGGGGAGGACACCCAAGGCACCCCTTCTACCTCTTCCAAACTCACACACACGATTCAGCTCCAGCGACGACAAGTCAGACAAGAACGAGCCCCCTAGCAGAGCCTTGATCCCCTTCAACAACCAAGCTCTCTCTCTCTAACCAATTTGACACTCTAGTTTCGGGGGACGCGAAACCCCCAACGGAAACAGCGCACCCCCAAGTCGATCGCGCCATCACCGAGATCCCCTTCTCGAAGGATGGTGAGGCAACCACTGACACCATCGACGCGGATCAACATCACACCAACGAAGACCAAGTGGTAGAAGCCCTTGCAATTCTAGGTCCAGACCTAGTTCGGAGAGGACAACAGGTTCAAGCCGCTGGATTCCCTCTCCAGCAAACAATCCTTCTGATTGGGAGCGCCAGTGACTCCTTAGTTGTTTCTCCAGAGGACCCCATACTGGACTCCGCTGGGGAATCGATAGGCCCTCCCTCAGACCAACACGAGGAATCAACTCGGGACCCTCCCACCTCGACAAAGACAGAAGCATCAACTTCGAACAGGGTCGATATCAGGACAGGACCCGCCGAAACCACAACCATAATACTGAATATCCTATCATGGAATGTCCGCGGGTTGGGAAACAAACCTACACTAAGGGGAATTTCTAGTCTTAGGAAAAATCCACAAGATTGATATCCTAATTATTCTTGAACCCAAAATTCCCTCCCCCCCAAAGATTAAAATCTATCCAATTGCAGCTGAGCCTGCCCACGACCATTGCCAGCAGACACGATATTTGGATCCTCTGTACGAAAGACGTCAACATCGGGAGCATCCAGGACACCAGGCAGGCCCTCTCCTGCTGGTTAGAACACCCTATGCTCCCAGAGCGCGCCATCATCTCTGCGGTCCATGGCAGCTGTGATATTAAAGAGTGGAAACACCTCTGGAACGATCTCCTTGACATCCACCTAAACCGTATTAACTCTCCATAGCTTTGCATTGGGGACTTTAATGCGCTTATCTACAGAGAAGAGAAAACTGCCCCCCCCGATCACGGCCATGCAAGACTTCAACAATTTCATCTTCTATGCTCATCTAGCCGCACTCCAGTTCACCGGCAATGCTTTCAACTGGTGCAACATGCAAGAACGTGACTGTCGTCAATATTCCAGCCTAGACAGAGCCCTCATGAACGACCTCTGGCACGATATGGGGATAACAACCAACATGTCTCATCTCAACTCCTCTGAATCCGACCACGCCCCTCTCCTGGTGGAAATTAAAAACAATACTAATCCATCCAAAAAGAACTTCCAATTCCTCAACTTCTGGACCGAGCGCCCCCAATTTTTGGGCATCATCGCGGAAGCGTAGAATTGCGAGGATTCACCCAACCCCCTCTCCTGGGTGAGCAACAAGCTCAAGACAACAAGGAAAGTCCTGTCAAATTAGAGCAAACAGCTTACGGGGACATTTTTCAAGCAGTTCGAATCGTCGAAGATGACGTCACCTGTGCCGAAGCCAGGTTCGCATCAGATCGTTCCTCGGCGGCCAGGATTGCTCTGAACCTCACCAAGGCTATGCTCAAATTCAGGCTCAAAGTGGAGACTAACTTCTGGAAGCAGAAAGCAAGATTGAAATGGGACAGCGAAGGAGATAAAAACTCAAAATATTTCCATGCCTGCGTTAACGGCCGCATATAGAAGCTAGCGATTCACCATACTATTGACGACAACGGGAACATCATTACCGACCAAAAGAGCATCCATGAGGCCGCCACGGATTTCTATTCTAAATTATTCTGCAAAGAGACGGTTCACAAAGATAACGCCTTCCAGGATCAAATCTCCCTTCTCTTTAATGACACCGACAACGCCCAGTTGGAACGCCCCCCACTGCCCAGGAAGTGAAAGATGCGGTATGTGCTCTGAACGATCGAGCACAGTGCACCCGGACCAGACGGCTTTTTAGGGGTCTTCTTTTGCACGTGCTGGGACATTATCGAGCAGGATATTACCGAAGCAGCTATTGCTTTCTTCGAAGGAGCCACACACCCTAAAGCCATTTCTAGCGCCAAGCTGATCCTCATCCCGAAAAAAGAAAACCCGGAGTCCTTTCTCGACTTTTGTCCCATCAGTCTGTGTACTTTTACCAACAAGATCATATCCAAAATCATCGCAACCAGAATGCAGGGATCCTCCCCAAGATCATCTCTGAGGAGCAAAGCGGGTTTGTTCGAGGGAGGAACATCAGGACAATATTATGCTGGCCCAAGAGTTAGTAACCTGCATAAAGTTTTCAGTAAGAGGGGGCAACATCGCTGTCAAAATTGACATGGAGAAAGCTTATGACAGACTGGACAGGCAATTTATGATCTTGGTCTTCAGGGCATTTGGTTTCTCTGAAACTTGGACCAATACTGTGTGGAGGTCCATCAGCAACTCGTGGTTGTCCACGGTCTTCAACGGTCAAGCCGAAGGTTTTTTCAAATCCACTCGAGGGGTTAGACAAGGCGACCCTCTATCATCTACTGTCTTCATCATCGCAGCTGATGCCCTGAGTAGGAACCGTAATAACATGACCAGCACTCCGAACTTCCAGCACTATCACAGATCCAGCGGATGTCCTATCATTACCCACCTGGCCTTTGCTGACGATTTACTCATTTTCTCACCTGGGGACGAATGATCAGTGGTGGTGGTCAATAACACGCTTCAGAGGTACTCCACATGCTCAGGCCAAAAGATCAACCCTTCCAAGAGCGTCATCTATGTCTACCACAATATCAAAAGAGAGCATGCAATCAGGCTATCCAACTTAACTTCCTTCTCTGTTAATCATCCTCTGTTCAACTATCTCGGGTGCCCTCTTGTGTACAGAAAATCCAACGTTAGAATCTTTGAGAATTTGATCACAAGGATCAGGAATAAACTTGTTGGGTGGCATAATGCTACTTTATTCCCAGGCGGCAAGATGATCCTCATTAAACACGTGCTCACCTCCATCCCCATACACACCCTGGCAGCATGTTCTCCGCATTTGAAGGTTCTTTCTTCGATCGAGCAGATCTTTAGTAATTTCTTCTGGGGGCATTGCAATGGCCAAGACAAGCATCACTGGGCTAGCTGGGACTCCATGGCCCATCCTACTGAGGAAGGGGGTTTGGGATTCACCAGACTCACTCACATTGTTAAAGCTTTCTCGATAAAATTGTGGTGGAAACTCCGCACGAACAAGAATTTATGGACCAGGTTTATGAAGACCAGGTACTTCAAGCACATCCATCCATCGGTGGCCATATCCAACAGCAGATCCTCTGCGGCTTGGCGTCGTATCCTTAGCGGGCGAGACCTTGCCGAGCCTGCGATGAGACTCCAATTGGGTTCCTGCGAGTCGGCTCCATTCCTGGAGAGATGGATCGGGGATAGCTTGATCCCCAATCTCACGGAAATCCCGAGAGACTATAGGATCAGAGACTTGTGGAACCCCATTATTGAAGACTGGAACTGGGACAAGATTCGTGAATGGGCCAGTATCGAAACGGCGGAGAGCATTCATTTGAGTGGATTAAGAATCGGGATCGATGCCGATGCACTGGGGTGGATGCTCGAGACCTCGGGGGCATTTTCGGTGAGGTCGGCGAGAATTATTGTCCAAGGGTTGGGGCGCAGCATTATTTCACTGCGCACTATTGGCACACCTGCATCCCCAAGAAGTGGTCCTTTCTCATGTGGAGAGTCATTAGAAAGAAACTGCCAACTGACGATATCCTCAACACCATAGGGATTAACTTAGCATAAGCCTACAATTGTTGTTCTGACTGTCAGATGGAAACTATCGACCACATCTTCTGTCAAGGGAGCCTGCCGGGCAGCATCTAGAGGACCCTTAACCAGCACTACAGTATTGAGCCAGAGGGCGGTCGCTTGCATGATCTTGCGATCTCATGGGGTATAGGCTCCCACGGCCATCAGATCATCGCAGCGGCCGCTACGTGGGCGATTTGGAAAAATCATAACAAAGCGAGATACGAAGGTCACCAATACTCAGTCGACCAGCTCACTCGAGAAGTCTTCCGCCAATGCCGCAAGCGGAGTGCCCTGTGCTCCCACAGTCCGAAAGCTTTCTGGTCCCCGCGCCACCACTAACACGGAGTAGTAGAGTTGTCCTCCCCCCCTTTTTTTCTTTCCTTTTGATGGTATACTTGTATAGGCGTCCTTTTTGGCCTTGTATACGTTTCAGGCTTCGGCATTTTGAGCCTTGATTAATAAAAAAAAGGGGGTCTTAAATATATATATATATATATATATATATATATATATATATATATATATATATATATATATATATGAAGACGACGACGCTTATTAGAAACACATGAATAAAAGTAGCCTGAATTACGGTCCCCCTGCAAATCCCATTTTAGCCATGCTTTCTGGATTAACATGATTCTTCATCTCGTCAACAATGTCTGGTTCTCAACAATGATCAATGGCAATATATCGGGATATTTCCAGGCTTTCAGGGGGCTTCGTCAAGGTGATCCTCTATCACCTATGCTTTTTGTTATTGCTGCTGATTCTTTGAGTCGAAACCTTCAGCGTTTGGCGCTTCAACCGGGCTTCACCCTGTACTACTCCCCCAGTGGATGCCCCCGAGTTACTCATCTAGCATATACTGACGATATAATAATCTTCTCGGGAGGAGACAGGCGGTCTATTCAAATGCTTATGCAGATCCTTCAGCGCTATGAGCATGCATCCAGCCAGCTCGTGAGTGCTTCTAAATTAGCAATTTGTGTCACGGAGGATTATCCGGTGGATAGAGGCGTCTCTTTGAGTACACTAACTGGGTTTCAGCTCAAACATCCTCCCATTACTTACCTTGGCTGCCCCTTAATGACTGGTCAGAGGAATTCGGCTATGTTTGAAGAGCTTAAGGAGAAAGTCCATGGCAAGATTGAGGGATGGCACAACAAGACCCTGTCGCCTGGGGGTAAATTGATCCTTCTCAAATCTGTGCTTTCTTCTATTCCTATATTTTGCCTTGCTGCATGTAATCCTCCTTTGAGTGTTCTCAAGCAAATTGAAGCAATGTTTAGTGAATTTTTATGGGGTTCCAAGGATGGGATCAGGAAACACTCCTGGATTGGTTGGAATCAAATTGCACGACCTCATGAGGAGGGTAGTTTGGGGGTTAGGAGACTTAAGGACGTCTTCGATGCCCTCACTGTCAAACTATGGTGGAAGTTGCGATCTCAAGATCTCCTGTGGACTCAATTTATGAAAAGAAGATACTTCCCCAACATACATCCTTCACAAGCTATTATTCAATCCAATGCCTCACATATTTGGCGTCGTATCCTCACTGGGAGAGATCTTGATGACAGACTCCAACTGATTGACGAAGAGGGGACTAATCTGCGGTGGAATCTAGCTTCTTCCTTCTCTGTCTCATCGGCTTGGAAAGCTATTCGACAACCTTTTCCTGTTGACAATAGGTTTCACTATATTTGGAGCACCTGTATCCCTTCTAAATGGTCAATTCTCATGTGGAGGATACTTCTTGGCCGTCTCCCGACTGATGATAATGTTCAAAAGCTCGGATGTCACCTGGCCTCTTCCTGTCATTGCTGTGAGCATCCCCACACTGAAACTATCAATCATATTTTCTATACTGGGGATTTGGCCGCTCTTGCATGGAAGTCATAAAAAATTCTCCTTCGGGTTCGTGGTCGGGCTTCTACTTTGGAGGAGTGCCTCCATATATGGTGGAGACGTAATAATCTGCATTTTAAGCAGATCACAGTCGCGTCTACTTGCTGGGTCCTATGGAAGAATAGAAACAAGTGGAGGTATGAGCAGTTCAAATACAATGGCAGAAAAATCACATTGGAGATCCAGAGACAAGTCGAAAAGGCTACAATTGCGTGCTCCTATGGCAGGAAGAAGACCTAAGCTTTTTTCTTTTTTGTTCATGGATTCCTATGAAATCCTTTGTATGTTTCGATTTTGCCTCTAAATCTCAATAAAATTGTGGTGTTTGAATATATATATATATATATATATATATATATATATATATATATATATATATATATATATATATATATATATATATAAAAAAAAATATATATATATATATATATATATATTTTACGAAACCATTTAATTGAAACAGAAGAGGATAGACTAGGCTACAACTGGGTCCCGGGTCCCACAAGAGGCAGACCCGGGATTCAAAATTCAAACGAAATCAAAAATGCAAAACCGCCCCAACGAGCGGGGGGAGCCCACGTGGCCTGGGCGCGGCACGTGGCCTGCATGGGCACGGGGCCCAAGGGGGCTCCCGTCCCGAGGGTGAGGGCGAAACTCGAGTGGACGCCTCGGGACAGCCGCGCGGGGGCTAGCGGGAAAATGGGGGAGACGCCGCCGACGACCACGCAACGGCGGCCGGACGGGCGGAGCTGACCACGGGGGTGGCCGAAAAGCCGAGCAGCGGAGGGGCCGAAGGGGGGGCAGGCTAGGGCAGGGAGCGGCGACCCTGGCTGCAGTGCGCGCCACTGAGGGGGAGGGAGGGTAGGAGGGAAGCCGAGGGAGGGGAACTCCGGGCGAGGGGGGGTCGCGACGGCCGGAGAGCAGGGCACGAAGGCTGGGCCACTGCGGAAAAGGACAGAAGAAAGCCGGGGCGCGGAGCCTCCGCCGGAGCGAGCGCCTGGCAGGCGGAGGAGAAACCGGGCGGCCAGGGGAGGGAGCACAGGAGGCCGAAGGCGGCCGGCGACCGGAGCACATGGAGCCGGAGGCGGCCAGCGACCGAAGGGGACCGAGGGGGTCGGTCGCGACCGGCGCAGGGAACGGGAAAGAGGGGCCAGGGGGCGCCAGCACTGGAGACCAGGAGGGGGTGGAGAATGGAGGTCCGGCGACAGGGCGGGGGACCACCAGGGGGAGGGAGATGAGGTCGGCCCCGGGCGGAGAAGGCGGCCAGGAAGGCCCGCGCGAGAGGATGGGTGGCGGGCCTCCGAGACGACTAGCCTCCTCGGCGGCGAGAGCGCCAGGGGTAGCGTCTCGCGTCCAGAGAGAGGAGGACCGCCTCCGCCTAGGAATGGGCGGGGATCCAGACCCACCGCAAGGAGGCTGGCTCCTGCCAGTAAGAGCCGGCCGAGGCGGGAGAGGGAGACGGAGCAGAGGCGGAGGCGGAGGGCTCAGAGAGGAAGGCCTCCGGGGAAGATTACGCGGGGGCGGGAGGGGCGACTGGAGGCGAGAGAGGGACCGCCTTGGCCGCGGCGGGAGGCGCCGGGAGAGGACTCGCAGTCGAGCCGGGGAGAGGCGCGAGGGGGGGTGAACCGGAGCCGAAGCGGAGGGGGGGCTCGGGGGGGGGCTGCCGGAGAGGGGTCGACTGCCAGGAAGGAGGTAGTTAGGGCTGGAGGAGCACCCGGGGCCGCCAAAGGAGGGGGAGGCCCAGCGGCAGGGTCGGCCACTCGAGGGGGCGGCGGGCCGGGACGAGGCCGCGCAGCGACCGGAGCGCCGGGGAAGGCAGGCGGAGGGCCAAGGAGAGACGGGGCCGGGAGGGGACGCCGGGATCGACGATGACGACGACGACGAGGCCGGCGGTGACTCCGAGGGAAGGGGAAGGAGTCGCCGCTCGCATCACGACCTCCGGACGGGGGGTGGGGGCCTCCCCGCGGGGGGGAGGGGCGGCCAGAGGGGCCTCGGCTGCCCGGGGGCGACCGGCCACCGGCCGAGGGGGGAGACCGAGGATCGACGTCTCTCCATCGAGAGGGATCCACACCCATACCATTTTTTATTATATATATATATATATATATATATATATATATATATATACATGGATGACCCTTCCCAATCTTCCCCTCATTTGTTTCGTCCCCGCAGCCCTCAAGCGGATTGCCAACTCCTTTGGCACTTATGTCACCACGGCCACTGAAACCAGCAACCTAACCAAAGCTCACTATGCGAAGATTTGTGTGGAGCTTGACCTATCCTCCAACCCCCCCTCCAACCACATCTTTATCGAACTGGGCGACCGATCCCACACCCGGTTAATCATCTATGATAATCTCATTATCTTCTGCTCCCACTGCCATCTGCGCGGCCATCTTTCCAAGCACTGCCTCTATCTCCACCCCGAGATCAAAAGGAAACCAGCAAAACCAGTACCCCCAACATTAGACAGCAATCCCCTCCCTCCCACCTGGTCTTCCCTGCTCCGGCTCCCAAACTCCCAAACCAGATTCCAATCCGGCGATAGCGACTCAGGCCCAGATCCACTAACGGACAGATTGGAGTCCCCACCATCAGTCAGATCGGCCACACCTCTTCTTCCACCAACTCTGAACCTATCCAACCAGTTCATCGCTCTTGAGTCGATACCGGCAGAACTCCCCCTTGTGGATAAGCCCATTGTTCCTTCCAAGGCAGGCCTCCTGTCGGACTCACCTGTCAGCAGAGAATAATAGATAGTCACTATTTTTGTGGATTACCATACCACGGCAGAACTCCCAGGGAATCAGTCTCACCCTAACCCCGAGATTGAGGTCATCGAGTCTCTCGCTATTCTAGGACCTGAGCAAGCTCTGAGAGGTTTACAAGTCCTTGCGGCGGGGTTCGACCTGCGTTCAGAAGGAGACCAGTGTGCCGCCCTGGAGGAATCTATTCCCATACCTCCTGAAGACCCAGGAGAGGACTCGGCCGGCCTCCCGACCGATTCTAAAGGTGACTCCACCACCAACCACCCCGAAGGGTCTACCTTCAGAACACCCACCCCAAAGGCGGGGGAGGCCCCCACCACAAACAAGAAACCAGATCTCAAAAAAATTGGCGACTCTCCGACAAATAGAACCAGGGTCGCAGCTAAGCGGGCCAACAACCAACCCATTACCACTGATAATGTTAAACATCCTCTCCTGGAATGTCCGCGGTCTGGCGAACAAACCTACCTAGGGGAGAATCACCAGTCTCACCAAAACTAATAAGATTGACGTTCTGATTATCCTTTAACCCAAAACCTCCTTTAAGAAACTTAAATCCATGCAGCTGTTGTTCGGCTTCCCATCGGCCATAGCCGACAGACACAACATCTGGATCCTTTGTTCCAAGGACGTCAAAATCGGAGTCATTGACGACTCCCATCAAGCCCTATCCTGCTGGATGGAACACCAGTTATTACCCAAGCGTGCCATCCTGTCCGCAGTCCATGGAAGCTGTGATATCACCGAACGCAAAAAGCTTTAGAATAATCTCCTGAACATCCACCTCCAACGCACCAACCTTCCTTGGCTGTGCATTGGGGACTTCAACGCATTCACCTGCATAGATGAGAAGACTGGCGGTCACCCCCTACTTCCGGCCATGCGAGACTTTAACAATTTCATCTTCAATGCCCTCCTACCTCCCCTTCCATTCACTGGCAACGCCTTTACCTGGTGCAATATGCAGGACGGCGATCAGTGCCAATACTCTCGTCTGGATAGAGCCCTAACCAATGCTCAATGGCACGGCATAGGGATCACATCCAAGCTCTCCCACCTCAACTCCACCGAGTCCGACCACTCCCCCTATTACTGGTCATTACCAGTAACATGAGCACCAGCAAAAAAGGTTTCCGTTTCCTGGATTTATGGAGCCACCACCCCCAGTTCCTGAACATCGTCACTTAGGCCTGGAACAGCACGGACAATGCCGAGCCGCTAACGCGTGTAGCCAACAAGCTCAAAGCCACGAGGAAAGCCCAAGCGGCTTGGAGCAAGCAAGCTTACGGCGATATTTTCCAGGCTATCCGAGAGGACAAGGATGACGTCAATCAGGCTGAAATCAGGTTCTTAAATAACAGATCCCAGGAGGCCAGAACTGCTCGCCAGAACTGCTCTTAACCTCACCAAGGCTATCCTCAAATTCTGCCTGAAAGTGGAGACCAACTTTTGGAAGCAGAAAGCTAGACTCAAATGGGACAGTGACGGGGACAACAACTCGGGCTACTTCCACGCTTGTGTCAACGGTCGCAGGCAGAATCTCACTCTGCATCAAATTACGGATACCAATAGGTCCATATTCAAAGACCACAAGTGCATTCAAGCGGCGGCGATGGAGTACTACTCCAACCTGTTCACCAAGGAAACGGTTACCAGAGACCGGGACTTCCTTGAGGAGATTCCTCACCTCATTGACGACGAGGACAACACCAGACTCGAGGCCCCCCGTCCGAGATAGAGTGAAAGATGCCGTCTGGGCCCTAGACGAACTCAGTGCCCCCGGTCCGGACGGTATTTCGAGGGTTTTCTTTAGATCATGCTGGAACATCATCAAGGCTAATATCTACGCTGTGGTCAATGCATTCTTTCAAGGCACGAGGTATCTTGGATCCATCTCGAGCACCAACCTTATCCTCATTCCGAGAAAAGGTAACCCGGAGACATTTTGCGACTTTCGTCCCATCAGCATTTGTACCTTCACCAACAAGATCATTTCCAAGATCGTAGCCACCCGCATGGCTTGTCTCCTTCCTAAAATCATATCTGAGGAGCAGAGCGGCTTCATAAGAGACAGGAATATCCAAGATAACATTATGCTTGTAGGAACAAAATCGTAAAGCAGAATACTCTAGAGGGGGGTGAATAGAGTAGGCAGCAGAATATTGCTAATTAAAAATCTTGTTAGCAGTTAGATCACAGATATAAAAATAATCACAAAGTAAATGACAGAAATTAAAAGTGATCAGAAGGCAAACGCAAACACCGAGATTTATACTGATTTTTCTCTTGTGAGGACTAGTCCAGTAGGAAGAACTCTAGCTTCCAGTTGAATCCACTATTGAAAAATCCTGCAAGTTTTCATACGAAGTCCTTGTAACTTCTACAGATGCGAACTTTGATACGAAGAGCTCGACCAACTTCAATTGTGAAGAGTTGTATCTTCTAACAAGCCTCTGATTACAATCGCTCTGAAACTTCTAGACCGTACCGCACTGGCAAATCGACTAGAGAATTGTAACTGGCTTGGGATTTGAAAATGAAAGCTTTTTAGAACTCTTTGGAAGAATGTAAGCTTAAGAAGAGAAGAGATTAAAAGTGAATTGGTGATTTGAAATGATCGAAATACTTTTTTATTTATAGTTTTTTCAAAGACAGAACTCTGACAGAATTCGGGCAGAATTAGGACAGAACTCTTTGTAACAAACCACAATTGAAGGAGGACCAAGTTCAAAAATCAAACGTTCACTAACATTCTACTTGGCCGAACTCTGGCCGAACTCGGGCCGAGCTCTGCTAGGGTTCTGCCAACTCATTTTTGAGAAAAATCAATTTGGCTTTTTGAAAAGTCCTTCAGAAGCTTTTTGTAAAAATGATGTTTTTCAAAAATATAGGTCATTTATAAAAGAACAGGGTGGTTTTGAAAAACGATTTCGGATAGCCTATTTGCCAGTATGACTCGGTGTACAACGTATTCCTAGACTCAATAAAATAAAAAATTACATTGCTTAAAGGAAATACATTCTGAATAGCAAACGGCTTCAGTCTTAAACATAGTAGATATCCATCGTTGAGCAATGTCCAAAACTTCGTAGGTAAATATCTGAATTGACTTGCATTTATATCGAGACAGAGTTTGATCAATTATTAAAATCAGGTTTGATCATGACCAATGGGCCAACAATCTCCCCCATTTTGATAATTGACAAACCTTGCCGATATAACATCTGAGTATAGATCAATTCAAAAATGTATCAAAAGAAATTGTTCATAACCTGTATGCATGAAGATGTTAGATCTATTTCTCCCCCGTTGTCACTTAGCAAAATAATTGCAAAAGAGAATGCTCCCCCGCAAAAAATGCATAAGTAACAAACAGTGAAGAAACACACAAAAAATATATAAAACATTCATCACAGGCATGGTAGAAACAGTTAAAAAGATATTCTATAAACAACACAGGCATGTTATTTGTCACAGGCAGTTTTAATATGAAGTAGAAAGAGAGATAATGCTAGAATAAAACTGAAACAAATAAAGTGCTGAATAATAAACTAATATGAGAGTACTGATAAAATCTTGGAATGTCGAAGCATTTCCAAGTAAATATAAGACAAAATATCAGTCTCAATAATCATAACATCTCAAAAGTCATCATCCTTATCATCATCATCAGCGGCTGCAGCGCCAGCATGTCCAGATAGACCAGCTCCAGAAGTACCAGCTCCAGAAGTATGAGGAGTGGCACCAGTAGTACGATACCAATCGTAAGCGTTCCCTGGCTGGAACAGAGAGTGGACCGCCTCATCATCAATGCGGTAGCCAGAAACAGAAGGATCTCGAGGTAGAGAGCTAGCAGAGTGACCCGTCTGCACAAATCTCAGATCGGCGAAGGAGTTGGCAATAGCCTGGAACCGAGTCACGTCACGAAACTCATGTTCCCTGGAAGTCTTAACATAAAAGGACCACAGATCTGATAGGTGCTGATGAATACCCTCAAATGTTATAGGGTAAGAATAAGGAGGACCAGGTACAGTGGGAGTAGGTGCAGGAGGAGCAGGTACAGTGGGTGGAGAAACAGTGGCAATACAGCGACGAAAGAGTTTGAGGAACTTGGGTTCAGGGTCAACAGCACAAGTAGATAGGTCAATATCAAATCTCTGAAAGATGCGTGGGATGATCATCTCATTAGAGAGGTTGCGGTCTCTTTCGCGACATCTATCCATCATCTGAATGATAGTCTTAGGGGCAGAAAAAAGAATCCCCTTAAGAATGTGATAGAGTACAGAAAGCTCAAGTGCAGTGACATCATCTTTGGAAGTAGATTTTGGAAGTAAAGTGGAATAGATGATGCGATGTAATTCGTAGTTAAACAAGTTCAAGTTATTAGCCTTGAACTTTCCAGGACGAGCACGTACGGGCGCACAAAGCTCATTCTTGAAACTAACGAGAACCGTACCATCGGGAAAATCAAAATCAGTGATGTCATCGAGCGGGACACCTTCGTTTGGAATACCAAGAATTTTCGCTAACGTGTCATCAGTGAATTCGATATCGATCCCTCCGACATGTGTTCTCGCAGTAAAAGTATTTAACACAAAATTACAATAAAATAATCTAATGGCATTAGTAGTAATAGAAAATTGTAAGGTAACAAAGTGTTATAACCCTAATGCCTCAAAGTAACGACGGTGGTCAGGAAAGACAGTCCATTTAATCGGTGATCCGGTGCAAATATTACGAATAATAAAATCGACATACCACAATAAAGCTTGGTCGAAAGTTTTAAAGTAAAACTCGTCCAATGCACCGTCGTCCGATTGGACCGAAGAAAAGAGGCAATCCGTATACGAATCCGAAGACGACGCCACTTCACTGGCATTGGTCTTCTTTCTCTTGAAAAGATTGAACTTAGGCATTCTTTTCTAAAATTCTAGAAACCTTAAGAATTGAAAAGTGGAGGAAAGAAGGAATTATACCTTCCAAGAATTGGATATGTTCTTGAGGACGAAATTCTCTGCACGAATCCAAAGTTTGGACGAAGATCTCCATACGGATTGGAAGAACAAGGGTGGAGAAGAGCTAGGGTTTGGAGGTACGGCTGCTGCTGTTTTAGGATGTTTGGAAGAATAAAGAAGATATGGGCCTCGGGTTCTGGCTGGTACATATATATACCCAGCCGAACTCTGGCCGAATTCGGACCGAACTCGGGCCAAATTTGCCAAGGGTTGCCTGGCTATATATATATATCAAAAATAATAATGATGGGGCCACATCCTTTTCATTAATTCGTTTCAAATATTTAATTCAGAGTTTAGTAATTTTAAATCTTAAAATAATATAATTAACATCATTTTATAAATTAATATTCTTTACTCAGTATCTGTCTCAGATTAGCTGTAGGAGTACTGTCCCAGCTAACGGAGGTTCACCCGGGAACCCTTAAATACCGCTTCGCTTCGACCGTAGTCGTGGTGACAGACAGACTCTTTTTAGGCTTGTCTCGAAAATAGTTATCGAGTATCGAATAAATAATTAATAAAACAAAATTAATTAATATTATTGACATCTAAAATGCCTAATTCTCAATGTAAATAATTGAAACGATCTTCCGCTAGAGGTTTTGTGAGTATGTCAGCTAATTGATTCTGTGTGTCTATGTATACAAGGTCTATATCTCCATTTTGTTGATGATCTCTAAGAAAGTGATATCTAATCTCGATATGTTTAGTACGAGAGTGACATACTGGATTCTTAGTTAAATTAACAGAACTAGTGTTGTCACAGAAAATGGGTATGTGTGTAAAATCCAATCCATAGTCTTCTAAAGTTTATTTCATCCATAAAATTTGTGCACAACAACGTCCTGCGGCGATGTACTCAGCCTCGGTTGTTGATAATGCAACAAAATTTTACTTTTTACTAAACCAAGAGACTAAAGCTTTTCCTAGGAAATGACATGTGTCGCTGGTGCTTTTTCTATCTACTTTGCATCCGGTAAAATCAGCATCAGAATAACCGGTTAGGTCAAATGACGTGGTTTTGGGATACCATAAGCCGACAGAAGAAATGCCTTTAAGGTATCGGAAGATACGCTTAACTGCGCACAGATGTGATTCCTTAGGATTAGCCTGAAAGTGTGCACATAAACAAACACTAAACATAATGTCTGATCAACTAACAGTTAAATATAGTAAGCTACCGATCATACCTCGATACTTACGTATGTCGACAGGTTTGCCTTGTTCATCAATATCAAGCTTGATTGAAGTCGCCATTGGAGTGCTAAGTGGCTTGACTGCTTCCATGTTGAACTTCTTTAATAGATCTTTGTGTACTTTGCTTGATTTATGAATGTCCCATTGTTGGTTTATTTGATTTGCAGTCCGAGAAAGAATTTCAGCTCTCCCATCATGCTCATCTCAAACTCATTCTGCATACACTTTGAAAATTCTTGACAAAGAGATCCATCAGTAGATCCAAAGATAATATCATCTACATAGACTTGAATCAAAAGAATATTGTTATTCAAAGATTTGATAAACAAAGTAGTGTCAACCTTTTCCTTTAAAAATCGTTATCAAGTAGAAAAGAGCTTAGACGATCGTACCAAGCACGAGGGGCTTGTTTCAAACCGTATAAGGCTATCTTCAGCTTGAAAACATATTTAGGAAATTTAAAATCAGTAAAACCGGGAGGTTGAGCTACATAAACTTCTTTTATAAAACTATTTAAAAATGCGCTTTTGACATCCATTTGAAATAACTTAAAATTATGAAAACATGCAAATGCACATAACATGCGAATGGATTCTAATCTCGCAACTGGGGCATAAGTCTCATCGTAGTCGATACCTTCTTCTTGATTGTATTCTTGAGCTACGAGTCGAGCCTTATTACGAGTCACTAAACCATTCTCGTTCAGTTTATTTTGGAATACCCATCGGGTGCCAATGACCGGATGATCAATGGGCTTGGGAACAAGTTCCCAAACTTGATTCGTTCAAATTGGTTTAATTTCTCTTGTATAACATCTAACCAAAAATTATCACTACATGCTTCATCAATATTTTTGGGTTCAAACTGCGAGACAAAAGCAACACAAGAAGCTATATCTTTATTAGAGGAACGAGTACTTACACCCTTGGTAATCTCACCAATTACCAAGTCCTTTGGATGATTGGCCAAGAATCTCATCTCTTTTGGTGTAGTCTCAAGATTGCTAGTTCCAGCTTCTTTGCTTGGAGGTTCATCTGATAACTGATGTGATGGTTCTGCATCTTTGTGTGAAGGTTTTGTAGTAGCTATACTTGGTGCGATTATGTCTTCGTTGTCATCATCGTCTAAGTGTTGATTTAGCTCATCAAACTTGACGTTGATAGATTCTTCAATGATCATGGTTCTTTTGTTGAAAACTCTATATCCTTTGCTCTTTGCTGCATAACCTAAAAATATACCTTCATCGGCCTTTTCATCAAATTTACTCAAATTATCTTTAGTATTAAGAATAAAACATTTACAACCAAAGATTTTAAAATATGAAACATTTGGTGTTCTATCAAACCATAATTCATAGGGAGTCTTCTTCGATATAGGTCGAATTAGAACCCTATTAAGAATATAGCATGCTGTATTTACAGCTTCAGCCCATAAGTATCTAGGTAGACTAAACTGGTTTAACATTACTCTAGCCATTTCAGATAGAGTTCTGTTCTTACGTTCCATAACTCCATTTTGTTGCGAAGTCTTAGGACAAGAGAATTCATGCAAATAACCGTGTGTGTCACAAAATTGCTTGAATTCTGCATTCTCAAATTCGCCGCCATGATCACTACGAATACGAGTAATCATGAACCCTTTTTTATTCTGTACTTTCTTGCAAAAGGTGACGAATTCTGATAATGCATCGTTCTTGTGTGCAAGAAAATAAACCCATGTATATCTAGAGAAATTATCTATAATGACAAATGCATATAACTTACCACCTAGACTAGCAATTCAACTTGGTCCAAATAAGTCCATATGCAACAGTTGTATAGGTCTAGTGGTACTTACAGCGTTCTTGGATTTGAATGCGAATTTGGTAGCTTTGTTCTTTTCACATTCACTACATACCGTATCCTTCTTGAAAGAAATATCTGGTAAGCTGCGTACCAACTTCTTCATAGATAATCTTGAAATTGTATCCATGTTTGCATGACCGAGTCTCATATGCCATAGTTGACTCTCAAAGCTTTTGGCCATCAAACAACTACCTACTTTGTTAGCATCTTCTAACAAATAGAATACATATATATTGTCTTCCCTAATACCTTCAAATATAATACAACCAGTTGTACTATCAACTATAGTACATTTATCTTTTATGAAGTTAATACCATAACCGTGATCAGCTAAATGGCTTATGTTGAGCAGATTATATTTTAACTCAGTAACTAGACAAACATCTTTAATCACTGGATAGGGAGCCGTACCAATGTCACCGATACCGATTATGTAATCTCTTAAATTATTACCGAAGGAGATGTATCCTTCTTTATTTCTCTTCGACAGTGTTACAAATAATGAAGCGTCACCGGTCATGTGCCGTGAGCAACCGCTGTCAAGGATCCATTTGCTTCTAGCATGTAAAGGGCGTCCCACGTACAACACAATTTGCAGATGAAACTCTTGGTACCCATTTCTTGTAGGGTCCTGACTGGTTAGTTTTCGGCATCCATGCATAAATATTTAAATCTACTAACTTTCTGATTCTACATACAGAAGATATATGACCAATGAGGTCACAATAATGACATTTAGCATGTTGAGTGTTGAAAGTAGTGTGAGGTGCATGATTGGTAGGTTTTGGTTTTCTAGTATAGAAGAATGCATGCCTATTAGTCTTCTTGGGCATAGTTTTGGTATGGTTTAGTCTGACAGTGTTGGGCGTGTTCCGATGATTCGGTAATTGACACGTGTTAGAATAGGAAGCAGCAACTTCAGGCCATTTTCCTAAACTAATTTCCAACTTTTTAGAAGCGTCAAATAATCTAGTATAGTCATATGTGAGTGATTCTAATCTGACCTGTGCACAATAGAGACTCTTTCTCTCCTAGATAGGTCTTACTTTAACTGGATAATAGTTTATTCTTTTTCTTCGGATAGCTTAACAGTCTCGTGTAACAACAATTTAATAGAAGAAAGTTCACCAGACTCAGTTGAAGAGTCATTATTTCTAACATGATCTAATTGGTCGGTAAGTCTTCCTATTTCACCTTTGTACTCTTTGAGTACCTTCTTAGAGGTTTCCTATTTACTATGCAGTTTTCTGTAATCGTCTAACAGTTCACTGAAAGCCTCTCCTAGTTGCTCAAAGGTGAAATCATCATAAGGATCAAATAGAGGATTAGTGATTACCTGATCGCAAGCCATCAAGCACACATTTGCCGCGTTATCTGATTGTTCATCTTCTGAGTCGTTGGCTTCATTTTCATGTCATATGCTTGTGTTGGCGTACTTTCTTGATGTAGATTTCTTTATATAGGCTATGTCATATTTGCTATTTTTCTTTGATGATGATGATGTTGGACAGTCTTTTTTCATGTGTCCTTTCTTCTTGCATCCGTAGCAAATAGGATCTTTCTTGTTGTTGTTGTTGTTGCTGTCTTTTGTTCTCCTGTTAAATCTTATAAACTTCTTGAACTTTTTTACCAGAAGAGATTGATCTTCAGAGTCGGAGTCGCTGTCATCAGAATCATCTTCGATGGTTCTTCTATGTTGAGCCTTGAGAGCGATCGTCTTCTCTGTCTTCTCCTTTGGTGTAGCATCTTCAAAGTCTTGAAGTTCTAACTCGTGAGTAAGTAGCTTACCCATGAGTGTTTCTAGAGACATTGTTGAGAGGTCGTTACTTTCAATGATTGCAGTAGCCCTTGGAATCCAGTTCTTTGTAAGGGCTCGTAGAAGTTTACGAATCTTCTCATAGTTACTGTAATCCTTGCCTAGTGAAGACAGAGGATTTATAATATCCAAGAATCTTGTAAACATCTGAGTGACTGATTCACTTGCCTTCATTTTGAATACCTCGTACTCCTGAGTAAGTCTGCTGATTTTTGACTCCTTGACTTGTGTTGTTCCTTCGTGGGTTACTTCGAGAAGTTTCCATACTTTGTTTGATGTTGTGCAAGTAGACTCCCTGTTGAATTCAGTTCTGTCTTAAGCACAAAATAAAGTATTAATAGCACGTGCGTCAAGACTGGCCTTTTTCTTTTCCTCCTTTGTATATTTTTCATGGGGTTTTTCAACTAAAACACCATCAACATTAATACGAGGTGGCTTTTTATAGCCATCAATAACTACAGACCATAAGTCAAAATCAAGAGATTTCAGAAAGAAACTCATACGTGTTTTTCAATAAGTGTAGTTTGTGCCGTCAAACAGTGGAGGTCTGTTTGTGGCTTGGCCATCATTTGTGAAATTCACAGTTGCCATGTGTAATGCTCTGATCTATATAAAAATTGAATATAACTGCAATTTTACCTTGCTTTACCTGTATAACCCGCTATGATACCAATTGTAGGAACGAAATCGTATAGCAGAATACTCTAGAGGGGGGTGAATATAGTAGGCAGCGAAATATTACTAATTAAAATTCTTGTTAGCAGTTAGATCACAAATATAAAAATAATCACAAAGTAAATGACAGAAATTAAAAGTTATCAGAAGGCAAACGCAAACACCGAGATTTATACTGGTTTTCCTCTTGTGAGGACTAGTCCAGTCGGAAGAACTCTAGCTTCTAGTTGAATCCACTATTGGAAAATCCTGCAAGTTTTCATACGAAGTCCTTGCAACTTCTTCAGACGCGAGCTTTGATATGAAGAACTTGACCAACTTCAATTGTGAAGAGTTGTATCATCTATCAAGCCTCTGATTACAATTGCTCTGAAACTTCTAGACCGTACCACACTGGCAAATCGACTAGAGGATTGTAACTGGCTTGGGATTTAAAAATGAAAGCTTTTTAGAACTCTTTGGAAGAATGTAAGCTTAAGAGGAGAAGAGATTGAAAGTGAATTGGTGATTTGAAATAATCGAAATACTTCTCTATTTATAGTTTTTCCAAAGACAGAACTCAGACAGAATTCGGGCAGAATTCGGACCGAACTCTTTGTAACAAATCGCAACTGAAGGAGGACCAAGTTCAAAAATCAAACGATCACTAACGTTCTACTTGGCCGAACTCTAGCCGAACTCTGGCCGAACTCGGGCCGAGTTCTGCTAGTGTTCTGCCAGTTCATTTTTGAGAAAAATTAATTTGGCTTTTTGAAAAGTCCTTCAGAAGCTTTTTGTAAAATGGATGTTTTTCAAAAACATAGATCATTTGTAAAAGAATAGGGTGGTTTTGAAAAACGATTTCGGATAGCCTATTTGCCAGTACGTGTCACCCTTATTTCCTATATTTCCAGTATTTTGTATTTATACTCGTATCTGGATTTTGGCATATATTTTTATTTTTCTCAACTTGTAGAATTTCGGTATTTCTCGTATTTTGGGTTTAGGTCTGGCTCGGTTTTAATTGGGATGGTTTGGTTTGGTTTGGTTTATTATGTATTGGAACACCTTAACCTACACTCCACCTTCAACACACCACAACTCTCCCTCTTTATAACTCCACCAACATTTTCTCTCTCCTCATATGTGAGCACCCTGAATTTCGGGTTAATTTTTTTCATTTTATTTTATTTTTCTGATTGATTGGTTTTGATTAATATTTTATTTTATTTATTTATCTGTAAGTGTACTCTTTCATGCCATTGATATTTGGAGTATCAGGGAAGTTCAACTCTGGAAATCTTCTTCACGAGTTTTAGAGTGGACACGATTACCTACATGACGGTATATGGTGTCCCACCCAAACTTGTTCCCTTGTACTCTTTCTACTTCGCCGAACTTTGGGTCAATTTACACCATTTGATTATTATTTATTTTCCCACTCTTTTCCTTGATTATTTTCAGCGCGTTACCATGACTTTTAATTTGGGAGCACAAGACCAGTCAGTTTCTTGAAACCAACTTCTCATGCTTGATCTACTCGAGATGCTCGTCACCCATGACCTTCGTGTCCCACTCAGACACGTCATTTTGTGCTCTATTTGACTCGCACAACTTTCCCGACGCGTGACCCGATTTTATTTCACTCCACGGCGTCACATTCATCTTCCAACTTGATTTGTGCGTCCCCTGTCGACCAAAACCTGTCCGCCCCAACTATGGACATGGCCCACTTTGAGCCTACTATCCGTCCGTCACTTGTGTCCCATTTATTGGAATCCACATGTGCTACTTATTTACTCATGATCATCGACGCCTATTTTTTAATTCAATTTCGCACAATGTCCAATTTTGATCCAATCCGGCTCCACCGAGTCCAGTCCAGCTCCATGATTTTCTCCATCATGACACCCTCGTATTTTTCTTGCCCAAAAATATTAGTACTCTTCTACATATTTTTCTATATTTAATAGAAATTTCTATTGAATTAATCTCCATTGGAAAGACCTATTTTTAGCTAATTTAATCCTAGCCTTTTGATTCACCTAAACAAATCCTCACCATTTATTCTCCCTCACAACTTTCCCCACAGCCTTGGCCAAGTGGCCGGCCCTAACATTTAGGGAGCCACCTTTTTCTCTCTCTCACTTATCCTCATTTCTCTCTCTCCCTTATTTAATGTTATCACTCTCTCTCTCTCTCTTCTTTCATTCCCACACCATTCAAACACAACTACAACAAAAACAACAGCAACACCTACACACACACCCGAGCCTCCTTCCTCCTCCTAACCGACCACCATGCACAGCAGCTACTCCCCGACCTTCGGCCTCCCCTGGCCGTGGCTCGCCGTCGGCCACCGCCGACCTCCTCCATCTCCTCCCATCCTCCTCCTTCTTTCCTCCTTCACACCATGCAACCACCACCAACCTTCACACCAAGCCGCAACCACCACCGTCACCATCCATTTCCGACGACCTCCACGAGCCACCAGCCCCTTTGGTCGTGCCGCCCTACGTCGCCGGGCTAGGCACGTGTGCGCGCAGCCCTCGCCGTGGCCAGGCGGCCTCCCCGCGCCACACAGCAGCTGCGGTGGCAGCATAGCCGCGCGCTCGCGCGCGTGCAGGCGGCCACCGCCGGTGCTGTCGCCGCCGAGGACGGCGTAGCCCACTCCTACATGGCCGGGCACACCCCTGGGGTAGGCCCCATGGCGGCCAACGTCCTCCGGGACGCGCCGTCGAGACGATTCGTGCGTTTTGAACGACGTTCCGTCGTGACGAGCTCGGAAACGACGCTGAAATTACGCCCCATCGTAGCGACTTCGTGCGCATTTTCCCGGAGATCCGACCGTTGGATCTGCGATGTCTTCGCTCCGTCGCAATCTTGGTATATCCACCTTTGCTCATGTCAATTTTCGTCCGTTAATTTTATCGTTTGATACATGAAAACCGGCCACCAAGTTGACCGTTTAAATTGTATTAAATTTGGACAGTTTTGCGGGACCAACTTCGTCAGCTTGTATCTCCTCCACCGCATCTCCGTTTGGCGTGCTACCAGTTCCTGTGCGAAGCTGGTATAACCCTCTTACTACCCGTCTAGTTTCGTTTCATTGTGAGCTTGTTTGATTGGTTGAATTCGACGCCAAAGTTGGCCGTCCGAATTCGTAATTTCCAACTTACAAAATTCTATTTTTGAACACGGGACTCCAGATTTCATTTCTGACACCACCATTAGACTTGTGGCGTCGTTCTGGCATATTTTCATATAAAATTTGTTAGATTTGGAGAACGTAGGCCCGGGCACGTTTTTCGGTGCAAAGCGGGTCCCACTTTCTGGGTCAACGGGACTTTTTGACGCCGGCTCATCGAAATCAAATTCCGGAGATATCGTTGAGTTCTTATCGTCATTCTGGACTCGTTGACATATAATTTGCTAGGTTTTGGTGGACATTGGATCTGGCACGTATTTCAGTGCAAGTCGGATACCAATATCTGGGTCAACGGGTCATTTTGAGATCGGCTCATCGGAATCCAATTCCGGAGATACCTTTGAGTTCGTATCATCATTCTGGACTCGTTGACAGGTAGTTTGCTAAGTTTTGAGAATTTTGGCTCCGGCACGCATTTCCGTGCAAACCGGAATTCCAAGTTCTGGTCAACGGGCCAAATGGAGATCGGGTCAACTGAATCCAATTCTGGAGATACCGTTGGGTTCGTATCGACATTCTGGTTTTGTGGACATATAATTTGTTATATTTTATAGACTTGTTTTTTTGCACATTTTTCGGTGCAAAACGGCTCCGATACGGACACCGTTTTGACCCGAAATTATCTTTTTGCCCTTGTGTCCAAATTGGACCATTGGGTAGGCTATCCTAGCTAATTTGACCATTCTGGACACGTTGGCGATGTTCATTTCATCGTCCGACAATGTTTGTTGATAATTTCTCTGAGTTTAACCTTTTTATAATTAATTAATAATTAATTCACATAATGTTCGTATTTCGGGATTAGTACAACGAAACTGAGATCAGTCAATTCTAGTGATCTCACATCGCTGAAATTGACAAGTTGGATACGTGGATCACTTATAATAAGATTATCAACCTTACCGATAATCTTCTTATCTCGATTTGCGTGCCGTAAGTTTCGACGTACAAATAACGAAGTACACTTTATAATTAGATTAGATTTACCCTGTTTGACCAGAGTTGACCAGTTGACCCAAAGTCAACTATAAGTCAACACTTGACCTAGTTTGACTAGATTATTGACCGGAGTCAACCTAGAGTTGTTTTGACTTAGAAGAACCTAGAATAATGTAGATTGATTATAGAGATTCATTTATTACAACTTGAACACCTTGTAACCTGTGTTGCTTTAAATAGGACTCTGTGGCTTCAGTGGGACCCCCCTATACTTATCAGCTGTTCAGGTTATCGAGGCGAGTACATTCTCTGATCATTTCATATCCTGCTTAGAATTATTTCCTGCAGTAGATTACTTTACTTGTACTATCACGTTGGTCACACGGATTGGTACTATATGGATCATTTCTTGAGATGTTATCCTTAGGGAGCATCGGGTACTCTATGTTCTGTGCGTTTCACTTTCATAGCGTATCATATGCTTCTTGGTTCTTTGATCACTTACGACATGTACCCTCATGATCGTAGAGTCTTCCTGGAATCTTATACTGTTGGGTTACCCCCAGAATTCCCATGTTTATGGGACTTACACTGTTGGGTTATCCCCAGAATCCCCATGTTTATGGGACTTACACTGTTGGGTTACACCAGAATCCCCATGTTTATGGGACTTACACTGTTGGGTTACCCCCAGAATCCCTATTTTTATGGGACTACTATGTATCACCTTCGGGGTCTACCACCCTTCAGGGGCTTATCACCTTCGGGGTCTATCACCTTCGGGGTCTGTTACATAGCATCATATAACATAACCTGGCTGGATCCTTGTGTATTGATCGGGGGTACGGGGGGAGTATTACATGTTCACATTGTACTCTGACTCACTAGTCACTGCTAGTTCCCTATGTATAGTAGATAATTCTATTACAGTTCTCTCTCTGTTTACATACTGCACTTCTTTCAGTTCCTGTATCTTACTTTACTGCATGATTATATTTTCTAACCTGTTATGAACTGTTGAGATGTAATGTGCTCGTTCCAGTCCTGACTGGACCTGTTGATAAATTTTACAGATAGCTTGGGGATTGCCTGCTAGCCTAGAGTAGACACAGTAGAGGTTGTTTAGGTAGTTATTCTTTTTGTCTGGAGCTGTATTTACTTTGTGGATTACTGTATTTGAGTTTTGAGATGTATTTCTGGGTTTATGTATCTTAGACACTTAGACTTCTATCTCCTGTATTTATTTTGGATTTCATGTTTATTCTATCTTTATCATGCTCTACCTTAGATGTGATTGAGATTGTATCTGCTATGTCACTCCCATTCGGGGAGTATAAACTGTTTAGTCTTATACTGTTAGATGCATTGAGACCTAGGACAGCGTTCTACCGTCGACACTGCGGCGTAGGCTGGGCGTTGTTACGTCCTCGTGCCCTAACTCTAGGGCGCAGGTCGTGACACATTTTTAGTGGTGGCCCATGCAGGTCGAGACTAAAGTGTAGTGGTATTCGAACTAGAGTACCACTACAGCCTGCACTAGGAATAGGATATATTTTGAAGGTACTCAATCACAGTTAGGAACCCTTGAGAGATTCCCGGGACGACCCTGGAGAATCTTATTTAACTTCGATTTGAAAACTATTTTTCCCTTGATTTGTTTTATCTTTATTTTCTGTTGTTGAATTTGATTTTAATGGATTATTGTTGAATTTGAGTTTGTATTTATTAATTTTGATGGATGATTGTCGAATTTTGAATTTTGATGATAGTTGTTGCATTCGAGTTTGTATTTTAATGGATTTTGTTCATTTTTGAATTTTGATGTTCGTTAATAAATTTGATTTGATTTTTGAGTATTCATTATTGATTAATTTAATTTTTGGCAAGATGAAATTATATGGGCTAGGTCATCTATGTTATGGAATCTAGTCTTCTATAGTCACATTAGCCAGCATGGTGAGGACATATAGTCTGACTCTGGATATATTTCTCGGGTGTGGGAATTTAAGGTTTTTGCAGCCAAGCTAGCGGCACCGCAAAAATGTTAAATACCATGATTCTAGAGATATGTGCATAAGTCAAGGGCTCTGTGATTATCGTAGCCTTGCTTACTAGTATGACGAGGATTTAGAGTACCATGATTTGGGATAGACGCATATGATTATCAGATTGCACCTTAAATATTTTTGAACATGTTTTCTCTACTTTTGTTCAGTCTTTCAAAAAAATTTATTATTTATTTGTTTTATCTAATTTCCTATTATTTAACTTAAGAGTATGTTTAGTTGTTTTATAAACCTTGTGTAAATTCTTGCTATGAGTTCTTCTTAATACAATGAATCGATGAATTTGCTAGACTTTATCTTGGATTTGATAATTTAACTCTGGATTTCAGAACGGTTCATTCTTTAAACAGATAAGCAAAACATATTTTATCGTTATTCTTTCTTGCTATTAATCTTGTATTAGATAATAATAAAACTGTCTTGATTTCGTCAATCGCCTGCTTGCAATCTTGGTAGGAATCTAAATGTTAGTCTTAACGTAGAATTATTTTTTTGGGACATGAGAATATGTATATGAATATATATAGCGGACACTTTACCTAACACGTATGCATACTACACTTGATTTTTCCACCTATCTGAATACCTATTGATATGTTGTTGATGTCCAAATTTTCATAACCAATATTTCTGGTTCTCTGCTTTTCTATGTTTAAATTCGTAATTTAAATATAAATTTCATGTTATTAGTTTTGTCTACATAACTGCACATGTATGTTATACGTAGGGTTTCAATTCAAAAATTTTGGTTGAAAATTTGTGTTTAAATTTGTCAAATTTAAGACTGTGTACATATTAACCTTAATGCTGAGTTTCCAAATGCTTAGTTCAAATTGCTGTTTTATTTCCTTAAATGGAACATTTGAGCTATATACCTTGTGGGAGGTAGGGATATAAATTTAGGTTTCATATTCTTACATGTTAGTTTGTGATAAACATTGAGTTGTTTTTTTAATGTTCAAATTTCTCCAAAATCCTGAAAACTAGTTACATGTTAACATTTTCACATTTGATTTCCAATGTTTAGTTCAATTTCAGATTTAACATGTAATATTAAACTGTATGCGTAGGTAAATGTATTGATAGTATGTTAGGGTTTCTTTTCTATCATGTTAGGATGTATTAGGACCATTGAGATTGGTTGTGATGTTTCAAACCCTAAAATCTGAGACCGCATTATGTTCATATTTTCCATGGTTTAAATGTTAGCTTGTTTTCAGATTTTATATGTAAATGTTGAACTAAAACTGGATTTGACCTTTCAATACTAAGCTATAACCCTGTACAAGGACACACACACACACCCTAACTTAGTATACACTGTCATGTAACCTAACCCTTCCCCTCTATGTTATGATTATATATCTATAAGGATATATATAGAGTTTATGCATACATGTTATAATATATATAAATACATAGCTAAGTCTCTACCTTTTCATATATATATGGTTAGCTATGCATGTTATGATTAAATAAGTTGCGTGTTGCGTGTTGTGGATTGTTTAACCAATATGCCATGATGAGTGCAACTTGATAGCCATTGTTTTAAAACCCAATTTCTCATATACACTTTCATGTATACTCACGTACACACACGCCTACTATCTAACCGTATGAACATGTCCCCATACACATGATGCTAGTTTTCTCTCTCTAACGCTCTCTCTGTATATATATTGTGATTGGATTTCAATGCAAGTGACTTTCAATTCTTCAACTTGTGATTTTGATTTTCTTGGGATAGTACTTTTTTTAGATGATTGGTAGTTACCTTCCTTTATTTTTTTATGAGCACCAGTTTTCATATGGGGTGGTAGACAACCTTATAGTTTTGATGGTTGTTGTTTCTGTATCTTTCTATTTTAGCACCCTGGATTGCTTGTGTGTTTGGATACCCGATGACCGCCTTGGTTAGTATGACTAGTATACCTAGATGAGACTTTCACTACCACCGTATGCCATAACCCTGGACGTTGTCCTTTTTGATGGTATGTTGTATTTAAGTTCTGGGACTTTTATCGTGGGGGTTTGACCTAGAGGGAGTATGGACATTTTAATTTCGAGGACGAAATTTTTATAAGGTAGGTAGGATGTGAGCACCCTAAATTTCGGGTTAATTTTTTTCATTTTATTTTATTTTTTCTGATTGATTGGTTTTGATTAATATTTTATTTTATTTATTTATCTGTAAGTGTACTCTTTCATGCCATTGATATTTGGAGTATCAGGGATGTTCAACTCTGGAAATCTTCTTCACGAGTTTTGGAGTGGACACGATTACCTTCATGACGGTATATAGTGTCCCACCCAAACTTGTTCCCTTGTACTCTTTCTGCTTCGCCGAACTTCGGGTCAATTTAGACCATTTGATTATTATTTATTTTTCCACTCTTTTCCTTGATCATTTTCAGCGCGTTACCATGACTTTTAATTTGGGAGCGCAAGACCAGTCAGTTTCTTGAAACCAACTTCTCATGCTTGATCTACTCGAGACGCTCGTCACCCATGACCTTCGTGTCCCACTCAGACATGTCATTTTGTGCTCCATTTGATTCGCACAACTTTCCCGACGCGTGACCCGATTTTATTTCACTCCACGGCGTCACATTCATCTTCCAACTTGATTTGTGGGTCCCTTGTCGACCAAAACCTGTCTGCCCCAACTATGGACATGGCCCACTTTGAGCCTACTATCCATTCGTCACTTGTGTTCCATTTATTGGAATCCCCATGTGCTACTTATTTACTCATGATCATCGACGCCTATTTTTTAATTCAATTTCGCACAATGTCCAGTTTTGATCCAATCCGGCTCCACCGAGTCCAGTCCAGCTCCATGATTTTCTCCATCATGACACCCTCGTATTTTTCTTGCCCAAAAATATTAGTACTCTTCTACATATTTTTCTATATTTAATAGAAATTTCTATTGAATTAATCTCCATTGGGAAGACCTATTTTTAGCTAATTTAATCCTAGCCTTTTGATTCACCTAAACAAATCCTCACCATTTATTCTCCCTCACAACTTTCCCCACAGCCTTGGCTAAGTGGCCGGCCCTAACATTTAGGGAGCCACATTTTTCTCTCTCTCACTTATCCTCATTTCTCTCTCTCCCTCATTTAATGTTATCACTCTCTCTCTCTTCTTTTATTCCCACACCATTCAAACACAACTACAACAACAACAACAGCAACACCTACACACACACCCGAGCCTCCTTCCTCCTCCTAACCGACCACCATGCACAGCAGCTACTCCCCGACCTCCGGCCTCCCCTGGCCGTGGCTCGCTGTCGGCCACCGCCGACCTCCTCCATCTCCTCCCATCCTCCTCCTTCTCTCCTCCTTCACACCATGCAACCACCACCAACCTTCACACCAAGCCGCAACCACCACCGTCACCATCCATTTCCGGCGACCTCTGCGAGCCACCAGCACCTTTGGCCGTGCCGCCCTACGTCGCCGGGCCAGGCACGTGCGCGTGCAGCCCTCACCGTGGCCAGGCGGCCTCCCCGCGCCACACAGCAGCTGCGGCGGCAGCATAGCCGCACGCTCGCGCGCGTGCAGGCGGCCACCGACGGCACTATCGCCGCCGAGGACGACGTAGCCCACTCCTACATGGCCGGGCGCAACCCTGGGGTAGGCCCCATGGCGGCCAACGTCCTCCGGGACGTGCCGAAGAGGTGATTCGTGCGTTTTGAACGACGTTCCGTCGTGACGAGCTCGGAAACGACGCTGAAATCGTGCCCCATCGTAGCGACTTCGCGCACGTTTTCCCGGAGATCCGACCGTTGGATCGACGATTTCTTCGCTCCGTCGCAATCTCGGTATATCCACCTTCGCTCATGTCAATTTTCGTCCGTTAATTTTATCGTTTGATACATGAAAACCGGCCACCAAGTTGACCGTTTAAATTGTATTAAATTTGGACAGTTTCGCGGGGCCAACTTGTCTGCTTGTATCTCCTCCACCGTAGCTCCGTTTGGCGTGCTACCAGTTCCTGTGCGAAGCTGGTATAACCCTTTTACTACCCGTCCAGTTTTGTTTCATTGTGAGCTTGTTTGATTGGTTGAATTCGACGCCAAAGTTGGCCGTCCGAATTCGTAATTTCCAACTTGTAAAATTCCATTTTTGAAAACGGGACTCCAGATTTCATTTCTGACACCACCATTAGACTTGTGGCATCGTTCTGGCATGTTTTCATATAAAATTTGTTAGATTTGGAGAACGAGGGCCCGGGCACGTTTTTCGGTGCAAAGCGGGTCCCACTTTCTGGGTCAACGGGACTTTTTGACGCCGGCTCATCGAAATCCAATTCCGGAGATACCGTTGAGTTCGTATCGTCATTCTGGACTCGTTGACATATAATTTGCTAGGTTTTGGTGGACATTGGGTCTGGCACGTATTTCGGTGCAAGTCGGATACCAATATCCGGGTCAACGGGTCATTTTGAGATCGGCTCATCGGAATCCAATTCCGGAGATACCGTTGAGTTCGTATCATCATTCTGGACTCGTTGACAGGTAGTTTGCTAAGTTTTGAGAACTTTGGCTCCGGCACGCATTTCCGTGCAAACCGGAATTCCAAGTTCTGGTCAACGGGCCAAATGGAGATTGGGTCAACGGAATCCAATTCTGAAGATACCGTTGGGTTCGTATCGACATTATGGTTTCGTGGACATATAATTTATTATATTTTATAGACTTGTTTTTTTGTACGTTTTTCGGTACAAAACGGCTCCGACACGGACACCGTTTTGACCTGAAATTACCTTTTTGCCCTTGTGTCCAAATTGGACCGTTGGGTAGGCTATCCTAGCTAATTTGACCATTCTGGACACGTTGGCGATGTTCATTTTATCGTCCGACAATGTTTGTTGAAAATTTCTCTGAGTTTAACCTTTTTATAATTAATTAATAATTAATTCACATAATGTTCGTATTTCGGGATTAGTACAACGAAACTGAGATCAATCAATTCCAGTGATCTCACATCACTGAAATTGACAAATTGGATACGTGGATCACTATAATAAGATTATCAACCTTACCGATAATCTTCTTATCTCGATTTACGTGCCGTAAGTTTCGACGTACAAATAACGAAGTACACTTTATAATTAGATTAGATTTACCCTGTTTGACCAGAGTTGACCAGTTGACCCAAAGTCAACTGTAAGTCAACACTTGACCTAGTTTGACTAGATTATTGACCGGAGTCAACCTAGAGTTATTTTGACTTAGAAGAACCTAGAATAATGTAGATTGATTATAGAGATTCATTTATTACAACTTGGACACCTTGTAACCTGTGTTGCTTTAAATAGGACTCTGTGGCTTCAGTGGGACCTCCCTATACTTATCAGCTGTTCAGGTTATCGAGGCGAGTACATTCTCTGATCATTTCATATCCTACTTAGAATTATTTCCTGCAGTAGATTACTTTACTTGTACTGTCACGTTGGTCACACGGATTGGTACTATATGGATCCTTTCTTGAGATATTATCCTTAGGGAGCATCGGGTACTCTATGTTCTGTGCGTTTCACTTTCATAGCATATTATATGCTTCTTGGTTCTTTGATCACTTACGACATGTACCCTCATGATCGTAGAGTCTTCCTGGAATCTTACACTGTTGGATTATCCCCAGAATCTCCATGTTTATGGGACTTACACTGTTGGGTTACCCCCAGAATCCCCATGTTTATGGGACTTACACTGTTGGGTTACCCCAGAATTCCCATGTTTATGGGACTTACACTGTTGGGTTACCCCCCGAATCCCTATTTTTATGGGACTACTATGTATCACCTTCGGGGTCTACCACCCTTCGGGGGCTTATCACCTTCGGGGTCTATCACCTTCGGGGTCTGTTACATAGCATCATATAATATAACCTGGCTGGATCCTTGTGTATTGATCGGGGGTACGGGGGGAGTATTACATGTTCATATTGTACTCTGACTCACTAGTCACTGCTAGTTCCCTATGTATAGTAGATATTTCTATTACAGTTCTCTCTCTGTTTACATACTGCACTTCTTTCAGTAACTGTATCTTACTTTACTGCATGATTATATTTTCTAACCTGTTATGAACTGTTGAGATGTAATGTGCTCGTTCCATTCCTGACTGGACCTGTTGATAAATTTTACAGATAGCTTGGGAATTGCCCGCTAGCCTAGAGGAGACACAGTAGAGGTTGTTTAGGTAGTTATTCTTTTTGTCTGGAGCTGTATTTACTTTGTAGATTACTGTATTTGAGTTTTGAGATGTATTTCTGGGTTTATGTATCTTAGACACTTAGACTTCTATCTCCTGTATTTATTTTGGATTTCATGTTTATTCTATCTTTATCATGCTCTACCTTAGATGTGATTGAGATTGTATCTGTTATGTCACCCCCATTCGGGGAGTATAAACTGTTTAGTCTTATACTGTTAGATGCATTGAGACCTAGGACAGCGTTCTACCACCGACACTGCGGCGTAGGCTGGGCGTTGTTACGTCCTTGTGCCCTAACTCTAGGGCGCGGGTCGTGACAGCATAATCACCATTTATTTTCTTTTTTCTTCTTCTTCTCCTTCCTCTACACAACTCTCCCAACCCTAGGCAAGTGCACCTTGCCACCACATGAGAACCCTCTTTTATTTGTCCATTTGCTAGTTTAGGACATGGTGATCAACTTTAGAACTTGGTATTTTGTGATTTGGAGTCTCCATTGCTCTAGATCTAGGTTTTCCTATTTTTGGATTTTGCATGGTTTGAGCTACTTTGGTTGGATTTTCTTGGGTTTTGATGTTTCCATGTAGTTTCACCGAAGTTGGAGCTTTGGAAATTCGGATTTGGAGTTCGGATGGCCAAGTTGTGAGCTTTTGAAGCTTTGGGTTCAGCCATGGTGTTCTTGCTGTCTGGAGAAGACAGTGAGCAGTGTGCAGAGCTATTTAGCTTACGCACCCTGAGCTACGTGCGCTCTTTAGCGCTACGTACGCAGGCTTGAGTACGCTTCCTGTTGGAAGCGTGTCTCCTTGAGTGTGCGTGACTTTTACGTACACTGCTCCCTTGAGTGTGCGTGACTTTTCACGTACACTGCTCCCCTGAGTGTGCGTGACTTTCACGTACACTGCTCCCTTGATTGTGCGTGACTTTTCATGTACACTGCTCCCTTGAGTGTACGTGACTTTTCACGTACACTGCTCCCCTGAGCGTGCGTGACTTTTCACGTACACTGCTCCCCTGAGCGTGCGTGACTTTTCACGTACACTGCTCCCCTTAGCGTGTGTGACTTTTCACGTACACTGCTCCCTTGAGCGTGCGTGACTTTTCACCTACGCTGCTCCCTATAGCGTGCGTGACTTTTCACCTACGCTGCTCTCAGTGTGCATGACTTTTCACATGCGCTGCTCTCTCAGCGTGCATGACTTTTCACCTACGCTGCTCCATGTAGCGTGCGTGACTTTTCACCTACGCTGCTCTCAGCGTGCGTGACTTTTCACCTACGCTGCTCTCTCTGTAGCGTGCGTGACTTTTCACCTACGCTGCTCTCTCAGCGTGCGTGACTTTTCACCTACGCTGCTCCCCTGACCCCTTGCTTAACCCATTGGCTCTTGGAGTTTTGGTCTTATTTCTTTAAGCTTGGCTTTTCTATAGCCCTATATATTGATATTTTATTAGATATTTTACGCCCATTTTATATCCTTACGCCTTTTGTCATGAACTTGATTTTACTTAATATGTTTGGAATGACTATTGTACATGGCATGGTATGACAAGAAACTAGCATAACACGACAGTGACCCGTAGTGGTGCACTCCTGACATGATAGTGGCCCTTCGTGGCGCACTCCTGACAAGTACCCTGACATGATTTATCTTGATAAATTAACTTGACCTGTCTTGACACCGTGGTGGTTCTTTCTTGCTTGCTTGTTAAATCCACTTGTCCTGTCTTGCATCATGTCTAGGATGGGACTCCTGAGTACCACGGTCAGGAGTACCTACTAAAATGGATTAAGGTTAATAACTAGAATAACACAGTAGTCATGAAGAGATGACACAGCTACAGGCAATCCCGTTACCTGGGCGCTCTTGGGATCTGTAGCCTGCCGTCGAGTAGGGCACATTTCTAGCACACCGTCGCGTGTTGCACCCTCTAAGTCACCTAAGGGTACATTTGTCTCTTGGACGATGTACCCACCTGAATTCAACCCCTAATTTTCGTCCTGGATAACCTGGATGGTCTGCAGGGCTTGTGGCTGTGGAACAATCTCACTGCATCTTATTAGTAATTAGGCCAGTGATAACCCTAGTTAGTTAAAGTAGTAAGCCGTAGTGTCTGCTTGGCCGTGATTGATTGAATGAGGTATAACCAGTCTAGCCATGTCTTGATTCAATACAAGATTGCTCCCTGTCTTGATTTCTTGTATTATTATCTTGCCGATAAATGGTGGGAAACCAAGTTCTGTTCAGATGAAGGGTTACAACCCCGGTCCTTGTTTGGTTTACGGGTTGTAACCTGGCTATCGGAATAGTCCCATGGTTATCTCGTCGTATATCACCCTGCCATGTCTTCATAAATTTCTAGTTTTAAATATTATATCTTTATGTGTTAATGCTGGCTTTTGTTCTTATTTCGTGGCCCCCTTGTGGCACTTGCTCTTTCTGGGGTTGACCTAGCTGGTTTTGTGTGGCCAGATTTCGGAGCAGCTCCCGAGGATCTACCAATCTTCCAGTCCAATGGTGGCGACTAGAAGGAACCCGGGCTACGAGTGGGTTTTCTATTTTGTTTCGCTCACTCTATTATAAATTTATTCTTTTGAGGCGTTTAGCCGACGAGCACCTGTTAGCTCGATGCACTTTTACTTACTGTCTGCCTACGGGCTGTAAACATGATTAACAAATCCTAGGGTTGATCATGTATGACCTAACTCTTGCTAGTCCTAACATTTTATAATGACTAGCTTCATGATCAGCTGAATATGTGATATTTGGGACGCCTTATTATTGTATATTTAATGATCATACATCTTGCGACTTTACTTACTTGCTTATGATTGAGACATTAGGCTTGTTCATGACCATAAGAGACTGTTGGCTTGTAGTAAACCCTCATATTTCTAGACAGCCGTGACCGTATATCGAGATGGTTTCCATTTTAATATATGTAGCTGGCTGTGTCTGCCCCCCGCTCTCCAGTATTCTGGTTCTGGGGCGTGACAGTACGACTCGGTGTACAATGTATTCCTAGACTCAATAAAATAAAAAATTACATTGCTTAAAGGAAATACATTCTGAATAGTAAACGGCTTCAGTCTTGAACATAGTAGATATCCATCGTTGAGCAGTGTCCAAAACGTCGTAGGTAAACATCTGAATTGACTTGCATTTATATCGAGACAGAGTTTGATCAATTATTAAAATCAGGTTTGACCAAGACCAATGGGCCAACAATCTCCCCCATTTTGATAATTGACAAACCTTGCCGATATAACATCTGAGTATGGATCAATTCAAAAATGTATCAAAAGAAATTGTTCATAACCTGTATGCATGAAGATGTTAGATCTATTTCTTCCCCGTTGTCACTTAGCAAAATAATTGCAAAAGAGAAAACTCCCCCGCAAAAAATGCATAAGTAACAAATAGTGAAGAAACACACAAAAATATATAAAACATTCATCACAGGCATGGTAGAAACAGTTAAAAAGATATTGTATAAACAACACAGGCATGTTATTTATCACAGGCAGTTTTAATATGAAGCAGAAAGAGAGATAATGCTAGAATAAAACTGAAACAAATAAAGTGCTGAATAATAAACTAATATGAAAGTACTGATAAAATCTTGGAATGTCGGAGCATTTCCAAGTAAACATAAGACAAAATATCAGTCTCAATAATCATAACATCTCAAAAGTCATCATCCTCATCATCATCGTAAGCGGCTGCAGCGCCAGCATGTCCTGATGTACCAGCTCCAGAAGTATGAGGAGTGGCACTAGTAGTACGATACCAATCGTAAGCATTCCCTGGCTGGAATAGAGAGTGGACCGCCTCATCATCAATGCGGTAGCCAGAAACAGAAGGGTCTCGAGGTAGAGAGCTAGCAGAGTGACCCGTCTGCACAAATCTCAGATCGACAAAGGAGCTGGCAAAAGCCTGGAACCGAGTCACGTCACAGAACTCATGTTCCCTGAAAGTCTCAACATAAAAGGACTGCAGATCTGATAGGTATTGATGAATACCCTCAAATGTCATAGGGTAAGAATGAGGAGAAGCAGGTGCAGTGGGAGTAGGTGCAGGAGGAGCAGGTGCAGTAGGTGGAGGAACAGTGGCAATGATGTGACGAAATTGTTTGAGGAACTTGGGTTCAGGGTCAACAGCACAAGTAGATAGTTCAATGTCAAATCTCTGAAAGTTGCGTGGGATGATCATCGCATAAGAGAGGTTGCGGTCTCTTCCGCGACATCTACCCATCATCTGAATAATAGTCTTAGGGGCAGAAAAAGGAATCCCCTTGAGAATATGATAGAGAGCAGAAAGCTCAAGTGCAGTAACATCATCTTTGGAAGTAGATTTTGGAAGTAAAGTGGAATAGATGATGAGATGTAATTCGTAGTTAAACAAGTTCAAGTTATTAGCCTTGAACTTTCCAGGACGAGCACGTGCGGGCGCATAAAGCTCATTCTTGAAACTAACGAGAGTCGTACCATCGGGGAAATCAAAATCAGTGATGTCATCGAGTGGGGCACCTTCGTTTGGAATACCAAGGATTTTCGCTAACGTGTCATCAGTGAATTCGATATCGATCCCTCCGACACGTGTTCTCGCAGTAAAAGTATCTAATACGAAATTACAATAAAATAATCTAATGGCATTAGTAGCAATAGGAAATTGTAAGGTAACAAAGTTTTGTAACCCTAATGCCTCAAAGTAAGGGCGGTGGTCAGGAAAGACAGTCCATTTAATCGGTAATCCGGTGCAAATAGTACGCATAATAAAATCGGTATACCACAATAAAGCTTGGTCGGAAGTTTTAAAGTAAAACTCGTCCGATGCACTGTCGTCCGATTGGACCGGAGAAAAGAGGCAATCCGTATGCGGTTCTGAAGACGATGCCACTTCACTGGCATTGGTCTTCTTCCTCTTGAAAGGATTGAACTTAGGCATTCTTTCCTAAAATTTTAGAAACCCTAAGAATTGAAAAGTGGAGGAGACAAGAAATTATACCTTCCAAGAATTGGATATGTTGTTGAGGACGAAATTCTTCGCACGAATCCAAAGTTTCGACGAAGATCTCCGCACGGATTGGAAGAACAAGGGTAGAGAAGAGCTAGGGTTTGGAGGCACGGCTGCTGCTGTTTGAGGATGTTTGGAAGAATGAAGAAGATGGGGGCCTCGGGTTTTGGCTGGTACATATATATACCCAGCCGAACTCTGGCCGAATTCGCCAAGGGTTGCCTGGCTATATATATATATCAAAAATAATAATGATGGGGCCACATCTTTTTCATTAATATGTTTCAAATTTTTAATTCAGAGTTTAGTAATTTTAAATCTCAAAATAATATAATTAATATCAATTTATAAATTAATATTCTTTACTCAGTATTTGTCTCAGATTAGCTGTAGGAGTACTGTCCCAGCTAACGGATGTTCACCAGGGAACTCTTAAATACCGCTTCGCTTCGACCGTAGTCATGGTGACAGACAGACTCTTTTTAGGCTTGTCTCGAAAACAGTTATCGAGTATCGAATAAATAGTTAATAAAATAAAATTAATTAATATTATTGACATCTAAAATGTCTAATTCTCGACGTAAATAATTGAAACGATCTTCCGCTAGAGGTTTTGTGAGTATGTCAGCTAATTGATTCTGTGTGTCTATGTATACAAGGTCTATATCTCCATTTTGTTGATGATCTCTAAGAAAGTGATGTCTAATCTCGATATGTTTAGTACGAGAGTGACATACTGGATTTTTAGTTAAATTAATAGAACTAGTGTTGTCACAGAAAATGAGTATGTGTGTAAAATGCAATCCATAGTCTTCTAATGTTTGTTTCATCCACAAAATTTGTGCACAACAACGTCCTACGGCGATATACTCAACCTCGGTTGTTGATAATGCAATAGAATTTTGCTTTTTACTAAACCAAGAGACTAAAGCTTTTCCTAGGAAATAACATGTGCCGCTGGTGCTTTTTTTATCTACTTTGCATCCAGCAAAATCAGCATCAGAATAACTGGTTAGGTCAAATGACGTGGTTTTGGGATACCATAAGCCGACAGAAGAAGTGCCTTTAAGGTATCGAAAGTGTAGAAGCATGGAATTTCAGGAACAGAAATCCTATGCGCCTAAACATTACATGCGCCAGGAAGCTCAGATGAAGTACTTGGCACAGCAAACAGCAAAAATATAGACATTAAAAGAAGATTTTTATTTCATATAAAAGTCTATTACTTGTCTAAAAAAGGTTGTACGAAGGAGAACTTCTACAAAAAGAAAAGACCCTAAGTCTACAGCCAGGCGCAGCAACCGCCATGCGCTCTCAAACAGGTGCATCTCTTCGGCGTCTCAGTCAGGCGCATCTTTTTGGCGTCTCAGTCAGACGCATCTCTTCGACGTCTCAGTCAGGCGCATCTCTTCGGCATCTCAGCCAGGCGCATCTCTTCAAGAGTCTCAGTTATGTGCATCATGAAGTCTCAGCATATGCGCCTTCGACTAATGAAGCATTTATTGAGCAGAACCAGGGTGGCCAATCAACCCCCTAGCTGGAAGAGGAGAGCACCGCAAATCTGCAGCTAAAGGAGCAGCTTTCAACACAACCAGAATGGGCAACACCTACTCTAGCAGGAGGAGGAGCTCTCCCAAAGCCCAAGGAAGATGATCGGAGCACCGTAATTCCGATCTGCAGCTCTTCCAGCATAACGGAGACGAGGCTCGAGCATCTCGATCTTTGGGTGCAACAGACACCTTCCGCCTGCCTCAGAAGCTCTCGACCCGAACTTTTGGATGTAACAGTCACCTTCACCAGTGCATAAATGAAGATAAGTCGTCGCATCTTCACCCTCGGGAGCATCTCGTCAACAGAATGTGCTCGAACAAACAGGTTCATTCGGGAGGACGTAAGAGAACGAAAAGCAAACTCTCTCCTTGCCACTATTTATAGGCTGGGCAAATCAAACCCATGCACCAAGTGGCTGGCTCTCCGAATCCCGTACAATGAATTTGCATTAAAGGTGATGAACCTGACGCTTCGAATTCAGCCAAGTCAAAAATGGCTATTTAAAGCACTCGAAGAACGTAACAGTCGGACCAATAAAGATGTGTCATACAAACGGATGCGCCGGTCAGACCGCGCATCATACAGACGCGCCCATCAGCACCAAGCGCCTCATAAGGATGCGCCCCACGCGCCCCTATGTGCCTAGTGGAACGCAGATCGACGTGTCCACTCAACAGCCCATCACCCGTCAAAGAACATTAAATGCTGAAGACTGACACGACAGCAGCCAGTCCCCGAGGACTGAACAGTTGACAGTTTTTTCAGAAAATGAAGCGTCACTGACGTCAGCATCATCATTACTTTCCTTCGGCGGTTACAAGCCACGTGGCCGCCCAACCATTTCGCATGCGCCTCCGCAGCCATGTGCCCAAATCTCTGCATGCGCCTCAAAAGCCATGCGCCTCAGACTTTTCTCTGATCCCTAAAGACAGAAGTCAAGTCACTACTGAAGCCCCGCATGTGCCTCAAAAGACATGCGCCCAGACTGGTGCGTAACTCCTAAAGGTTAAAAACCAAAGTCTCCTCATGCGCCCAATCCTAGGCACATCCTATCAGATCACTCTCCACCAAATTTGAGATCTTTGAGCCATGGACCTACGACACGTGTCCTTTGACTCGATTCAGCCTATGAAGGGGTGCTAATCACCCAAGATCTCATCAACTGAAAGATCCTCTCCATTGCTACATGTCAGCTCGGCCGCAGCCCACAAAGGCAACACGAAGGGTTCAACTCCTCAATCAGAGTGCATCGTCCATGCGCCTCCATCAGCAATCACCACGTGGCATCCCCACAAACCGGCGCATCCTACATATGCGCACATAAGCAGCCAGCCTGCAAACTATAAATAGAGGGATTATTTCCTTCTTTCATACCCACGAACACACAGAGAGACATACCGACAGACAGAGACCTACACACAGTGAGAGAGGCAGATACAGACACTCAACATCTTCTTCCTTTCTGCAAGCTCCAGCACCCAGAGCAACTCAGACCTTCAGAGAACCGAAAACCGTCGTCAGATCGTCAATGGAGTCAACGCATTACCACTCGCTCCATCGACACAGGACCCAGATAAACAAAAGTGTTCTCCTAGGACTACATCTAAGTCCTACATTGTAACACTGTTCTGTTTGTAATTAAAATTTATAATCAAAAGATTTTAATGGCAAACAAGCTGACAACTCTGCTGGGGACCTCTTTCTCCTCCACCGAGAAAGCTGTGTCACAATCCGACGACGTGAAGGTAGGCTCCTTCCACAAGACGCTGGTCGTACGCCTCAATCAACAGGCGTATAAGGAGTTCATCTCTGAAGACAGTGCATGTCCTTCGAAGCGGCTGCCAAAGCCGAAGAAGACTCACCAAGTCTGGGTGCACAAGGTCGAGGCCCCTAGCACCACTACTGAAGGAGATGTGCCGACGCAGTCCACCCTTCTCGGTGACAACCTCAGCAGCCAGGATGCATCCACCGGTGCAGCGCATCTCTCGAGAAAGCATGGTGCTGACCACATTCCCCAGCCATCTCTCTCTCAGACGAGGAAGATGCGTCGACGGAGCAGGGGCACAGCTAATGCCCTGCGTATCACCTCTGATGCGCCACAGAAGGCCTGTGTCTTTGACAGACTCACTCGGTGTCGTAGCAAGGAGAATTTGGACTCTGAGTACTATGCACCCTAGCGGGCTGGTACGAAGAAGTCCAAGGCAGCACGGGCTATGCGCCTCAAACGTGATATGCCGACAGCAAACCAGAAGCATGCGCTCACAATCATGCGCGCTGCTGATGGTAAGCTGTATAAGGTCGACTCGGGTGCTTCTGTGCCAGAAACGAGCCGACCTTCAAAGTCCTTGTCTCACTTGGGCACATCTGTTTGTAGAAGCATGGAAAGGAATAAAGAAAGATCTATGCGGCCAGGGAGCCCCATGCGGCTCAGAGAGTTCATACGGCTCAAAGATCCATGCGGGTCAAGCGTCTATGCGGCTTAAACAAGTTCTATGCGGCTCAGAGAGGAGATACGTGGCCTGCAAACAGCTCTTCCCTTCGTCCTTTACTGCATTAAATGCATTGACGGCTGACAGCTCTGACACGTGACAGCCCTGACACAAAAATACAATTATGACTCCGTCATAATGGCAGACTCCTAGGGAAAGTAAGGAAATCTCTGACATGATCCTCAGAGATCTAGAAACTGTCATGCGGCCTTGACGCGTGGACAGTCGCATGCGGCTCAAGTAGAGACCACCCCATACGGCTCAGGCTGAAGCTGCCCCATACGGCTCACGAAGACTATCCCCATGCGGCTCACGAGGAATATCTTCATGCGGTTCACGAAGAAAGCACCCATCATGCTGTCACCTACACTCATGCGGCACAGATCATCACCATGCGATTCAAATGTTCAGGGGGGCCACTCTCAAGCAGCCTTGACACATGGCCAGCCTTATGCGGCTCAATGAGGAGCAACCTTCCTACGGCTCAGATTTCTGCAGTAGCTCGTGGTTCAGACACGTGGCATGATAGCGGGGCACGTGGAATCAAATTGATCAAAATCCCTCAACAAATCCCAATAAAATATTAGGA
This sequence comes from Iris pallida, assembly GCA_029216955.1. Classification (NCBI taxonomy): domain Eukaryota; kingdom Viridiplantae; phylum Streptophyta; class Magnoliopsida; order Asparagales; family Iridaceae; genus Iris; species Iris pallida. The sequence goes on along the minus strand of JANAVB010026000.1, from coordinate 16,614,361 downwards.
TCAAATCAGATCATTTGCAATCAAGCAAATTAATGACACGTGTCGGGAAATCCAAGGTTGGCATGACAAATCAGGAGGATTTATGTCAATCATCATTAATTACCCACAAAAGATTTGATGTAATCACATTTATTGCTCAAATCTCGTATATTCAAGATGAACGGCCCAGATCCAGTGATCCCTAGCCGCCGACTTTTAAGAATGGGCAATCATTGCAAACCCTAATGATGCCCCCCACTCTTATAAATAGTAAGATGCCATTCCATTGCGAGAGATACACATACAGAGAGAGAGGAGAATCTCAGATAAAAAAAAGAGAAACAGAGAGCTAGAGAGAGGAGAGCATTTCTTCATCAACGTTGAGCAGTTCTTCTACAGAGCCAAGGCTGCACCCGATCGTCCAAGGAGTAAGACAGAGCTGTCGTCACTTTTCCGAGCCTCTACCGTCACCCCCCAAAATCTAAAATAAACAATTGTACTTAGATTGTTGTACCTAGGTTTTCGTCCCTAGGCTTTCTTTGTACAAGCGAGTTTGTATTATGAGTCTAAGTTCAGTCCTCCGATAATTGTTCTGTTCTTTTACAATCAATGACAAACACGATGATGACTCTACTGGGGACAAACTTCTCTACGGCTGAGGAGTTGGTGATGCAATCGGATGCAGCTAAACTTGGCTCCACGCAACAGAAGATGGTCGTCCGCTTCGACCAACAGGCGTTTGAAGAAATGCCCTCTGAGGGAAGCGTTGGCCCGGTCCAGAAGTGAACCCGCACAAAGAAAGCTCGCAGCGAGTGGAGGCCAAAATCATTTGCTCCTCCCCAAGCTCTGGACGGAGTACTCTCTGCTACCGAAGACGGCGAAGGCGACTCTCATACGGTTCCACTTCAAGCCGTAGAGGACTCTGTTGTCCCCAAGTCCGACAGAGGAAAGCACTACGATGCTGGACTTGCAGGGACAAAGAGTGATTCTATGCACCCCAAGAAAAAGTCGAACACTCATATGGCCAAGTCTGCCAACCGCATGGAGGATGCTCATGCGGCTGAAACTGCTAGCCGCATGAAGGAGGTCTATGCGGCCAGATCATCCAGCCGCATGAAGAAAACTCATGCGGCCGAGACTTCCAGCCGTATAAAGAAAGTCGAAGCGGCCACAACTGCTAGCCGCATGAAGATTATTGATGCCAGCCGCATGACGCCTAATCCATGCGGCTCCGTCTTCAACCGTCTCTCCTATGGTCCTGATCTCTTGCACTCCCAAGAAGACATGTCTGACTCTCTCCAGCATCACTTAGACTCTTCCTACTATGTTTCCTTACGCACTAGAGCGAAGAAGTCTAGGGCAGTGCGAGCTTGGCAAGCTCGATCCGCTGATCCGACCTCTGACCATCCGAGCGTCCCGCATACTGTTATGCGGGCCTCAGATGGAAAGTTGTACAGAACCACTCGAGTCCAGCCCCCGGCGGCAAACGGACAAAGAGGTTCGTAAAAGTCTCCCAAAATCCAGGGAGTGAACATGGTCGATCCAGACCCATCTGACTTGCGTGAGGCCATCCTCCACAAACGCAAGGAAAGAGAAGGTGCATCGGGGTGCGAAGAGTCCTCCTACGGACGTCACTGTACCCAAGTCATCGTCAACTGCTGTTGCAACAATACGACGATACGAAAAGATCGACAGTCCATCTTCCAAAGACTGCAACAACCATGTTCAGAGGATGAGTCACTTCCCGTCGTCTCCTGCAACTCTGCTCAGAAAATACCCGCTGATGGGAGAGGGAAGAAGACAAATGTTCCCAGCCCGAAGATTTCAACCACTATGACTAAGAGACTGTCGTCTAAGCGGGTGCCCACCACCGGAGTTTTCCAAGGCACTCGTTCTAAGACAAAATTTGCTACAGTGGAAGATTCGTCGTCCACACCACTGGGGGTTGCTGGAACTGGGGGTAGCACTCCTCCGAACATCCACGATAATCCGATGTTCCAAGGAGATGAACCCGAGGAAATAACTCTCCCATCAGATACAGCAAGGGCCGACATCCCCAAGGACGTCCACAACTCCCAAGACGAGGCGAACTCGGAAACTGGGGGTACTGTTCCTTCTGAGTCTGAACCAGAGGAAGACATTCCCACATACCCCGATAATTTCTCATTACAGGGGTATAACTCGGAAGACACGTCCTCCACCGTGCCATCCATCTCTCATCACGTAAGGACGGTGTTCATGACAGACAGCAACCAAGGCGGTTCCAGTGATCGCCAACGAATCGACACTCCGTAGGCCATACTGTATGCCTTGGTCAAGTCTGTAGACGAGATCAAAGCAGCCCTTCCAACTCTGCAAGGAGGGACGCCTGGCCAAACAAGCATGGGTCTCGCGGTCAATGCAGACTCGAATTCAGCGACACCAAATCCGGGCAATAATGCTCCTGAAGTAACGGCCCCCACCGCTGTGGATGAGGTCCGAGAAGCGAGAAGAGAGGTCCAGGAGCTCCGAGCCATGTTTCACGCTCGAGAAAACTCTCAAGACCTCAGAATACGGCAACCGTACCCTGGTGCATGGAGGGATGTCCCCTTCCCGCCAAGATATAAGCCGTTCAACATCAACCCGTATAATGGCAAGACCTCCGCAAGTCGGCACATCACTTACTTCGAGGTCACCACCGACCATCTGCCCCACGACGATGCCATCCTTACACGATTATTCATTGGGGCATTGGAAGGAGTCGCCTTCGACTGGTATCGCAACCTGCCAGACAACTAAATCCACTCCTTCGCCGGCTTCAAGCACATATTCTTGGAGAGATTCTACGAAGTAGGGCAGGACATCACAATGTCCACCCTCATGGACGTCGTCCAAAGGAAGAAAGAGATGATAAGGAACTATATCGAGCGGTTTCGCCAAACCTCAATGAAGTTGCCCTCTGGAAATCCGGATTCCTCCTTGATTGAAATTTGTCAAAAGAGATTGCTCCCAACAATCAGTCTCTGGACGGGCGAAAGTCAATTTAAGGACTGGAAGACATTTATCATCAGTGCCACAAGCGCCGAAGAACGATTGAAGAAGGCTCGCCAACTGGGATTACACATCTCAGAGGGAGAGGACAAGGGCAGGTGTCCCAACGCCAACACCAACAATGGGGGTAGCTCTACCAACAATCGGGACAACAAGGGTAAGTAGGCTATGGTGGCCGACACAGCCCAGAAATCTAAGTCAAAACAGAGAGACGAGCAATGGCCACAAATGACCTACTCCTTCGAAGACGGCCACGTCAAGCCCATCTTGGACATGCTCATACAAAAAGACAGAATTCAGCTTCCTCCACCAAGACGGGAACCTCGACCGGTAGAAATGGAGAACCCAAAGTACTGCCATTACCACCGCTACGTCCACCATGCTATGCACGACTGCTACCAACTAAAATGGTACATCCAAAATCTCATCGGTTCGAACGCTCTGGCCATCGATTTTTAGGAGGTAACTGTGGCAGCCAATATGGTGTCAGTACAATTTGGCAGCTTTCCTCCAACAGAAACTCAAGACGGTGTGGTCCCCATCCCTCTGGCGACAATGGAGATTACTAATCTTCTACCTCCCCGAGATCAGGCTGCTGGTCTAGTGCCCCTCACCACATCACGAGGGGAGGTCATGTGGGTCCATCCAGACTTGGTATCTGAAGTGACTCAGTCCACACCATCTTCCATTCACAAGAAGAAAAGTGGAAAAGTCAGATCCTGTCGCACAGTCTCGGCAGATATCGAAACAGTCAAGGCTGTCGTTACCCGATTTGGGGCACAGGCCCAACCCGTTGCTGAAAACTCAACTAAAGATCATCAGCCAGCTACTGCTGACGCTCCAGGACCTTCTCAGCCTCCGACGACTGACAAGCCTATGCCGAAGGAGACTCGTTTTGACAAATCCCTCCGAAAAGAGACACCTCAAGGGTTGGAAAGGCCCTACAACTTCGACATCTTGGCGCAGTTGGCCAATACACCGGCCAAATTATCATTATATGAACTCCTGAGGCTCTCAAAGGATGTTCGCGTAGCTTTGAGCGATGCACTCCAAAATGCTGACGTGTACCTGGCTCAGGTCAACCTTATGGGAGAAAGCCCGCCTGTAGATCTCCAAGACAGCGCTTGCACAGGAGCGATGCCCAATATCATCTTCAATCCACAGGACATGCTCATCAAAACCAATCTGCATGATCGTCCGTTATACTACACCGGATACATCGGGGACGTAAAGGTGGACCAGATGCACATTGATCCTGGTTCTTCCATAAGCATCATCCCGAAGGGTCTGCTACATCATCTCCGCATTCCTATGCATCGCCTAACACCAACAAGCACCGCCATTAGCGGTTTTAATTCGGGCAGGAGCTACCCAATTGGGAAGATTCGTTTGAAGTGCCAAATCGGTGATCTCCAGTCAGAAGTGACTTGTTACATCATAGATGCGGACACTTCTTACAACATCCTCCTGGAGTACCCTTGGATACACGATTATATGATCGTGCCGTCCATGCTGCATCAGTGCTTCAAATATGTCGACAAACACGGCTTTGTGAGGACATAATTTGTCGACATCGATCCCTTCAAAGGAGTCGAGTCCTACTACTCGGATTCCTGCCTGTACGAGAAGTCGAAGAGGCACCTGGATGAAGATATACAGGCTCGAACAGAGATGGCCTTAGGATCAGAAAAACCTCTGACGATCCACCTTCAAGCTCACAAACATGGCCGATCTACACCCCTTACAGCCGCTCTGCATAAGGATACGATCAGCCTCTCGGCACAAGAAGGGCAAATGATAATCCGGCTGCCATGGTCCGGCCAAGCACCGAGACCCACAACGGAGCCACTGACAATCAGGTTACCGAAAGTCGGCCAGCCACAAGCAGAGAAGTTCAACCCCTCTGACAAGCCAATGACGATTCGTCTTCCCAAGAAGAATCGTCACACCAATGCAAAGTCTGGGGCTTCTAGCGAACCAACAACTCTCCGTCCAGCATCGAGTACCAAGCTGGGGGTCGCTAGCGAACCAACTACTCCCCGTCCAGCATCGAGTACCAAACTGGGGGTCACTAGTTTGCCAGTAACTCCACGTTCGGCTCCACCAACGGAACCCCTGATGATCAAGCTGCCCAGGTCATCCTCTTAGTCTTCATTTATACAGGGGGTAACCGAAGATGAATCGGAGCTGGCCAAGTATGTGGCTGCCCATACTGATGTCCCTCCACAGATGATGTAATCCCGCTAGAAAAGATACCTTACTTCATCAATAAAGGGCTATCTTTGAACTACCTCGAGCTTAATAAGCTTTGTTCAATGTATGCTATGGAACACGGTATAGGCACTCACCTACACACACAGGTGACAAATGTTTACACCGCAAACCAGCTTATTCCAGTGGAGGACGCCTACCTCATAATCGAGGGAGGGGACCATCCAATCATCTTCGGCCGGAAGGACGATCCGCAGCCCTTCACCATAGAAGAAGTCGACCTTGAATCAGATGCCGGGAGACTGCCTCTGTATCTTTATAGCCCCCAATCCAAATATCTCATACAAAAACAGGGGTATGATCTGGAGACTATGCCAGGCTTGAACTACGGCACTGGACGACGGTTACCTTTGAAGCCACCGGTCCCGGCTGGCAAACCACGGGACTACTATAGCAAGACTCGATGTGGATTAGGGTATATTACACCCACAACGACCCCTGAAAGTTCAGATGAAGAATGTGACTGGCATTCACATTCAACTGGGTTACCAACTTCTGACTCAGATACCAGCATCGGAGACGTATTCAGACAAGTCCTATCAGTCAACATGACGTTCGTCGACGCTTACGAAGAAGATGAAAACATTCCTGAAATCCTCGAGCTAGAGCCGTGGGCCCAACTGTTGGATGCACAATGGAAAAAGTGGTTCGAACAGAGAGAACCCCCTACTGACGATGAGGTCATACAAGTGGATCTCGGCAGCGAATCTTCTCCAAAACCAATCTTCGTCAGTAAAAGCCTAACAGACGAAGAGCGGGAATCGTTGCTGGAGCTTGTCAAAGAATATATTGATGTGTTCGTATGGATCTATGAAGACATGCCGGGATTAAATCCCGATATTGCTCTTCACAAACTCAATATTCGGCCAGATGCAAAGCCAGTCAAGCAACAACAGTGACGCTTCTGCCCAGGCATCATGGATGCAATCGAAGCCGAAGTCAACAAACTGATAGCCAGTGGCTTCATTCGTGAGGAGCAACATCCTGACTGGGTCGCCAACATAGTTCCGGTCCTCAAGAAGAATAGGAAGATTCGAATCTGCATCGACTTCCGCAATCTGAACGAGGCATGTCCTAAAGATGAATTCTCCCTCCCTATCATAGACATCATGATCGACAACACATGCGGCTTCGAACGCATGTCATTCATGTATGGCTTCTCGGGGTATAACCAAATTAAGATGTCTCCTGACGACGGGAAGCATACATCATTTCGAACACCGATTGGCACATATTGCTACACAGTCATGCCTTTCGGTTTAAAGAATGCTGGCGCCACATATCAAAGAGCCATGAGTATCATCTTCAGAGACCACTTACGCAAGACGGTGGAGTTCTATGTTGATGACATCGCCGTCAAGAGTCGCTGTAAGGGAGACCATCTGCAGGATCTGAGGACGGTATTCGACCTGATGCGAGCGCATAATTTGAAAATGAACCCTACAAAATCTTTCTTGGGCGTATCCAGCAGAAAGTTCTTGGGTTTCATCATCACCGCCCAGGGTATTCATGTAGACCCTGAGAAAACAAAGGCAATTATGGAGATGGGTCCCCCGAAAAATCTCTGCGAACTCAGAGGCCTTCAAGGGAGGCTAGCTTACATCAGGAGGTTCATCTCTAACCTCTCCGGGCGATGTCGACCATTCACCCATCTCATGAAGAAAGGCGTCTCATTCGTATGGGACGAAGAGTGTCAACGTGCCTTCGACAGCATCAAAGAATATTTGTCGAACCCTCCAGTCCTAGTGGCCCCGGTTGCGGGAAAACCATTTCTGCTCTACGTACGAGCAATGGAACATTCCCTCGGGGCTTTGCTGGTACAAAACAACGATGTAGGACATGAACAAGCCATATATTACCTCAGTCGAATGATGATTGGGCCAGAGCACCGATACACTGCCGTGGAGAAGGAATGTCTCGCCCTGGTGTTCACCATTCAGAAGACGCGGCACTAAGTCACTGGACAAACCATACATACGAGTCAACCCTCTCAGAGTCCTCATGACTAAACCAGGGGCACTCAGTTCTTGCCTCGCTACATGGGCAATATTGCTGTCCCCTTATCACATGATCTTCGTCCCACAAAAGGCTGTTAAAGGTCAAGCCCTGGCAGACTTTTTAGCAGCCCACCCGGGCTCGGAGTCGTCCAGAGTATATGAAGAAATCCCAGATGAGGTCGCCGACTCGCATGCAACATCTCACGATGATATATGGCGAATGTTCTTCGACGGCGCCTCAAGGACAGACCTAAAGGCAACATCGTCGTCGGAGTCGGGGTGGTGCTGGTTTCTCCTTCCGGGTTGGTGATCAATTGCGCTTACTCCCTCACGGAATCCTGCTCTAACAATGTGACCAAGTACAACACTTTGGTCATTGGCCTCCAACTTACAAGAGAGCTGGAGGTAGAGTATCTTAGAGCATACGGTGATTCGCAGTTAATCGTCAATCAGATCCGGGGTTCGTACGAAGTCTGCCATGAAGACATGATCCCATATCATCAAATAGTGATCAATATTATTTCGTTATTTGAGGGGTTCTTCATCGAACATGTTCCCAGACTCCGAAATATCGAAGCCGATGCCCTAGCAGGCCTGGCCGCTTCCCTAGCAGTACCGAATCATACTCATCAATCGGTAGATATGATAGGCCACAAACTAGTCTGCCCCAAGAATAATGTTCAATTCGTGGCGAGTTATTCCGCTTAGACGATCGACGAAGTCCCAGACTGGAGACAACCATTTATTGACTTCGTAGTCTACGACATCCTGCCCGAGAACCCAAAAGAGGCCACCTCTATCCGAAGGCGTTCTCTCAGATTCTTCTACGATACAGAGACGAAAATGCTGTATCACCGATCCTATGATGGATTATTGCTTCGATGTCTGTCAAACGCAGAAGCCAAAGAAGCTGTACGTGAAGCTCACGACGGTGTCTGTGGGGCCCATCAGCCTGGCCCTAAATTGCAAGACCGTCTTCGCCGAATGGGCTACTACTGGCCCACGATGGTAGCAGATGCGATAGATTATACAAGAAAGTGCAAAGCTTGCCAAGTCCACGCGAACTTCATCCACCAACCATCCGAATTTCTACATCCGACAGTGGCGTCCTGGCCGTTTGAAGCATGGGGAATGGATATCATCGGTCCGATTACTCCACCTTCCTCCCAAGGACATCGCTTTATACTCGCAATCACAGATTACTTCTCCAAATGGGCGAAAGCTGTCCCACTTGCAGAAGTAAAGACTTCAAACGTGATCAGCTTCCTCAAGCATCATGTTATCTATCGCTTTGGACTGCCCCGAAGGATTATCCACGATAATGGTCCGCAGTTCGCAAGCCACGCCTTCTATCGGTTCTGCGACAAGCACCGCATCCAGAATATTGCTTCAACACCCTACAATCCGGCAGCGAATGGGTTGGCAGAAGCATTCAACAAAACAATCATCAAACTTCTCAAGAAGTTCGTATCGTCCAACAAATGCGACTGCAACGAGAAGCTTGGTGAATGCCTATGGGCATACCGTACCACAGTCCGAACGGCCACAGGGAACACACCATTCTCCCTGGTGTACGGGAGTGAGGCAGTTCTCCCATTGGAGACTTAAATACCCTCGCTCCGTGTCGCGCTCACTTATCAATTGACGACGGATGATAACTACCGTCGCCGACTACAAGAGTTAGAGGCCTTAGATGAAAAGCGCCTCCTGGCTCAGCAACGGATCGAGCTATACCAAGCACGCATCTCCGGAGCCTTCAACAAGAAGGTTAAAATCAGAACATTCCAGGTGGGCGATCTCATTCTGGTAGTCCGGAGGCCGATGGTCATGACTCACAAGACCGCCGGCAAGTTCCAGCCAAAATGGAAAGGTCCATTTATCATCGAGGCTGTATTCTCCAACGGTGCTTACCGCCTCACAAAATAAAATGGAGACTTGCTCATGTTGCCCGTCAACGGCAAGTTCCTGAAGAAATATTATGTCTAAACGATACATCCCATATCATTGAGTTATGTACCCGCTGGTGCCGCTGAACTCACACCCACAATATTCCAGATCATCGAGTCATGTACCCGCTGGTGCCGCTGAACTCACATTCATAGAAATCTCGGATTATCGAGTCATGTACCCGCTGGTACCTCTGAACTTACAGTTTGATTCCAAAATTCATGGATTATCGAGTTATGTACCCGATGGTACCCCTGAACTTACATCCCGGTCACTCTTTCGGGGGAAAGTTTTTATGACCATACCTCTGAACTTTCTTCTTGAAAGAGATCCTCCCTCATGATCAACTACCCGCACTCCCAGTGCACAAAAAGGATAACAGATCCACAAATTTCCAAAACGGCCATGTCCTTATTACCTCTGAGTCGTTTCACTTCCGCCAAAAATAAATTACCCCTTTACATAGAACTTCCATGTCCTCATTACCTCTGAGTCGTTCTATGTACCCTCCTTCATTGAGCCCACTCCTGCTATGTCCTTATTACCTCTGAGTGGGAAGGCTCCGTCGAAGAAACCTTCATGCTTGCCATGTCCTCATTACCTCTAAGTAAGTATGATGATTCCCTTTCGACTTATTATCTGTACCCACAACCGGAGTACGCCAAGGATAATAGGTCCATAAATATTCTCCGCTGAGTCTACTCCTGCCATGTCCTCATTACCTCTGAGCAGGAAGACTCTACGGTAAAACCTTCGTACTTGCCATGTCCTCATTACCTCTGAGTAAGTATGTTGGTTCTCTCTCGTCTTATTATCCATACCCTGAACCAGGGTACGCCAAGGATAATAGGCCCACAAATGTCCTCTGTTGACCACAAATATCCTCCGTTGAGTCCACTCCTGCCATGTCCTCATTACCTCTGAGTAGGAAGACTCCACGGTAAAATCTTCATACTTGCCATGTCCTCATTACCTCTGAGTAAGTATGTTGGTTCCCCTTCATCCTATTATTCGTATCCTAAGTCGAGGTACGCCAAGGATAATAGGCCCACAAATATCCTTTGCTAAGTCTCTTAGTACAGGCCCACCATTCCTCATCATGTCCCGGGAGCCCAGCTGCTCCATGGCATTCTATCTTCCGATACCCCGAACACCCACGACCACCTTACTGTGGGACTGTTCTAGGTATCACCAATCAAACTTGTTACCCATACCTAAAACTAAGGTATGCCATGGGTAACAAGTCCATAGACAAGTCCCCCATGCGGGGCACACATCACCACAATACCACAGGCACAACAAGCAAGACAAATGAAGGATAGAATAGAAAGTTCTCTTTATTTGAAAGTCGAAAAAGCATTACATGTTTTGGGGACCATGTCCCTCTCAAAAAGAAAAGAAAAGCGAATAGAAACAAAAGAGAAAAAGGCCGACTATAGTTCGGTATTACACAATTCCAAGAGGCGGTTTCTCACCAAGGCAGTACCCCGCTCAAGCCTCTGTCTAGCTCGGCGCTCAGCCTCCTGGAACAACCGCTCCCCATTATCCAGGTCCGTGAGTGCCCGCCAGTCGTCGTCCAATTTCTTCAGAGCCACTTCCAGGTCAGCCGAAGCTTGATTGACTTTGTCAGCCCCCTGGATAATTAGCCTCCTGTCGATACGGGCAGCCTCAAGCTCAGACTCAAAGAAAGCTAACTTCTTCTGGAGCTCAAGGATCTGCTCCCGCGTGTCAGTGATCCCGCGGGAGGCAGTCGTTTCCCGAGCCGTAACATCTTCACTCTCATGGCTCAATTGGTCATATCGATCAGACAGAGTGCGGAGATCCTTCAGTATGGCCGGCCTAGTTTTATCCTGAGCAGCCCTCGCCCTCTCTATAGCAGTTGTGAGGGAACCGCGCTCCTGATCTATAGCAGCAGACAGATCAGCCTGTCGTAACACCTGAAGCTGGGCCGCCAGCTGATCAGTCTCCAGCAATTCTGCCTCCAGAAGTGCAGCCACCCCTACCCCACCGGGAAGGGCCTTAAGGATATCAATTTGACCCTGGGCGCATTTCCGGGCCAAGACGAAAGAGGTCCCTCTCTCCACAGCAGCTTCTATCCCCCTTTTCAAGTGACGATGAAAGCTGTCGACCACGTCCTGTAACGCTTCGTCCAGGACCTCTGTAGAGGACGGCGTCAGAGGAAGCGTAGCCGGCAACATCGGAGGAGTTGTGTTAGAACTTGCCACCAGGGGGACAACTTTCGAGCAGAACGATGCACGAATAGCGGCTAACTCTTCCTCTGCCACCCGAAGAGCCTGGATGCTTGGCAGGGCGGAGAGGTCGACTCTCGGGGCCGCCCGAGCAGAGGAAGACACGAGGACTATCGTCCCCTGCCCCGGTTGCCCCATCACCGGACTTGTCGAACTCGAGCCCGCAAGGGGCCCATCAAGACGAGCAGAAAGGGGAGGAGGTACTCTCCTCTCCGCCTGTGCCCCTTCGGAAGAGTCTGTCTCAACAATGTCCATCCTCGACACTGGAGAGGCAGGACCTGCATGTCCATGACAATGATCAATCGACGTGACCCGAAGGATGTGATGATAGAGCAGATAGGCCTCTTCGCAAGTTAAGATTCGGCTGATCTTACCAGGAGAGGAGCATGGAGGCGGCAGCTCATTCGCAGCTGGCAGGGTCTCCTCACCCGCGATCTCCAAATTAAATTTGGCCAGCTCCTCTGACCCAGCCACCTCGAAGGGAGAGACAACTCGATCAGGATCATCTTGACGAAATTCAGCAATTTCAGGGGCAGGCTCACCGGAGCCCCCGTCATCCCGAGTTACGAACTCGGCAACTCGAGAGTCCTCTTCTTCTGACGCCTACAAGAGGGAAGGAAGACGATTAAAATCAAAGCTAGAAGAAAGGAAGGATCGGTAATAACTTATTTACCTCTGATGCGGGGTCAACTTCTTCGCCTCTTTCCTTTATAGCTAGCCCGCGGGGTCTGGTCATAGCCAGTTTCCGAGAGCGAGGAATACCGCCGACAGGAGAAAGTTGCCTGCTACGCTTTCGTGCAGGGCCGGGTGCAACGGATGGCTGATCTACCACCATCTCATCTGGAAAAACAGGCGGCTGATCCGTCCCTACATCTGCCACCGGAAGGGAAGAGTCATCTCCATCATGCTCGTCGCCTTCGTCATCTGCAGCAGCGGAGTCCGAATCCGGCACTTCGACTCTGTTCTTCCTCTTCCTTGTCTTGGCCCCCTGGGAACCCTCATCCAGGCCGGTACTAACGATAAAACTGGTACCCGAGTTAAAACCGACAGGGGGCTTGTTCGCCATGACGTGGTACAGAGCCGCCATATACAAGATCTCTACTGACGCCTTGATAGCAGGAACTGAGAAAACGATACGGGTATGGAATGTGTCATAGTAATGCCAGGCTCTGATGCCGTCAAGAAGGCTGCCTTCAAAACCCAGACAAGAGCTGGGGCTGTCTAGAAAAACCTGGCTATATCCAAATTGTCGGGCGAACCTGCTAGGCAGATAAGGCTCCAGAAAGACAGTGTTATGGTTGCGATACACAAGATGAGCAGGGCAGATGTTACGCAGCCACAGAAGTATTTGGCCGTCCAGAAGTTGAGGGGGCCCAATACCGTCGAGATGGACAGCTGCTATCTCCTCATCAGTAAAACGAGGGACAGATACAAAAATGTTGTACATGTTTGCCCTCGCCAGTGCCATTCGGCAAGCACGTATGGTCTCGAATTCCCAAGACTCATTACGATAGCGGAAGATAAAAGCGTCGTCATCAGTTACGCCGTCTTCAGAGCCCGGTCTCATCAGAGACGGATAATGCATCAACAGCCACCCCATCAAATAATGATAGGGCAGCTCGATCCGTTCAAAATCTTTTATCACATCACGGGCAATGACCTTGGATGTGAAAGTGTGAAGGCTACGGTGTATGTTGCACACCATAGCCGGGAGGAGAGCTAGCCGGACTCGTAAAACTAACTTCACAGCCGGAAGGATGAAATTGCGACTGATCCTCTCGATAGAACCTGCTCCTCCCGAGACTACACAATTTTGCAGCCATATCATCAAGAATCCCGCCAGGAGCGCCTTCTCTGACAACTCTTGGGTGTCCTAATAGAAATAACCGAAAGGGTCGGTCTGACTCCCGAATCTATCGCTGGTGGTGGCCACCCTCTTAGCTGACGACACTAAGGCTTTAACCGCCTCCCGGGATTGAGGACGTCGGGGAGTAACTTGACCTGAAGCATCCGTCGTGAAGAGATAGCGCACCCAGTCCTTGGTATGAGGGACATTCCCTTCCGAACTACTATTCTTTTTGGCTATTTGATGACATGTGCTATAATGGCACAATATCTCTTGATAGAGAGCCACGAAGCCTGGGTACCGTCTTTCCAACTCTTCGAACTCCTCATTCGTGGGAGTATACGCCTCAAAAGCTTCGTCCCCCCAAGGAAGCTTGGAGACCGCATGCATTTCGTGGAGCGCAAGCCCCATTTCCCCTACGGGTGTATAGAAGGTTCCCGTACGGCGGTTATACATTTCCAGCAAAGATATAAATAATCTCTTGTTTATAGGCAAGCCATGGATGGTGCCTCAAATAGCATGGTAAAGACCAATCTTATACAGAAAGGCCTCATACTTTCACAAAATCCACATAGACAGATTGGTCCACGAGGGAATAGAATGTATCCAGCTAGGGAGCATCAACCGACCAATGGAATAGGTGCCCTTCCGAGCAAGTTGGTTCATAAAAGTGTCGGCTATAGAAAACGTGAAATTGGGACCCGGCATATTCAAGAAAGTACCCGGGACCAATCCCATTACAGAACGGCTGGTGTGCACCTTGCCCGCACACACGGACTTCAGGCTGTTGTTATAATGGATGTCTCCCACAAACATCCCACTTCGGGTAGGAGTTAAAGACTCTTCCATCTTCCGGTCCAGTGGAAGTATATTAAACCAAGATAAAGGGAAGTGATGCTCCATCTGGGGGATGCGGATTGCCATCCCGTTAGAAACAAAACTCCAGTTCTCGGACACCTCCAGAATTTGACTATTCTTCACAGTCAAGGCGTCTCCAAAAAAGAACGCGGGCTTCAAGTATTCCCCTTCTAATTCCCCCGAGTTCATCATAGCGTTAAGAAAATAGAAAGGCTGGTTCTTGAGGGCATTCAATCTCGCCGGAGGCTCGTCATTAGGAAACTGGTCCGCCATATGATGAACTATATGGTCGTACCTATAGCCCAGAGCAGCTTGGGTACTGCCTACCAGGAGTTCTCCAGCAGCATTAACTGGCAAATTCACTGAGAAGAAGACAGAAAAAAGATAAGTTAAAAAGATGGACAAAAAGGAACTAATGGGTGCTTTTAAGCTTATGCGGCTCCAACTTAACAAAGTCTCATGCGGCTCAGGAGAACACTTATGCGGCTCCAACATACTGAAGCCTCATGCGGCTCAAGCTCAGAAGAACATTCATGCGGCTACATTTAGTGAAGGGGCATGCGGCAGTGCTTTCATAGGGCCCGCAGGGATCGGATAAGTTCGTGCGGACCACGTGACAAACAAATATGTGCGAATCTATGTGGCTCAGTGTAGCTTATACGGCTTCGTTGGTGAAGCGCGTATGCGGCCACAGTGGCTATTCTTATACGGCTCGCGGCTCGGCCATAGGACGACCATGCGGCTCACATGAAAATAAAGGCTCGTGCATAAAGCATGCGACGTAGCCATAGCAGTTAGGGTTCTTCAAACCCACATAAAGTCCTTACCAACAATGGGAGGATGGACGTCAGAATGAGCTGCGGGCACGTCAGCCGGCGGGGGAGCGGCCGCGGTCGAAGTAGAGGCAGTCCTCTTGACCTTCGCCGGCGCAGACGACGAAGACACCACCTTCTTGCCCTTCGCCACAACGGTCTTCTTGGGAGCCATTGGTGATTGAAGGAGAGGATGACAATGGGGCAAGGAAAGTTCGAAGTAAAGGAGAAAGTAAAGAAGTTTTCTCTCTTAAACTCCTCTTATTTATAGGAGGACAAGAAAAGGAGAGAATACGTAGACTAATAACCGCCTCGGAAAAGACGAAACCGACTCCTCGGATTTCGTTCCCTCTCTCATAAAGAGATTCATCCAGGGCATAAAATCCAAAGATTTTATGAGCCGACTCTTGGGATTTCCCCTAAAGGCGGCACTAAAACGAATTTGAGGCAATTAATGACGCGCACACGTGGCAAGGAGCTATGCGGCCCGAAAGTCCCTACGACTGATTGACTCAATACGGCCGAGACATCCATGCGGCCAGGACATCATCTGCGGCTAGGAGAATTTATACATGGCCATGCTTCTTATTCAAAGTATTTCAATTTTGCAAATTAAAAACTTTGAAGGGGGTCTTGTAGAAGCATGGAAAAGAATAAAGAAAGATCCATACGGCCAGGGAGCCTCATGCGGCTCAGAGAGTTCATGCGGCTCAAGCATCTATACGGCTTAAACAAGTTCTATGCGGCTCAGAGAGGAGCCACGTGGCCTGCAAACAGCTCTTCCCTTCGTCCTTTACTGCATTAAATGCCTTGACGACTGACAGCTCTGACACGTGACAGCCCTGACACAAAAATACAATTATGACTCTGTCATAATGGCAGACTCCTAGGGAAATGAAGGAAATCTCTGACATGATCCCCCGAGATCCAGAAACTGTCATACGGCCTTGACGCGTGGACAGTCGCATGCGGCTCAAGACCACCCCATGTGGCTCAGGCCAAAGCTGTTCCATGCGGCTCACGAGGACTATCTTCATGCGGTTCACGAAGAAAGCACCCATCATGCGGTCACCTACACTCATGCGGCTCAGATCATCACCATGCGGTTCAAATGTTCAGGGGGGGCACTCTCAAGCAGCCTTGACACATGGCCAGCCTTATGCAGCTCAATGAGGAGCAACCTTCCTGCGGCTCAGATTTCTGCAGTAGCTCGCGGTTCAGACACGTGACATGATAGCGGGGCACGTGGCATCAAATTGATCAAAATCCCTCAACAAATCCCAATAAAATATTGGGATCAAATCAGATCATTTGTAATCAAGCAAATTAATGACACGTGTCGGGAAATCCGAGGTTGGCATGACAAATCAGGAGGATTTATGTCAATCATCATTAATTACCCACAAAAGATTTGATGCAATCACATTTATTGCTCAAATCTCGTATATTCAAGATAAATGGCCCAGATCCAGTGATCCCTAGCCGCCGACTTTTAAGAATGGGCAATCATTGCAAACCCTAATGATGTCCTCCACTCTTATAAATAGCAAGATGCCATTCCCTTGCGAGAGATACACATACAGAGAGAGGAGAATCTCAGATAAAAAAAAGAGACACAGAGAGCCAGAGAGCTAGAGAGAGGAGAGCATTTCTTCATCAACGCCGAGCAGTTCTTCTACAGAGCCAAGGCTGCACCCGATCGTCCAAGAAGTAAGGCAGAGCTACCGTCGCTTTCCCGAGCCTCTACAGTCACCCCCCAGAATCTAAAATAAACAATTGTACTTAGATTGCTGTACCTAGGTTTTTGTCCCTAGGCTTTCTTTGTACAAGTGAGTTTGTATTGTGAGTCTAAGTTCAGTCCTCCGATAATTGTTCTGTTCTTTTACAATCAATGGCAAATACTGTTGCGTTGGCAACCAAGTCGAGCAAGGCAAACTCTGTGGCCTTGAACCCCAGCGCCTACATAGGATGTACGTCTGTGGCTGGTTTAAGTTACCATAATTATTCTGTCCCCATTAATGATCTGAGCGCATCTATTGCGTTGGTTCAGGGGGCGCAGCATTTACCTGACCATCCCGGCGCTTGGCCTTGTCATGCGTCTGATGGGGGTGAGAGGGTGGCACTCTCCTCCAATGATTTGCGTAATATGATCAGTCACAAGCGCCGATCAGGAGAGTCGACTGACAAGCACAATGCGCCCTTCACAGGGCACACCTGTGCTGTAGTCACCATCAACTGTTGTTGCAAAATAGAAGTCCCACCACCGAGGAAGTCGGTGTTCTAGCAGCTGCAATCATCAATATCCCTCCGATGTCGCCTTGGGAAGAAGGTGTCAATTGAAGAGGAATCAGAACTAATGGTTGCTTCATGCAACGTAATATCTAACTCCTCGTCAATCCGAAAGGCAACTGGTAATTCCTCGTCCTCATCCAAAAGCCAGCCGAGGAAAACCAAGACGACTGTCCTGTCCTCTGGAGTGTTTGAAGGCACTCGGAGGAGAAAGAAGATCTTAGAGGAAGCTGGGGGTAGTCAAGCCCCTGTCGATCCTCCTTCTGAAGGCAAAAACGTCCTCTTGAACATAGCTGGGTGTAGTCAAGCCCTTGTCGATCCTCCTTCTGAAGGCGAAGACGTCCTCCAGAACATAGCTGGGGGTAGCCAAGTCCTTGCTGATCATCCTCTTGAAGACAAAGACGTCCTCCAAAGCATAGATGAGGCTAGCCAAGTCCTTTCCGAATGTGAAGATATCCTCCAGGACATAGTTGGGGGTAGCCAAGACGAAGCTCCAAGAGAGGCAACTCCCCTACAGGAGAGTGATGCCGAAAATGAAGCCTCAACCGATCCATCCACTTCCAGCCGTGTCATGACAGTATACATGACTGGGGGTGATGCCGAGCCAGATGCGCCGCCAGCAAACCTCATCCAGCGCATGGATATCTTGGAGGGAGGACTCAAAACCCTCTCTGCCTCCATGCAAATACTGACTCAAGCAGTATTTGAGATACGGTCAGCTTTGGCCAGGGCACCGTCTACTGGTCCTGACCCAGGGGCCAATGGAGAATCAAGCGTACCCCTTCAACGGGTATCCTTGGATACGGATCGCCGCGAAGCACCACAGACGTTGGAGCCATCAAATGCTCAATTCCAGGCTGTACCACCTTCTCCGACTCCCAGTTCCGCGGAAGATGTGGTTGAGATGATCAGGGACTTGCGTGAGCACTTTGAGTCCAAGAACAGACAAGATGAGCGCCAAAATATGGGGATCCCACAACCATACCCCTTAGAATGGAACAAAGTGGTTTATCCTCCCAAATATAAACCACAAACATTGACACCATACGACGGGAAGGACTCTCCGTGCCGCTATCTGACGTACTTCCAGTCTCAAACGGGACATCTCCCGAAGGAAGACGCGCTACTCACCAGCATATTTGTCGGGGCATTGAAAGGAGTAGCTTACGACTGGTACTGCAGTCTCCCCGACAACGCTATATCTTCCTTCGACGACTTGACGCATCTCTTCCTCGATCGTTTCTACGACGGAGGGAAGGACATGACAATGGCATCCCTCATAGAGAAATGTCAAAAGAAGAAGAAAACAGTTCAAGCATTCATCGAATGGTTCCGACAAGCCTGCTTCAGACTGCCCCCGGGCATGCCAGAACATGCACTCCTCTCCTCCTGCAGCATGAACATGCTGCCTGCGATCAAACTCTGGCTCAACTCCACTCCTTCTTTCGACTGGAGTTCCTTGATCATCGAGGCCGAAGCAGCAGAAAAGAAGGCGTCCAATGCTCGTCTTCTGGGAGTCAGTTTTCCTATCTTTGAGGATAAGGGAAAATGGCCTGCAGCCAATAACCCTGGATGAGAGACGAAGGGGAAGTAGGCATTGACTATCAATGCCTTCAAAGGTGCATCAGCACCCACTCAGAAGCCTCCACTTGCACCAAGGCCAAAGGAGGTTTATTCTTTCAACGATGAAGACACCCTGCAACTCTTCGAGATATTGAAGCAGGGTGACAAGATCAAGTTGCCGTACCCGAAGTGTCCCAACGAGGTTGGGAAAGTGGACAATCCGAGGTACTGTCACTACCATTGGTTTGTCGGACATCCAACTAAGGACTGCTACGTCCTCAAGAACTACATCCAGCGCATGATCAATACGGATGTTATCTCCGTCGACTACGAGGAGAAAACGGTCTCGGCCAACCTGGTGTCACTCCAATTTGGCCCCTTGCCGCCAACCACAACACAAGATGGCGTCGTCCCCATCCCAAAGGCGACAATGGATGTGGTTAACCTACCACCTACTCGTGACAACGTAAGTGGACTCATCCCACTCACCACACCTAGGGGAGAGGTCTTATGGGTTCACCCTGACCTCGTCTCCGAAGTTACTCAATCGGAGGTACGCTCTGCCTCCAAAACCAAGGACAGGAAGATCAAGTCTTGTCGTATGGTCTCTTCCTCTGCGGAAGAGGCACTTCCTGTACAGACGCGTTCACATCAGAACGCCCAACCTGACGAAGCTGCCGTCGAGGTGGTGCCTCCTTGCACCGTCCCTGCTGCCCAGAAAGAGGGCCCCTCCAGGCCTCCAGCAGCTAATAAACAGAAGCATGTAGAGGTACGTTTCGACAAGCCTTTACGAAAGGAGAATGCTTCGGAGCTAGCCAAGCCCCACAACTTCGATATACTGGCACAACTTGCCAGTACTCCTGCCCGCCTATCCCGATTTGAGCTTCTTTGTCTTTCAAAAGATACTCGTGAAGCTCTCTGTGAAGCCCTGAAGGATGCTGAATCCTTCATCAGTCAGGTCAAGCAGCCTGAGGACACCCCGACCATATGTGTACACTGCCATTGTACAGATGAAGTTATCCCCAACATAACTTTCATCCAACAAGACATGCTGCTCAAGCACAACCGACACAATAGGCCACTGTATTATACAGGGTATGTCGGTTCCGTCAAGGTAAAGCGGATTCAGATCGATCCAGGGTCTTCCCTCAGCATCATCCCGAAGATGCTACTCTCAACACTGGGGATCCTAATGTACCGTCTGGCACCTTTCAACACTACAATCAGCGGCTTCAATGCTAGCAAAATTGAGCCGCTGGGCAAAATACGGCTGAATTGTCATATCGGTAACCCCAGAACCGAGGTGACTTGCTATGTCGTGGATGCCGACGTTAACTACAACCTCCTACTGGGTCGTCCGTGGCTGCATGAGTACATGGTGGTACCATCCACACTCCACCAATGTATGAAGTACGTGTCCACCAACGAGATCATCCGGACGGAGTTCGCGGACATTGACCCTTTCAAAGGGGTCGAAGCCTACTTCACTGATTCTATCCTGTACAAGTCGCCCGACGAAGGGGAAGCCAATGATGCTGACGATGAAGCAGAAACGGCAGCAGAGCCGGACATGGAGCCAGAGATGATTCCCGACGCTCCTTTGAAAATTTGACTCAAAGGGAAACCGCCTCAGATGCTGCCTCACATGACAATCAAGCTACCTAGAAAAGCACCAACTGCTCTAGGTAGGACACCCACTGAAGCTTCCTTGAAGATACGGCTCAAGGGAAAGCCGCCTCAAACATCGGCTCCCCTTGTGGCAAAACTACAGGGGAAGGCACCAATCACTGAAGGCGCAGTTGAGGTACCTCTGAAGGTGCATCTTAAAGGCAAGCCTCCGCAATCATCCGTCTCATCCAAGCTTCCGGAGAAGGCCCATATAGCCCTCTCGGACCCCAAGGTCAAAGCTGCATTGGACTCTTCCGATCCAACCCCAGTACTCACAGATGAAGAGCTAGGAGAATATATATCTGCTGATGTAGATGCACCCTCTCTGGACAATGTAATCCCATGGGATAAAATCTCGATTTTATCAATAATACAGTATCTTTTAATTATTCTAGTCTTTCACATTGGAATGCCATGTATACATTAGATAACGCTCTACGGTCGTTGCAAACATAAATAACGACCGTCAATTATGTAAATCGAGTAGTCTCGTCCCAAGGGGTCTGTTTTGTAGTCCCACCGCGGAATCGAAACGAAGAATCCATCATCTTCAGCAAAGTTGAGCGTCATCAAGACCTCCTGTCACTCGAGCAAGAACCAGATACCGGCAGAATACAAGTCTATCGGTACACGGACAAGGCAAAGTACCTCATCCAAAAGATGGGTTATGACCTAAAAAGAACAAAGGCCTGAACTACGGCAAGGGTCGACGTCTTCCTCTCCGGCTCCCAACACCTAAAGGAAAGCCGCAAGACTACTATCATCGAAATAGATGGAGGGTGGGCTATGTAACGCCACCGGCAACTCCAGAGAGTTCGGAGGCGGAAGAAGTAGAACATTCTCATTCGTCCGAAGCATCAACCTGGAATTCCGATACCAGTATCGGCTCAGTCTTCAAGAATGTGCTATCAGTCAACATGGCATCCGCACAATCTCAAGAAGATGAATGTGAAGACCAAACACCAGAATTCTTCAAAGAAGAACCTTGGGCTCAACGCCTAGGAGCACAGTGGGAGTCTCATTTTGAATTATGCGAACCCCCTACCGAAGATGAAGTCGTACAGATCGACCTTGGGGATGGATCTTCTTCCAAACCCATCTTCATCAGTAAGAGTCTAAAGGGACCAGACCGGGAATCTTTAATCCAACTGGCTAAAGAATATATCGACATCTTCGCCTGGAGCTATGAAGATATGCCGGGACTTGATCCTCAAATCGCGATGCATAGGCTTAACATCTTACCTGATGCCAAGCCTATAAAGCAACAACAGCGACATTTTCGTTCTGACATCATGAACGATATCGATCAAGAGGTGGACAAACTCTTGACCAGCGAGTTTATCCGTGAAGAACAACACCCGGATTGGGTGGCCAACGTCGTCCATGTCACCAAGAAGAATGGGAATATACGAGTCTGTATCGATATTAGGGATCTCAATACTGCTTGCCCAAAGGTCGAATTCCCGCTTTCAATCACTGACGTGATGATCGACAATATATGTGGCTTCGAACGCATGTCTTTTATGGACGGGTATGCGGGCTACAACCAGATCAAGATGTTCCCCGATGACGCAAAACACACGTCATTCAGGACTCCGAAGGGTATTTCTGCTACACAGTGATGCCCTTTGGCTTAAAGAATGCTGGTGCTACATACCAACGAGCTATGAGTACCATCTTTTGTCAACATCTTTACAAAACAATCGAATGCTATGTTGATGATATCGCTGTCAAGAGTCGTCTCAAAGGTGATCACCTACAAGACCTAAAGACAGTCTTCGATCTCATGCGAATGTATCAACTTAAGATGAACCCCGATAAATCCTTTCTTGGGGTTTCTAGCGGAAAGTTCTTGGGCTTCATTATCACGGAGAAAGGCATTCATGTCGACCCCGAGAAGACCAAGGCCATCCTTGACATGGACCCTCCGAAGAACCTCCGAGAACTTCGAGGCCTACAGAGGCGTCTGGCATACATCCGAAGGATTATAGCAAACCTTTCCGAAAAATGCCAACCCTTCATCCAGCTCATGAAGAAGGGAGTCTCTTACATCTGGACAGAAGAATGCCAGAAAGCTTTCGATGACATCAAAGCTTACCTGACGAGCCCGCAAGTCCTGGTGGCACCCGTCGCTGGTAAACCATTTTTTCTCTACGTACGTGCCATGGATCATTCCTTCGGCGCTCTGCTGGCTCAGAACAGCGATGCGGGCAATGAGCAAGCTATCTACTATCTCAGTAGGATACTGATCGGGGCCGAACACCGGTACAACCCCGTTGAAAAGGAGTGTCTGGCTTTGGTGTTCGCCATCCAAAAGACTCGCCATTATGTCTCGGGCCAGACAATTCATGTCATCTCCCGAGTCAATCCACTCAGGGTTCACATGACGAAGCCAGGATCATTGAACTCCCGGCTAGCTACATGGGCGATCCTGTTGACGCCATACAACATGGTGTTCGTTCCATAAAAAGCCGTCAAGGGTCAAGCTCTGGCCGACTTTTTAGCCGTGCACCCCATCCCAGAGTCCTCCAGACTCTATGAAGACATCCCGGATGAAGTCCAAGAATCAAATGTCACCGAAGAAAGCTCCGTCTAGCGGATATTTTTCGATGGCGCTTCAAGAACAGGCCCCAAAGGCCAAATCATCGTCGGAGTGGGGGTAGTCTTAGTCTCCCCTGATCAGCTGGTCATCTAGCATGCTTACTCCCTTTCGAAGCCGTGCTCCAACAATCTTGCCGAGTACAACACTCTCATCATGGGACTCCAGCTGGCGCAACAGCTAGGGGTGGATCATCTAGAAGCCTATGGCGACTCAAAACTCGTCGTTAACCAGATCAGAGGGCAATACGAAGTTTGCTATGAAGATCTGGTTCCCTATCATGAAGTTGCATTGAACATTATTTCAGCTTTCACCAAGTTCTTCATAGAACACGTACCCCGGTTACAAAACCTGGAGGCTGACGCTCTGGCTGGCCTCACAGCCTCATTGGCAGCACCCCTCGGGACTCAACACTACGTCACGGTAGTTGGCCGAGACTTGGTCTGTCCTAAAAATAATCTTTGCTCACAAATGGCCCATGCCATGTCAACAAGTACTGGTGTTAATGTCCGAGGCTGGAGGTTCCCATTCATTGACTTCGCTGTCTATAGAATTCTTCCAGAGGACCCGAAAGAAGTCGTATCAGTCAGGAGGTGTTCCCTTCGATTATATTACGATACAGCTACTAAAATACTGTACCGACGCTCCTACGATAGACTTCTCCTTCGATGCCTGTCCAATGAAGAGGCAGCCGAAGCCCTTCGAGAAGCTCATGATGGAACTTGCGGGGCTCATCAACCTGGGCCTAAGTTGCAGGACCGACTGCGACGCATGGGTTATGTAACACCCACATTTCTGAAATTAGGAAAATTTTAAGTTTTGTATTTATAATCATTTATTAAGGATAATTAATACATGCTATGATTTTAGATGATTTTGGTTAGTGTAAAACCATTTAATTGGTTGATTTGTGAATTGGGGGTTAAACTAGGGAAACCCTAGTTATTCCTTAACCTAGAAGTTTACCATGACCATGTGAGCTTAGCCATAGGCTTAGAACATCAAATTAGTGATTTCAGCCTAAAAGGGTATTTTGGTAATTTACTAGATTTTATTTAGAATTATGTGATTTTAATATTATTTTAATTATTATTAAGTACCATGTTAGTCCCTAACCTAGTTTGCCCTAACCTAGAGGTTAGCTACTAACCTAGAAGCTTGAGGATAGATATTAGTCATTGGTTAAAGTAGTGTAAATATCTAGATATTTACATAATAGATATTTTGCTTAAAACCCTCAAAAGATCAACACTTTTGGCACCAAAGTCCTTGCCTTTACCATGAAGAAAGGCCAAGGACACCCCCCCTTGCCATGGCCGGCCAAGGGTACCCCCTAGCACTACCCCTTCCTATTTAACCATATCAACCCTTTACACACCAATCTACATGTTTCAAAAACCTAGAAAATCCTCTACCTTCAAACCACCATAACTTGATCATTTTTGATCTAAATTCACTCTAGTCTTTTGCATTGGGACCCTACAACATCAAGGGTGCTAAGGGAGGCTAGCAATCCAGATTTCACAAGCTTTGGGCATCACCAAGTGGAAGGACAAACACCCTCCTCTTTATTGAGTTTCCTTTAGAATTTGCATCAATAGGTAAATACCCATAAACTTAGTTAATATTCTATTTTTTCTTCATAAATGCATGCATATAGGTCTACCCTAGCTGTGGGACAAGTTTGGTGAAATCTAGGGTTGGCTTGGTGTCCGTATCGGACACGTATCCATATTTAAAAAGCTGTGTTTGTTGAAATGCCACAAAGAAATGAATTTCAATATTTTGTAAAACAAATTACATATTCATGTAGCCCTAGACTTGTTGTTCACATCTACACTTGACTGAGCACGACACTGTGTCGATTTTGTGTCAAAAATTGACACGGACACACTGCGACAGTGCACGCACAATGCCCTGCTACCCGACACGGATTCCTTCGTGTCCACGCCACGTGGACACGTGCCACTTGGCACAGAGAAGGGGGAACCTCTAACAAGCCCCCCTCGAGTTTGAGACACTCTCGTGTCGTATCGAGGACACGTGCACTGGTCGTGCACTGACAGTGCACACGCACGTGGGGGCCAACTTCGTACGTGTCGTGTCGCATGGACACGACACTTGGACACCTCGTGGTTGCACGAGTGTGTAGCCCAACATGTGGGCTACACGTGGACATGACCACGAGATCCCACGTGGCACGTATCGTGTCCACGAGATACGTGAATCGCTGCACGACGCTGCGCATAGCAGCGTGTATCAGTCGAGTTTCCTCGACTGATACGGTATTCGTATCTTGTCCTGGAGTGACGTGGACACGGGGCAGGCACTTGGACACGTGCACAACCCCCAGGCGCACCTTCGTGCACGAGCACGAGACACGTGTGTGTGTGTCGTGTCCTAGAGTGAGTTGCACACGTGCACGATGCAGTGTTTGCGTGTGTGTGTCAGTGTTTACCTGTTTAGGTTTTTAGAGGGTTGGACACGTCGTGTCATGTCTAGACTTCGTGTCAGGCACCCTAGATGCTAGCGGACACTGTGGGACACGATTACCAACTAAGTGTTGGGGACCTTAGTCGGGTTTGAGGTTGTATTTGGGTTTACCCACGTCACGAGTACACAGTCCCATTTTCCAGAAATTTGGGATATTTCCCAGTTTTCAAAATTGAATTTCAAAATGATTTTTGTTATGTTTTATACATGTAATTGTATGTTTTCAGTGTATGTATACGTAGTGTATGTATATTTGTGTGTGTAGGTGGGATTTGAGTGCATGTACATATGTATATATGTAGATATGAGTATATGTATATATGTATGTATTATGTATGTTTGTGAGTGTGTGTGGGTGTCCTGTTCTCAGTTCCTGAGAACTGAGAACGCCCCCACCCCCCCCCCCACTGTTCAGTCTTTCCACACACACACACAGTTCTCTCTCTCCTTTCCTCTCTCTCTCTCACACTCATGCACACACACCACTCACCCTCTCATTTTCCCCTCTCTCTCTCTATATATATGTATTGTAGATATATAAGTTTTGTATATAGATAAATATATATATATATATATATATATATATATATATATATATATATATATATATATATATATATTAGATTATATATTGTATCTGTATATATATACTATATGATATATGACTATTACATAGGCTATAGGCCTATGTAGTAATGTTTGTATATATATATATATATATATATATATATATATATATATATATATATATATATATATATATTGTATATATATATATATGTAAAGTTATATATATGTGTATATATATATATATATATATATATATATATATATATATATATATATATATATATATATATATATATATATATATTGTATAGAGATAGATACCTATATGATATTAGCCTATGGAACTTAATTACGAGCCTATGGTTATTAGGTTGGCCTATTGACCCTTGTTTGACTAGAGTTGACCAAAGTCAACCTTAGGTCAAACTTGACCTAGTTGACCTAGATTGAACTTGAATTAACCTAGAATGACTAGTTCGACTAAACCCTTACTAGTCTGACCATGTTTGACCTAACTTTGACTAGTTTGACCTAGTTGACTTTTAGAGTTGACCAAGAGTTGACTTTTGACCAGATTGACCTAGAATCATGTAGTATGCATAGTAAACTTCATTTTTACTATTTAAAATACATTGTGACTTGTGTTGCTCTGATCAGGAGCCGGACACCTCTCCTCAGACAGCATATTCTCTATAGACATTCATACATCAGGCGAGTACATTCTCTGACCGTTTTATACTTGTTCAGGCTTTACTTTCTCGCTCTAGATTACTTTACGTGATGCTGTCACGTTGGTAACACGGATTGGTACTATATGGATTTTTACATGAGATGTTATCCCCCTCGGGAGCATCGGGTACTTTATGTTACGTGTGTTTCACTTTCATCATGTACTCATATGCTTCCATCATGCATGTGCACTCATGTGATCATGTACTCTTATGATTCACTGAGCCCTCATGTATAACTTCACGTATACTCATTTATGAGCCTCATGTGAAGTAATGTATAATAACGTAACCTGTCTAGATCCTTGTCTATTGATTAGGGAAACGGG
This sequence comes from Iris pallida, assembly GCA_029216955.1. Taxonomy (NCBI): domain Eukaryota; kingdom Viridiplantae; phylum Streptophyta; class Magnoliopsida; order Asparagales; family Iridaceae; genus Iris; species Iris pallida. The sequence goes on along the minus strand of JANAVB010026000.1, from coordinate 16,587,133 downwards.
GGAGTAGAAGTAGACATGTGAATAATTCCAAAGTAGTGTAATCATTATAAACTCAGTAGTATAATCATGTATAAATTCTAGCCATTCACACGCCTATCTTGTACTCTATATCACTAGCCACTTACAGTTCTCTATATACAGTAGATATTTCCTTTATAGCTATCTCTTTTACAGCGTATATTTCCTTTTAGCACTTCATGTATTTTACTCTATTGCCTGTATCGTATTTCCTAACCTGATATGAACTGTGTGAGATATATTGTGCTCGTTCCTGTCCTGACTAGACCTGTTGAAAATATTACAGAGGACGAGGATGAGACATGGGTGACTACGTATTATGGAGCAGGACTAGATGACACCTGTGTTGAGGACCCTCAGCAGGATCCACCTGCAGCTGAGGATGTTGCCCCAGTAGTCTAGGCTAGTTTAGCTAGACAGTCATTTTCTACATTATTATTTTGTCTCACATTCTGAGTTGTATTTTGAGATGTTGAAATGTATAGACCCTTAGACTTATTTGTATTTTGGGTTGACATTCTGGATGTTATGTATCCTAGACACTTAGACTTATTTCATATATGCTACTGTTCTCTTTGAGTTACTATCTATCTATCTGTCTTTCATTCTTCTACCTTAGATGTGATTGAGACTGTATATTGTTATGTCACCTCCATTCGGAGAGTATAAACTGTACAGGTACCTTTATATTGTTAGCTGATTGACCTAGGACAGCGTTCTACCGCCGATACTACGGCGTAGGCTAGACGTACCCACGTCTCGTGCCCTTACTCTAGGGTGCGGATCGTGACACATTTTTAGTGGTGGCCCATGCAGGTCCGTATTTATGTGGTGGTATTCGAACTAGAGTATCGCCACAGCCTGCAGTAGGAAATAGGATATAGTTTTGAGATACTCAATCACATTAGGAAAAACTCTTATCTAAACCCCTGCTATCTAAATTCTTGCTGATATTGTCTTTCTTTTGAAAATAAAATGTCCCCCTTGACTATATCGTTTCTTCTCCGTATTGATTTTTCTTGTTGATCTGTCTTTAGGATGGTGGAGACACGATCGCAGCATCTCGGTCCAGGTAACACCACTAAGAGGTCTGCCACCTCTCGTCCAGCTCACCAGGACTCGGGGACCACAGCTCCCCTTACTCCAGCTCATGTGGGAGCTTCTGCCACATTTGGAGGTGCACCTCTATCTATTCGGGGGACCATCCCAGCTACCCCAGACATACCTCCCCCGCAATTTCGTCTGCCACAGTTTCAGCAGCACCAGCAGCAGTTCCAGCCGCCGATGCCATCTGGATTAGTGGATGCTGCACAGATGTTTACATACTTCCAGTATTTCCTAGAGACGTAGCATGCCCAGCAGCAGCGTCAGACGACGGAGTTTACTATGGGCATAGATGAGGTCCATCAGCTGGCTAGAGCGACGATGGAGAGGTTGGCTGTCCAGCCACAGGGAGGATCGGGACAGCCGCGACAGTAGAGGATTCCGGGCATTCAGGAGTTCAAGAAGATGAACCCCAGGGACTTCTTGGGGACAGAGGGGATTCTTTATGCTGATGACTGGATTGACCACATTGAGGAGATTTTTTGACTGGCGGAGATACCAGCCGGACTCCAGATAGAGGCAACAGCCAGCCAGATGCGGGATCTTGCCCGTACCTGGTATCAGACGGACCCGAGAGTAGGCACTCCAAGGTAGACATGGGGAGCTTTCAAGAAGCTCTTCAAGGGGAAGTTTTTCCCGGATCAGGCAGTCGGTGCCTTGGAGACCCAGTTCGAGAACCTGGTTCAGGGAAACCAGACTGTAGAGGAGTATTCCGGTGAGTTTTGTCGGTTGAGCAGGTTTGTGGAGGGCCTTAGCGAGACAGCAAAGGCGAGGAGGTTCAGGAAGGGCTTGGTCAAGGAGGTCAAGTCCTTGACCAAGAGTGACAGGAATGCCACTTTTGAGGAGATCCTGGCAGGAGCGATGGCGGCTGAGGATGAACTTGAGCTGAAGCTCAAGAGGGACCGTGACACTCAAGGAGCTGGCAGCAGTGGAGGACAGGCCAAGAGGCCTCATTTTCAGCACCAGCAGCAGAGGCCATTCCAGCAGCAGAGGCCGTTCCAGCAGGTGCAGCAGCAGCCGAGACACCAGCAGCAGGCACCCAGGCAGTAGTTCGTCAGTTGCACTTTCTGCAAGAAGCAGGGTCATGGATGGAATGACTGCAGAAAGAGGCTTGGCAGGTGTCTACTATGTGGTTCCGGAGACCACCAGCTGAGGGAGTGTCCCATGTCTTCGGGACGACCAGTTCAGGGAGGCGGAGCCAAGGCTCCGGCAGGGCAGCAGAAGGGACCTTTGCCGACTCAGCAGCAGAGGTTCACCCAGTCCCAACATCAGACCAGGGGCGGACAGCAGGGGCGAGCTTACGCCATGGCAGCATAGGATGCTGAGGTTACTGGAGAGCTGATAGCAGGTTCTATTCTTCTCGACTCTATTCCAGCTTTTGTATTGTTCGATTCTGGGGCATCCCATAGCTTTGTATCAGTATCTTTTGCGATTAGACATCATGTTATATCTGAATCGTTGCCTAGGACTTACAAGATCACGACTGGGGGTGGCATTATCCTCGTTCGTGATGTTTGCAAGGGACGGAGAGTAGTTTTGGGAGGCCGAGAGTTGGATGTGTGTTTGCTCGTAATGCCACTACCGAACTACGATATTGTGCTCGGTATGGATTGGTTGAGCAGGCACCACGCCAGCATAGATTGCCGCGGGGGTAGAGTTCTGTTCAGAGCGCCAGGAGAGCCAGAGTTTGTATATTCCCGACGGCAGGCAGAGCAGACTTACGGAGTTTTCTACGGAGTTTCGGTCGAGGAGCAGCCAGCTCCACATCCATTGATAGCTGAGTTCATGGACGTATTTCCAGAGGAGTTGCCTGGGCTTCCACCAGACAGAGACGTTGAGTTCTCGATAGACCTGGTTCCAGGTGCAGAACCGATTTCTCAGCATGTCTATCGAGTGAACAACATCGAGTTGGTGGAATTGAAGAAGCAGGTGGATGAGTTGCAGGATAAGGGCTTCATCCGCTCTAGTTCTTCACCTTGGGGTGCACCAGTACTCTTTGTACCGAAGAAGGATAGGTCTGTACGGATGTGTATCGACTACAGGGTAGTCAACAGTCTGACGATCAAGAACAGATATCCACTGCCGCGGATCGACGATCTCTTCGATCAGTTGAGCGGAGCTCGGGTATTCTCGAAGATCGATCTGAGGTCAGGCTACCACCAGGTAAAGGTGAAGAGGGAGGATATTCCGAAGACGGCGTTCAGGACGCGGTACGGCCAGTTCGAGTTTATGGTGATGCCGTTTGGGTTGACGAATGCCCCGACGGTGTTCATGAACTTGATGAACAAGGTGTTCCACCAGTACTTAGATAAGTTCGTGGTGGTGTTCATCGACGACATCCTGGTGTACTCGAAGACAGAGGAGGAGCATGAGGAGCACTTGAGAGTGGTCCTGGAGACTCTCAGGCAGGAGCAGCTTTACGGCAAGCTCTCGAAGTACGAGTTCTTCCTAGACAGAGTTGACTTCCTGGGTCATGTGGTGATTGGAGATGGGATCTCAGTCGACCCAAGGAAGATATCAGCAGTTGAGGCTTGGGCAGCACCGACGTCAGTGGCAGAGATCAGGAGCTTCCTAGGATTGGCAGGATACTACAGGAGGTTCGTCCAGGATTTCTCCCGGGTTGCAGAGCCGTTGTCTAGGCTGACCCGGAAGGACGCAGAGTTTGTCTGGTCAGAGGAGTGTCAGGCCACTTTCGATGAGTTGAAGAAGCGGTTGACGACAGCCCCGATTCTGACATTGCCATCAGGATCAGACGGGTTCACTATCTACAGTGACGCCTCGGGGAAGGGTTTGGGTTGTGTCTTGCAGCAGCATGGGAAGGTGATTGCCTATGCTTCCAGGCAGTTATGTCCCCATGAGAAGAACTACCCTACCCATGATTTGGAGTTGGCGGCAGTTATCTTTGCTCTGAAGCTGTAGAAACACTATTTGTATGGAGAGCGTGTGGAGATATTTACAGACTACAAGAGCTTGAAATACGTATTTACGCAGAAGGAGCTCAACATGAGGCAGCGCAGATGGTTGGAGCTGATGAAGACTTTGATATTCTACTGCAGTATCACCCAGGAAAGGCCAACGTAGTTGCCGATGCTTTGAGCAGATATCCGACAGCTATGTGTTTGACGATGGATCGTCACTTGTTAGCGGACTTAGAGAGCCTTGGGATCGAGGTGATTGTGCCGGGAGTGCAGATGCAGATGTGGGGCCTCCAGATTCAGTCGGACTTGATTGATAGAATCAAGTTGGCTCAGTTCGATGACGTTTCTCTACGATGCAACAGGGAGCAGGTCAGAGCAGGATTGGCGGACGATGAGTTCACTCTTGCAGGGGATGGCGCATTGAGGCACGGTTCCAGACTGTGTGTGCCCAGTGGAGACTTTCGAGAGCAGGTTATGCAGGAGGCCCACCGTTCTCAGTACTCTATACATCCAGGAGCCAACAAGATATATAGGGATCTGAGAGGGCATGTATGGTGGAGTGGGATAAAGCACGAGGTAGCACACTTCGTAGCCAGGTGTTTGATCTGTCAGCAGGTAAAGACAGAGAGACAGAGGCCAGGGGGACTGTTACAGCCATTACCCATTCCGGAGTAGAAGTGGGAGCACATCACGATGGACTTTGTTTCAGGATTGTAGAAGCATGGAATTTCACAAACAGAAAGCCCATGCGCCAGACACTACATGCGCCAGAACTCAGACGAAGAACTTCACAGCAAAGTCAATAAGTATAGACATTTAAAGAAGGACTTTTTATTTATATATAAAAGTCTATTACATGTCTAGAAAAGGTTGTACAAAGGAGAATTTCTACAAAGGAAAGATCCTAAGTCTACAGCCAACGGCCACCATACGCCTCCAGTTAGGCGCAGCAGTCATTATGCGCTGCCAGTCACCATGCGCTGTCATCAGGCGCAGCAGACATCATGCGCCTCCAACCAGGCGCATCCCACCATATCTTCAGCAGCTCAGTCATGTGCATCCAGCTCAGTTATGTGCATCCCTTCAGCCAAATTCTTCCAGCCAGGCTTACCTGGCCGAGCAGAGCCCAGTTATGTGCCGCTCTTCCAGCCAGGCTCACCTGATAAGTGCTTTGCCAAGCAAAGCATTTAACCCTCTGGCTGGAACCAAGGAAGAGAAGAGCACCGCAAATGCTGTGGCCAGGGAAGGCTTCGAAAGAGCCTCCAAAGCCAAAGGAAGACCGTGATCGAAACCGCGGCTAAAGCCTAGCACCGCCATTCCGATCTACGGCTCTTCCGGAATAACGGGGACAAGGCCCGAGCATCCCTATCTTTGGATGCAACAGGCACCTTCCGCCTGCCTCGGAAGCCCTCGACTCCGTCTTTTGGATGTAACAGTCACCTTCAAGTGCATTGAAGACAACACAGCGTCTCATCTTCACCCTCGGGAGCACTTCGTCAACAGAATGCACCCGCATGTTCAAGTTCATGTTGGAAGTACGTGAGGGAATGAGAAGCAAATCTTCTCTCCATGCCACTATTTATAGGCCGGGCAGATCAAACCCATGCGCCAAGTGGATGACCCTCCGAATTCCGTGCAATGAATTTACATTAAATGGATGAACCGGACGCCTCGAATTCAGCCAAACGGCTATTTATGGCACTCGAAGAGCGAGACAGCCGCATCATTAAAAGACATGTCCGATGCGCCAGCCAGACAGCGCATCACACGGACGTGCCCTTCGGCATCAGGCGCATCACACAGACGCGCCTTACAATACTCGGCGCATTACAGAAGGTGCGCCCCCACACATCTCCATACCGAGTGGAACGCCAACCGACGCGCCCACTCAGCTGTCCATCGAACGTCACCAACATTAAATGCTGAACTGACAGAGTTGGCAGCACGCCTCCCAAAGTCTGAACAGTTGACAGCTTTATTCAGAAAACGAAGCGTCGGCAACGTCAGCATCATCATGACTTTGTTTCGACGGTTACTGCCACGTGGCCACTCCACCATCAGCATGCGCCTCTACGGCCATGCATCCAAATCAGCATGTGCCTCTACGGCCATGCGTCCAAATCAGCATGCGCCTCAAAAGCCATGCGCCTCAGACTGTTCTCTGATCCCGAAAGACAGAAGGAAAGTCGCCTGCATGCGCCTCAAAAGCCATGCGCCCCAAATGGTTTGTAACTCCCAAAGGTTATGAGCCGCAGCCTCCTCCTGCGCCCAATCCAAGGCGCAGCCCACCAGATCACTCCTCTTCACCAAATCCGAGATCTTCGAACCATGAGTCGATGACACGTGTCCTTTGACTCAACTCGTCCAAGATTTCAGCAACAGAAAGATTTTCTCTCTGCTACGTGCCGGCTCACAACAGCAGTATGAAGAGTTCTCCCCCTCGATCAGGGCGCAGCATCCGTGCGCCTCCATCAGCAACCTCCACGTGGCATCCCCACACCGGCGCATCCTGCATGCGCGCATGAGCAGCCAGCCTGCAAAAACTATAAATAGAAGGGTTATCTCCTTCACACACACACACAGAGACTCAAAACAGACAAGACTCAAAAAGAATCCACAACAGAGAATCACCAGAGAGGCAGTCCTAGACACTCAACGTCTTCCTCCTCTCAGCAAGCTCCAGCACCCAGAGCAATCAACACCTTCAGAGAACCGATAACCGCCGTCAGCCGGTCAACGGAGTCAACGCATTACCACTCGCTCCATTGGCACTAAGGACCCAGCTTAAACAAAAGTGTACTCCTAGGACTACATCTAAGTCCTATATTGTATCACTGTTCTGTTTGTATTAAGATTTCAATCAAAACAATTTTAATGGCAAACAAGCTGGCGACTCTGCTGGGGACTTCTTTCTCCTCTACCGAGAAGGTTGTGTCACAGGCCGACGACGTGAAGGTGGGCTCCTCCCACAAGACGCTGGTAGTACGCCTCAATCAACAGGCGTACAAGGAGTTCATTTCTGAAGGAAGTGCGAGTCCTTCGAAGCGGCTGTCGAAGCCGAAGAAGACCCGCGCAGTCTGGGTGCGCAAAGTCGACGCCTTGGGCACCACCGTTGAAGGGGATGCGCCCGTCCAGCCTTCCCTTCCTGCTGACGTCCTCAGCAGTCAAGGTGCGCCCGCTGATGCAGCGCATCTCTCGGGGAAGCGTGTGGCTGACCACGTTCCCCAGCCATCTTCTTCTCAGACGAAGAAGATACGTCGACGGAGCAGGGGCGCAGCCAATGCCCCGCACATTACTTCTGATGCGCCACAAAGAGCCTCTGTCTTTGACAGACTCACTCGCTGTAACGGCGAGGAGAATTTGGATGCTGAGTACTATGCGCCCCAGCGGGCTGGTACGAAGAAATCCAAGGCGGTACGGGCCATGCGCCACAAACGTGCTATGCCAACAGCCGGCCAGAGGCACGCGCTTACAATCACGCACGCTGCCGATGGCAAGCTGTACAAGGTTGACTCAAGTGCTTCTGCACCAACAACGAGTCGACCTTCAAAGTCCTCATCTCGCTTGGGCGCATTCACTGTATGCACAACCAAGCCGAGAGAGGCAAACTCAGTGGTCTTGAACTCCTGCGCCTCCTCTGGTTGTACGTTTGAGGTCCGTTCAAGTCACTTCAAATGTTGTGGTTCCCCCACTACTGATCGTGATGCCTGCTTGGTATTAGAACAGGGGGCGCAACACTCACCCAACCACCCCGGCGCTTGGCCCTGCCATGCGCCTGAGAGGGGTGTGAGGGTAGCACTCTCCTCCAACGACCTGCACAACGTGATCACTCACAAGCGCCGGTCAGGAGAGTTGACCAACAAGCACGATGCGCCTCTCACGGGGCACACTTGTGCAGTGGTCACAATCAACTGCTGTTGCAAGACGGAAGTACCACCAAAGCAGTCGGTCTTCCAACGGCTACAATCATCGACACCCCTCCGACATCGCCTTGGGACGAAGGTGTCAGCAGAAGAAGAGCTAAAGGTTGCTTCATGCAACATGATCTCCAACTCCTCATCTGTCCGGAAGACGACTGCCAATTCCTCGTCTTCATCCAAAAGCCAGCCGAGGAAAACCAAGGCAGCTGTCTCGACCTCTGGAGTGTTCGAAGGCACTCGGTCGAAGAAGAAGTTCTTGGAGGAAGCTGGGGGTAGCCAGACCCTTGTCGAGCCTCCTTCCGAAGACGAAGATGTCCAAAGCACAGCTGCGACGGATCTTCATCAAGGCGAAGATGGCCTCCCTGAAGCCCCTCAAAATGACGATGTCCTCCAGGACACCGCCGGGGGTAGTGCTGGAAACGAAGAGGCCCTTCAAGACAGAGCTGAGGGCAGTCAGGCCCTTGCAGATGCGCCTGTCGAAGACGAACTCCAGAATGTGGCTGGGGGTGGCCAAACACCAGGAGAAGTGACTCCCCCACATGAGAGCGAGGCTGAGAGCGAAGCCTCAACTAATCCATCCACTTCCGGCCGTGTCATGACAGTATACATGACCGGGGGTGATCTTGAGACTGATGCGCCGCCACAGGACATTGTCCAGCGCATAGACTCGTTAGAGGGAGGACTCAAAACCCTCTCTGCCTCAATACAAGCACTGACTCAAGCAGTGTTTGAAATGCGGTCGGCCTTGATCAGGACACCTTCAAATGGTCCCGACCCAGGAGCCAATGGAGAGTCGAGTGTGCCCCTCCAACGGACACCCTCAGACACAGAAGCACCCCGGACGTCGGAGCCCTCAAACGCTCTACTCCAGGTGGTACCTCCTTCCCCGACTCCTAGCTCCACGGAGGACGTGGTCGAAATGATCAAAGATCTGCGGGAGCGCTTCGAGTCCAAGAACAGGCAGGAGGAGCGCCAGAAGATGGGCATTCCCCAGCCTTATTCCCTTGAGTGGAACAAGGTGGTTTATCCCCCAAAGTATAAACCACAAACACTCACGCCGTATGACGGGAAGGACTCTCCACGACGGTACCTGACGTACTTCCAGTCGCAGACAGGGCATCTTCCGAAGGAGAACGCCCTCCTCACCAGCATCTTTGTTGGGGCCCTGAAAGGGGTGGCGTATGACTGGTACTGCAGCCTCCTCGATAATTCTATATCGTCCTTTGATGACCTGACACGCCTCTTCCTCGACCGCTTCTACGACGGTGGGAAGGACATGACGATGGCGTCTCTCATTGAGATACGCCAGAAGGATAAGGAAACGGTTCGGGCATTCATCGAACGCTTCCGTCAGGCCTGCTTCAGGCTACCTCCAGGCATGCCAGAACATGCGCTCCTCTCCGCTTGCAGTATGAACATGCTGCCTGCAGTAAAGCTTTGGCTTAACTCTACTCCCCCTCCCGACTGGAGCTCCCTAATCATCGAAGCTGAAGCTGCAGAGAAGAAGGCGGCCAATGCACGTCTTTTGGGTGTTAGCTTCCCCGCCTTTGACGATAAGGAGAAAAAGTCCGCAATCAACAACTCCGGACGAGAAACAAAGGGGAAACAGGCATTGACTGTTAATGCCTCGAAGGGCGCATCTGTGCCTACTCAAAAGCCTCCACTGGCACCGAGACCCAAGGAGGTTTATTCATTCAATGATGACGACACCCTGCAACTCTTTGAGATACTGAAGCAGGGCGACAAGATCAAGCTTCCGGACCCGAAGCGGCCCGATGAAGTCGGGAAAGTGGACAACCTGAGGTACTGTCACTACCATCGGTTTGTCGGACACCCGACTAAGGACTGCTACGTCCTCAAAAATTACATCCAGCGCATGATCAATGCGGATGTAATCTCCGTCGACTATGAAGAGAAGACGGTGTCAGCGAATGTGGTGTCACTTCAGTTCGGCACCTTGCCGCCGACTACCACGCAAGATGGCGTCGTCCCCATCCCTAAGGCGACAATGGAGGTGGAGAACTTGCCACCCACCCGTGACAATGTGAGTGGACTTGTCCCACTCACCACATCTCGAGGAGAGGTCCTCTGGGTTCACCCTGACCTCGTCTCCGAGGTAACTCAACCGGAGGTACGCCCTACCTCCAAAGCAAAAGGCAGGAAGATCAAGTCTTGTCGCACGGTCTCTTCTTCAACGGAAGAGGCGCTTCCTGTGCAGACGCGTGCACAACAGAACTCCCAGCCCGGTGAAGCTGCCGCCGAAGTGGTGCCTCCTGGCACCATCCCTGAGGAGGGTCCATCCAAGCCCTCAGCAGCCAATAAACAAAAGCAAGTGGAGGCCCGTTTCGACAGACCTCTGCGGAAAGAAAATGCTTCGGGGCTAGCCAAGCCCCACAATTTTGACATTCTGGCGCAACTAGCCAGTACTCCTGCACGCTTGTCTTTGTTCGAGCTCCTGCGTCTCTCCAAGGACTCCCGAGAAGCTCTCTGCGAAGCTCTGAAGGATGCCGAATCCTTTCTCAGTCAAGTCAAGCAGCCTGAAGACCTCCCAACTACTTGTGCACACTGTCATTGTGCGGATGAAGTTATCCCAAACATAACCTTCACCCAACAAGACATGCTGCTCAAGCATCACCGACATAACCGACCGTTGTATTACACAGGGTACATCGGTTCGGTAAAGGTGAGCAGGATTCAGATCGATCCGGGGTCTTCCCTAAGCATCATTCCAAAGGCGCGGCTATCAAAGCTGGGGATCCCAATGTACCGACTGGCGCCCTCCAATACGACCATCAGTGGCTTCAACGCTAGTAAGAGCGAGCCACTGGGCAAGATCCGGCTGAAGTGTCACATCGGCAGCCTCAAAACTGAGGTGACTTGTTATGTGGTGGATGCCGAGGTTAACTACAACATCTTACTCGGACGACCATGGTTACATGAGTACATGGTGGTGCCCTCCACGCTCCACCAATGCATGAAATATGTATCCACCAACGGCGTCATCCGGACGGAGTTTGCAGATATCGATCCCTTCAAAGGGATTGAGGCCTACTTCACCGATTCCGACTTGTACAAGCCCATTGACGAGGAGGAAGCCAATGACGCTGATGATGAGGCAGAGACGGCAACAGAGCCGGACATAGAGCCTGAGACGACTCCCGACGCCCCCTTGAAAATCCGTCTGAAGGGGAAACTGCCCCAGAAGGCGCCTCCAATGAGTATCAAGCTATCAGGAAAAGCGTCGGCTCGCGAAGCTCCCCTGAAGATACGCCTCAAGGGAAAGCCACCTCAAACAGCGGCTCCCCCTGGTGGTAAAATTACAAGGGAAGGCGCCACTCATCGGAGGCGCAACCGAGGCACCTCTCAAGGTGCGTCTTAAAGGCAAGCCGCCGCAGTCATCCAAGATGCCGGAGAGGGCTCACATAACCCTCTTAGATCCTAAAGTCAGAGCGGTGGAGGACTCTCCTGATCCGGCCCCAGTGCTTACAGATGAGGAGCTTGGCGAATACATCTCCGCTGACGTAGACGCACCCTCCTTCGACAATGTAATCCTACGGGATAAAATCTCGTACTTTATCAATAATAGAGTGTCTTTCAATTATTCTTGTCTTGCACACTGGAATGCCATGTATACATTAGACAACGCTCTACGGTCGTTGCAAACACAAGTAACGATCGTCTACCATAATCAAATAGTCCCGTCTCAAGGAGTCTTCATAGTCCCTCCACGGAGCCGAGACCAAGGTACCATCATCTCGGGCAAAATCGAGCGTCGTCGGGACCTCCCGTCAATTGAGCCCGAACCTGATACCGGCAGAGTACAAGTCTATCGGTACACAAATGCGGCTAAGCACATCATCCAAAAGATGGGCTACGACCTGAAAAGCAACAAAGGCTTAAACTACGGCAAGGGTCGGCATCTCCCTGTCCGGCTTTCGATGCCCAATGGAAAGCTACAGGATTACTATAATCAGACTCGACGGGGTTTAGGCTATGTCACGCCGCCATCAACTCCAGAGAGTTCAGACGCAGAAGACATAGAACATTCCCACTCGTCTGAAGCATCGACGTGGGATTCCGATACCAGTATCGAATCAGTCTTCAGAAAAGTGCTGTCAGCTAACATGACATCGGCGCAACCTCAGAAAGATGAAGGCGAAGACCAACCGCCGGAACCCTTCGAAGAGGAACCCTGGGCTCAGCACCTAGGAGAACAATGGGAGTCTCGTTTTGAGTTACGAGAACCTCCCACTGAAGACGAAGTCGAGCAGATCGACCTCGGGGATGGGTCTTCTTCTAAACCCATCTTCATCAGCAAAAGCTTGGAAGGAAAAGACCGAGAATCTTTAGTCCAACTGGCTAAAGAGTATATTGACGTCTTCGCTTGGAGCTACGAAGACATGCCGGGTCTCGATCCACAGATCGTGATGCATAGGTTGAACATCTTACCAGATGTCAAACCTATCAAACAACAACAGCGACGCTTCCGCCCGGACATCATGAACGCCATCGATCAGGAGGTGGACAAGCTCTTGACCAGTGGCTTCATCCGTGAGGAACAACACCCGGACTGGGTAGCCAACGTCGTCCCTGTCACCAAGAAGAACGGGAAGATACGAGTCTGTATCGACTTCAGGGATCTCAACTCTGCTTGCCCGAAGGATGAATTCCCGCTCCCAATCACCGATGTAATGATCGACAACACATGTGGCTTTGAACGCATGTCCTTCATGGACGGGTATTCAGGCTACAATCAAATCAAGATGTTCCCCGATGACGCAAAACACACGTCATTCAGGACTCCGAAAGGTGTTTTCTGCTACACAGTAATGCCCTTCGGCTTGAAGAATGCCGATGCAACATACCAACGAGCGATGAGTACCATCTTCCATCAACATCTTCGCAAGACAGTTGAGTGCTATGTTGACGACATCGCAGTCAAGAGCCGCCTCAAAAGAGATCACCTATAAGACCTGAAGACGGTCTTCGATCTCATGCGGGCACATCAACTCAAAATGAACCCCGCTAAATCCTTCCTGGGGGTTTCTAGCGGCAAATTCTTGGGCTTTGTCATCACGGCAAAAGGCATTCATGTCGATCCCGAGAAGACTAAAGCCATCCTCAACATGGACCCTCCGAAGAACCTTCGAGAACTTCGGGGCTTACAGGGACGTCTGGCATACATCCGGAGGTTCATAGCAAACCTCTCCGGTAAATGTCAACCCTTTACTCAGCTCATGAAGAAGGGAGTCTCTTACGTCTGGACAGAGGAGTGCCAAAAGGCTTTCGACGACATCAAGGCTTACTTGACAAGCCCGCCAGTCCTAGTGGCACCTGTCGCCGGCAAACCCTTCCTCCTCTACGTCCGTGCCATGGATCATTCCCTCGGCGTTTTACTCGCTCAAAACAGCGATGCAGGCTACGAGCAAGCAATCTACAACCTCAGTCGAACACTCATCGGGGCCGAACACCGGTACAACCCCGTTGAAAAGGAGTGCTTGGCTTTGGTGTTTGCCATTCAGAAGACTCGTCATTATGTCTCGGGCCAGACAATTCACGTCATCTCCCGAGTCAATCCACTCAGAGTTCTCATGACGAAGCCAGGGTCATTAAACTCCCGGCTGGCTACATGGGCGATCCTACTAACGCCATACAACATGGTGTTTGTCCCGCAGAAGGCGGTCAAGGGTCAGGCCCTGGCTGACTTTTTAGCTGCACACCCCATCCCAGAGTCTTCAAAACTCTATGAAGATATCCCGGATGAAGTCCAAGAATCAAACGTCACTGAAGGAAGCCCCGTTTGGCGGATCTTCTTCGATGGCGCTTCAAGAACGGGCCCCAACGGCCAAATCATCGCAGGAGTGGGGGTAGTCTTAGTCTCCCCCGATCAGCTGGTCATCCAGCGCGCATACTCTCTTTCGAAGCCGTGCTCCAACAATGTTGCTGAGTACAACGCACTCGTCATGGGACTCCAGCTAGCACAACAGCTGGGGGTGGATCATCTGGAAGCCTACGGCGACTCGAAACTCGTCGTAAACCAGATTCGGGGGCAGTACGAGGTTCGCCATGAAGATTTGATCCCTTACCATGAAGTTGCATTGAACATCATTTCAACCTTCACTGGGTTCTTCATCGAACATGTACCCCGTCTACAAAACTTGGAGGCTGACGCTCTGGCTGGCCTCGCAGCCTCATTGGCCGCGCCCCTTGGGACTCAACACTATGTCACGGTAACTGGCCGAGACTTGATTTGTCCCAAAAATAACCTATGTTTGCAAATGGTTCACGCCGTGCCGACAAACACCGATGTTAATGTCCGAGACTGGAGATTCCCGTTCATCGACTTCGCCGTCTACGGAATCCTTCCGGAAGATCCGAAGGAAGCCGTCTCAGTCAGGAGACGCTCTCTTCGATTCTACTACGATACAGCCACTAAAACGCTGTACCGACGCTCCTTCGATGGGCTCCTCCTTCGATGCCTGTCTAACGAAGAAGCAACCGAGACTCTTCAAGAAGCTCACGACGGAACTTGTGGAGCTCATCAACCCGGTCCTAAGTTGCAAGATCGACTGCGACGTATGGGCTACTACTGGCCAACCATGGCCGCCGACGCAGGGGAATATGCTAAGAAGTGCCATGCATGCCAACTTCATGCAGACTTCATACATACACCGTCTGAACCTCTACATCCTACAGTCGCCTCCTGGCCATTCGAAGCCTGGGGCATGGACATTGTAGGACCAATCACCCCTCCTTCATCAAGAGGACATCGTTTCATCCTAGCCATCACCGATTACTTCTCCAAATGGGCGGAAGCAGTCCCACTAGCGGAAATAAAAAGCTCCAGGGTGGTCAGCTTTATCAAACACCATGTCATTTACCGTTTCGGAATACCCAGGCGAATCATTCATGACAATGGTCCCCAATTCATCAGCCACATTTTCAGCAGGTTCTGTGACAAGAATCGCATTCAAAACGTGGCCTCAACCGCCTACAATCCGGCAGCAAATGGATTAGCTGAGGCATTCAACAAGACTATCGTTAGGCTGCTCAAAAAGGTCGTGTCATCCAACAAACGCGACTGGGACGAAAAGCTTGGCGAATGCCTTTGGGCCTACCGCACAACGGTACGGACCCCAACAGGCAACACTCCATTCTCCCTGGTCTACGGGAGTGAAGCAGTACTGCCTCTCGAGATACAGATACCTTCGCTCCGCGTGGCAATCACAAACGATCTCACAGAAGAAGACAATCAACGTCGTCATCTGCGGGAACTGGAGGCACTTGACGAAAAGCGTCTCCTAGCTCAACAACGCATCGAACTTTACCAAGCCCGTATATCACAGGCTTTCAACAAGAAGGTCAAGCAAAGAACTTTCCAAGTTGGCGACCTGGTTTTAGCAGTCAGAAGGCCAATGGTGTTAACTCACAAGACACCAGGGAAGTTCGAGCCCAAATGGGAAGGACCCTTCATCATTGAGACGGTATACTCAAACGGTGCTTACCGTCTCGCCAAACCCAATGGGGACTTGTTCATGATGCCCATCAACGGCAAGTTCCTAAAGAAGTACTATTCTTGACATCCTCCAAGACATGTATTTCCCCAAACAACCTCTTTTCACAAAAATCAAACGCTTCCGGAACCCAGCTATTCCGTGGCATCCTTCCGTAGAAAGATAACCACGTCCACATTACCTCTGAGTTGTCTCTCTACATCCTACAAAGCGGAACCTTACATTTCGTGAGCTTACGCTATCCTTCATGTTTACCACGTCCACATTACCTCTGAGTAAACATCCCGTACAAACAACTCCTGTGTTGTCATACATTGATCGTAGAACTTCCATGTCCACATTATCTCTGAGTTGTTCAGCGTATCCCCCAGGATCATTCCTACCATGTCCATAAATACCTCTGAGTAGGAAGATTCTATCATTTGAACCTAATGATTGCCATGTCCACATTACCTCTGAGCAAACATGTTGGTTCCTTCAAACTTATTATCTGTACCTAAAAAATAAGGTGCGCAAAAGATAATAGGTCTACATAAATCATCAAGTTCATGAGATCAAAAATGAACACATCACAAAAAAAAAAAAGATAGTGTATTTCTTTATTTTTCAAAGAAGGGAGTACAGAAATACGCTATTTCCCCAGCAAGAGTTGCAAAAACACATAAAAAGAAGAGAAGCTACAGTCCCCGATCCTCTCCAGGGTGGGATGAAAGCTTTCTGACTCGACGTCTCAGGTCGGCAGTGCGAGTTTCCACAGTCGCCTGGACTCGCAGCTCGACTTCTTGACGCATTAATCCGACAGCCTCAGCAGAAGTTTTACTCTCATACTTCTCATCAAGCTGTCGTCGCTGCTGAGCCAAAGCAAGGGTCCGCTGAGTAAGAGTCGCTTCCTCCTGCTTGAATGCCACGTGTTCAGCCAGGACACGATCAGCTTCTAGTTGAAGTTGGGCCCGCTGATCTTCAAGACGGCGCATCTGAGCATCAACCTCTGCGATGTTAGCGTCCACCGCAGCCCGCTTCTCCGTCGTCTTCTCCATAGATTGAGACAACTGCTCCGCCGCAGCCTCAGTCCCAGCCACTTCACACTCCCAACTGCTCACATCGGCCCGATGGGAAGCCTCGATTTCAGCAATCAACTTCCCTATCTCTGCATCTATCAAGACAGAGAGGTCATTTCGTTGGATGCGCTGCAGTTCTGCGAGCCGCTCGTCCAGCTCAATCACCGAAACCTCCAGAATTTCGGCCATATGGTCATGGCCTTGGTGAATGCGGATTAGCTCGATACAAGGCATTGCCAAAGCTTTTGCTGTTGCAAAGCTCCCTTTGCCATCCATCACTGCAGATACTCCTTTCTCCAGCATTTTGTATACTCCCTCGACGAGGAACTTCACATACTCGTCGGCATCCGCCAGCACCTACGGCGTCATAGCAGGAGTTGGGGGAGCTACTACAGTTTGCGGACCGGAGGAAGATCCGCCAACCTCGATCTGAGAGGTTTGAACCTCGGCAGCAATAGGCTCTTCATCAACAGGGGCCAGACTGCTAGCCCGAGGAGCCGAAGGAACAGAAGGAGCTGGCACATGCGTCGTGATAGTACCCCAAGTGGAAGGAGCAACAGAGGGTTCCACACCCTTACCCTTCTCAAGTCCGGAGACATCACCGACGTCAACGGCCACCTCTTCTACCCCCGACGTTCTATCAGCATCAGCTACCTCCCCCGGCAAAATGGGGAGATCAACATTTATCTCCTGGCCAGCCCCAGGGGACAAGACCGGCAGAAGGGTCTCATTCTCCTCAAGTCCCTCTACAGGGACAGAATCTGTCGCTACCGCCTGATCGGTAGCCATCTCTATGTCCATGGTTGAAGCCAAAGAAGGATTTGGCAATGATTCAGCCGACATCCCCTCATCATGACAAGGAGGGGAATTAACCCTCTCCTCTATCCTCACTGCTTCTGCTGCCCCCGCAACAGACTCCTGCAGCTCCGGAGCGATGTCATCGGAAGATGATGAACTCCATTCCTCTTCATCACCAGAAAGCTGTGCACTTGCTAAACCTTCGATATGTGAAGCCTCCGTTGTGGCCTTCGTCACCTCGGAAGCTGCTGCACCCTCAGGGTCCCTCCTGCCATAACCCGGGGATACTGGAACCTCCACGATGACAGTATCCTCCGGATCTTCCTCCATGAGAGACATCATTGTCGGCGGGATACGCACTCCAGGCGAGCTCGCCATCTCTTCTCGCCTACTCCCACCCGACTTTGGGGTACGAGGTTTTCTTTTTAGCGGCTCCTACAAAAGAAGATCAGGCCTCGTCAGTGGCGGAACCAAAATCAGATTTAGTAGGATGTCCTTACCTCTTCGGACGCCGAATCCGATGACACCGTCGGTAACGATGCCTTCTTCTGCTTCTTTGAGAGATCAGAAAAAGTCAGAAGAGAACACACAAATGTGTCTAAAGGAGAAAAATGCGGCACATTCAGGGTTTGAACCCATGCGCGTCAGCAGTATAGCCTTGGCGCATCTTCAGGGTTTGAACCCATGCGCGTCAGCAGTATAGCCTCGGCGCATCTCCCATGCGCGTCGGCAGGCAAAGACCGCGGCACATCATTAAAGACTCAAGGCCTATGTGCGTTGGCGTACGGACAATGAGACTTACCAACCACCTCCGGCCGAACTTCGACAGGCCGACGAGGAACGACAGCCGCCACAACTTCCGCTGACTCCTTCGCTTTCTCCTTTCCCTTGCCGGCAGCACCGCGAGGAGTCTTGGGAGCCATTCTCTCGAGGAAGGAGAAGTTAGGGTTTTTTTTAAGAAGAAACTCTAAAGAAGCAGAGGCACAGAGAAGAAGAACCCTTTCTCTCTCCAACTCTTACCTATTTATAGGGCTTGGTCGCACGCGTGAACAGATGACGTATGATCTCAGCCGTCGCCTCGGGTTCTGTGCAAGGATAGCAGCAAATAAAACCAAAAGATCATCATTAATCTTTTCGGTTACCGAGGCACCATCATCATTAACTGAGAAGAGCATGCGCCCGAACAGGCATGCGCCCAGAAATCATGCGCCCTGACCTCCATGCTTCTTATTCAAAGTATTCTAAAACTTATTCAAAAGTTTTGAAAACTTTGAAGGGGGTCTTGTAGAAGCATGGAATTTCACAAACAGAAAGCCCATGCGCCAGACACTACATGCGCCAGAACTCAGACGAAGAACTTCACAGCAAAGTCAATAAGTATAGACATTTAAAGAAGGACTTTTTATTTATATATAAAAGTCTATTACATGTCTAGAAAAGGTTGTACAAAGGAGAATTTCTACAAAGAAAAGATCCTAAGTCTACAGCCAACGGCCACCATGCGCCTCCAGTTAGGCGCAGCAGTCATCATGCGCTGCCAGTCACCATGCGCTGTCATCAGGCGCAGCAGACATCATGCGCCTCCAACCAGGCGCATCCCACCATATCTTCAGCAGCTCAATCATGTGCATCCAGCTCAGTTATGTGCATCCCTTCAGCCAAATTCTTCCAGCCAGGCTCACCTGGCCGAGCAGAGCCCAGTTATGTGCCGCTCTTCCAGCCAGGCTCACCTGATAAGTGCTTTGCCAAGCAAAGCATTTAACCCTCTGGCTGGAACCAAGGAAGAGAAGAGCACCGCAAATGCTGTGGCCAGGGGAGGCTTCGAAAGAGCCTCCAAAGCCGAAGGAAGACCGTGATCGAAACCGCGGCTAAAGCCTAGCACCGCCATTCCGATCTACGGCTCTTCCGGAATAACGGGGACAAGGCCCGAGCATCCCTATCTTTGGATGCAACAGGCACCTTCCGCCTGCCTCGGAAGCCCTCGACTCCGTCTTTTGGATGTAACAGTCACCTTCAAGTGCATCGAAGACAACACAGCGTCTCATCTTCACCCTCGGAAGCACTTCGTCAACAGAATGCACCCGTATGTTCAAGTTTATGTTGGAAGTACGTGAGGGAATGAGAAGCAAATCTTCTCTCCATGCCACTATTTATAGGCCGGGCAGATCAAACCCACGCGCCAAGTGGATGACCCTCCGAATTCTGTGCAATGAAT
The DNA here is from genome assembly GCA_029216955.1 of Iris pallida. Classification (NCBI taxonomy): domain Eukaryota; kingdom Viridiplantae; phylum Streptophyta; class Magnoliopsida; order Asparagales; family Iridaceae; genus Iris; species Iris pallida. The sequence goes on along the minus strand of JANAVB010026000.1, from coordinate 16,567,588 downwards.
TTACATTAAATGGATGAACCGGACGCCTCGAATTCGGCCAAACGGCTATTTATGGCACTCGAAGAGCGAGACAGCCGCATCATTAAAAGACATGTCCGATGCGCCAGCCAGACAGCGCATCACACGGACGTGCCCTTCGGCATCAGGCGCATCACACAGACGCGCCTTACAATACTCGGCGCATTACAGAAGGTGCGCCCCCACACATCTCCATACCGAGTGGAACGCCAACCGACGCGCCCACTCAGCTGTCCATCGAACGTCACCAACATTAAATGCTGAACTGACAGAGTTGGCAGCACGCCTCCCAAAGTCTGAACAGTTGACAACTTTATTCAGAAAATGAAGCGTCGGCAACGTCAGCATCATCATGACTTTGTTTCGACGGTTACTGCCACATGGCCACTCCACCATCAACATGCGCCTCTACGGCCATGCGTCCAAATCAGCATGCGCCTCTACGACCATGCGTCCAAATCAGCATGCGCCTTAAAAGCCATGCGCCTCAGACTGTTCTCTGATCCCGAAAGACAGAAGGAAAGTCGCCTGCATGTGCCTCAAAAGCCATGCGCCCCAAATGGTTTATAACTCCCAAAGGTTATGAGCCGCAGCCTCCTCCTGCGCCCAATCCAAGGCGCAGCCCACCAGATCACTCCTCTCCACCAAATTCGAGATCTTCGAACCATGAGTCGATGACACGTGTCCTTTGACTCAACTCGTCCAAGATTTCAGCAACAGAAAGATCTTCTCTCTGCTACGTGCCGGCTCACAACAGCAGTATGAAGAGTTCTCCCCCTCGATCAGGGCGCAGCATCCGTGCGCCTCCATCAGCAACCTCCACGTGGCATCCCCACACCGACGCATCCTGCATGCGCGCATGAGCAGCCAGCCTGTAAAAACTATAAATAGAAGGGTCATCTCCTTCACATACACACACAGAGACTCAGAACAGACAAGACTCAAAAAGAATCCACAACAGAGAATCACCAGAGAGGCAGTCCTAGACACTCAACGTCTTCCTCCTCTCAGCAAGCTCCAGCACCCAGAGCAATCAACACCTTCAGAGAACCGATAACCGCCGTCAGCCGGTCAACGGAGTCAACGCATTACCACTCGCTCCATTGGCACTAAAGACCCAGCTTAAACAAAAGTGTACTCCTAGGACTACATCTAAGTCCTATATTGTATCACTGTTCTGTTTGTATTAAGATTTCAATCAAAACAATTTTAATGGCAAACAAGGATTGCCGCATACTCCAGGAGGGAAGGACGCGATTTGGGTCATCGTCGACAGGTTGACCAAATCGGCCCACTTCTTGCCATTCAAAGTGGGTTTGTCTACCGAGAAGCTATCAGAGATGTATATGCGACAGATAGTCAGACTTCATGGAGTTACCAGTGAGCATTGTATCGGACCGGGACAGTCATTTTACTTCACATTTCTGGAGGAGCTTGTATATTAGCTTGGGCACTCAGCTCAAGTTTAGTACTGCATACCACTCTCAGACAGATGGACAGTCAGAGCGGACCATTCAGACACTGGAGGACATGCTGCGGACTTGTGTCCTGGACTTTAGAGGATCTTGGGAGAGTCACCTGCACTTGGTAGAGTTTGCATACAACAACAGCTTTCAGGCCAGCATTGAGATGTCACCCTTCGAGGCACTGTACGGGCGTAGATGTCGTACACCCTTGTCTTGGAATGATATTGGGGAGCGAGCTTTATTGGGGCCTGAGATGATTGTGGATGCAGCAGAGAAGGTGAAGCTCATCAGAGATCGACTTCGCGTGGCGCAGGACAGACATCGGCATTGGAACGATAGCCACCGCAGACCTTTGGAGTTTGAGGTACAGTTTAGAGATAGGATTAGAATTAGGTTGTCTTGTTTGTGTTTTGTTAACCATGTTTGATTATCATAATTAAATTGAGACCTTATTTGTGATTAGGTTGGAGACCAGGTATTTTTGAGGATATCTCCGACACGTGGCACTATACGTTTTGGTGGAGGTGGGAAGCTTAGCCCGCGTTTCATCGGCCCTTTCGTTATCAGCAGGAGAGTCGGTGACGTGTCTTACAGGCTAGACTTACCACCAGCATCGGAGGGAGTCCACAACGTATTTCATGTGTCGCAGTTGAGACGGTACGTGGCAGATCCTAGCCATGTACTTGATCATTTCGAGATCGAGGTGGGACCTACTCTTCGTTATCCAGAGCAGCCTGTTGAGATTCTGGATCGACGGGAGAAGGCATTGAGGAACCAGACGATACCACTGGTTCGCGTCGCATGGAGGCATCATTCTCCAGGAGAGTCCACCTGGGAACGGGAGGATGAGATGCGCGAGCGATACCCTTATCTATTTGTACCTTGAGGTATGATTTTCTATCCTTCTCATCAGTTTCAGTTTCGTCTTTAAATTTCGAGGACAAAATTATTTTAAGGAGGGTAGACTTGTAACACCCACATTTCTGAAATTAGGAAAATTTTAAGTTTTGTATTTATAATCATTTATTAAGGATAATTAATACATGTTATGATTTTAGATGATTTTGGTTAGTGTAAAACTATTTAATTGGTTGATTTGTGAATTGGGGGTTAAACTAAGGAAACCCTAGTTATTCCTTAACCTAGAAGTTTACCATGACCATGTGAGCTTAGCCATAGGCTTAGAACATCAAATTAGTGATTTTAGCCTAAAAGGGTATTTTAGTAATTTACTAGATTTTATTTGGAATTATGTGATTTTAATATTATTTTAATTATTGTTAAGTACCATGTTAGTCCCTAACCTAGTTTACCCTAACCTAGAGGTTAGCTACTAACCTAGAAGCTTGAGGATAGATATTAGTCATTAGTTAAAGTAGTGTAAATATCTAGATATTTACATAATAGATATTTTGCTTAAAACCCTCAAAAGATCAACACTTTTGGCACCAAAGTCCTTGCCTTTACCATGAAGAAAGGCCAAGGACACCCCCCCTGCCATGGCCGGCCAAGGGTACCCCCCTAGCACTACCCCTTCCTATTTAACCATATCAACCCTTTACACACCAATCTACATGTTTCAAAAACCTAGAAAATCCTCTACCTTCAAACCACCATAACTTGATCATTTTTTATCTAAATTCACTCTAGTCTTTTGCATTGGGACCCTACAACATCAAGGGTGCTAAGGGAGGCTAGCAATCCAGATTTCACAAGCTTTGGGCATCACCAAGTGGAAGGACAAATACCCCCCTCTTTATTGAGTTTCCTTTGGAATTTGCATCAATAGATAAATACCCATAAACTTAGTTAATATTCTGTTTTTTCTTCATAAATGCATGCATATAGGTCTACCCTAGCTGTGGGACAAGTTTGGTGAAATCTAGGGTTGGTTTGGTGTCCGTATCGGACACGTATCCATGTTTGAAAAGCTGTGTTTGTTGAAATACCACAAAGAAATGAATTTCAATATTTTGTAAAACAAATTACATATTCATGTAGCCCTAGACTTGTTGTTCACATCTACACTTGACTGAGCACGACACTGTGTCAATTTTGTGTCGAAAATTGACACGGACACACTGCGACAGTGCACGCACAATGCCCTGCTACCCGATACGAATTCCTTCATGTCCACGCCATGTGAACACGTGCCACTTGGCACAGAGGAGGGGGAAACCTCTGACAAGCCCCCCCTCGAGTTTGAGACACTCTCGTGTTGTATCGAGGACACGAGGATACGTGCACTGGTCGTGCACTAACAGTGCACACGCGCGCGGGGGCCAACTTCGCGCGTGTCGTGTCGTGCGGACACGACACTTGGACACCTCGTGGTTGTACGAGTGTGTAGCCCAACATGTGGGCTACACGTGGACATGACCACGAGATCCCACGTGGCTCGTGTCGTGTCTACGAGACACGTGAATCGCTGCACGATGCTGCGCATAGCAGCGTGTATCAGTCGAGTTTCTTCGACTGATACGGTGTTCGTATCGTGTCCTGGAGTGACGTGGAAACGAGGCAGGCACTTGGACACGTGCACAACCCCCAGGCGCACCTTCGTGCACGAACACGAGACACGTGTGTGTGTGTGTGTCGTATCCTAGAGTGAGTTGCACACGTGCACGATGCAGTGTTTGCGTGTGTGTGTCAGTGTTTACCTGTTTAGGTTTTTAGAGGGTTGGACACGTCGTGTCGTGTCTAGACTTTGTGTCAGGCACCCTAGATGCTAGGGGACACTGTGGAACACGATTACCAACCAAGTGTTGGGGACCTTAGTCGGGTTTGAGGTTGTATTTGGGTTTACCCACTTCACGAGTACACAATCCCATTTTCCAGAAATTTAGGATATTTCCCAGTTTTCAAAATTGAATTTCAAAATGATTTTTGTTATGTTTTATACATGTAATTGTATGTTTTCAGTGTATGTATACGTAGTGTATGTCTATGTGTGTGTAGGTGGGATTTGAGTGCATGTACATATGTATATATGTAGATATGAGTATATGTATATATGTATGTATTATGTATGTTTGTGAGTGTGTGTGGGTGTCCTGTTCTCAGTTCCTGAGAACTGAGAACCCCCCCCCACTGTTCAGTCTCTCCACACACACACACAGTTCTCTCTCTCCTTTCCTCTCTCTCTCACACTCATGCACACACACCACTCACCCTCTCATTTTCCCCTCTCTCTCTATATATATGTATTGTAGATATATAAGTTTTATAAATATATATATATATATATATATATATATATATATATATATATATATATATATATATATATATATATATATATATATATATGTTATATATATATTTGTATTAGATTATATATTGTATCTGTATATATATATATACTATATGATATATGACTATTACATAGGCTATAGGCCTATGTAGTAATGTTTGTATATATATATATATATGTAAAGTTATATATATATATATGTGTATATAGTATAGAGATAGATACCTATATGATATTAGCCTATGGAACCTAATTACGAGCCTATGGTTATTAGGTTGGCCTATTGACCCTTGTTTGACTAGAGTTGACCAAAGTCAACCTTAGGTCAAACTTGACCTAGCTGACCTAGATTGAACTTGAATTAACCTAGAATGACTAGTTTGACTAAACCCTAACTAGTCTGACCATGTTTGACCTAACTTTGACTAGTTTGACCTAGTTGACTTTTAGAGTTGACCAAGAGTTGACTTTTGACCAGATTGACCTAGAATCATGTAGTATGCATAGTAAACTTTATTTTTACTATTTAGAATACATTGTGACTTGTGTTGCTCTGATCAGGAGCCAGACACCTCTCCTCAGATAGCATATTCTCTACCGACATTCATACATCAGGCGAGTACATTCTCTGACCGTTTCATACTTGTTCAGGCTTTACTTTCTCGCTCTAGATTACTTTACTTGATGCTGTCAAGTTGGTAACATGGATTGTGTAGCTCCCCTCCCCGAAAATTTAGAAATATTTATTTATTATTTAATTGATTTAAAGGGGTGATTATTAGATTTTATAAATAGTTAATTAGTTATCATTTTATGGTGATTAAATAAATATATTTTATTGCTGACTGAATCTGATCGATACATGCCCTTATATCACTAAATTAATGATATTACCTCTCTCTCTTATCTGTATTTTCTCTGTTTCTCATTAGATACTCCCATCTCTTTCTTCCCAGTCTATTCGATTAGGGCATTTAAATGAGTCGAGCTGTGTCAAACTTTGGATGTTTGAGTTTGGTCCACTTAGAATGACATATTGAACATAACTTGACCATGAACTTGAATGACTATGTTCAAACCAGAGCTAGGCTTTGGAACAGCTTAATTCGATCTTTGATTCTTTGGTCGAGTTTTTCCCCTACCTCAAGTGTACTGCATAACTAATATAATTAGCCGGTAACAATGAGATCAACAGCTAATGACTTTGTGAATTCAAAATATGTATAATTATAAACTTGATCATGTTGGCGCATTGGAGCCCAACTTGGTCATAGTCAAGTTAGGGTAGTAGATGCAGTACATGCTGAGCTTTTCAAGTTGAGCTGGTTTATGCTAGAGCTCACTAGTCAAGTTTCATTTGTTCAAGCTCAAATCGTTTAGGCAAATCTAGCACATTCCCATGTTCAAGTTAGGGTGCTTACAAAGTAATCTAAAGATGAGGGTACGGCTGAGTAGGAGCTTGAGAGATGTGCTGTTGATTTGCAGCACATCAGGCCGAGCGGCCACAGCCTAGGCCTCAGCTAAGCCACAGACCCGACCATACCCAAAACAAACCAAACACAGTCCCGGCCGAGCTCTACATGACCAAATCCAAAGCCCAGCCGAGAGAGAACAAAGCCACATAATTGTAAGCAGTCCATGTGAATCTATAGAGGAAGTAACCCAGCACTGGGCAGGCCCAAACCCGAGCGCAAGGGGGGGCCTGGTTTTCCCGAAGATAACAACAGCGACTATGGTATAAAACGCGAGCCGATAGTAAAATCGAAACCCTAACACCATAAACTCGACGCGCACGCCTCCCTAGTCCCCTGGGCGGTCACCCCGACGCCGGAGCGTCGCCGGAAGACCGCCGGAGTCGGCCAGGAAGCCTCCCCACGCGCGCGCATCAAGCCGTGCGGTAAACAGTAGTAGCAGCACAGCGATGAACCCATGTTCGCGCATGGTTTTCAACCTTCGTATTCGCTCGTTTTGCGAACTGCTTTCTCTGGTAAGTAGAGAACATAACCCTCTTGATTTCCTTTCAAGTAGATTGATTTATAAAATGCTAGATTGTTCGAGAAATTAATTGGAAGTTCGAGAAAAATCTGTTCAAAACAGAACAGTACCGTAGTTGAAAATCCTGTTATGGAAGTTAGATTAGGACCAGAATATTAGGAGTTTTCCAAAACTATTTGAAGACAGGCCTAGACAACATATAGGTCTTGGAATCCCTTTTTGTAGAATCGGATTTCGTCGACGGTGCGTCGAGAAATCGGATTCCCAAATTGGCAAAAAAACCCGTTTTTGAAATATTAAAAATATTAAAAAATCTCTCGATACGACGTACGTTCCGCCATTCCAGGCGACGTGGTCGCGAACCGAAAGCATCGAAAGCTGCGTATCGGTTTCGTGGTCGTGTGGGCTTTGACGGAATTCAAATTGGTTGCGTGTGCGCGACGAATTTGATGCGTATCCGTCGAAATTCACCGTATCGTGTACTTTGTAAATTTCTCAATTACTTTCTGCACGCTCGTCAGATCGAGACGAAACATATGCCAACAGAACCGTTTCATTTTTCTGGTCCTGTATGCCAAGTTTGGTCCGATTCTGAGACAGTTGATAAAATCACCGTTTTGCGGACCCCACGGTTCCACTCAACGGGCGATTTTGTGCACGGCCCGCCGGAATCCAACTCTGGACATACGGTTGGGTTCGTATCGAAAAACTAGATCCGTAGACATGTAGTTTGACGACTTTAGAGACCACTGACTCTGGCACGCTTTTCGGTGCAAAGAGGGTCCAACGGCAGACATCGTTTTTGCCCAAAATTACCGTTTTGCCCCTGTGTCCAGAATTGGACTTAAGGACAGACAATCCTAGCTACTTTGACTATTCTAAAAACATTGGTAATGTTTATTTCAGCTTTCGGGGACTGTTGTACGGGTTTTGACTATTGTGGCACATTGAGTAGTTCAGATTATCGGTTTTACCAGCACAGGACCACAGGCGAGTACAGTTTATTGTCTGCATTTCGATATTGATCTTTACTATATTTCATTGATTAGTCATTGGTTATGTGATTTTTATACTCTATTATAAATTGTTGAGTCGGGAATGAGAAGTACCAAGGATGTGTGATCCGACCGTAGACCGTGTTTATTTTCTGCAGTAGACCTCGTAGACATTGTTTATTTTCATGCAGTAGACCTCGTAGACATTGTTTATTTTCTGCCAGTAGACCTCGTAGACATTGTTTATTTTCTGCAGTAGACCTCGTAGACAGTGTTTATTTTCATGCAGTAGACCTCGTAGACATTGTTTATTTTCTGCAAGTAGACCTCGTAGACATTATTTATTTTCTGCAAGTAGACCTCGTAGACATTGTTTATTTTCTGCAAGTAGACCTCGTAGACCGTGCGGTGTAGCACCCCAGATCGATCACATGTCAAAGATACTTCTAACAGTTGGGGAAAGTATTTTGTGTCTATTTATTGATATTGGTTTTCCGTATTTACTGTTTATTTTCAAAACTCATGATTGATGTCTAACCGTTGTTTTATAGTCATTTTCTTTATTTGAAATTGCATGAATTGTGCTCGTTCCATTCCTGACTGGAAACCAACATTTTCAGGTTAGCCGTGGATTCACTTAGCTTGGGGAGTGACGGGAATACTTACAGACAAAGCCTAGAGACTAGCTAGTTAGTTGAGTTGTAGTCATTCATTTATTTGTACAAGTTTATATTTTTCTACAAATGTGTAAAACTTGTGATCATTATAAATTAAATTAATTTTGTGAATGAGTATTATTTGTGATTTTGATCTTCATGGCCGTGACAGCGTTCTACCGCCGACACTGCGGCGTAGGCTAGCTTGGACACGTCTTGTATCCGTTTTAAAAAAAAATGGGTACGGGTCGTGACAAGTTTTTGTGGTAGCCCACGCAGGTCAGGTTTCACAAATCATGCGAACTCGTGATGGTACGTTAGTTGTACTATTGCGAGTCTGCGACTAGAAATGCTCATTCACGAATTAGAAGTTAATTTAATTTACGAGAATGACTAGGACTAGGAGTCCCTTATACAAATTGACTGATGGGTAGTATAGGCCATGCAAATTAGATGAAACCAGTTATTAATTTTGATAGTTTGTCAAATCCCCATAGGTATACTATTACCTATTGATATGACAATATGATCCAATGTGAATAGATTATTCACTTGGTGAGATCGGACTTCCTAGGATTGATAATCTAACCTTGATAAATTGTTCAGTTCCTCCTCTTGACCCCTTAGGTATCATCCCCATACCCTAGTTCGAATGGCCCATTTAGTTCCTAGTTGCCCTAAGGATTAGTGTTTTTATATAATTTTTGATTATGTTACCCATATACGAACCTCGAGTTAGTTTCAATCCAAAAAGTTTTCCTCTGTGGTTTGAATACACAATAAATAGATATTAGAATGTTGTATTTCTTTTGTCCTCAGATATTTCTTTCCTGTTCAATCCTTTATTTTAAGGATTGTGATTGATAGGACAAATGCTTACGCTCTAGTTCATGGTCAACTTGTTCGATTCTCTAGAAGCTCATGAATATTTTCAGATATAGTTAAAGGAATGTTAGTTAACTCATAATGGCAGGACAGCAGCGCACTGTCGCCATTTAATTCAATTTTGGAGACTATGGATACACTGCAGCCAGCAGCGCACTGGCGAGACACGACCCCTCGAGTTGAAATGGGTTTAAGAAAATATAGGTCATAGAATATTGCTAAAACTATAGCTAGTGGTCCTCTTGATCGTAGACACCATTGAGCCAATATTGGATAGAGTTAAGAAGGGTTCGATTTTATATCATGTTGAGTTACGAAACCAAGGGTTTACCACAGCCAGAGTATACGGGCAAGGCGTAATCCGCGGTGAAAGGATTTCAAACATGATTACGAGTTTGGGATACTATAGAGGATAGGACAGTGCCCTGTGTGTTCCATAAGATCCGAAGCCAATATTGGTGGAAGTTTGTAAGTCGGATAGCACGTCTCCCGATCTAGCATTCCGTGGTCCTTGTGACCTATTGATGAGGATATCGACTGACACTAATAGGTTTACCTAGAATATGGAATTTAGAATGTCCATAACCCATTAGTCGACCAAGTCCTTATGGATCAGAAGATAGTAGGAAGACTGTATAAGCAAGAACACCAGGTGAAGTTTGATTCCCTCAAAACTCGTACTATTTGTGCCTTCTTTCAAAAATTTTGTATACCTGTAATTTGACTATTTTGACCAATATTGCTATCACAGCCTAGTTTTGCAAGCTCACTCTGTTCTCGAGCTTGATTCGAGGCATATGTTTAGTGGGGACGCCCACTAACATATTGTCTAATCAGAATCGATGTATTACGGTCTGATCAACCGTAGTGCACCCGGTTCGCTCTCCCTCTGATAAATCTACGTAGATTGAGATGTAGATGTCTCTAGAATCTCATCCGTGACTGCTTTGACAATTCCTCTTGAATTATATGTTCGCCCTTGAATCACGAATTGTAATCAGTAACATCTCCCTTAAATTATTTATTATTTTTGTCTTTCACCGATTTGGAAGGACGAAAGCTCGTGATGGTAGAGAGATACAGAGTATTCCCGTGGCTATGATAATGGTAGGCACAAGGGTAGCTACCAGCGGCCAGTCATGTGATTGAGTTACTCGTTCTCCCATCGACCCACAAACTACTATTGAGACTTTCGAGCCATCTGAATTTGAGAATGATTAGGATTTTATCCTTAGTCAAATTGCCAACCCAGAAGACTATCTACCCTCAAGAAACCAAATGTCGTGAGTCTCTAATCACTACTAAAATACCCCACTTTACCGACGGAAGTTTAGCGACGGACGGATTCCGTCGCTAATAGCGACCAGTTTCCGACATCTTAGCGACGGATTAGCGACAGACAACATAACATAATATTTTCCAATTTTAAATGTAAAAATTTGTCGGGTTTCCGTCGCTAAGTCGACGAACGTTAGCGACGGATTCTTTTTCGTCGCTTATTCGTCGCAAATGTTGGCGGCAAAATCTTTAAAACATTGGCGGAAACTTTAGCGACTAACTGGCGACGGATATATCCGTCGGAAAACACCTTTTAATTGGCGACGGTTTAGCGACTAATTTTTTCCGTCGCTATTCCGTCGCTAGGTTCTGTGCCCTAACTTAAATTGAACCGACGGGGGGGAATTTTTCATTCCCCCCAAAACTCTCTCTCTCTCTCTCTCTCTCTCGCGGCTCTCTCTCTCTCTCGCGCGCGGCTCTCTCTCTCTCTCTCGCGGCTCTCTCTCTCTCTACCAGGTATCTCTCTCTCTCTCTCTCTCTCTCTCTCTCTCTCTCTCTTTCTCTAATTTTGGATTTTGGGACCGCGGGGGGGGGAGTGGGGGGGGGGTCGGCTTCGCGGGGGGGTGGAGAGGGCGGGGGAGGGTGGTGAATGAGGTCAGGGGGTCGGGGGGGTGTGGGGAATGGGGGCAGGGGGTGGGGGGTGGGGAATGAGGGTCGGAGGGTCGGGGGGGTGGGGAATGGGGGCAGGGGGGTCGGGGGGTGGGGGGTGGAGAGGGCAGGGGGGTCGGGGGGGGTGTTGAATGGGGGCAGGGGGGTCGGGGGGGGTCGGGAATGGGGGCAGGGGGGTGGGTGGAGAGGGCAGGGGGGTCGGGGGGGTGGGGTCGTAAGGCCTTGTAGATTGAGCTAGAAAACTGATCTGCTTTGAGCGATATTTAAATTGCAATAATGTTTTATGATGTGATCGAAATTATTCTCCCCCGCCCATAATGTAATCTATAATAACATACAACTCTAAATCTACTATCTTATCAGGTTATCCTTTCCTATCAAGCTATGTTTCTCGTTTCATGTACCTTATGTATTACACAAATACGAGAGTTCTATTCAACAAGAAAATTCATATCCATTAGGAAAAGACAACTATGACATAAATCGACTCGTGTACTATAAGTATTACGCAAATATGAAAGTACTAGACATCAAGATATTTCGATATGACAAGAATTGTATTATCATCGTTTTGCTTGTATGCTTCTAGTTTATAGACAAATATCTAGGTTAGGGTTTAATACGATAGTATAGCATTGGGTTTCAAAATTAGGTTATCTTTTCCGAAATTCTTCGAATTTACAACAGAGTATGCTTTGTATTTTGAGCTCCAAAAACAATTATATAATCGACCCTAAGCAACTCTCCATAGAATTTCCTTGGGTAACCCCTTCAGTAGAACAACTAAACATCGGACTCACGCAATTAGATATAGTATATAAAGAATGCAACAACAATAAGAAGAGATGATTCTTCTTACCTCAGCTATTCTACCTTAGCAGATATCAGTAGCATTATACGCTAATCCTTTCAAACCAATGAGATAAAAGTTAGAAACAAAGAGTTCTAAGAATAACACCAAACTATTGAATAGTAAAATAAGCCAATATATATACCATATGTAAATGAATATCTATAGTTCGAGATATTTGTAAGGTATTGATCATTCAATCAACCTAGGCAATAATTTTAGCATAGGTTAAAACTTCCAATACTTAACAAGTAACATAAGAAAGTACTAGAAAATTGACATTAAGCAATAAAATTGTATTATTTGATTTATGATAAACAGTCCAATTTATACAATCTAGAAATTCTAAATCGATTAAAAATTGGTTTCGATTTAATTCAATATTCCTCGATAATAATCATCTTCTAATAATTCCAATAAAACAATTCACTAAATTTCATCTATCATAAAATAGCTGAAATATGAAACCTAATATAGGTTATTTCATTAAATTTAGAAGATCTATTATTATTTATGTAATAATACTATTTCATTTTCTAAATATGAAACCCGATACGGATACGGTTTGGCATGTCCCGATCCTAAGAAAATCTTCTGGGACTTGCCTTATTGGAAAGATAATCTTATAAGGCATAATCTTGATGTCATGCATATCGAAAAGAACGTGTTCCATAATGTCTTCAATACCGTCATGGATATTAAAGGAAAGACGAAGGACAATCCAAAAGCAAGACAAGACATAGCCGAGATATGCAAGCGTCCTCATCTGAACTTGATACAAAGGGGTGCTGGTGGACAATTAAGTAAGCCTATAGCGCCATACACATTGAGCAAGGAAGATAGATTAATAATCTGCAAGTGGATATCTAATTTAAGATTTCCCGACGGCTATGTTTCGAATTTGTCTAGATGCGTTGATCTCAATGAACGCAAGCTAACGGGAATGAAGAGTCACGACTGCCACGTGTTTATGGAAAGATTACTGCCCATTGCTTTGAGAGAGTTGTTGCCTTCTGCTGTATGGGTTCCGTTGGCCGAGCTGTCTACATTCTTCAGGGATATCTGTTCAACTAAGCTGACGGTGCAACATATGGTACAACTTGAGGAGAAGATTGTCTTAACAATCTGCAAGTTAGAGAAAATATTTCCACCGGGCTTTTTCGACAGCATGGAGCATCTACCGATTCATCTAGCATACGAAGCCCGTGTCGGTGCATCTGTTCATTATCGATGGATGTACCCCTTTGAAAGGTAAATAAGAATCGATATAATTTAAGTGAAATTTAAGTGGATTTTACAATTCATTGTTAATTCTCAAGATAATTTGTCTCTTTAGGTACCTACACCATCTAAAGAAGAAAGTTGGCAACAAGGCTCATATAGAGGCTTCGATATGCGAATCATATCTTATCGAGGAGGTGTCAAATTTCTGCTCCACTTATTTCGATACTCATGTCGAGACAAATCGAAATAGACCTCAAAGGAATGAAGAAGACGTTGAGGATGGAGGTATATTCAATTTAAGGGGCAAGCCTATTGGGGCTAGTAAGAAACGGTGGTTGACCGACGATGAGTATGATACCGCTCACCGATATGTCTTGTTAAATTGTGACATACAAGAAGTGAGAGATTTGGAGAAGTAAGTGACTACGCCTCGTTATAATCTCTAATTTGGTGAATTAAGTGACTACACTTATTTTTATTCTCTCTAACAGTGTATTTAGAGGTGAAGTCAAAATGAGGACACCATATATTACAGATGAGGGACTTCAAAGAGAGGTTGATTGTACCTTTCCGTCCTGGTTTCGTAAATACGTAAGTAACTGAGATAATATGTTATGCGGCTACCATTAAAATATATGCAGCTAAAATATTTAAATTATCAATACATGTTTACAGGTTTTATTGCCTGAAACAACACTCATAAATGAGAGCATTCGTTATTTGGCATTGGGACCGAAGAAGCATGCAAAGACTTTGTCAGGCTATGTCGTTAATGGCTTCAAGTTTAAGTCAACTCAGCATGCTATAAATGCCGAATTTCTCAATGACGGCTTCGATACCAAGAATTCTGGTGTTTGCATAAGAGGCACCATCTATGACGACGAGCCAGACTTTGACTATTATGGAGTGCTTCGGGAGATTGTAGATTTACAATATAGTGCCCCATATGATATGCATATTGTGATGTTCAAATGTGAGTGGTTCGATACGAGACCAAATATCGGTTGGAGAATCGATAAACAATTTGGATTCGTCGATATAAATCATCGCAGGAGGTATAGAGGGTCCGACACGTTTGCGATAGCAAGTCAGGCTGTTCAAGTCTACTATACAAGCTACCCAAGGCGTCGTAGAGATCGATTTGACTGGTGGGTAGTATGCAAGATTAAATCTAGAAATACATTCAACGTTGGAGACCCAGCATACCAAGAGAACCAGATCGAGAAGCCCCAATACATGGGACAACAGTCGGATACCATGGACGTGGAAGATGTCGATATACCTCATACTGAGGAAAATAGAGGGGAGGAAGAGGTTGATATACAAGACTTAGCTGTCAACCAGGGGAGAAAGAGGCGTCTTGTCCCAAGTATTGAGCCTGAAGAAGAAGTAGAAGAAGAAGAAGAAGAAGAAGAAGAAGAAGAAGAAGAAGAAGAAGAGGATGAGGATGAGGATGAGGATGATGATACAGATGAAGTCGACGATGAGGATGATGATATAGATGAAGTCGACGATGAGAATGAGGATGAGAACGATGACGATGACGATGAGGACGAGGACGATAACGATGATTAGATTAAATATCGGTATATATTAGAAGCACTTACAACTAACTTAGTGAATTCAGTTTAGACGGACACATTCTTATTTCAGTTTATGTTTTTGTCGTTCGATCATCTACTTATTGTATGATTTTCTTTTTACAGATGGCACTCTTAGTTCTCATTGTCTTGACGGCACTCGCCGCCCTGCTGCTGGTATATATATTTTAGTTCAGTTTTATATTCATTTATACTTCTATATTGTTAATTATATTTATGTGTTCTATTTACAGGTCATGGTCACTACCACTCGTGCTGCTGGTAGCCGTGGTGGTGCTGGTGGTGGCGGTACTGGCCGTGGTGGGCGTGGTGGTAGCGGCACTGGCCGTGGACGTGATGGTAGCGGTCGTGGTGGTAGCGGTCGTGGTCGCCTTCCACATACCCCGGATATAGAGTCCTCCGATCCCGACCTGGAGAGCCCGGCCACAGACTCTTCCCGCCGTCGATCTATCTCTGCGACCCATCCTTCATCTTCATCGAGGCCTGAGACTCCATCCGCTAGCGGATCCGTTCCGCCCCCGGATGCACCAGCGGGTACACCATCAGTTACTGCAGGGTGGGCTCCGGAGTACCCCCGGATTCAGCTTCATCCTGCTACCGGTGAGTACATCCGCGGACCCGCGGATCCTCCGACGCCTCCAGAGAGGCCGATAGGCGAGAACCGACGAGAGCTATGGCCCGCGGGTGATACGTAAGTAAATTTAAGTTAATTTATTAAATTTGTTTCATTTATTCAAGTTAATAATCCAGTCTTTGCTTCTTTGTAGGTTTTTCCCGTATGATGCTGCCCGGATACTCGGGCAAATTATCCGGGAAAACTACCATGGCCCCTACCTCAATTTTTCTGAGGTGCCTCAGAACATGCAGTACGTCTGGCTCGAGGAGATGAAGGTATATATATATCTTTTGGTTAATTATTAATTATTCTTTAATCCACTAATTTTTTAATTACGTGATAATTTAATTTGTATGTCAGACGACGTTCTGGTGGCCCCTCCATCGCGATGAGTTGATTCGCAAGGCCTACAAAGCCGCCGCCGGGAAGAAGATACGGGATGCGGTGTACGACGTTCGTACGGCGCATTCGAGGAAGAAGTGGCTCCGGGAGGAGTACTACGAGCAGATGTTGGATAAGATGAATACTGCTCAGTACAGGAAGAAATCAGAGAAAGCGAAGGCGAGCAGACAGGCCGCTGGTCTGCATACGGGAGGTTCAAAGCCCCACGCAGCGACGCGTGCATATTTGGTGAGATACCGCAAATTCATTTCACTATTAAATTCGGTACTATTAATATACGTAGTTAATTAAATTCGACGTATATTTCGTATGCAGGCACAACGGGCGGTAAAGGAGGGAAGAGAGCCGGAGTCGGTCACCGTCTACGATGTATTCCTGCATACACACAAGAGGCGGGCAGACGGGAGCTTCGTCGACGCGAGGGCCCAGGCGACTGATGTAAGTAATTACGTTTATAAGATTTATATTAGAAATATAATTATTGTTAACTTAATTAGGTGAACGTAGGATTCAAATTATAACTTAGGGAAACATAGGATTTATATTATAACTTAGGAAAACTTATAGTATAAACACATTCATTGGATAGGCTGCATATCGTGAGGCCCTTAGTCAGATTGAGCCCCCTGCCGAGGTTGTCGGCGAAACGACGCCCACCCAGACGCCCTCTTCTATAGCCGCTCGCTACGACGACGTGTTCGTAGAGTCTGTCGGCGGCTTTAATAAAGGGCGCGTCTACGGCGTAGGTTCCCTGGCGGCGTCGTTGCAGGGCACGACTCCGAGATATCCACCGCCCCCGCCTCCTCCCGCGCCCCCGTCGGACGATATGAGGACGCAGCTTGCGACTCTCACCTCCGATATGTCAGAAATGCGGAGTCTAATGTCGGATGTGCTGGAGCGCCTTCCGCGTCCTTCTTCTGCTCCCGGTCCAGATCCGTCTGCTCCCGGTCCGTCTAGTGCGGTTGCCGGTCCTTCCGACCCTGGACGTTATTCATTTGACCGTTCTGCCGAGGTCCGCCTGGTACCGGATACTGCGCTCATTGGGCTCATGGACATGATGTCGCCAGAGCAGCTCCGCAACCTTCCAGAGCATGTGTTGTCCCAGGTGCCGGCGTACATGGTGGAAGAGTACATCTGCAGAGCCGAACGACGACGCGATCCATCTCAATGATATTTGTACTGTTTTTGGATATTTGTACTGTTTTTGGATTTTGAATTTTGGATATTTTGGAAGCGTACATGAATGTTTGGATATTATGAATTTGTGTATTTGTGTTTGGATATTTCTGTTTGATATTGGATATTATGAATTTGGATATTTGGATATTTGTTGATCGTACATGGATGTTTGGATATTGGATATTATGAATATGTGTAATATTTACGAAAAGGAAATAGAATGTTTCTGTAATTTTTTTTTATTAATGTTGCATTTAGCGACGGACTAGCGACTAATTAGCGACGGATACGTCTTTTTAGCGACCGATGAGCGACTTACTAGCGACGGAAAATCCGTCGCTAACTGGGTTATATAAATATTTGCAGTTACCGACGGACGAGCGACGGACAATCCGTCGCTAACTGGTTGAAATAAATTTGCAGGTAGCGACGATCTAGCGACCAACTAGCGACGGGACTTCCGTCGCTAACTGGGTACAATTAATATTAGCGACGGAATATCGACTACCTAGCGACGGCAAATCCGTCGACATGGTTCTGGAAATATGGTAGGTTTCCAGAGACTTAGCGACGGATAATGGGTCGCTAATCCGTCGCTAATCTGTCGAGGATGACGACGGACTAGCGACGGCTTAGCGACCCATTATCCGTCGACATGGTTCTGGAATTATGGAAGCTTTCCAGAACCAGGCCGACGCCCTACCCGTCGCTAATCCGTCGCTAGAACGTCGGGGTTAACGACGGGATGGCGACGGAATAGCGACCGATGTTGCGTATCAGGAACCTCTCTGATACGCTTTTACCGACCTATGTACGACGGCTTAGCGACGGATATTTTAATATTATATGCCATGTAAACCGACGGGAACAAGTCGCTAATCCGTCGCTAATCCGTTGAAAGGCAACCGTCGGTAATTAGTCGCTAGTCCGTCGGTTAATCATTTGTCCGACGGCTTAGCGACGGACAAATTGTAGCGACGACGTATTTCCCGACGGCCATTTTCATCAAATATCCGTCGCTATGCCGTCGGTAATTTATGTTACCGACGGATGAGCGACGGATGTGGCCGTCGCTAAAGTTGGTTATTTTGGTAGTGAATTATTTGCTAGAAGCTTGCCTTAACTAGCAACCCTTAAGCCTTGAACCAACCCTTCCTCGACCAAAGCCCACAGTTAGACATGAGATGAGTGGACAATAGGGTAATCATTTACCGTGACACTCATCCCGAGATTGGTTTCCAACAAATATTACTCTAGTTATGTAAATTTTATTTTTAAGACTTAACTAGCGTTGGAACACCACAGTCACTAGCTTAGCCAATACCATAGCTTAAATACCCTGTCATCTTATGATCTACCAGTTGTCAACAGCAATACACGATCACTACAACTCTTGTGACGATAGTCTGGCCGGTTGACACAAATAGAAATTCACGACTCAGTTGTTAGAAATCTTGTGCCTTAGAGTTGGTTACCCCGTCGATAACTCTAGTATACTATAGACGAGTAGATCATCCTATTTTATCGACCATGTGTCATTGTACACACTCGTTCTCCATTTATTGAGGAACGACCCTTGACTTGACTTATGTCTACCGTATCCCGATATACCGTGCCTTATTTTTATTTAACAAAGAGTCGAGGTACAGTATCCGGACTTTGGGAACCCTCTAACCTCAATATTCCTAAGACCATGTCCTATTCTTAAGGTAGGTAGACTATAAGCCTCCTAAAGTTTTAGGATATACGAAGATCACCGACTGATTAGAATAACTTTTTATTAGAATGATAGTTAGTGCCTGTGGACTCCAACTTTCCCTTTAGATCATTTTGTGTTTTCGACCGTGTCATTAATAATCGGAGCACGAGACCAGCTGTTACCTCCCAATAAATTTCATATGTAAGATCTAGACGAGTCCACCTTTATCTAGGGATATCATGTCCCACTCAAACACGTCCCCTTGTACTCTATTTTATGGTATGACTTTCAGGTAAAAAAGGATTAGCTATAACCCTTACCATAATACCCGTATACTTCCCGACTTCCATTAGAGCCTCAACTTCGACTCATTCCATTCGACCCAATATATGGTTGTGATCTACTCAAAGCCCACTACGCACATGTCACTAGTGTGCCATTAAATTGTGTCTTCTTGTGCTACTTAAACACAAAAGTCATGGAAGGCGCATCGTCAGGGCTTACAAAAACCTATTTAACCAATCCGACCGCCCCTAACTCAACCACTTAGGGGAGACTTATTCCAGGTTACCCTAACCTAATAGAAATAGATTTATCATTGGGATCTTGTCTAGTCAATATAGATTGAAGTCCAAGGTTCATCCAACCGACGACTGATGTCCAATTGGGGAACCCATTAAGACCCAGTGACACCCATTCATGCATAACACCATTTTTGGGCTACAAAATCGAACTATTTGAAATGGGTCCCTATACCTATTATATAGTTCCCCTCTCTTAGAATCAGAAGACATTCGTAACCCTTGTTCCATCTACCTAGAAGTCGCGATACGATCTTGTATTGCATTTATATACCTTGTTTGTGTGTTTAAATAACCACGGAAAAGATCACAACCTTGATTTCCCAGATTCCGTTCTAATCTGGAAACTGTTTAGAATTTCGAGAACGAAATTATCATATTGCATGGATTGCAAGACCTTCTGAGAAACAAAGGGTTCATTGACTTAGCAAGTGACTGGACTAGAGTAGCCCCTCTAGCAAATAAGTCAATGGCCCATAAACTTTCTTTCTATCTGCATCATTGGATACTCTCTACCACTCTGGAAACTTCATACTCGCTCTCGATTATTTTTCCTTACTTCCTATTGTAGAGTGACGAATGGTAATGCTTATTAGAATACACCAATGTTTCTCAGCTACTTGTGTAAATTTGTTGCTGTTAAATTTTGGATTGCTTGATAGATACGAGAGGATTATAGATGCCGTATGCCCTAGATATCGGTTGCTAGGATTGTTAATAACTAGTTAGATGGCCAATAAGTTTTAATGACATGTGTTTCGAGGAAGTAGTGTGACCAAAGGTGGGTAGAAGTCCTCGATGATTCGTAGTTACGGAATGGCTAGCAGGAGATATAAATATTCCTGAGAAATTAAATTTGAACAGATTTTGGTAATAGTGGATTTATTCTTTTATTTTTTATTTTTTATTTTTATTTTTTTGAATTTTAGACATGTTTATGAGTTAGAATTTCGAGGACGAAATTATTTTTAAGGTGGGTAGATTTGTAGCTCCCCTCCCCGAAAATTTAGAAATATTTATTTATTATTTAATTAATTTAAAGGGGTGATTATTAGATTTTATAAATAGTTAATTAGTTATCATTTTATGGTGATTAAATAAATATATTTTATTGCTGACTGAATCTGATCGATACATGCCCTTATATCACTAAATTAATGATATTATCTCTCTCTCTCTTATCTGTATTTTCTCTGTTTCTCATTAGATACTCCCATCTCTTTCTTCCCAGTCTAGTCGATTAGGGCATTTAAATGAGTTGAGCTGTGTCAAACTTTGGATGTTTGAGTTTGGTCCACTTAGAATGACATATTGAGCATAACTTGACCATGAACTTGAATGACTATGTTCAAACCAGAGCTAGGCTTTGGAACAGCTTAATTCGATCTTTGATTCTTTGGTCGAGTTTTTCCCCTACCTCAAGTGTACTGCATAACTAATATAATTAGCTGGTAACAATGAGATCAACAGCTAATGACTTTGTGAATTCAAAATATGTATAATTATAAACTTGATCATGTTGGCACATTGGAGCCCAACTTGGTCATAGTCAAGTTAGGGTAGTAGATGCAGTGCATGTTGAGCTTTTCAAGTTGAGCTGGTTTATGCTAGAGCTCACTAGTCAAGCTTCATTTGTTCAAGCTCAAATCGTTTAGGCAAATCTAGCACATTCCCATGTTCAAGTTTGGGTGCTTACAAAGTAATCTAAAGATGAGGGTACGGCTGAGTAGGAGCTTGAGAGATGTGATGTTGATTTGCAGCACACCAGGCCGAGCGGCCACAGCCTAGGCCTCAGCTAAGCCACAGACCCGACCATACCCAAAACAAACCAAACACAGTCCGGCCGAGCTCTACATGACCAAATCCAAAGCCCAGCCGAGAGAGAACAAAGCCACATAATTGTAAGCAGTCCATGTGAATCTATAGAGGAAGTAACCCAGCACTGGGCAGGTCCAAACCCGAGTGCAAGGGGGGGCGCCTGGTTTTCCCGAAGATAACAACAGCGACTATGGTATAAAATGCGAGCCGAGAGTAAAATCGAAACCTTAACACCATAAACTCGACGCGCACGCCTCCCTAGTCCCCTGGGCGGTCACCCCGACGCCGGAGCGCCGTCGGGAGACCGTCGGAGTCGGCCAGGAAGCCTCCCCACGCACGCACATCAAGCCGTGCGGTAAACAGTAGTAGCAGTACAGCGATGAACCCATGTTCGCGCATGGTTTTCAACCTCCGTATTCGCTCGTTTTGCGAACCGCTTTCTCTGGTAAGTTGAGAACATAACCCTCTTGATTTTCCTTCAAGTAGATTTATAAAATGCTAGATTGTTCGAGAAATTGATTGGAAGTTCGAGAAAAATCTGTTCAAAACAGAACAGTACCGTAGTTGAAAACCCTGTATTGGAAGTTAGATTAGGACCAGAATATGAGGAGTTTTCTAAAACTATTTAAAGACAGGCCTAGACAACATATAGGTCTTGGAATCCCTTTTTGTAGAATCGGATTTCGTCGACGGTGCGTCGAAAAATCGGATTCCCAAATTGGCAAAAAACCCGTTTTCGAAATATTAAAAATATTAAAAAATCTCTCGATACGACGTACGTCCCGCCATTCCGGGCGACGTGGTCGTGAACCGAAAGCATCGAAAGCTGCGTATCGGTTTCGTGGTCGTGTGGGCTTTGACGGAATTCAAATTGGTTGCGTGTGCGCGACGAATTTGATGCATATCCGTCGAAATTCACCGTATCGTGCACTTTGCAAATTTCTCAATTACTTTGTGCACGCTCGTCAGATCGAGACAAAACTTGCGCCAACAGAACTGTATCATTTTTCTGGTCCTGTATGCCAAGTTTGGTCCGATTCTGAGACAGTTGATAAAATTATCGTTTTGCGGGCCCCACGGTTCCACTCAACGGGCGATTTTGTGCACGGCCCGCCAGAATCCAACTCTGGACATATGGTTAGGTTCGTATCGAAAAACTGGATTCGTAGACATGTAGTTTGACGACTTTAGAGACCATTGACTCTGGCACACTTTTCGGTGCAAAGCGGGTCCAACGACAGACATCGTTTTTGCCCAAAATTACCGTTTTGCCCCTGTGTCCAGAATTGGACTTAAGGACAGGCAATCCTAACTACTTTGACTATTCTGAAAATATTGGTAATGTTTATTTCAGCTTCCGAGGACTGTTGTACGGGTTTTGACTATTGTGGCACATTGAGTAGTTCAGATTATCGGTTTTACCAGCACAGGACCACAGGCGAGTACAGTTTATTGTCTGCATTTCGATATTGATCTTTACTATATTTCATTGATTAGTCATTGGTTATGTGATTTTTATACTCTATTATAAATTGTTGAGTCGGGAATGAGAAGTACCAAGGATGTGTGATCCGACCGTAGACCGTGTTTATTTTCTGCAGTAGACCTCGTAGACATTGTTTATTTTCATACAGTAGACCTCGTAGACATTGTTTATTTTCTGCCAGTAGACCTCGTAGACATTGTTTATTTTCTGCAGTAGACCTCGTAGACATTGTTTATTTTCATGCAGTAGACCTCGTAGACATTGTTTATTTTCTGCAAGTAGACCTCGTAGACATTGTTTATTTTCTGCAAGTAGACCTCGTAGACATTGTTTATTTTCTGCAAGTAGACCTCGTAGACCGTGCGGTGTAGCACCCCAGACCGATCACATGTCAAAGGTACTTCTAACAGTTGGGAAAAGTATTTTGTGTCTATTTATTGATATTAGTTTTTCGTATTTACTGTTTATTTTCAAAACTCATGATTGATGTCTAACCTTTGTTTTATAGTCATTTTCTTTATTTGAAATTGCATTCAGTGAATTGTGCTCGTTCCATTCCTGACTGGAAACCAACATTTTCAGGTTAGCCGTGGATTCACTTAGCTTGGGGAGTGACGGAAATACTTGCAGACAAAGCCTAGAGACTAGCTAGTTAGTTGAGTTGTAGTCATTCATTTATTTGTGCAAGTTTATATTTTTCTACAAATATAAAACTTGTGATCATTATAAATTAAATTAATTTTATGAATGAGTATTATTTGTGATTTTGATCTTCATGGCCGTGACAGCGTTCTACCGTCGACACTGCGGCGTAGGCTGGCTTGGACACGTCTTGTATCCGTTTTAAAAAAAAAACGGGTGCGGGTCGTGACAGATTGGTACTATATGGATCTTTACATGAGATGTTATCCCCCTCGGGAGCATCGGGTACTTCATGTTACGTGTGTTTCACTTTCATTATGTACTCCTATGCTTCCATCATGCATGTGCACTCATGTGATCATGTACTCTCATGATTCACTGAGCCCTCATGTATAACTTCACGTATACTCATTTATGAGCCTCATGTGAAGTAATGTATAATAACGTAACCTGTCTAGATCCTTGTCTATTGATTAGGGAAACGGGGGGAGTAGAAGTAGACATGTGAATAATTCCAAAGTAGTGTAATCATTATAAACTCAGTAGTATAATCATGTATAAATTCTAGCCATTCACACGCCTATCTTGTACTCTATATCACTAGCCACTTACAGTTCTCTATATACAGTAGATATTTCCTTTACAGCTATCTCTTTTACAGCGTATATTTCCTTTCAGCACTTCATGTATTTTACTCTATTGCCTGTATCGTATTTCCTAACCTGATATGAACTGTGTGAGATGTATTGTGCTCGTTCCTGTCCTGACTGGACCTGTTGAAAATATTACAGAGGACGAGGATGAGGCATGGGTGACTACATATTATGGAGCAGGACTAGATGACACTTGTGTTGAGGACCCTCAGCAGGATCCACCTGCAGCTGAGGATGTTGCCCCAGTAGTCTAGGCTAGTTTAGCTAGACAGTCATTTTCTACATTATTATTTTGTCTCACATTCTGAGTTGTATTTTGAGATGTTGAGATGTATAGACCCTTAGACTTATTCGTATTTTGGATTGACATTATGGATGTTATGTATCCTAGACACTTAGACTTATTTCATCTATGCTATTGTTCTCTTTGAGTTACTGTCTATCTATCGTTCTTTCATTCTTCTACCTTAGATGTGATTGAGACTGTATATTGTTATGTCACCTCCATTCGGAGAGTATAAACTGTACAAGTACCTTTATATTGTTAGATGATTGACCTAGGACAGCGTTCTACCGCCGATACTGTGGTGTAGGCTGGACGTACCCACGTCTCATGCCCTTACTCTAGGGTGTGGGTCGTGACAGGTTACTACTGGCCAACCATGGCAGTCGACGCAGTCGACTATGCTAAGAAGTACCATGCCTGTCAGCTTCATGTCGACTTCATCCATACACCGTCGGAACCACTACATCCTATGCTCGCCTCTTGGCCCTTCGAAGCTTGGGGCATGGACATTGTAGGACCTATCACCCCTCCTTCATCAAGGGGACACCGCTTCATCCTAGACATCATCGACTACTTCTCCAAATGGGCAGAAGCAGTTCCGCTGACAGAAGTAAAGAGCTCTAGGGTGATAAGCTTCATCAAGCACCATATCATCTACCGTTTCGGGGTACCTCGAAGGATTATCCACGATAACGGTCCACAATTCATCAGCCATGTTTTCAGCAGATTCTGTGATAAGAATCGTATTCAGAACGTGGCATCAACCGTCTACAATCCGGCAGCTAACGGATTGGCCGAGGCATTTAACAAGACTATCATCAAGCTACTCAAAAAGGTTGTGTCATCCAACAAATGCGACTGGGACGAAAAGCTCGGCGAATGCCTTTGGGCCTACCGCACAACGGTACAAACCCCGATGGGCAACACACCATTCTCCTTGGTCTACGGGAGAGAAGCGGTACTGCCTCTCGAGATCCAGATACCCTCACTCCGTGTAGCGATCACAAATCGACTCACAGAAGAAAACAATCAACGTCGTCGTTTACGAGAATTGGAGGCACTTGACGAAAAACGTCTCCTAGCTCAACAACGCATCGAACTCTATCAAGCCCGTATATTACAGGCTTTCAACAAGAAGGTCAAGCAGAGGACTTTCCAAGTAGGCGACCTGGTTCTGGCAGTCAGGAGGCCAATGGTGTTGACTCACAAGACACCAGGAAAGTTCGAGCCCAAGTTGGAGGGACTTTTCATCATAGAGACGGTATACTCAAATGGTGCTTACCGCCTCGCCAAACCCAATGGGGACTTGTTCATGATGTCCATCAACGGCAAGTTTCTAAAGAAGTACTACTCTTGACATCCTTCAGACATGTACTTCTATCTCCACCCAACAAGGGAGTCTGTGGACCTAATTATCAGGGCTCACGTACACCTCGCTTCCACAAAATCTTACGCTTCCGAAACCCAGCTGTTCCGTGGCGTTCTATCCTCAGTAGAAGGACAACCAAGTCCACATTACCTCTGAGTTGCTCCTCTAAAACCTACAAAGCGGAATCCTACGCTCCGTAAGACTACGCTACCCATCACGTTTACCATGTCCACATCACCTCTGAGTAAACATTCTGTACAGACAACCCCTGCGTTGTCGTACATTGATCGCAGAACTTCTATGTCCATATTACCTCTGAGTAGTTCTGCGTATCCCCCTAGAGTCATTCCTACCACGTCCATAACACCTCTGAGTAGGAAGATTCCATCATTTGAACCCCATATTTGCCACATTCACATTACCTCTGAGCAAACATGTCGGCTCTCTCGAACTTATTATCTGTACCTAACGACCAAGGTGCACAAAAGATAATAGGTCCACACAAATCATCAAGTTCATGACAGCAAGAATGAACACACCACAAAACTCTTTAT
Source organism: Iris pallida (assembly GCA_029216955.1). NCBI lineage: Eukaryota > Viridiplantae > Streptophyta > Magnoliopsida > Asparagales > Iridaceae > Iris > Iris pallida. The sequence goes on along the minus strand of JANAVB010026000.1, from coordinate 16,541,413 downwards.
TCTTTATTTAAAAGTAAAGGATTACATCTCCAGCAGGAGTTGCAAATTACACAAAATAACAAAAAAAAGGGAGAGGCTACAATCCCTAAGAATCACCGGGATTGGCTGAAAGCTCTTCGATCTGACGCTTCAAGTCTTCCGTCCGAGTCTCTGCGGTCGTCAGGACTCAGCGTTCGGCTTCTTGACGCATCATTTCTACGGCCTCAGGGGAAGTGTCATCCTCATACTTCTCATCCAACTGTTGCCGCTGCTGGGCCAGGGAAAGAGCCTGGCGGGAGAAAGCTGCTTCCTCCTCCTTAGATGCTACATGTTCAGCCTGGACTCGCTCAGCATCTAATAAGAGTTGGGCCCGCTGGTCTTCAAGGAGACGAATCTTGCATTAACCTCCGCTATACTAGCGTCCAACGCAGCTCGCAACTCCAACTTCGGCCACCTCGCATTCCCAGACAGCCACGGTGGCCTGATAAGATGACTCAGTTTCAACGATCAACTTCTCCTTTTCTGCGTCTATCAGGGCGAAGAGATCATTTTGCTGGATACACTGAAACTCGGAAAGCAGCTGGTCTATCTCGGCCGCCGATGCCTCCAGAATCTCGGCCATATGATCATGGCCCTAGTGGGAACGTATCAGACCAATGTGAGGGAGCACCATGGTTTTTGCCATCGCAAAACTCCCATTGGCATTCATCACTGCCGATACGCCCCTCTGTAGTATCTTGTACACCGCCTCAACGATATACTTCACGTACTCATCCGCATCCGCCAGTACTTACGGTGTCATAGCAGGAGTTGGAGGAGCTGCTCTAGACGGAGGACTGGAAGAAGACCCGCCGGCTTCAATCTGTGAGACGGAAACCTCGGCATCAACGGACTCTCCCTAAACGGGGGCTTGAACTTCCCCACTGGCCCGAGGAGCCAAGAGAGTGGGAGGAGCCGAGAGGGGCGTCGATATCGTACCCCAAGTGGAATGAGCAACGGGGGGTTCCAGCAAACCCTTATCCTTTCTAAGCTCGGAGGGACCACCGACGTCAGGGGCTATCTCCTCCGCATCCAACAAACTATCATAAGGCTGCACGGGACCTTCCCCCTCTGGCAAAGCAGCGAGATCAGCACTTGTTTCCTGACTCGGCTCCCCTGGAGTCAGGCTCGGTGGACGAGTCTTACCTTTCTCATCAAATCCCTCCGCGGGGATAGAATCTGTCGCTACCTCCTGGTCGGCAGCCACCTCGACCTCCGCTGCTGAGTCTGGGGTAGGGCTCGACAATGATACAGCCAACCTTTCCTCATCATGACAAGGAGGGAAATCATCCCTCTCATCTGTTTCAATCATGTCTTTTGCCCCTGCAACGGGTTCACTCATCTCTGGAGGAACGTCATCTGAAGACGACAAACTCCACTCCACTTTCTCATCCGGAAGCCCCTTATCTGCTGGGTCCTCAATGCCAAAGTCCCCCACGGCGGCTTACACCCTCCCGGGAACTGCTTCAACCTCAGCTTCCCTTCCAACATAATCTGGAGATACTAAAATCTCCGCAGGAATGACATCGCCCGGATTCTCCTCCACGATATCACAATCGGAGGAATACGCTCGTCAGAAGAGCTCGCCACCACATTTGGTTTACTGATGCCCGGTTTTAAAACCCGGGTTTTCTTCTTCAACGGTTCCTACAAAAGGAAAGCATATGTCACAAAAATGACAAAAGGACCCAGATTATGGAGAACGTCTTTACCTCAGCAGGAACTGATTCTATTGGCATTACAGGCGGCACTCCGGTAGCCCCCACCTTTAGAGTCGTCGCTTTTCTCGGCCTTTTTTGTACAGACGAACCGGCTTCTGCGTCAGCCCGCCTCTTTCCAGCTGGGGGATCTTTCCGAATGCCTCCCGTTGACGCTGCAGCGGTAGCCCGATATCTCGCCAACTCTGGTGGACGATATGACCTGGCCGCCGCCAACATGTTCTTTGTAGCCTCTAGCTGAGTTCCAACGATAAAACTAGTCTCCCTATCATAATCAGGAGGTACAGTATTCATGGCGCAATACAGCTTAACGGCCGAATACAGGATCTATGGCCGAGGGTTATGAACTGGTGTATTGAAACGAACCCCAGTGCACCCGGCATTGTAATATTGCCAACCCCGGGCTCCATCCAGTAAACTACCAGCAAACCCCAGACCGTTGCTAGGGTTCTGTAACATTAGCTGGGTGTAACCAAACTGGCGAGCAAACCGGCTCGGCAGATATGGCTCCAAATAACACTTATTCTGGTTACGGTAGGCCAAATGGGAAGGCCGAATACTCAGCAACCAACGAAATCCCCATTTCGGCAGAGTGATCGCATCCTCACCAGAGTCTTCCAAATCTTGGTCAGCCTTAAAATCTTTGAAGATGGGACTGACCTTGACGATCTTCCACCCCTGAAAATAAGACAAGACTCTCCTACAGACGGGGACGCCGGTGTGCAGCCACTTTCTCTTGCAGAAGCGGCAGATAAAGGCGTCACCTTCAACATGATCGTCTTCAGGACCCGGACTCATCACGTTCGGGTGATGCAGAATCAACCATCCCATCAGATAATGGAATGGTAGCTCAGTACAGGGAAAGTTGTCGTTCATGTCCCTCTCACGGGCCACATCGTCAGCAAAATCCCTCAAACCCCGCAGCAGGTTACACACCATCACGGGGATAAGAGCCAAAGGGCGACCAAAAACCAGTTTCACTGCTGGCAAAATGAGGTTCCGGGTTACCCTCTCCACAGAGCCTGACCCACCTGAAAACACACAGTCCCGGAGCTATATCATCAAGTCGGCAGTCAACGCTGCCTTGGACGACATCTGGTGCACGCAATGCCAGAAACAGCTGTACACATCTTCGCCACTCTCATTTGAACGGGGGCCTTCTCGCCTAGTCGGCTCATTTCGGAGGTTACTTCTACGGGTTTCAGCCCCTGCGGAGTCGTAAACCGAATTTTCGAAGAATTCGCCAGGTCCTGCTTGAAGACGTAATCCTTCCAAACAGTCACATGAGGCTGTATCTTGCCTTTATCCTTTTGTTGCATCAGATAATGATGGTTCGCCACTTCTTTGAAAACAACCATCATCTCCGAGTCCTTCTTTTCCAGAACCAGGATCTCTTTATTTGTCGGGAAATATTCCTCGTACGGTTCCGTGCCCCAGGGATGCTTGGACACTTCGTACATCTCATGGAGAGCCAATCCCAACTCCCCGACTGGAGTAAAGAAAGTGCTAGTCTGTGTATTGAACATTTCCAAGAGTGCAAGGAACATATGCTTGTTGAGATCCACGCCGGCCTGTGTGGCACGGATAGCGGCCGTTATCCCAATCTCTTTAAGCTCAGCCTTGAACTTCGACAACACCCAAAAGGTCAACTCGTCCCACTTTGGCACGTGGTGACACCAACCTTCAACCCTAAAGCCACATTTCGGATACATAACCTTCGATATTAGCATCCGATTTGCAAAGGTCGAAGCACCAAAGGCAAAGGTGTCATTAGGAACATCACTATAAAGGCTCCCAAGGCGCAAAGTTCGGCAACTGAAGGAGGGCCCGGCTCGCGAGGCGGCCAAGGTATCCCTTTGATTCAAGGTAATATCAATCGAAAGGGTACCCCCCACGGCCCCTCTTTGAGAAGGAGTAAGTTCCCATGGCATCCTTCTCTTGGAAGCCAAACGGTAGAAGGCCGTCAGCGGTAATTGGCGTTCAAGTTGCCACATGTACAGAACCATGCCCTTCGCAGAGAAGAACCGGTCTTCCTTGATCTTCAGCACCTTTGCCTCGGTGGAGGTCAAGTGGTCACCAAATAGAAAGGCAGGTTTCAAAAAAGTCGCATCCTTGGACTCAACGGATTTCAGTTTGCCGCTCTCCATCATACTCTGGAGAAAAATAGACGACTGATCCCGAATTTGCAGCAGTCTCTCGGAAGGCTGATTCAGTAGGATAGCAGCCTTCGCGGGGTTAATAACCTCCTCGTCGAAATTAACTCCCATTTGGCAAAGAGAAGCATCCAGAAGGACTTCATTCAGCAAAGGGATAGTCATCGACACTGACATAACAAAAACAAAAGTCAGGCAACATAGAAGCCTTAACAAAATATTGAGTGTGTCAAGCAGCCTGGCACATCATCAGGGTTTAAACCCTTGCGTTCCAGCAGTAAAACTTTGGCGCATCATCAGGGCTTAAACCCATGCGCGTCAGCAGGGAAGCTTCGGCGCATTATCAGGGCTTAAACCCATGCGCGTCAGCAGGGAAGCTTCGGCGCATCATCAGGGTTTAAACCCATGCACGTCAGTAGGGAAGCTTCGGCGCATCATCAGGGTTTAAACCCATGCGCGTCAACAGTGAAATATCGGCGCATAATCAGGGCCTAAACCCATGCGCGTCGACCGAATAACCTCAGCGGATCATTAGGACAGAAGTCCATGCGCGTCGACGATAAAGAGTTAGGGCACAGCAATATGATGCAACTCATCTATGTGCTCCAAACTCGTCTAAAAAGTTGGAGGATCACACCCACCCGTCATCGCAGGCCGAACATCGGCCGGAGTCACGATGGTGACAGGAGCGTCCTCCTCGACGAACTCTGCAGGCTCCTTTCCCATGCCAGCACTACCGCGATGAGTCTTGGGGGCCATCTCGTGAAAGAAGAAGTTAGGGTTTTTCGAAAGAAGAACTCTACAGAAGAAGAAAGAAAAGTGGAGAAGAACCCTCTCTCTCCATCAGACGCCTATTTATAGGCTTGGGCATACGCGGAAACCGATGAGGAGTGACATCAGCCACCGCCTCGGGTTCTATGAAGTGATAACTGCAAATAAATCCAAAAAGATCATCATTAATCCTTTTGGTTACTTCGAAGCGTTATCATTTGCATTAACTAAGAGGAGCATGTGCCCTATCACTGATGCGTGGAGTACCCATGCGCCCGAACAGCCATGCGCCCCGTTGAAGACACCACCATGCTTCTTATTCAAAGTATTCCAAAACTTGACAAAAAGTTTTGAAAACTTTGAAGGGGGTCTTGTAGAAGCATAGAATTTCAGGAACAGAAATCCTATGCGCCTAAACATTACATGCACCAGGAAGCTCAGATGAAGTACTTGGCACAGCAAACAGAAAAAGCATAGACATTAAAAGAAGATTTTTATTTCATATAAAAGTCTATTACATTGTAGCTCCCCTTCCCAAAATTTTTGAAATATTTATTTATTTATTTATTTATTTTTGATTTAAATGGGGATTTTATAATTTTATAAATATTTATTTAGTTAATTATTACGGTAGATGATTTTAGCCATTGTTGAGTTTCGAAGTACTAGACGACTAGGGTTTGTGGCACGGGAGATGTAGCAGTGTGCCTTGACTAGTATACTAGCCATGCCGGGGAAAACCTAGCCATAGGGATGTCCTAACTAGGAAAACCAGGCCAAGTTGTGACGTGACCACTACAAATAGTTAATTAGTCACTATTAATATTATTTGACGTCTAGGTGACCCGGTCGCACCAAACTAGTCAAACTGAACCCGAACCGAGCCCAAGCCTATGTAGTCAATGCGGGACGTCCTGTGACATTCGTGTTGATGTATCTTGATATGAGGGTGTCGAATTCCGTTTTAATCATCTGATGAATATTTTCTAAGTATTCTTAATTAAATATTATAAATACCATTATTGGTTTATTAAATTTTGATATTATTATTGTTATTATTTTATTGGGAGTGTTATTTAATATTATTATTTCTATATTAGTTTATTGACTAATAAATATTATTTAAGTATTATTTGTATGTATATATCAAAATACTATATATAATGTGTGAATGTATATATATAAATATTGTACATGTGTGTACATACATATATAAATATACGTATTTGTGGGTGTATATATATAAAAATACATATAGGTGTGTATATATTATTATATATAGTGAGATATAAAACTATGTATAAATAAATTATATATATATATATGTATATATATTATTGTATCAAGAAAATGGGGGGAATTAGCTTCCCAGCTCAACCTAGCAAAGAGAAGCCCAGGCCCCGATCCTAAGACTTAACTCAGGCCCACAATAGTGGCAGCTGTGATAAATCCCAACCCGAGCTGTGATAAATTCACCGTATCGTGCACGTTGCAAATTTTTCAATTGTTTTGTGCACGTTTGTCAGATCGAGACAAAACTTGCGCCAATAGGACCGTATCATTTTTCTGGTCCTGTATGCCAAGTTTGGTCCAATTCTGAGACAGTTGAATCCGACGTCGTTTTGCGGGCCCCATGGTCCCACTCAACAGGCGATTTTCTGCACGGTCCGTCGGAATCCAACTCTGGACATACGGTTGGGTTCGTATCGAAAAACTGGATCCGTAGACATGTAGTTTGATGACTTTAGAGACCAGTGACTCTGGCACGCTTTTCGGTACAAAGTGGGTCCAACGGCGGACATCGTTTTTGCCCGAAATTATCGTTTTGCCCCTGTGTCCAGAATTCTACTTAAGGACAGACAATCCTAGCTATTTTGACTATTCTGAGAATATTGGTAATATTTATTTTAGCTTTCGGGGACTGTTGTACGAGTTTTGACTATTGTGGCACATTGAGTAGTTCAGACTGTCGGTTTCACCAGCAAAGGACCACAGGCGAGTACGGTTTATTGTCTGCATTTCGATATTGATCTTTACTATATTTCATTGATTAGTCATTGGTTATGTGATTTCTATACTCTATTATAAATTATTGAGTCGGGAATGAGAAGTACCAAGGATGTGTGATCCGACCGTAGACCTCGTTTACTTTTATGCAGTAGATCTCGTAGACCTCGTTTACTTTTATGCAGTAGATCTCGTAGACATTGTTTACTTTTATGCAGTAAATCTCGTAGACATTGTTTACTTTTAAGCAGTAGATCTCGTAGACATTGTTTACTTTTATGCAGTAGATCTCGTAGACCTCGTTTACTTTTATGCAGTAGATCTCGTAGACCTCGTTTACTTTTCTGCAAGTAGATCTCGTAGACAGTGTTTACTTTTCTGCAAGTAGATCTCGTAGACCGTGCGGCGTAGTGTCCCAGACTGATCACATATCAAAGGTACTTCTAGTAGTTGGGGAAAGTATTTGGTGTCTATTTATTAACTATTGGTTTTTCGTATTTTCTGTTTATTTTCAAACTCATGATCGATGTCTAACCTTGTTTTATAGTCATTTTCTTTATTTGAAATTGCATTCAATGAATTGTGCTCGTTCCATTCCTGACTGGAAACCAACATTTTCAGTTAGCCGTGGATTCACTTAGCTTGGAAAGTGACGGGAATACTTGCAGACAAAGCCTAGAGACTAGCTAGATAGTTGAGTTGTAGTCATTCATTTATTTGTACAAGTTTATATTTTTTTACAAATGTAAAACTTGTGATCATTGTAAATTAAATTAATTTTGTGAATGAGCATTATTTGTGATTTTGATCTTCATGGCCGTGACAGCGTTCTACCGTCGACACTGCGACGTAGGCTGGCTTGGACATGTCTCGTATCCGTTTAAAAAAAAATGGGTGCGGGTCGTGACAAGTTTTTGTGGTGGCCCATGCAGGTCAGTCTTTGCAAATCATGCGAACTCGTGATAGTACTCAAGTTAGTTGTACTATTGCGAGCCTGCGACTAGAAATGCTCATTCACGAATTAGAAATTAATTTAATTTACGAGAATGACTAGGACTAGGAGTCCCTTATACAAATTTACCAATGGGTAGTCTAGGCCATGCAATGTAGATAAGGAGTTATTAATTTTGATAGTTTATCAGATCCCCATAGGTACATTATTATCTCTCGATATGATGATGTAATCTAATTTGGATAGATTATTCCCTTGGTAAGGCAGGGCTTCATAGAATTAATGATCTAGCCTTGATAGATTATTCAATTCATTCTTTTACCTCTTAGATATCATCCTCAAATCTTAGTCGAACTGCCTATTTAGTTTCTATTTGCCCTAGGAATTAATATTTTGTATAAATTCTGATTATTGTTATTCCCATACGGACCTCGAGTTAGTTTCGGTTCGAAGTTTTCCTCAATATTTGAATACGCATGGAATAGACATTAGAATGTTGGTATATCTTTTGTCTTCAATTATTTCCTCCCCGCTCAATCTTTTATTTTAAGGGTTGATAGGACAAATATTTATGCCTTATTTCATAGTCAACTTGTTTGAATCTCTAGAAGCTCGGGGATTTATTTACAGATATAGTTACGAAAATGTTAGTTAACTCATACTGGCAGGACAGCAGCGCACTGTCGCCATTTATTTAAATTTTAGAGACTATGGATTCACTGCAGCCAGCAGCGCACTGGCGAGACAGGACCCTAGAGTTGAAATTAGTTTAAGAAAATATAGGTTATAGAACATTCCTGAAACTATGGCTAGTGGTTCTCTTAATCGTAGTTACCCTTGAGTCAATATTGGATAGAGTTAAGAAGTGTTCGACCTTGTATCATATTTGAGTTACGAAACCAAGGGTTTTACCGCATCCCGAGTATACGGGCGAGGCATAACTCTCGGTGAAATGACTTCAGACGTGCTTACAAGCTTAGTATACTATGGAGGATAGGACAATGCCATGTATGTCCCATAAGATCCAAAGCCGATATTAGTGAAAGTTTTGTAAGTAGGGTAGCATGTCTCCCGACCTAGCATTCTGTAGTCCTTGTGACTTAGTGATGAGGAAATTGATTGACACTAATAGGTTTACCTAGAATGCAGAAGTTAGAGGTCATAACCCATTAGTCGACCAAGTCCTTGTGGATAAGAAGATAGTAGGAAGACTGTATAAGCAAGAACACCGGGTAAGGTTTGATTCTCTCAAAACTCGACACACTTGTGCCTTCTTTTAAAAATCTCGCATAATTGTATTCGACTATCTTAACAAACGCTGCTGTTACAGCTTAGTTTTGCAAGCTCACTCTGTTCTCGAGCTTGACTCGAGGCATAGGTTTAGTGGGGACGCCTGCTAACTTATTGTCTAATCAGAATGGGTGTATTATGGTCTGATCAACCATGATGCATTTGGTTCGCTCTTCGTTTAATTACACTACGTGGATGGAGATATATAGGTATCCAGGATCTCATCCGCGACTGCTTGACAATTCCTCTTGAATTATACGTTCGCCTATGAATCATGTGACTGTATTCAGTGACATATTTCTTGAACTCCTTATTGTTTTTGTCTTTCACTGATTTGGAAAGACAGAAGCTCGTAATTGGTAGAAACATACCGAGTATCCCCATGGCTATGGTAGTTGTATGCACAAGTGTAGTTAACAGCCAAGTGATTGAGTTACTCGTTCTCCTCTTGACCCCAAAACTGTTATCGGGACCTTCTAGCCTTCTGAATTTGAAAATGAGTAGGGTGTTATCCTTAGTCAAATTGCCAACCTAGAAGACTATCTATTCTCTAGAGACCAAACGTCGGGAGTCTCTAATCATTTACCATGACTATGGTAGACTCTCATTTCGAGATTGGTTTCCAACAAGTATTGTCCTAGTTGTGTAAATTTTATTATTAAGACCTAACTAGTGTTGGAACACCACAGTCACTAGCTTAGCCAATACCATAGCTTAAATACCCTGTCACACTATGACCTACCAGTTGTCAACAGTAATACCTGAGCACTAAAACCCTTGTGACCATAGTCTGGCAGGTTTGACACCAATAGAATTTCTTGACTCAATTGTTAGAAATCTTTTTTTATGTTGTGCCTTGGAGTTGGTTACCCCATCGGAAACTCTTGTATACTGCGGACGAGTAGGTCATTCTATTTTATCGACCATGTGCCGTTGTACACGCTCGTTTCCCATTTATCGAGGAGCGATCCTTGACTTGACTTATTCGGACCGTATCCCGATGTGCCGTACCTTATTCCCTGTTAACAAAGAGTCGAGGTACAGTATCCGGACTTTAGGAACCTTCTAACCTAAATATTCCTAAGACCATGGCCTAACTTCTAAGGTGGGTAGACTGTAAGCCTTCTAAAATTTTAGAATATACAAGGATTACTGATTGATTTGAATGATTCCATTAGGATGATAATTAGTGCCCTATGGCTCCCACTTTCCATTAGATCCTCTTGTGTCATCGGCCGTGTCATTAATATTCAGAGCACACGACCAGCTGTTACCTTTCAACAAATTTCATATGCAAGATCTAGACAAGTCTACCCTCATCTAGGTATATCATGTCCCACTCAAAACCGTCCCCTTGTACTCTATTTTTGTGCTACGACTTTCAGGTTAAAAGGGACTGACTACGACCCTTACCATAGTACCGATACACTTTCCAACCTCCATTAGAGCCTTGACTACGACCTAATTCCTTCGACCCAATATATGGTCGTGATCTACTCGGAGCCCGCTATGCACATGCCACTAGTGTGCCACCCAATTGTGGTCTCATGTGCTCCTTAAACACAAAGTCACATTTTGAGCTTTAGGGACCTAGCTAACCAACCTGACAAGCAACGAGCTCAATCCCTTGGGTGGAAACCTATTCTAGGGCACACTAACCTAGTAGGAATAGTTTATCTTGAGATCTTGTTCAGTCCATATAGATTGAGATCAAAGGTTCATCCAACCAACGAGTGATGTCCAAATAGAAAACCCATTAAGACTTGGTAAAACCCATCCATGCATACCACCATATTCAGACTAGGAAACCAAACTATTTGAACCAGGTCCCTGTATCTGTTATGTAACCTCTACCCCTTAGAATGTGAATCCATTCGTAACCTTTATCCCATCTACCTGAAAGTCACGATACGGTCTTGTATTGCATTCATATTCTTTGCTCGTGTGTTTTAATAACCGCGGATAGATCACAAACTTGATTTTCCTAAATTTCGTTCTATTATGGAACCTTGTTTAGAATTTCGAAAACAGGACTTCTGTATTACACAGATTATAAGCCCCTCTAAGAAGCGAAGGGTTCTTCGAGTTAGCAAGTGACTAGACTAGAGTTGCCCAATCTAGCAAATAAGTCCATGGTCCGTAAACTTTCATTCCATCTGCATCATTGGATACTCTCCATCACCCTTGAAACCTCATATCGCTCTCGACTAGTTTTCTTATCCTTCTTTCATTCCTATTTCAGAGCAACGAATGGTCATGCTTATTAGAATTTATTAATAATATTTTGCTACTTGTATAAATTTGTGCTTGTTAAATTTTGGATTGCTTGACAGGTATGAGAGGATTATAGATACCATATTCCTAGATATTTTTTGGTAGGATTGTTAGCAAACAGTTAGAAGGTTTTAAGATTTTAGTTTGAGGAGTAGTGTGACCAAAGGTGGGTAGAAGTCCTCAAGGATTTGTAGTTACAAACTGGCTAGGAGGAGGATATAAATTATTTTGGAGAAATTAAATTGAGAAGATTGTGCTAATAGTGGATTTATTCCTTGACTTTTATTTTTAAATTTTAGGCATGGTTATGAGTTAGAATTTCGAGGACGAAATTATTTTTAAGGTGGGTAGATTTGTAGCTCCCCTTCCCGGAATTTTTGAAATATTTATTTAATTATTTATTTATTTTGATTTAAATGGGGATTTTAGAATTTTATAAATATTTATTTAGTTAATTATTACGGTAGATAATTTTAGCCATTGTTGAGTTTCGAAGTACTAGACGACTAGGGTTTGTGGCACGGGAGATGTAGCAGTGTGCCTTGACTAGTGTACTAGCCATGCCGGGGAAAACCTAGCCATAGGGATGTCCTAACTAGAAAAACCAGGCCAAGTTGTGACGTGACCACTACAAATAGTTAATTAGTCACTATTAATATTATTTGACGTCTAGGTGACCCGGTCGCACCAAACCAGTCAAACTGAACCCGAACCGAGCCCAAGCCTACGTAGTCAATGCGGGGCGTCCTGTGACATTCGTGTTGATGTATCTTGATATGAGGGTGTCGAATTCCGTTTTAATCATCTGATGAATATTTTCTAAGTATTCTTAATTAAATATTATAAATACCATTATTGGTTTATTAAATTTTGATATTATTATTGTTATTATTTTATTGGGAGTGTTATTTAATATTATTATTTCTATATTAGTTTATTGACTAATAAATATTATTTAATTATGTATTTGTATGTATATATCAAAATACTATATATAATGTGTGAATGTATATATATAAATATTGTACATGTGTGTATATACATATATAAATATACGTATATGTGGGTGTATATATATAAAAATACATATAGGTGTGTATATATTGTTATATATAGTGAGATATAAAACTATGTATAAATAAACTATATATATATATATATATATATATATATATATATATATATATATATATATATATATATATATATATATATATATATATATATTGTTGTATCAAGAAAAGGGGGGGAATTAGCGTCCCAGCTCAACCTAGCAAAGAGAAGCCCAGGCCCCGATCCTAAGACTTAACTCAGGCCCACAATAGTGGCAGCTGTGATAAATCCCAACCCGAGCTCGTGGGCCAACCCAACCACAACAAATATTTCTCCCCCCCCCCCCCCCCCCCCACAGTATTTTTTCCCGAGAGCAAAAACCCGACTGCTATAAGCAGAGGAGCTCTCGACAAACCCTAAATTAAACCCACACCTGTCACCAACGCCGCCACCACCCTGCGTACCTTCCCCAAGGCGCGCGCGCCGTGCTGGGCCACCGCGCGCGGCCGTGCGGGTCGCCGGATGCGCGGATACGCGTGCACGCGCGCATGAAACCGAACAGCAGGGCAGTAGCAGCCTTCACGAGGCCGACTTCGCATCGTGCGTTCTCGACGCACGCTCAATCGTTTGTCGATCCGCGACTTCAGGTACGTTCACAACCCATAGGGCTGTAAACCCTTTTACATAGATTCTTTCAACTCGTACTGTGCACGACGGGAATCGAGTTCCAAATCGAGGAAAAAAACTCGATTTTCGGATATTAAAAACTGTCCCGAAACCCAAGTTTTGCGGTCGATTTGCGACCAGAACATCGCGAGTTTTTGAAAACTGCTTGAACAGACTTTTAGACAACCTAACCAAGATGGAAACGCTATTTTTAGAATAAATTCTTGTTGATTAATTGCTGTTTAAAATTAGGGTGAAGTTGACGAAAAATCTATTTTCAAAACTAGAAAATTGTCCCACATGACGTGCGTCCCGCCAAACCGGGCGATGTGGTCGCAAACCGAAAGCATCGAAAGCTGCGTATCGGCTTCGTGGTCGTGTGGGCTTTGGCGGAATTCAAATTGGTCGCGTGTGCGCGACGAATTTGATGCGTATCCGTCGAAATTCACCGTATCGTGTACGTTACAAATTTTTTAATTACTTTGTGCACGTTCGTCAGATCGAGACAAAACTTGCGCCAACAGGACCGTATCGTTTTTCTGGTCCTGTATGCCAAGTTTGGTCCAATTCTGAGACAGTTGAATCCGACGTCGTTTTGCGGGCCCCACGGTCCCACTCAACGGGCGATTTTGTGCACGGCCCGCCGGAATCCAACTCTGGATATATGGTTGGGTTCGTATCGAAAAACTGGATCCGTAGACATATAGTTTGATGACTTTAGAGACCAGTGACTCTGGCACACTTTTCGGTGCAAAGCGGGTCCAATGGCGGACATCGTTTTTGCCCGAAATTACCGTTTTGCTCCTGTGTCCAGAATTAGACTTAAAGAGAGGCAATCCTAGCTATTTTGACTATTCTGAGAACATTGGTAATATTTATTTCAGCTTCCGGGGACTGTTGTACGGGTTTTGACTATTGGGGCACATTGAGTAGTTCAGACTGTCGGTTTCACCAGCAGAGGACCATAGGCGAGTACAGTTTATTGTCTGCATTTCGATATTGATCTTTACTATATTTTATTGATTAGTCATTGGTTATGTGATTTCTATACTCTATTATAAATTATTGAGTCAAAAATAAGAAGTACCATGGATGTGTGATCCGACCGTAGACCTCGTTTACATTTATGCAGTAGATCTCGTAGACCTCGTTTACTTTTATGCAGTAGATCTCGTAGACATTGTTTACTTTTATGCAGTAGATCTCATAAACATTGTTTACTTTTATGCAGTAGATCTCGTAGACATTGTTTACTTTTATGCAGTAGATCTCGTAGACCTCGTTTACTTTTATGCAGTAGATCTCGTAGACCTCGTTTACTTTTCTGCAAGTAGATCTCGTAGACAGTGTTTACTTTTCTGCAAGTAGATCTCGTAGACCGTGCGGTGTAGTGTCCCAGACTGATCACATATCAAAGGTACTTCTAGTAGTTGGGGAAAGTATTTGGTGTCTATTTATTTACTATTGGTTTTTCGTATTTCCTGTTTATTTTCAAACTCATGATTGATGTCTAACCTTGTTTTATAGTCACTTTATTTATTTGAAATTGCATTCAGTGAATTGTGCTCGTTCCATTCCTGACTGAAAACCAACATTTTCAGGTTAGCCGTGGATTCACTTAGCTTGGGGAGTGACGGGAATACTTACAGACAAAGCCTAGAGACTAGCTAGATAGTTGAGTTGTTGTCATTCATTTATTTGTACAAGTTTATATTTTTCTACAAATGTAAAACTTGTGATCATTGTAAATTAAATTAATTTTGTGAATGAGCATTATTTGTGATTTTGATCTTCATGGCCGTGACAGCGTTCTACCGTCGACACTGCGGCGTAGGCTGGCTTGGACACGTCTCGTATCCGTTTAAAAAAAATGGGTGCGGGTCGTGACATACATGTCTAAAAATGGCTATACAAAGGAGAACTTCTACAAAAAGAAAAGACCCTAAGTCTATAGCCAGTCGCAGCAACCGCCATGCGCTCTCAAACAGGCGCATCTCTTCGGCGTCTCAGTCAGGCGCATCTCATCGGCGTCTCAGTCAGGCGCATCTCTTCGGCGTCTCAGTCAGGCGCGTCTCTTCGGCGTCTCAGTCAGGCGCATCTCTTCAAGAGTCTCAGTTATGTGCATCATAAAGTCTCAGCATATGTGCCTTCGACTAATGAAGCATTTATTGAGCAGAACCTGGGTGGGCAGTCAACCCCCTAGCTGGAAGAGGAGAGCACCGCAAATCCGCGGCTAAAGGAGCAGCTTTCAACACAACCAGAATGGGCAACACCCACTCTAGCAGGAGGAGGAGCTCTCCCAAAGACCAAGGAAGATGATCGGAGCACTGTAATTCCGATCTGCGGCTCTTCCAGCATAACGGAGGCGAGGCTCGAGCATTCCGATCTTTGGATGCAATAGGCACCTTTCGCCTGCCTCAGAAGCCCTCGACCCCGACTTTTGGATGTAACCGTCACCTTCACGAGTGCATAAATGAAGACAAGTCGTCGCATCTTCACCCTCGGGAGCATCTCGTCAACAGAATGTGCTCGAGCAAACAAGCTCATTCGGGAGGACGTAAGAGAATGAGAAGTAAACTCTCTCCTTGCCACTATTTATAGGCCGGGCAAATCAAACCCATGCGCCAAGTGGCTGGCTCTCCGAATCCCGTGCAATGAATTTGCATTAAAGGTGATGAACCTGACGCTTCAAATTAAGCCAAGTCAAAAACGGCTATTTAAAGCACTCAAAGAACGTAACAGTCGGACCAATAAAGACGTGTCATGCAAACAGATGCGCCGGTCAGACAGCGCATCATACAGACGTGCCCATCAGCACCAAGCGCCTCATAAGGATGCGCCCCACGCGCCCCTATGCTCCTAGTGGAACGCAGATCGACGTGCCCACTCAATAGCCCATCACCCGTCAAAGAACATTAAATGCTGAAGACTGACACGACAGCAGCCAGTCCCCGAGGACTGAACAGTTGACAGTTTTTTTTAGAAAATGAAGCGTCGCCGACGTCAGCATCATCATTACTTTCCTCTGGCGGTTACAAGCCACGTGGCCGCCCAACCATTGTGTATACGCCTCCGCAGCCATGTGCCCAAATCTCTGTATGT
Source organism: Iris pallida (assembly GCA_029216955.1). Taxonomy (NCBI): domain Eukaryota; kingdom Viridiplantae; phylum Streptophyta; class Magnoliopsida; order Asparagales; family Iridaceae; genus Iris; species Iris pallida. Next base: position 16,525,409 of record JANAVB010026000.1, on the reverse strand, counting down.
GCCTCAAAAGCCATACGCCTCAGACTTTTATCTGATCCCTAAAGACAGAAGTCAAGTCACTACTGAAGCCCCGCATGCGCCTCAAAAGCCATGCGCCCAGACTGGTGCGTGACTCCTAAAGGTTACAAGCCAAAGTCTTCTCATGCGCCCAATCCCAGGCACATCCTATCAGATCAGTCTCCACCAAATTTGAGATCTTTGAGCCATGGACCTACTGATGGAACTGGGGATTCCCATGACCCTTCCTTTGGTGTGCGTATTGATCGATAGAAAGTTAAACAAATCTAATACATGTTCTAACCCTTCATAGGCAGAAACTAGGGTTCACGAATTATACCTGCGGCAGAAAGAAGACAAGTAATTCCTGGCAATCTCGAGCGGACGACCCCAAGATCTTCTGTACGTATTTCTTCCTCGAGTTGGACGTCGTGTGGGCGACGATCTTCCAACCTTTTCTTCTCCTTGGCAGCCCTCTCTTTCTCTCCTTACGTGAATCACGAATTTAGAGAAAGTTTCAGATTTCTGATCGGTAATATGGCGGCCAGAGAATAGAAGATATATATAGGCTACGGTAGGGACCATGAGAAGAAATTAGGGTTAGGTCTCCTAACGGATCTGGATATCCCGTGTTCATCCCGAACACACAATCCAGGCCCATTAACAATAGCTCGGTCCACTAATGAGATATTGTTGCACTACCTCCCTAATCCTAAATTATGTTTGTGGGCTCCTTTTATTATATGATCGTTTGGCTCCCCATGTTAAGATATCGTATGTCCGTCGATCAAATTAAGTTACTGACAACTATATTAATTCGACATCTTTTATCCTTAAGTAGTACCGCTCAACTTTATTTGTCATGTCGGATATAATCCACCTGCAGGGTTTACATGACAATCCTTATGAGCTCCTTAAGAGGACATCATCAACCCGATGTATCGGGACATGGATTCCATTTATAATCAACAGCCCATCATACATACAATGTTATTATCCAATTCATAGAGGTTGTTGATCCATAATGAATCTCACTCTTTTATGAGTCAAAGTAATGCACACTGCATATACATGTCCATTATTATATCCAGATTAAGAGCACAAGCATCCATAATAACATAGGTGTTTGTTCTCTTATGTAGTCAGTACAAAGAGAACAACCTCAAGTGGTCCTGTTCAATACACACAAAGTATACTGGTGTAAACCTATAGTCAAGATAGACTAATACCAGATTACACTACAACCTTTCCAATAGATTGTCCAAGTCCATCTAGGTTGTGAACTATTTATATACTCCATAGGAAACTGATAATATGATCTTCTGTGTGACACCACACACCATATTATCTACAATATAGAATATCAGACATTTGCATTAACACTTGCAACAAATACAATATGCAAATATTTGCCCATATGATTCTCATTCAAAATTTAAGGAAATAAGGTTACTAAAAAAGTGATGCTTTTAGTATATAACCCTAACAATCTCCCACTTATACTCAAAGCATTACTTTTCAGTATACTGTTACAAATCTTCCACTTATACTTAAAGCCATGCTGCTACACATCTGACTCACATTCCCTCAACATGACTATCAAAAGCCTTAGCTGGTAAGCTCTTTATAAAGGGATCAGCTAGGTTGTCGGCTGATGCTATCTTGATCACAGCAACTTTTCCTTTCTTTACGAAATCTCGTATCAGGTGGTACTTGCGCTCAATGTGTTTGTCAGTCTTATGGGCTCGTAGTTCCTTCGAGTTTGCAACTGCACCACTATTATCACAATAAAGTGTGATAGACTTTGGCAAACTAGGTACCACATCCAAGTCCAACAAAAAGTTTCTGAGCCAAACCGCTTCTTTGGCTGCCTCAGAGGCTGCCACATACTCGGCTTCCATGGTGGAATCAGCAATACATTTTTGCTTGATACTCCTCCGCACAATGGCTCCACCTCCAAAGTAAACACATAACCTGAGGTAGATTTTCTGGAATCCCTATCTGACTGAAAATCTGAGTCTGTATACCCCAAGGGAACTAAACTATCTGCCTGGTAAACTAGCATATACTCTTTAGTCCTTTTCAGGTACTTCAAAATATGCTTTACGGCAGTCCAGTGCTCTTGTCCTGGGTTAGACTGATATCTGCGGACCATGCCTACGGCAAAGCAGATGTCTGGACTCGTACATAGCATTGCATACATTAAGCTTCCTACTGCTGAAGCATAAGGAACTGCCTTCATGTTCTCTATCTCTTTAGGTGTCCTCGGACACTGCTCCTTTGATAGAGCAATTCCATGTCTAAAAGGTAAGAAACCTTTCTTAGAATTTTGTATACTAAAACGAGTTAGTACAGTATCGATATAGGAAGCTTGGGATAAGCCCAACATCCTTTTCTTGCGATCTCGTAGAACTTTGATCCCAAGGATGTGACCTACTTCTCCCAAGTCCTTCATATCAAACTGTTTGGATAACCATACCCTTACATCAGATAACACCTTCACATTGTTTCTAATGAGCAAGATGTCATCCACATAAAGTACTAGGAATACCACCACATTTTCGTCACACTTTCTGTATACACATGATTCATCCTGACATTGATCAAATCCATAGGATTTTATCACCTGATCAAAATATATGTTCCAAGATCTGGAAGCTTGCTTAAGTCCGTAAATGGACTTCTTGAGCTTACAAACAAGATGCTCCTGGCGCTTTTCAATGAACCCGTCTGGTTGCTTCATATAGATGTCTTCCTCAAGACTTCCATTAAGGAAAGCTGTCTTGACATCCATTTGCCAAATCTCATAATCGATATGAGCTGCAATAGATAAAAGAATCCGGATAGACTTAAGCATGGCTACAGGAGAAAATATTTTCTCATAATCGATACCCTCTCTTTGAGTAAACCTTTTGCTACAAGCCGAGCTTTAAAGGTTTCAACCTTACCGTCTGATCCTCTTTTTCTCTTATAGACCCACTTGCATCCAATGGCTTTTACACCAACGGGTGGTTCTACAAGCTCCCGGACCTGATTAGAATCCATAGATTCTATTTAAGATATCATTGCTTTTTGCCAAGACTCTGCATCTTTATCTTGGAGTGCTCCATTGTAGGTACAGGGATCATAATCTTGTTCCTCAGGGACGAAGTTTGACGACTCTCCCATGAACATATATCTATCAGGTTGTATCACAACCCTCCCACTACGACGAGGCACTATCGGTTGTGGTGTAACATTTGTGACACGTTGTGCAGTTATTTATGGTTCATCCTCTTGTACTGTTGGTACTGAAGTACTTGGTGTCTCACGTCTCAGTTCTTCTAGAACAACTCTACTTGTGGGTTTATGGTTCATCACATAGTCTTCCTCTAAGAATCGGGCATTGGTGCTAAAAATGACCTTCTGATCCTTAGGACTATAAAATAAACCTCCTTTTGTTCCTCTTGGATAGCCTACAAACAAGCGTACTTCTGTACGAGATTCTAACTTATCTGCTTTCCCATTCAGCACATGTGCTGGACTACCCCAAATGCGAACATGTTTCAGACTAGGCTTACGCCCAATCCACAGCTCTGTGGGAGTAAGAGGTTGTCACGACCCGTTACCCAAATTGTTGGGCCGGGCCGAGCCATGTCCAGCCTACGCTTAAGATAAAGCGCAGTAAGCTGTTCTAGAGATAACAAGACAAGACTAAATGTGCTAACAGTTCTATAAGTGAAGAAGAATCATAAATGCTCCAAACACAAAAGTCGTCTCATATATAGAAATAAGTCCAAAGTACAAGTCTGAAATGTAAAACTGGATACATGTCCAGTTACAAAATGATAGAGTCTAATACATGACTATACTAAGTATCCCAAGTAGCTAAGCAAACTAGACGAGTCTCCCCACAGGAACATCCTCGTAAAGCAGAGCCGGGTCCTCGGCAGTAACTCCATAGTATGAGTCGCAGAGTAACTCCTCCTCAGTAAGTATACCTACAACGTTATCCTGTCAGGACGGGAGCAAGTACTGTTTTCTAGCAAACTAGCATATGAAACATGGCAATGCACATAGAAGAAATAACTGGAAACATGGCATTACACAATCTATCATGGCAAGGATACATATGTCATAAAGACAGATGTATATGTAATGTTTAAAACTGTAGCAGGTACGTGATCGGTCAATAGGTATACAATGTACTGAGGCACAATGTAAATAAAATGTACTTCCGTACAAGTGATAGGGCGAGAGGTGTACATACGCACAAATCTGCCTTGGTAAGTAAGGCCTACGGCGCCGTAACAAATAAAATAAAACTTTGCTCGGTACTATATAGGGGGGGCATGATCACGTACTCTACTATTAGTTTTTCCCATAACCCATACTCTAATCATGTGAGAGATACAAAGAAACTGTCTGAGCATGGTAGTAATGGAAAGTACAACATGTGATGTTTTAACTTGCTACCCCAAGGATCAGCATTTAACATGGTGGGTTTTGCAGTTCATTTTATGTGACAATATGTAAAGTTCGTAGAAAGTACTTGCCTCTAGCAAAGCAAAACAAGCTGCGATAAATGTGCTATAGATGTCCGGTAACTCGTCACTGTAGCAATAAATACAATAAACTTAGCTTTACACTAAGCTAAAACACTAAGACACTAACTGGTGAAAACACGACTTGTGACTGGGCACCTAGCCAAAATGATGACTTGGCATAGGAGACCAATGTGGGGTGACACACTATGTTAACTAACTTCCTAGGGTCTTTACACTAGTGAGGGATGGGGTTCAACACGACTAAAATTCCAAATAACACAAAAAGCTACAAATAAATAAATCAAAAGATCATTGTGTTCTAACAATTTTAGAGATAGGCAAAAAGCCTAGTTTTTCTTAAAGTAAAGTACTAAAGTGATCCTTGTTAATCATAGAAATTTATTATAATTTTTCTGGAATTTATTAACCAGTACAAATATTTTATAAAAATCAGTTTTCCTAAGTATACGGAAAATAAGTTTTAGTTTCATATGCCAAACTAGTGGCAAAACAGTAAATTAAATACTACAAAAATTATACTAAATTAGCCAACTTATCAAAGTACCTAAAAACTATTTTTCCATAATTTTAGCAATACTTTAAGTATTTTTAGAAAATCAAAAACAGCATTGTACATATTAATTAATTATCTGCGTATTTTGTCCATGTATATAATTTGAACCAAAGTTCAAATACAGGACCCAAGGCCATGAATCAAGTCCAATATGACTTGTACAGGTCTTGAATGTGTGAAAACACATTTGGGCCCAAATACCCATGCTAGGCTTGGACACCAAATGGTTGCAGTAATTTAAATACACTAAAATATAATTTGGTAAAAAGTACAAAATAAATATTAATATTTTAATAAGGCAAAATTATGCATAGTAAAAATATACATACATATGTTTAAAGTACATATATATATATATATATATATAAGGGAAATACTTAGTTTATAAAGTATATATACATATATATATATATACAAATATATTTTTTTTTTTTTTTATATATACATATATATATATATACAAATATATATATATATAAGAAAATACTTAAAAATAAAGTGTATATATAATAATATATATATACACATGAAAATGTATACATATATACATATATATATATAAAATTTACTAACTATAAAATATATATACATATATATAAAATACTGTAAAATACAGTATATACATATATATATATATATACTAATATATATATATACATATACATATATATATATATATATATATAAAACAAAAAGAAAAAGAAAAGAAAAAGAAAACAGAAAAGGAAAACAGAAGGGGGGGCTCGAACCCTGTCCAGCGGGGGGGGGGGGGGGGGGGGGGTTTAATTCGTTCGGGCTGGCCAGTGGGCCAGCTCGGTGGGTTTGTTAGAGTTAGGGTTAGGTTTACATTTATTTAGCACAGAAATTAAATGGGTTTTTTACCCGTTAAGCAAAGCCCAAACCCGTTAGTTCATGTTTATGAGTCCTGTGTCCATACAGTCAAGGACACGAAGGACAGCCGAGTCTTGTGTCGGGGCTATGCACGACACGCACGAGTCCTAACTCGCGTGTCCGAGCACGGGGCTGGGGTCGTCGTGTCCGGGCGAACGAAAAACGTGTGAACGAGACACGATACGACACAGGGGAGGAGTGACACGTACGTGTCCGGCGTTTGAACGGAGTTTCGAACGGGCGATCGTCGGCTGGGGGCGTCGTGGTCGTGGCGGAGCGGTGGCGATCGACTCGCCGTGCTGTGGCGAAGCTGTCGACGGCGGTGGTTGGCAGTGAAGGTCGCTGTGGGGGCGGCGCTAGGGGTCGTCGGAGTAGGGTTAGGGTTTAGCTCGTCGGGGAAGGAAAAGGGGCTGTGGGCGGTGGTTGTGGTGATGGTCGAGCTGAGGGGAGAGAGGGGGTCATTTATAGGCTAGCTAGGTCGGTCGGGGGGCAGTGAGCTGGCCGGAAATGGCGGGGGAAAGTAGGTCGGCGGTCGGGCAGTCGTCGGTCGTCGGGCAGGGGGGTGGATGAGGGTTTTACACTTAGGTCCTCAGGATTTTTGGAATTTACGAATAGGTCCCTAAGTCACTAAATGCAAATATAAATTTGCATTCCACCCTTAAAAACAATTCATTAATTACAAAATACTATTTCAATAATTTAATAAATTGTATACTACCATAAAAATAATTCTAAAAATTACAGAATGATATTAAAACAATCTAATTAATTGCAAAACTTAATTAAAACATTTTAGGAAATTGCAAATTGATATTTTAACATTTAAAACTCATTTAAAATTCATTTAAAAATTCTAGAAAAATTCCTAAAAATCTAATTAATTATTTTAAGGCTAAAAATAACATTAAAAATTAATAAACAATAATTAAATAAAATTTTGAAAAATAGGGGCTTACAAGTCTTCCCTTCTTGAAAAATTTCGTCCTCGAAATTCACAAGGATTGAAGACCCTACAATATTCTAGCATAGCAAGCAACACAACAAAATGACTAAGGCTACGATCAAAACTAACCTCCCGAAACCTGTTCCGGCTCCGGCTCAACGGCTAGACTATAAACTCTCCCCTGAGGTCCCTTGGCTACTGGGCAGTCCCGAATCTGATGGATGGCAGACCCACAAGCTAAACACTGACCCAACCTCTTCCTGCAGACGACGAATTCATGCCCTGGTCTTCCGCAGAAAGAACATATAGCTCCCTTCTGCTGCTGCTGTCGGGGTCCCGGGGCTCTAACTGGCTGGGTCGGGTGATGTGATGTAGGGGGATGGTAAGTCTGCTGGGGTGGCGTCGGCGCTCTCTGCTGGAAAGCCTGACGCTTGGACGGTCCCTCATGGTGTACCGAAGCCGGCCTCTTGCTAGACAGAAGACGCTCCTCAATGCTCCGGGCTAACTCTAGGCTCTGGTAGTAGTCAGTCGTACCGTTCGCCACTATAAGGATGCCAATGTCTGGAACTAGACCATGGCAAAATCTACGGGTCATCTCCTCTGGATCAGCAACCAGACTAGGAGCAAAACGGCTCAAGCGACTGAACTCTCCCGCATAGTCATCAACAGAACGGTTCCCCTGCTGGATGTTCTGGAATCGTAGCCCCATGGCTACTCTAGCAGTGGTCGAAAAGAATTTCTTCTTGAACTAGGTCTTGAACTGGTCCCAGGTGGCTCTACCTCTCGCGAACAACGGCTCATTCCTGAACTAGACTCCGGCTAAGTCTATCAGCAGAAATCCTGCTGCCTCGACCTGAAGGTCATCCGGCATCCTAACTCCCAGAAGCTTCCTCTCTACAGAATCTAGCCAGTCATCAGCTACTACTATGCCCTCAGTCCCTGAGAACTCCTTGGGATTCAGACCCATGAAGTCCTTGACCGTTCCCGCTTTCTGCCGCGGCTCTACATATGGTGGGACCACGGGACGTCCCTCAGAACGCTCTATGCTCTGGCGGAGTAGGGTAGTCTGCTCCTGATGGGTTGTTAGGAACCCCTGGATCAGTGTGAGCAGCTGGGTCCCGTCGAGTGTGACGGAAGCCTGGGTGGGTATAGTGATAGGGGGTGGTGGAAGTATCGGGGCCTGCTGGGACTGGGATGTGGAAGGTGGTATCTGGGTCTGTGGATCTGTGGAGTGGGGGAAAGTGGTAGGTGGAGATGCATCAGTCAACTGGTCAGCTGACTGGATATGGAGGGCCCCATTCTCGGGGGTAACATACTGGGACGAACGAGTAAGCACCATCTAAATTACACATAAAAGACTTATAAGGACTTGTTTAAAGTAAGCAATCATATGCAAGGAAATCTAATTATAATAGCAAACATGTGATGTATTTCCTATGTTGCAATCCTAGCATTCCTCTAGGTGTTCTAAGCGTCTTTCCTAATGTTGTCTAATTACCTTAAGTTCCTAATTGCAGGCCTGCTTGGTACAATAACGTAACCAAACAGTTTAGTCAGGACCTGCATGGGCCACCAAAAAAAACATGTCACGACCCGTTACCCAAATTGTTGGGCCGGGCCGAGCCATGTCCAGCCTACGCTTAAGATAAAGCGCAGTAAGCTGTTCTAGAGATAACAAGACAAGACTAAATGTGCTAACAGTTCTATAAGTGAAGAAGAATCATAAATGCTCCAAACACAAAAGTCGTCTCATATATAGAAATAAGTCCAAAGTACAAGTCTGAAATGTAAAACTGGATACATGTCCAGTTACAAAATGATAGAGTCTAATACATGACTATACTAAGTATCCCAAGTAGCTAAGCAAACTAGACGAGTCTCCCCGCAGGAACATCCTCGTAAAGCAGAGCCGGGTCCTCGGCAGTAACTCCATAGTATGAGTCACAGAGTAACTCCTCCTCAGTAAGTATACCTACAACGTTATCCTGTCAGGACGGGAGCAAGTACTGTTTTCTAGCAAACTAGCATATGAAACATGGCAATGAACATAGAAGAAATAACTGGAAATATGGCATCACACAATCTATCATGGCAAGGATACATATGTCATAAAGACAGATGTATATGTAATGTTTAAAACTGTAGCAGGTACGTGATCGGTCAATAGGTATACAATGTACTGAGGCACAATGTAAATAAAATGTACTTCCGTACAAGTGATAGGGCGAGAGGTGTACATATGCACAAATCTGCCTTGGTAAGTAAGGCCTACGGCGCCGTAACATATAAAATGAAACTTTGCTCGGTACTATATAGGGGGGGCATGATCACGTACTCTACTATTAGTTTTTCCCATAACCCATACTCTAATCATGTGAGAGATACAAAGAAACTGTCTGAGCATGGTAGTAATGGAAAGTACAACATGTGATATTTTAACTTGCTACCCCAAGGATCAGCATTTAACATGGTGGGTTTTACAGTTCATTTTATGTGACAATATGTAAAGTTCGTAGAAAGTACTTGCCTCTAGCAAAGCAAAACAAGCTGCGATAAATGTGCTATAGATGTCCGGTAACTCGTCACTGTAGCAATAAATACAATAAACTTAGCTTTACACTAAGCTAAAACTCTAAGACACTAACTGGTGAAAACACGACTTGTGACTGGGCACCTAGCCAAAATGATGACTTGGCATAGGAGACCAATATGGGGTGACACACTATGTTAACTAACTTCCTAGGGTCTTTACACTAGTGAGGGATGGGGTTCAACACGACTAAAACTCCAAATAACACAAAAAGCTACAAATAAATAAATCAAAAGATCATTGTGTTCTAACAATTTTAGAGATAGGCAAAAAGCCTAGTTTTTCTTAAAGTAAAGTACTAAAGTGATCCTTGTTAATCATAGAAATTTATTATAATTTTTCTGGAATTTATTAACCAGTATAAATATTTTATAAAAATCAGTTTTCCTAAGTATATAGAAAATGAGTTTTAGTTTCATATGCCAAACTAGTGGCAAAACAGTAAATTAAATACTACAAAAATTATACTAAATTAGCCAACTTATCAAAGTACCTAAAAACTATTTTTCCATAATTTTAGCAATACTTTAAGTATTTTTAGAAAATCAAAAACAGCATTGTACATATTAATTAATTATCTGCGTATTTTGTCCATGTATATAATTTGAACCAAAGTTCAAATACAGGACCCAAGGCCATGAATCAAGTCCAATATGACTTGTACAGGTCTTGAATGTGTGAAAACACATTTGGGCCCAAATACCCATGCTAGGCTTGGACACCAAATGGTTGCAGTAATTTAAATACACTAAAATATAATTTGGTAAAAAGTACAAAATAAATATTAATATTTTAATAAGGCAAAATTATGCATAGTAAAAATATACATACATATGTTTAAAGTACATATATATATATATATAAGGGAAATACTTAGTTTATAAGGTATATATACATATATATATATATACAAATATATATATATATATAAGAAAATACTTAAAAATAAAGTGTATATATAATAATATATATATACACATGAAAATGTATACATATATACATATATATATATATAATTTACTAACTATAAAATATATATACATATATATAAAATACTATAAAATACAGTATATACATATATATATATATATATATATATATATATATATATATATACTAATATATATAAAAAAATATATATATATATATATACTAATATATATATATATACATATACATATATATATATAAATATATATATAAAACAAAAAGAAAAAGAAAAGAAAAAGAAAACAGAAAAGGAAAACATAAGGGGGGGGCTCGAACCCTGTCCAGCGGGGGGGGGGGGGGGTTTAATTCGTTCGGGCTGGCCAGTGGGCCAGCTCGGTGGGTTTGTTAGAGTTAGGGTTAGGTTTACATTTATTTAGCACAGAAATTAAATGGGTTTTTTACCCGTTAAGCAAAGCCCAAACCCGTTAGTTCATGTTTATGAGTCCTGTGTCCATACAGTCAAGGACACGAAGGACAGCCGAGTCTTGTGTCGGGGCTATGCACGACACGCACGAGTCCTAACTCGCGTGTCCGAGCACGGGGCTGGGGTCGTCGTGTCCGGGCGAACGAAAAACGTGTGAACGAGACACGATACGACACAGGGGAGGAGTGACACGTACGTGTCCGGCGTTTGAACGGAGTTTCGAACGGGCGATCGTCGGCTGGGGGCGTCGTGGTCGTGGCGGAGCGGTGGCGATCGACTCGCCGTGCTGTGGCGAAGCTGTCGACGACGGTGGTTGGCAGTGAAGGTCGCTGTGGGGGCGGCGTTGGGGGTCGCCGGAGTAGGGTTAGGGTTTAGCTCGTCGGGGAAGGAAAAGGGGCTATGGGCGGTGGTTGTGGTGATGGTCGAGCTGAGGGGAGAGAGGGGGTCCTTTATAGGCTAGCTAGGTCGGTCGGGGGGCAGTGAGCTGGCCGGAAATGGCGGGGGAAAGTAGGTCGGCGGTCGGGCAGTCGTAGGTCGTCGGGCAGGGGGGTGGGTGAGGGTTTTACACTTAGGTCCTCAGGATTTTTGGAATTTACGAATAGGTCCCTAAGTCACTAAATGCAAATATAAATTTGTATTCCACCCTTAAAAACAATTCATTAATTACAAAATACTATTTCAACAATTTAATAAATTGCATACTACCATAAAAACAATTCTAAAAATTACAGAATAATATTAAAACAATCTAATTAATTGCAAAACTTAATTAAAATATTTTAGGAAATTGCAAATTGATATTTTAACATTTAAAACTCATTTAAAATTCATTTAAAAATTATAGAAAAATTCCTAAAAATCTAATTAATTATTTTAAGGCTAAAAATAACATTAAAAATTAATAAACAATAATTAAATAAAATTTTGAAAAACAGGGGCTTACAGAGGTACTGACTTAGAAGGAACCAAGTTCAAAATATAAGCTGTAGTCTCTAAGGCATATCCCCAAAACGAATCTGGCAAATCCGAATAACTCATCATTGATCTAACCATCTCCATAAGAGTTTTATTCCTTCTTTCGGCTACACCATTCTGTTGGGGCGTTCCAGGTGCAGTTAATTGGGATGCAATCCCAGCCTCTGATAAATAATCCATAAACTCTCCAAAGAGGTACTCGCCACCACGATCTGATCGTAATAACTTGATACATTTTCTATAACGTTTCTCCGTTTCAGCCTTGTACTCTTTGAATTTTTCAAAGCACTCAGACTTACGGCGCATCAAATAAATGTATCCATACCTTGAATAATCGTCAATAAATGTGACAAAATATTCAAAGCCACCTCTAGCTTGGATAGTCATGGGTCCACACAAATCAGAATGAACCAATTCCAACACATCTTTGGCCCTATACCACTTTGCCGTAAAAGGCCTTTTGGTCATTTTACCTTCCAAGCAGGATTCACAGACTGGTAGTGCCTCCACTTCCAATGAACTCAAAGGTCCATCTTCAACCAGTCTTTGAATCCTTCTTAGGTTAATATGCCCCAATCGCAAGTGCCAAAGATATGTTTGGTTCATACAAGAAGGTTATTTTCTCTTATTTAAGTTAGATGACATATTATTTATTGCCATAAGTTGCATTGTGGACGAAATAGGATTAATGACATACAAATTATCAACCAATGCACCAGAACAGATAAAATGTTTATTCTTTCTAATAACAATATTGTCATTAAAATAAACTGAATATCCATCCTTAACTAACATAGAAACAGAAACTAAATTCCTTCTAAGTGAAGGTGCATAAAGACAATCTTTCAATGTTAAAGACTTATTTCTACCAAAAGATAAAGTAACATCTCCTAATGCAACGACCGATACTTTTGTAGCATCACCCATGAACAAGCATATCTCTCCATCACTGAGCCGTCTGGTTTCCTGGAAACCCTGCAATGTACTGCAGACATGATTAGTGGCTCCTGTATCTACACACCAGGTGCCGGTAGATAACACCGCTAAACATGTTTTAACTACTAGTAAATGAGATATACCTTCTTTGTTCCCTTGTTTGAGAAGTGGACAATCAGTCTTCCAATGTCCTGACCCTTTGCACTTGAAACATTTGCCTTTCGGCTTTTTTACCGAGCCTTGAGGTCTCATGCCCTTCTTTGCTGAGTTTGCCTGTTTCTGAATGTTATTCTTCTTCTTACCGCCTTTTGGCTTAGAAGTAGAAGCCTTTTCAGAAACAAAAACATGACCACTCTGCCTAAAGAGAGATTCAGCATCCTGTAGCTCTTTTGCAAGTTCTGCTAAACTATACAACCTTTTGTTCATGTTGTAATTAAGGCAAAAATTATCAAAACTTTTAGGTAGAGTCCCGAGAATGATATCGACCTGGGATTCCCCATCAATTTCAGCTCCAAGGATCTCTATCTCATTCAGATGACCCATCATCTTGAGAACATGATCCCTTACTGGTGTACCCTCAGCCATTTTTGTATTCATCAAACATTTCATAACAAACTGTCTAGCTGCTCTACTCTGATGTCCGAAGAATTCCTTGAGGTTATACATCATGTCATAATCTGTGGCCATGGCCTGATGCTGATGTTACAGTACATTTGACATAGATGACAGAATGTAACACCGCGCCATCTCATCTGCCTTTTTCCACTTCTTATAAGCCTCTTTGACCTCTTCATCAGAGTTAGCATCAGGCTTAGGTGGGCATTCCTCAAAAAGTATATATTTGTACTCCTCAACAGTCATAACAATGTCCAAATTACGTTTCCAGTCAATATAATTAGGTCCAGTAAGTTTGTTTTCTTTAAGAATCACCATAAGTGGACTGAAAGAACCCATTTTTGAAATCCTGAGAATCACATAAATAAAATTATGTAGGGCAAAAAAACTTTTTGAATTAACTAAATATTGATTCCCTCAAAACAATAATAAGAAATTCACCAACACCTTGAACACCATGAATTTAGCATGCCACGATAGTGTGGACGTATATAAATTCAATTTTGTTCAAGTAGATTTTTCTTATTAATTTTACTATCATGTCAATATAACTTTATGACAAATAAAATTAATAAGCTGGTCATGCTCTGGTCATATAAATAATAGCAGTGACTCCGATGGGGAGGATACCATTATTTGTATCTAAGTGTATACCATTACTTAATACTAAAGTCCATTACCTTGTAATGAGTTCCTTCAGATGGAGAAGTGAACACATACTAGGTAACTTTCTACAATTATCCCTAAGGAAGTTTGTACTAGTGATCCATAATTATACTCATCCGATATGGAGGAAAGCAATAAAGCCAACACACAAGTATAATTACATCACCTACAAACCAGTAATGGAGACCATAGGATTTATACTAAATAAAAATCCTCTCCCACTTAGTTATTTAACAATGAGGGTTTTTCTACTAGTTGATATTATGTCCATGTTGTCCATTATTATGTAGGCTTGATTTTTCAAAAAAAACAACCACACAATAATAAACATGCATAATCAGAAAAATCAAAATGACAAAAATAAGAGAAAATATCCAACTATTTATGGTCATCTTTGCTGCTCCGTCCTCAACTATTCGAATCCAAAATCTGTCTGTCGATTCCTTCATCGAAAATCATTTGTCTGCCTCTGGACTGCTTAAAACCAGCATCTCGTCCGGCGTCAGAAACAGCCACCACCGCCATCACGATTGATCAAAAATAATTAAAATTACATCAATCATATGCCTCCCGAAGGAGTTCACACATAATCTAGATTGAAAATTAAAATAATAAACACGATCAACCCTCATGATTTTAATTACATCCACAGCAACAACAACATCCACGACAGGTCCGTGGTTTAAACAACACAATCAAAAAACATGCATTGGACCATAATAGTTGGATCTAAGTTGCCTGCAAAATCGAGTTAGAACAGATCTACATCTACCGACTATTACACAGCGCAGGTTTTATTAGACAACATGGACGTATCAATCAATACGTAGATCCAAAGTGGCTCTGATACCAATTTATGGAACTGGGGATTCCCAGGACCCTTCCTTTGGTGTGCGTATTGATCGATAGAAAGTTAAACAAATCTAATACGTGGTCTAACCCTTCATAGGCGGAAACTAGGGTTCACGAATTATACCTGCGGCGGAAAGAAGACAAATAATTCCTGGCAATCTCGAGCGGACGACCCCAAGATCTTTTGCACGTATTCCTTCCTCGAGTTGGACGTCGTGTGGGCGACGATCTCCCAACCTTTTCTTCTCTTTGGCAGCCCTCTCTTTCTCTCCTTACGTGAATCACGAATTTAGAGAAAGTTTCAGATTTCTGATCGGTAATATGGCGGCCAGAGAATAGAGGATATATATAGGCTACGGCAGGGACCATGAGAAGAAATTTGTGTTAGGCCTCCTAACGGATCTGGATATCTCGTGTTCAGCCCGAACACACAATTCAGGTCCATTAACAATAGCTCGGTCCACTAATGAGCTATTGTTGCACTACCTCCCTAATCCCAAATTATGTTTGTGAGCTCCTTTTATTATATGATCGTTTGGCTCCCCATGTTAAGATATCGTATGTCCGTCGATCAAATTAAGTTACTGACAACTATATTGATTCGACATCTTTTACCCTTAAGTAGTACCGCTCAACTTTATTTGTCATGTCGGATATAATCCACCTGCAGGGTTTACATGACAATCCTTATGAGCTCCTTAAGAGGACATCATCAACCCGATGTATCGGGACATGGATTCCATTTATAATCAACAGCCCATCATACAAACAATGTTATTATCCAATTCATAGAGGTTGTTGATCCATAATGAATCTCACTCTATTATGAGTCAAAGTATCGCATACTGCATATACATGTCCATTATTATATCCGGATTAAGAGCACAAGCATCCATAATAACAGAGGTGTTTGTTCTCTTATGTAGTCAGTACAAAGAGAACAACCTCAAGTGGTCCTGTTCAATACACACAAAGTGTACTAGTGTAAACCTATAGTCAAGATAGACTAATACCAGATTACACTACAACCTTTCCAATAGATTGTCCAAGTCCATCTAGGTTGTGAACTATTTATATACTCCATAGGAAACTGATAATATGATCTTCTGTGTGACACCACACACCATATTATCTACAATATAGAATATCAGACATTTGCATTAACACTTGCAACAAATACAATATGCAAATATTTGCCCATATGATTCTCATTCAAAATTTAAGGAAATAAGGTTACTAAAAAAAAGTGATGCTTTTAGTATATAACCCTAACAATCTCCCACTTATACTCAAAGCATTGCTTTTCAGTATACTGTTACAAATGTACTAGTGTAAACCTATAGTCAAGATAGACTAATACCAGATTACACTACAACCTTTCCAATAGATTGTCCAAGTCCATCTAGGTTGTGAACTATTTATATACTCCATAGGAAACTGATAATATGATCTTCTGTGTGATACCACACACCATATTATCTACAATATAGAATATCAGACATTTTCATTAACACTTGCAACAAATACAATGCAAATATTTGCCCATATGATTCTCATTCAAAATTTAAGGAAATAAGGTTACTAAAAAAGTGATGCTTTTAGTATATAACCCTAACAATCTCCGACTTATACTCAAAGCATTGCTTTTCAGTATACTGTTACAAATGTACTAGTGTAAACCTATAGTCAAGATAGACTAATACCAGATTACACTACAATCTTTCCAATAGATTGTCGTGTGTATTGAACAGGACCACTTGAGGTTGTTCTCTTTGTATACTCCATAGAAAACTGATAATATGATCTTCTGTGTGACACCACATACCATATTATCTACAATATAGAATATCAGACATTTGCATTAACACTTGCAACAAATACAATATGCAAATATTTGCCCATATGATTCTCATTCAAAATTTAAGGAAATAAGGTTACTAAAAAAGTGATGCTTTTAGTATATAACCCTAATACCTACGACACGTGTCCTTGACTCGATTCAGCCTATGAAGGGGTGCTAATCACCCAAGATCTCAGCAACTGAAAGATCATCTCCATTGCTACGTGTCAGCTCGGCCGCAGCCCACAAAGGCAACAGAAAGGGTTCAACTCCTCAATCCGAGTGCATCGTCCATGCGCCTCCATCAGCAATCACCACGTGGCATCCCTACAAATTGGCGCATCCTACATATGCGTGCATGAGCAGCCAGCCTGCAAGCTATAAATAGAGGGATTATTTCCTTCTTCCACACCCACGAACACATAGAGAGACATACCGACAGACAGAGACCTACACACAGTGAGAGAGGCAGATACAGACACTCAACATCTTCTTCCTCTCCGCAAGCTCCAGCACCCGGAGCAACTCAGACCTTTAGAGAACCAAAAATTGTCGTCAGATCGTCAACGGAGTCAACGCATTACCACTCGCTCCATCGACACAGGGACCCAGATAAACAAAAGTGCTCTCCTAGGACTACATCTAAGTCCTACATTGTAACACTGTTCTGTTTGTAATTGAAATTTGCAATCAAAAGATTTTAATGGCAAACAGGAAGATACGCTTAACTGCGCACAGATGTGATTCCTTAGGATTAGCCTGAAAGCGTGCACATAAACAAACACTAAACATAATGTCTGGTCGACTAGCAGTTAAATATAGTAAGCTACCGATCATACCTCGATACTTACGTATGTCGACAGGTTTGTCTTGTTCATCAATATTAAGCTTGGTTGAAGTCGCCATTGGAGTGCTAAGTAGCTTGACTGCTTCCATGTCAAACTTCTTTAATAGATCCTTTGCGTACTTTGCTTGATTTATGAACGTCCCATTGTTGGTTTGTTTGATTTGCAGTCCGAGAAAGAATTTAAGCTCTCCCATCATGCTCATCTCAAACTCATTCTGCATACACTTTGAAAATTCTTGACAAAGAGATTCATCAATAGATCCAACGATAATATCATCTACATAGACTTGAATCAAAAGAATATTGTTATTCAAAGATTTTATAAACAAAGTAGTGTCAACCTTTCCCTTTGAAAAACCGTTATAAAGTAGAAAAGAGCTTAGACGATCGTACCAAGCACGAGGGGCTTGTTTCAAACCGTATAAGGCTTTCTTCTGCTTGAAAACATATTCAGGAAATTTGAAATCAGTAAAACTGGGAGGTTGAGCTACATAAACTTTTTCTTTTATAAAACCATTTAAAAATGCGCTTTTGACATCCATTTGAAATAACTTAAAATTATGAAAACATGCAAATGCACATAACATACGAATGGATTCTAATCTCGCAACTGGGGCATAAGTCTCATCATAGTCGATACCTTCTTCTTGATTGTATCCTTGAGCTATGAGTCGAGCCTTATTACGAGTCACTAAACCATTCTCGTTCAGTTTATTTCAGAATACCCATCGGGTGCCAATGACCGGATGATCAATGGGGTTGGGAACAAGTTCCCAAATTTGATTCCGTTCAAATTAGTTTAATTCCTCTTGTATAGCATCTAACCAAAAATTATCACTACATACTTCATCAATATTCTTGGGTTCAAACTACGAGACAAAAGCAACACAAGAAGCTATATCTTTATTAGAGGAACGAGTACTTACACCCTTGGTAATCTCACCAATTACCAAGTCCTTTGGATGATTGGCCAAGAATCTCATCTCTTTTGGTGTAGTCTCAAGATTGCTAGTTCCAGCTTCTTTGCTTGAAGGTTCATCTGATGCCTGATGTGATGGTTCTACATCTTTGTGTGAAGGTTTTGCAATAGATGAACATGTTGCGATTATGTCTTCGTTGTCATCATCGTTTAAGTATTGATTTAGCTCATCAAACTTGACGTTGATAGATTCTTTAATGATCATGGTTCTTTTATTGAAGACTCTATATCCTTTGCTCTTTGCTGCATAACCTAAAAATATACCTTCATCGGCATTTTCATCAAATTTACTCAAATTATCTTTAGTATTAAGAATAAAACATTTACAACCAAAGATTTTGAAATATGAAACATTTGGTATTCTATCAAACCATAATTCATAGGGAGTCTTCTTCGATATAGGTCGAATTAGAACCCTATTAAAAATATAGCATGTTGTATTTACAGCTTCAGCCCATAAGTATCTAGGTAGACTAAACTGGTTTAACATTACTCTAGCCATTTCAGATAGAGTTCTGTTCTTACGTTCTACAACTCCATTTTGTTGCGGAGTCCTAGGGCAAGAGAATTCATGCAAATAACCATGTGTGTCACAAAATTGCTTGAATTCTGCATTCTCAAATTTGCCGCCATGATCACTACGAATACGAGTAATCATGAACCCTATTCTGTACTTTCTTACAAAAGGTGACGAATTCTGATAATGCATCGTTCTTGCGTGCAAAAAAATAAACCCATGTATATCTAGAGAAATCATCTATAATGACAAATGCATATAACTTACCATCTAGACTAGCAATTCTACTTGGTCCAAATAAGTCCATATGCAACAGTTGTAAAGGTCTAGTGGTACTTACAGCGTTCTTGGATTTGAATGCGGATTTTGTAGCTTTGTTCTTTTCACATTCACTACATACCGTATCCTTCTTGAAAGAAATATCCGGTAAGCCGCGTACCAACTTCTTCATAGATAATCTTGAAATTGTATTCATGTTTGCATGACCGAGTCTCATATGCCATAGTTGACTCTCAAAGCTTTTGGCCATCAAACATCTACCTGCTTTGTTAGCATCTTCCAACAAATAGAATACATATATATTGTCTTCCCTAATACCTTCAAATATAATACTACCAGTTGAACTATCAACTATAGTACATTTATCTTTTACGAAGTTAATACCATAACCGTGATCAGCTAAATGGCTTATGCTAAGCAGATTATGTTTTAACTCAGTAACTAGACAAACATCTTTAATCACTGGATAGGGAGCCTTACTAATGTCACCGATACCGATTATGTACCATCTTAAATTATTACCGAAGGAGACGTATCCTTCTTTATTCCTCTTCGACGGTGTTGCGAATAATGAAGCGTCACCGGTCATGTGCCGTGAGCAACCGCTGTCGAGGATCCATTTGCTTCTAGCATGTGAAGGGCGTCCCACCTACAACACAATTTGTAGATGAAACTCTTAGTACCCATTTCTTGTAGGGTCCTGACTGGTTAGTTTTCGACATCCATACATAAACATTTAAATCTACTAACTTTCTGATTCTACATGCAGAAGATATATGACCAATGAGGCCACAATAATGACATTTAGCATGTTGAGTGTTGAAAGTAGTGTGAGGTGCATGATTGGTAGGTTTTGGTTTTCTAGTATAGAAGAATGCATGCCTATTAGTCTTCTTGGGCATAGTTTTGGTATGGTTTGGTCTGACAGTGTTGGGCGTGTTCCGATGATTCGGTAATTGACACGTGTTAGAATAGGAAGCAGCAACTTCAGGCCGTTTTCCTAAATTAATTTCCAACTTTTTAGAAGTGTTATATAATCTAGTATAGTCAAATGTGAGTGATTCTAATCTGACCTGTGCACACTGGAGACTCTTTCTCTCCTTAGATAGGTCTTCCTTTAACTGGATAATAGTTTGGTCTTTTTCTTCGGATAGCTTAACAGTCTCGTGTAACAACAACTTAATAGAAGAAAGCTCACCAGACTCAGTTGAAGAGTCATTATTTCTAACATGATCTAATTGGTCGATAAGTCTTCCTATTTCACCTTTGTACTCTTTGAGTACCTTCTTAGAGGTTTCATATTTACTACGCAGTTTTCTGTAATCATCTAACAGTTCACTGAAAGCCTCTCCTAGTTGCTCAAAGGTGAAATCATCATAAGGATCAAATAGAGGATTAGTGATTACCTGATCGCAAGCCATCAAGCACACATTTGCAGCATCATCTGATTGTTCATCTTCTGAGTCGCTGGCTTCACTTTCATGCCATATGCTTGTGTTGGCGTACTTTCTTGATGTAGATTTCTTCAGATAGCCTTTGTCATATTTGTTGTTTTTCTTTGACGATGATGCTGTTGGACAGTCTTTCTTCATGTGTCATTTTTTCTTGCAACCATAGCAAGTAGGATCTTCCTCGTTGTTGTTGTTGTTGTCTTTTGTTCTCCTGTTAAATCTCATGAACTTCTTGAACTTTCTTACCAGAAGAGCTTGATCTTCAGAGTCGGAGTCGCTGTCATCAGAATCATCTTCGATGGTTCTTCTATGTTGAGCCTTGAGAGCGATCGTCTTCTCTGACTTCTCCTTTGGTGTAGCATCTTCAAAGTCTTGAAGTTCTAACTCGTGAGTGAGTAGCTTACCCATGAGTGTTTCTAGAGACATTGTTGAAAGGTCGTTCCCTTCAATGATTGCAGTAGCCTTTGGAATCCAGTTCTTTGTAAGGGCTCGTAGAAGTTTGCGAATCTTCTCATGGTTACTGTAATCCGTGCCTAGTGAAGACAGAGGATTTACAATATCCAAGAATCTTATAAACATCTGAGTGACTGATTCACTTGGCTTTATTTTGAACGCCTCGTACTCCTGAGTAAGTCTGCTGATTTTTGACTCCTTGACTTGTGTTGTTCCTTCGTGGGTTACTTCGAGAAGTTTCCACACTTCGTTTTATGTTGTGCAAGTAGACACCCTGTTGAATTCAGTTCTGTCTAAAGCACAAAATAAAGCGCTAATAGCACGTGCGTCAAGACTGGCATTTTTCTTTTCCTCCTATGTATATTTGTCATGGGGTTTTTCAACTAAAACACCATCAACATTAATACGAGGTGGCTTTTTATAGCCATCAATAACTACACACCATAAGTCAAAATTAAGAGATTTCAGAAAGAAACTCATACGTATTTTCCAATAAGTGTAGTTTGTGCCGTCAAATAGTGGAGATCTGTTTGTGGCTTGGCCTTCACTTGTGAATTTCACAGTTGCCATGTGTAATGCTGTGATCTATATAAAAATTGAATATAACTGTAATTTTACCTTGCTTTACCTGTATAACCCGCTCTGATACTAATTGTAGGAACGAAATCGTAAAGCAGAATACTCTAAGGGGGGTGAATATAGTAGGCAGCGGAATATTGCTAATTAAAAATCTTGTTAGCAGTTAGATCACAGATATAAAAATAATCATAAAGTAAATGACAGAAATTAAAAGTGATCAGAAGGAAAATGCAAACACCCAGATTTATACTGGTTTCCCTCTTGTGAGGACTAGTCCAGTCGGAAGAACTCTAGCTTCCAGTTGAATCCACTATTGAAAAATTCTGCAAGTTTTCATACGAAGTCCTTGCAACTTCTACAGACGCGAGCTTTGATACGAAGAACTCGACCAACTTTAATTGTGAAGAGTTGTATCTTCTATCAAGCCTCTGATTATAATCGCCCTGAAACTTCTAGACCGTACCGCACTGGCAAATCGACTAGAGGATTGTAACTGGCTTGAGATTTAAAAATGAAAGCTTTTTAGAACCCTTTGGAAGAATGTAAGCTTAAGAAGAGAAGAGATTGAAAGTGAATTGGTGATTTGAAATGATTGAAATACTTCTCTATTTATAGTTTTTCCAAAGACAGAACTCTAACAGAATTCGGACAGAACTCTTTGTAACAAACCGCAACTGAAGGAGGACCAAGTTCAAAAATCAAACATTCACTAACGTTCTACTTGGCCGAACTCGGGCCGAGTTATGCTAGGGTTCTGCCAGTTCATTTTTTAGAAAAATCAATTTGAATTTTTGAAAAGTCCTTCAGAAGCTTTTTGTAAAAAGGATGTTTTTCAAAAATATAGGTCATTTGTAAAAGAATAGGGTGGTTTTGAAAAATGATTTCGGATAGCCTATTTGCCAGTACGACTCGGTGTACAATGTATTCCTAGACTCAATAAAATAAAAAATTACATTGCTTAAAGAAAATACATTCTGAATAGCAAACGGCTTCAGTCTTGAACATAGTAGATATCCATCGTTGAGCAGTGTCCAAAACGTCGTAGGTAAACATCTGAATTGACTTGCATTTATATCGAGACAGAGTTTGATCAATTATTAAAATCAGGTTTGAACATGACCAATGGGCCAACAATGCTTGCCCAGGAGCTGATTACCTGTATGAAATTTCCGGCAAGAGGAACCAATATTGCTATCAAATTAGACATGGAGAAGGTGTAACACCCATATTCTGAATACGTATTTTGTCAAGCTTGCATATATTTTAGACCTGTATTTATTTTCTCGGATTTTGGCATGTACTTGTAATTGGCTTGACTTGCGGATTTTGGTTCTCGTAATTGGGTTTTACCTGGCTTGGTTTATTTTGTGGAGGAGAATTGGTTTGGTTTGGTTTGGTTTAACATGCATGGAACACCTTAGCCTATGTTCAACCCTCAACACAACACAACTCACCCTCATTAAAACTCTACCTACTTTTTTCTCCTCCATAATTCTCTTATTTATTTCTCCATCTCCTTCTTCTTCCTTCCTCTACACAACTCACCAATACCCATAGGCAAGTGCACCTTGCCACCACATGAGAACCACATTTTATTTATTCATTAGCTAGATTGGGCCATGGTGGTCAACATTAGAACTTGACATTTTGTGATTTGGAGTCTCCTTTGTTCTAGATCTAGATTTTAACTATTTTCAGATTTACATGGTTTTGATCTATTTTGGTTGGATTTTTGTGGGTTTTGATGCTTCCATGTGGAAAAGAATTCAATTTTACTCAAGTTAGAACTTTGAAAATCTAGATTTGGCTTTGATTTGACAAAGATATGAAAATTTGAATTCTTGGTGTTCTTGGTGTTCTTCTCGGCCTGGAGTAGCAGCCTGCAGCCTGCGCTCTTTAGCGCAGTGCTGGACTGCGCAGCCCCTCTCGGCCTGCGCTCTTTAGCGCAGTGCCGACCGCGCAGCTTGTCCTATGGTGAACTGCGCTCAGCCCCCTGCGCAGTTCACTCCTGCACAGTCTGCTCATGCGCAATCCACCCCTGCGCAGTCTGCTCATGCGCAATCCACCCCTGCGCAGTTCACTCCTGCGCAGTCTGCTCGTGCGCAATCCACCCCTGCGCAGTTCACTCCTGCGCAGTCTGTTCATGCGCAATCTGGCCCATGCGCCATCTGTCCCTGCGCCCTGTGCCCCTGCGCACTTGGCACCCTGCGCAGCTGACAACTGCGCAATCCAACCCCCTGACCCCTTGCGCAATCCATTGGCTCTTGGAGTTTTGGTTTTATTTCTCTAAGCTTGGCTCTTCTATAGCCCTGTATATTGATATTTTATTAGATATTTTACACCCATTTTATATCCTTACGCCTTTTGTCATGAACTTGATTTTACTTAACATGTTTGGAATGACTATTGTACATGGCATGGTATGACAAGGGACTAGCATAACACGACAGTGATCCGTAGTGGTGCACTTCTGACATGACCAACCTGACATGATAGTGGCTCGTCGTGGCACACTCCTGACAAGTACCCTGACATGATTTACCTTGATAACTTGATAGTGGCCCGTGGCGGCGCACTCCTGACTTGACATGACTTGTAACTTGTAACTTGACTTGACTTGATGCTGTTGCGACAGCTAACTTGACTCGTATAATCAACTTGACACCGTGGGTGTTCCTGCTTGCTTGCTTGTGCAATCTACTTGTCTTGTCTTGCATCATGTCTAGGACGTGACTCCCTGGTTCCCACGGTCAGTGATTCATACTGAATATGGATTAGGCTAATGACTAGACCAAACTATAGTTCATGGAGAATTTTCAGTCACAGGCAATCTCGTTATCTGGGCGCTCTTAATTGGACTTGTAGCTTGCCTACGAGTAGAGCACATTTCCAGCGCACTGTCATGTGTTGTACCCTCTAAGTCACCTAAGGGTATATCGTCTCCGGGGCAATGTACCCAACCATACTCTCAACCCGCGAAAGGATAACTGGATGGTCTGCAGGGCTTGGGACTGGAAAATTCTCATTGCATCTTGTTAGTAATTAGGCTTGTGACAACCCTAGTTAGTTAAAGTAGTAAGCCGTAGTAATTTCTTGGCCGCTTGTGAATGGATGATGTCTAGCCCTGTCTAAGTCTTGTCTAGTCCCTGTACCCTGGTACTCCTGAACATGATTGTTTTACTTGCTTTAACAATAATTGGGTAGGGACAAGAAGATATTCAGGCGAAGGGTTACAACCCCTGTCCTTATTTGGTTTACGGGTTGTAACCTGGCTCCCAGAATGGTTCCACGTCCCTAGTCATTTATTGTCCTGACGTGCTCTTTATTACTTGTACTTTTATTTTATTTTCTTATGTTCTGATATGCTGGCTTTTGTTCTTATTTCGTGGCCTCCTTTGTGGCACTTGCTCTTTTTGGGGTTTGACCCAGCTGGTTTTGTGTGACCAGATTTTGGAGCAGCTCCCGAGGATTTTCCGAACCTCCAGCCCGATGGTGGCGACTAGAAGGAACCCGGGCTACAAGTGGGTTTTCTATTTTGTTTCGCTCACTCTATTGTAAAATTATTCTTTTGAGGCGTTTAGCCGACGAGCACCTGTTAGCTCGATGCACTTTTACTTACTGTCTGCCTACTGGCTGTAAACATGATTAACAAATCCTAGGGTTGATCATGTATGACTTAACTCTTGCTAGTCCTAGCATTTTGTACGACTAGCTTCATGATCAGCTGATATGTAATATTTGGAACGCATTTTATTGTATATTTGGTGGTCAAACATCTTGTAATTATATTATTTGTTTGAGATTGAGACAGTAGACTTGACCTTAAGAGACTGTTGGCTTGTAGTAAACCCTCATATCTAGACAGCCGTGACCGTATAGCGAGATGGACTTCATTTCAATATACGTAGCTGGCTATGTTCACCCCCGCTCTCCAATATTCTGGTTCTGGGGCGTAACAGAAGGCTTATGACAGACTGGATTGACAATTTATGATCTGGGTCTTTAGAGCATTCGGATTCTCCGAAACCTGGACCAACATCGTGTGGAGATCGATTAGCAACTCCTGGTTTTCGACGGTGATAAACGGTTAGGCGGATGGGTTCTTCAAATCGAGCCACGGGGTCAGGCAAGGTGACCCGCTGTCATCCACCATCTTCATTATTACCGCCGATGCCCTGAGCAGGAACCTCAACAAAATGGTTGGATCCACCAACTTCCACCACTACCATACTGCCAGTGGCTGCCCTATCATCACCTACCTAGCCTTTGCTGAAAACATCCTTATCTTCTCCTCGGGGGACGCCAGGTCGGTAGAGGTGGTCCACAACACTCTCCAGCGTTACGCCAGGTGTTCGGGCCAGAAGGTCAACCCCGAAAAAAGCGTCATCTACACCCATCACAAGATCACCAGAGAGCACACCGATACCCTTGCCAACTCCACCTCTTTCCCCATCAAACACCCGCCTTTCCACTACCTCGGATGTCCTCTGGTGTACGATAAATCTAATTCTGGCATATTCGAGGACCTGATTAACCACATCAGGAAGAAGCTCGCAGGATGGCACAACGCCACGCTATCCCCGGGTGGCAAGATGATCCTGTCATGTCAGTAAATATTCAAACATATTTATAGAGAATATTTAAATATATTTATAGAGAATATTTAAACATATGGCAGTAAATATATCGCAGGAATATTCAAACATATAACCAAAAGAACCAAGCCTTCAATATTTAATAAATGGAGTAAAATTTGTACACAGAAATTAGAACTTTTAGCAAGATCTCGACCTACAAGGCTCCAACTATAGCATCAATCTAGCTACATTAAGCATATTACAACTGAGAATGTGAATGCCTTGTTCAAGACTCTATATAGAGTACAATACCTTTATGAATTCCTTGTTCAAGAATATGAACGCCATATTGAATACATATGTACTAGAATACCGTTTTACCGATGCAATTGGAACAACAAGGGGAAGGCAATAAAATATAACCAATGTATGCTAGCAAATTAAAAGCACCTATACTGGAAAAACCCAAATGCAAGTGCATGGACCTTTGCAACAGAAAATTGTTTTTGGGGAGCATATATAAATTTGCAATGCAGCTAAATTACGAAGTCAATTAAAAGCTTCCTGGGAACCCATAAGTGAAGAAGTTAACGCTAAAATTTTGAAAAACAAATCATCTTAGTAACACATTTGTATGCCTCACACTAGACCTACAAAATAAAATCATAAAAAAAAGAGTAATGGTAATGTCCAAGAGAAATAAAAGTAATAAGAATTTCTTGATTGGGAAACTGTCTTTGACGTATGTTTCTAACATCTTTCTAAAGTGAAGACTATGAAAAATATATTGACAATTATTCAAATTTACTAAAAATAATATGAACATTTGTCAATGTTATGCTGCATAATTGCCATTGCCAGCATAAAACATGTATAAGCTGATAAAATATGAAAACACATTATCTTCTTCCAACTTACACACTAGAAATTATCATGTGTGACCACGCTCTAAGATATCCACAAGAATTAGTAAATTACAGATATATGAAAATGTAAACAAAGAAAAGGCCATTTACACAAATGTTAAATGGTGAAGAAAGCAAGCCTTTATTGTTCCCACTTTAGCAAATATTATAATATGTATGGTGAGGCAACCAAACTAAAAATATACAGTAACAGATACAAGTATCTCAGAAAAGAAGACAGAGCCAAAGACTTGTTTCATTACACCAAAGAGAAAGTCATTACTTTCTACAAGAACATTATACTAGTTTTGTGTCAACTTTATGCATGGATAATTTGAGCCATTTGAGTTTGCTCTATTTAGCCAATAATTCATGGGAAAATAGTTTGCTAAGCAATGCATCTTTTGGTTTCTCACTATTTGAGGCATGTGGGTCAAGATTAAAAAGTGTGGACCGCCACTACAAGAATTGCATATACATTAGCATTTGGGGCATACAGTACTAAAATAAAAGGTATTTCACTCCAATTATTGAATCCGGAAAGTCGTAAAAATGTCTCATGAACTCAATCGGATCAAGTTTTTAGCAATGCCCAAAGATTGACTTCCATATGTCAATTTGGATAGGTTTCCAAACTATATCCAAATACTTAAATGTGGCAAATGTAGTTACAAATATGAGGCCATCTTCATAAGATGGAAACGGATTCTCTAGAACAACTATCTTCCAATCCCCCCATCTAACCTAACACCAACACCCAGCCCCCCACCACCAACCCCCACCCAGCCCTCACCAACCACACAGACAACATGCATTCACACGTCAAAAATATTGCAAGGAAAAGATGCTCCTGAAATTAAAGAAGATCAAGCATACCGAAGATGATGTTTTGACAGAAGAAGCCGCTCGGACAAATTATTAGCTTCCAGAGACATAATAGAATCCATCTATTATATGTCACATTTCACGGAGGACAGCTGCAATAAAGAAAATTCTATAAGAGAAATCGTTCATCACATAAAATAACTAGAAACATGATTATTCATAGCACGAAAGCAAACATCAACAAATAAATTTAGTCATCAAAAAATAATGCAGGGCAGGGGACCGTGGAGGGACTCGGACCACCACTCGTAGGCGGGGACGCCGAGGCGGGGGGCCACGGAGACGTTCTGAACTGGAGGTCTTCTCGGGGATGGTAAGGAGGGAGACGGCACGGGCGGGGACATGGAGGGAGGTGTTGCAAAAAGGGTACTGGCACGGCCGAGGCGGGCAGTGGGACAACGGTCTGACTTCGCGAACCTCGAGAAGGGAAGTGAGAAGGGGCGATAAGCAGCGTGGGGGGCTCATCCGCTCGGGGTCTCCAAGCAGGTGCAGTGTAGATAAGAGATGGGAAAATGCTAAGTCTACTACCCTTGCTAAGAGCATCTCCAACCCTATTGTGAGTTTAGAAA
Organism: Iris pallida; assembly: GCA_029216955.1. NCBI lineage: Eukaryota > Viridiplantae > Streptophyta > Magnoliopsida > Asparagales > Iridaceae > Iris > Iris pallida. Next base: position 16,496,549 of record JANAVB010026000.1, on the reverse strand, counting down.
AAATGGTTGCCACATAGGAATGACAAACTTTCGTTCCAAAAATTATTCTCCAATGCAAATATAGAATAAAACATGAAGTCAAGGAGAATGTGAAGTTGGTTGTCTAGATCTAGACAATGCACTTCACAATGACTTTGTCTCCACATCATCAATTATGAATAGAAATATTTATAAAAAAATTGAAGAAGTGGAGGAGTTGCCTTGGAAGTTGAAAAAAATACTTTTTATTGTCTACTCAATACTTTTGCATTGGAGAGAGTTTTTCTATCTCATTGTCTTTTGAGATATAATTTTGCCACATAAATAAGACATTGTCTTGTGGCTCATGCCACATAGGAGCCACCTAAGACTCACAACACTTAACAAGACAATAGGGTTGGAGATGCTCTAAGTCTACTACCTAATGCTTACAACCTCTCTACCCGACACATGGCGGTCGTTAGAGAGTTGGAGGGATTTTATGATTTGGGAGGAGGGATTTTAGAATATAGGAAAGGAAAGAAAGAAAAAATTGAATGAAAGAATTTTATTTGGAATGGTATAAAAGTGTACCTAAATAAATATGTTTTTTAAAAATAAAATAAAATGTATTAGGAACGTTTTTCTGATTCCGAACGCTTTTATTCCGTTCCAAAATCTAGGTACGAAAAATAAGTGTTCCAAATTAAAAATTTTCTAGTGTTCCTAATTTGTCATTTTGGTGTAGTATTGTGCTATGCCAGATTTCATAGTTGACATGAATCCCACCCATGTGTGCGAAAGTTGTCCTCTAAATTGCGCTTCTAGAAGGTTAGAATCACTCTTGCATGCTTTATGATTTTATTCAGTTTATACAGCTTGTATACTATGTATCTTATTATGTCCATTCGAGGACCTATTCCCTGCCAGATTGCAGAGTTGATTGGCATTGTGTCTTGCTGGAGCTGATGATGGTATCATTTGGTATACATGTATTTGTTATTAGATATTTATATTTCGTTACAGGTATTTGTTCTTTCATAGTCTATATTTTATTCTATTGTTAGTATCTGCTTGATAGCCTAGTATTCATAGACTCATATTATTTTTCTAGAGTCTATTCGGCAAGTATGTTTATTGGGCTGCAGACTAGTATTCATATTATTCATTCTTTATGTTCTTATTATGTGGATTGGGTTAGAGATGCTAAGAATAAAGATATGTAGAAGCATGAAAATTTTCATGGCTCAATTAAGATCGAACCACCTTAAGCGAAGTGAAAGAAGGCCCAGAGACCTACAGTGGGATGCCAAGTCCCAACAGCACAATGCCCCAAAGTATATTGCCTTTGCAGAACCAAAGGTAGTTGGACCACTCCATGCGACCAGCTCATATGCGACCTAGATACTATGCGGCTTCCCTTCCAATAAGCCTACATGCAGCCAAGGAGGCATGCGGCTCAAACTGCCTCACCAGCCTCCACATCAAGACATATGGCTCGAGTCCCTGGCTGAGCAACCCTCTACACCAAGATAGTTGGTTCGCGTCCCGAATTGAACCACCTCGGTCATCAAGACAGCTGGTTCGTACCCCTAACTGGATTACCTCAAATCCCGTTAGTAACGGTTGAAAGGATCAACACCATGTTTATGGTGTGTGCACCATGACCGCCCCTTTCAAACCAGAGATTCCTTCCAAATCACGGCTAGCGCCACGCATCAACCAAAGATTGTGCCACCTGATTTAAGTCTATTGCTTATGGCTAACGTGTTACATAATCGTACCATTCAAATGATAGGTTGTCCTAAACACTCATGCGTGCTATGTCACCTGTGATCAAGCCGTATGGATGGACAGCTATAACCACCGACAATTACACCCGAGGATCCTTAAGTCCTCCGGAGATCGTGTAGCAACGATCGCCCAATCAGCGCCTCGACCAGGCCGAGCGGTTAAACAGCCCACCTAAATAGCTATGGCAACCCAAATGGCGTCTTCCACGCAGGAGGTCCTTCCTCATCATTACCTCCTTTATAGCTTGCCCGCTAAAAGACGACTATAAAGGAGGGAGGATCGAGGATCGAATTATTATTGGATCGAGGGATCGACCAACCCACTTAAATCAACTGATCGAGGAATCCACCAGATACATAGGAGAGAGTCATAGAAAAAACTTCGAGAAGCTACTAAGTATCAGATCGTCAACAGAGTAAAGGGATCATTACAGTATCCGATCTCTATTGTCACACTTCCTCAGAATCTTTATCTGTACTAGCAAATCCTTACTATTAGGGCTTTGTTGTACTGTTCAATTTGTAATCTATAAAAGAAAGGAAAGGAGTCTTATCTCAACCTATCTCTTCTTTCCATATCATTCCCAAAAAGATTTTCCTCAAAGCGATAGCGAACAAAATGACGACTTGTTGGAGATGGCCTTCTCCTCCAACGAGAAGGCAGTGATGCAATCTGATACTGCCAAGTTAGGCTAATCCCAATAGACGATCGTCGTCTGGTTCGACCAACAAGCTTACGAAGACATGCCCTTTGAAGGGTCAAAACCTTATCCTAGGTTTGTGAAACCTAGAAAGACTCACAAAGTCTGGGCGGTAAAGGCTGTTGCGCCACCACCGACAATTACAGAGGATGCTCTGCTGGCTTCAACCAATGAAGCCCCGTATATAGCTCATGTGTATCCTTCCTCCGCTCTCTAAAGTGGGAAGAATAGAGCCTGACACTCAGGTCCCAACCGAACAAGGTGGTATAATGCCAGGGACTCGGGATTACGAGGTCTCGCTAGGTCATCCAGGTCACTTCCTGCTTAAGAAGGCGACAATGCATCTCAGCCAACTTGCCAGCAGAAGGTGCAAAAACATGCCTCGTCTAAATCAAGATGAGTTCCTGTGGACGCACATCAAGCCACCCCGAATGGCACCAAACGGCAACGCACGCAGGGAAGACAAAGGAGATTTGTCTTCTATAGAATCTCTCAGAACCCCACCCATGAAGAGGACCTGGACACGCTGTACTACTCAAATGCTACTACAAAGAGATCCAGAGGGTGTGAGCCCAACAGACTCGAACCGTTACCTCGGTGGGCACCCATCATAAGGTACCTCGGATGATTATACGAGAGGCTCTATCTGACTCACACATGCGCCCGTCAGAATCATGCGGAAGAAGTGAGCCGACCCCATAGATCTATTCCGGGTTATCAATCGATAGATTAGAAGTTCCGTCTGATCATGGCGCAGGTAAATAAACCCTGCCAGACTTGCGAGATGTAGTAGATCGCAAGCGAGGGGGCAAAGAAAGACAATTGTGCATGCACCAATCCCTCTATGGGACATTGCACCCATATTACCATCAACTGTTGTTGCTCTCAGGTAGCAGTATCTGCAAATAATCCATCCGTCTTCCAACGGCTACAACGGACAGCGAAAAATGGACCGGTTCATGCTTCTTGCTACTCCGCCCAAAGGGATACTCCCGTCCCGAAGGGCTCAAAGGCGCTCTCCTCCTCAACAAGTACGAGAAAACTGCCAGCACAAAGGTTAGCCCACCCGGCTATATCTGTGACAGGGGTATTTCAGAATACGCGACCGAGAGTACCCTTGCGGAAAGGCGTACCACAACCATGGGGTAGGTCTTCTCCACCTATCTCCCATGCTGGGGTAGCGATCTTTCAAGGATAGGACACAAAGCTAGGGGTTGACCTCCACCTAACCAAGCTACTGTAGTGGCTAGGGGTAGCCAGCCGCTAGAGTTAGAAGATGACGCCACCATGTGTCCCTACCTCGACGAAGATAAAGCCCAGGAAATTAGGCCAAGCGAGCCTGTAATCCTCTTCCCAAATTTTCAAAATCATTTTTTTAAATTATTTATATATTTTGATCATTGTGTTTTTTCGTCGAGACTTTGTGAATGATATTTTATAATTAACTCTTTTATGAAAAACTAGTTTTAAACTAAATATTTTGAGAGTGCTAATTTGTTTTAATAAAAATATTTTATTAAATTATATTATTGGAATTATAAAAGATGTTTGGTTAGTATTTGTGATTTTTATTAAATATTGGTTTCAAAAATGGTTTTGAAAATCATAAGTATTTTTGGAAACAATAAAAAAATTCTATTGAAGTATTTTTAAATTAAGTTTTGGATTTATAAAATATAAATTTTATTATTTGGTGGCATCAAATAATATTTTAAATTATTATCGTAATTGAGTATTTAATCTAGATTTGAAATTTATATGTTTAAAATTATTGAATTATATTAAATACTGATTTGGATTAATACTATTAATAGATTATGATTAAATCAAGTTTGATTTAAATATTTATTGGATTTAAATAAAGCGAAGAGTATCTATTAGAAAATTTACTCTTTATCTAATTAGGAGTCCACCTCCTATATAAGGAGAGCTCCCTCTACCTTTTTCTCACAATCCACCCATCCTTCCGCTCCTCCTTGTTCCCCAACTTTTTCCATATGCCCTGTCGACTGCCATCACCTGAACCCCCATTACCACCACCAATAGGACCACAATCACTGTTCCCACCTCCCGGACGCCTCCGTCGCAGCTGCATGCACCATGACACCTTGCTTCCGTGACCACCAACCCCCAGTCCCTCTCCACGTCCCCCTCCCTGTCGACCCTGTTCATCCCCGGCTAACCACCTCGATAACCACCACCGAAACCCCCACACCCAGCCATCATCTCGCCGGAACCCTAACTCTACGACCACCATCGGTCACTCCACCGTGCGAGCGACGTCGATCCGCCGACGCCACGCCCCTGTCATGCAGCCACGCCGGCAGCGCAGAGGTGAGAACCCGTTGAAAGCCCCTCTCCCCACTCTCTTTCCCTCTCTCTCGAGAACCCTCTCGACCCACTCTCTCTCACTCGATCTCTTTTCTCTCTCTTTTTCCATCCCCTTTCTCTCTTTCGTGCTGTTGAAGAGAACAATAATGGCTTTTACTTAAGTTTGGATTTTAAATGGGCTAGGGCCATCTCCTTGGGCCTATTGACTAAAAAAAATATTTGGGCTGAGTAATTATATGTAAGTATATGGTATGTAGCTATATTTGTTATACGTATATTTGTATATATGTATGCTTGTATCATGGTAGTATCAATGTTATTTTTGTGTAATTAAATATCAGTATTATTTTGATATTAGTCATTATTTATAAGTAATTTTATTTTGTAATAAATACATTGGTTCCTAAAAATATTTTGTAACCAATTATCATATTGGCTTTAAGCCCTATATTCGGGTTAAATATTTATATGTATATATAAAGATGGTATTTTCTTAAAGGTCTTTCAAATATGTTTTATAAATTTTTCTAAATAGTTTATAAATATTTCTAAATAAAAATATATCTCCTTAACTAAGTATTATTTTGACTAGTAATTGGTAGTTATTTCTTAAAGGTGTTTTCTAAAAATGTTTATAAGGCTACCTAAAATAATTTTCTTGAATTTTAAGTATTTATCTAAAAGTATTTTGGCTAGAAAAATATAGTTTTCCAATATTATAAATATTTTCTAAAATAGTTATATATATATATATATATATATATATATATATATATATATATATATATATATATATATATATATATATTAGGGATTTTCTTTCGATTATAAATCATTGACCATGTCTAATCATAATCATATTCTCCTTGCGAATCTGAACTTCTTTATATCGACCCTAGCCAATTTGACTATTCTGGACTCAATGACATGGTCTGTCCCATCATCTGACGTCATCTTGCATACTTTTGATATCTGTGACTATTCTGTGCCAACAAGATCATATTGTGCGCAAGTCGACTGCAACATAATTCTTGGCAAGTACATTACACTGGTTACTTTCAATTCCTAATAGTTTCTATGATACATGTTTCAGATATGCATTACATGGCTCATAATTTTTGACACGTTGTTCACACGAGTATGGATTCATATACATGATTATTGAGTTTCGTGATTTATGTTATTTATTGTGTTTCGTGACTTATATTTCGTGATTATCGTGTATCATAATTTTTGTATCGTGACATGAATCCATAAGTCGGACGGGGAAATATATTTGTAGATATGTGAATATTTCCAAAACAAGAACCACTCCCTCAGGTCTATTCTAGAACGATAGCGCTCGTACACTTCACGTACGGGTTGCCGTATTTATCCCTAGTTGTTTACATGTCGAAAGTAGTCTTTCAAAACACTTAGTTAGATGTCTTGCTTGTCGTGTTTACATGTTCCCTTCTAGTTGACATGCCATGATAATCGTGTTTACCTTTTCTTTCTAGTTAGCCATGATTGTCATATTTACCTTTTTTTACTTGTCATACCATGTCCTCATGTATATTATATGCCATTTATGTTTTATAGTTTCTATTATGTCTTGAATAGTTTGTCATGTATGTACTTGTTTCATTCCTGACTGGAAACCAGTTTTCAGATTAGTCGCTTGCTACGCGTTGGATCATTGGGAACTATGTGGGTATATATTGAAGGTCGACCCTACAAGAATAGTTAGATAGATTTGATCATAAGTTTAAATTTATTGTATTAGATTTTGTGAGGTATTATATTTTATTCAAATGTAATCTTAAAGTTGTAATTGATTTAGTATTGTGAATGAGCAAATGAATTAATCATGAGCAATTATTGTGATTTTGAGAATTTATGGTCTAGATAGCGTTCTACTGTCGATACCGCGGCGTAGGCTAGACTTATCCATGCACTTGCATCCCGAAAAATGGGTGCAGATCATGACAAGTTTTTTGTGGCCCATGCAAGTCAATTTTTGCAAATTGTGCAAACTTGTGGTAGTACCTATATTAGTCGTACTACTGCAAGCTTGCGACAAGAAAATTGCTCATTCACAATTATGTTGATTTGATTTTTGGAAAGTGACTATGCCTAGGATTAGGTACACTATGGACAACCTATATATTTATTTCGAATTGATACTTTGGTAGTTAAGTTTGTTACATATATAGGCTACATGATTAAGATAGTGATATACTAGGATTTTTGAGATACTCTATTTGATGAATTTGAAATATTTAATGTGATAGTTTCGAGTTTGATAGATGACTCTAATCAAAGGTGGGTAGAGTCCTCGATTGATGAATTAAGTCCTTGAGGTTATTATTGAAGATAAAATTATTAGCTTTGGTGTCGTTGAGGTTTAAGGAAATTTTTGAGAACATTTTAGAACCTTTTATGATTCAAGACCATAGCCTAAAACACCAAGCCATATCTATTTACTACTCCTATTTCTACCCTAATTGATCAATGTTCTTATTAAATAATTTTTCTTTTCATCAATTTGATTAATAATTTCTTACCATAATTTTTTTCTATCTTTTTACCGCTCCACCAAGTCCTTCTATCTTAATAGTCCTTAAATTTTGTGTACAAAATTTTTCAAATGTGGGTAGATTTGTAACTTCTCTTCCCGAATTTTTAAAATTATTATTTTGGATTATTAATATATTTTGATCATTGTGTTTTTCATCGAGACTTTGTGAATGATATTTTATGATTAATTCTTTTATCAAAAACTAGTTTTCAATTAAATATTTTGAGAGTGCTAATTTGTTTTAATAAAAATATTTTATTAAATTATATTACTGGAATTATGAAAGATGTTTTGTTACTATTTGGATTTTTATTAAATATTGGTTTCAAAAATGGTTTCGAAAATCATAAGTATTTTGGAAACAATAAAAAGATTCTTCCGATCGACTATTTTTAAATTAAGTTTTGGATTTATAAAAATATAGTTTTTATTATTTGATGACATCGAATAATATTTTAAATTATTATCATAATCGAGTATTTAATCTAGATTTAAAATTTGTATGTTCAAAATTATTGAATTATATTAAATACTGATTTGGATTAATACTAATAATATATTATGATTAAATTAAGTTTGATTTAAACATTTGTTCGATTTAAATAAAAGGAAGACTTTATCTACTAGGAATTTTACTTCTTATCTAATTAGGAGTCCTCTATTGGAATTATTCAATAATTAAGGGGTCACACATGTAAAATTAATTGTGTTTGGGCTATCTAAATAATTAAGCCAAATTAAAGTGGTCTATTTGAAAATTGGCTTAAGGGTATAATTGTCATGGAATTAATGTATAGATACCGGAGATAATTCTAATTTGATGAGGGGCCAAATTAGAAATATCAAAACATATAAATATATGTATTCATTAGGGTTATGGTCCCCAACTTATACGGCCACCAAAAGAGAGGTTTTCTCTTTTTCTCTTCTGCATCCCCATCAACATCAACAGAAAGAGAGGGACAAAGGATTCGGATTCTTCTTTGTTATTAAGGGTCGTAGCAAGTTGGAAGATCGAACCCTATAAAAGGACGACCGCTTCAAGATCTATCAAGCCTAGCAATGGATTCAGGTACGCTTCCGCAATTTAATTTATGTTCTTCATTTCATGAATCGACAGGGTACAATAAATTTGTAACATCCTCGTCCTATATAAGGAGAGCTCCCTCTGCATTTTCTCACAATCTATCCCAACGAATTCTCAAACCCCTTCTCAACTCCACGCCACAAGTCATTCCCACAGACATCATCACCACCATAGCCATTGTAGTGTGCACCATGTCTATGACCATGTCCGTGTCTATCCCATATTATCCCACAATATTATAAATACAAACCAAATCTTGTATCCGACATACCGGACACGATCTCTACTCTACATTTATGTGTCTGTGTCATGCAGGACACGTGACACATCCAAAATCCCTAACCCTAAACCTAGTCGCCCCTCGCCTTCCAACAAAAGAAGCACCACCCAGTCCTCATGCTCCTCCCTGTTCCACAACTTTTCCCCTACGCCCTACCGACCGTCATCACCTGAACCCCCATCACCACCTTCAATAGGACCAAAACCTTTGTTCCCACCTCCCGGACGCCTCATCCGCAGCCGTGTGCACCATGACACCTTTGCTGCCATGACCACCAACCCCCAGTCCCTCTCCCCGTCCTCCTCCCTGTCGACCTTGCTAATCCCCGGCCAACCACCTCGACAACTGCCACCGAACCCCCACACCCAGCCATCATCTTGCTAGAACCCTAACTATACGCCCACCATTGGTCACTCCATCGTGCGAGCGACGTCGAACCGTCGACGCTACACCCCTGTCATGCTGCCATGCCGGCATCGCCGAGCTGAGAACCTGCTGAACGCCCCTCTCCCTACTCTTTTTTGTGTTCTGTGTTTGGTTTTTTTTCTTGTCTTTTTTTGTTGTTTTATTTGATTTTTTGTGTTTTTTTTCTTTTGTCGTTTTGTCATTTTTATCATTTTTTATTTTTTTTATTTTTTTTGTCTTTTTTAATTTTTGTTTATATTTTCTTTTAGTTTTTATTTTTTTTTTCATTTTTCATTCTTTTCTGGGAATATTTATATAGTCACCCAAAGATAGGAATGTAATTTTTCAGAAAATTTAATTATTTGGAATTTGTTTTCCTAAAATATAAAATTTTTGACTATATAGTATTTCGCATACTAAACGTCCCCTTAAGTTATAAACTAGGCATAGATTTAGTGTGCACCAAACTTGCACAAGGACTATTTTCCAGTTCTTTAAAACAAGGACGATTAAGAGAAATGGAATCCACTTTATTATATTCATTAAAGTAATATCTCTCATTATATAGAGAAAATATACAATCAATGTACATCCATAATTATAGGAAAATACAATTATACTACCTAAAGTGTATCAACCATATATGTTAATATTATATATATAGTAACCATATATGTTAATACCATATATATTATACCATTATTATCAACAGATTCTCCATAATTTTAGGACTTTCCTTCAATACTCCCCCTCAAGTTGGAGTATATGTTGATCACTCCTAACTTGCCCAACAATGTGGAGAACTGGTTCAAACTCAATAGCTTTGTCAATATATCTATTGGTTGCTCCTTGGTCCATATGTGCTCTATCTTAACCAATCTATTTTGCACTTTCTCACGCACGATATGACAGTCTATTTCTATATGTTTGGTTCGTTCATGAAACACATGATTTGAGGCTATGTGTATTGCTTCCTTGTTATCACATAACAATTTAACTAGTTGCACATGTCTAACATTCAAATTCCTCGAAATATATTGCAACCACGTTATTCACAACATGTAGTAGCCATAGAACAAAACTCAGCTTCTGCACTTGAACATGAGACTGTACTTTGTTTCTTCGTCTTCATAAAATAGGAGCATGTTCGAGGAAAATACAATAGCCAGTTGTTGACCTTCTAGTGTCCTTGCACCGAGCCTAGTCTGCATCACAATATGCCCTTAACTCCAACGACCCTTTGGAAGGTAAGAGAACTCCCTGACCAGGTGTTTGCTTGATGTACCTTAATACCTTATGCGCTGCTTCTAAGTGAGGTTGCTTGGGTTTGTCTATGAACTGGTTAAGTATGTGAACCGCGTATACACGGTCTGGCCTTGTGATGGTTAGGTAAATAAGTCGTCCAACCAGCCTTCGAGATTGCGATGCATCTTCAAGTAAGTTTACATCTCCTTGTATGAGTGTCACATTTTGCTCAACTAGAAATTGTGAACGTTAGCTCCAAGAAACCATGTATCTTCAAGAATCTCCAATGCGTATTTCCTTTGACACAAGGCAATTCAATGCTTGGACCTTACTACTTCTATTCTAAGGAAGTATCTCAATTGTCCCGTATTCTTCAGTTTGAAATAGCATGAGAGAAAACGCTTGGCCTTTGTGATGTCTTCTAAATTGTTTCCTGCTAGAATAATATCATCGACATAGACCAACAAAGTTGTGAAGATACCTTGATGGTTTCGGACGAATAAGAAATAGTCGGATCATGAATGCTTGAAGCCGGCTGACTTGAGGGCTGAGGAAAGCTTCAAAAACCATTACCTTGAGGCTTGCTTCAAGCTATATAATGATTTGTGTAGCTTAAAAACCCTATTCTCCCCATTTCTTTCGAAGCTAGAAGGGAGCTAGATGTACACATCTTCATGGAGACTTCATAGAGAAACGCATTATTTACGTCCAATTGGTGAAGTTGCCAGTTCTGTTGGGCTACAAAACTGAGTAAGACTCGAACTGTTGTGAGCTTAGCAACCGGCGCAAATGTTTCCCTATAGTCAAGCCCTTCAACTTGACTGTAACCCTTGGGCACTAACCTGGCCTTGTAGCGCTCAACTGTGCTGTCGGGATTATACTTGATTTTGTATACCCACTTACAACCAATTGGTCGTTTGTGAGTCGGAGGAGGAACCAAACTCCATGTCTTGTTAGCTTGAAGTGCTTGAACCTCTTGCTTCTCTCCATTTTGGGTCCTTAACTACTTGAGAAAATAAGGTAGGTTCTCTTTGTATGGTCATGTTAGCAGTAAAGGTTCTATGAGGTGAAGAAAGATTAGCATAAGATGATAGGCTATGAGCTGTACCTGGAGCGATGACCTCGTTCGAGGAAGCTAACGGATCGGAACGTGAGGGGAGAGCCACATCAATATGAAAGTCCTACAATGCGGTTGGAATTTTTGTGGCTCGAGAAGACCGTCGTGGTTGTGGTAGAGACGGTTGTGGAGGCTGCAAAGGTGATGGAATAGGATCGGAAGATGTGTCAAGGATGGGATTAGTGGCAGAGGACATAGAGGAATTTGTGTTCGTGTTAGAAGGCGTGAGTGGAGAAGAAACTTGATCTGAGGATGTGGTTAATTTGGAAGTAGTATCAGGAGAGTGATTGTCAGTGGAAGACGGGGGATTTTGAGTAAAGATTGTAAGAGTTGTGTTGTGCTTGGGATTTTGATAAGAGATTGTAGGAGTTGAAATTGAAGGGATATCTAAATGTGACGAATTAGACAAAGAAGGAAACAAAGAAGTGTTGGGTGATGAATGAAAATCAGAATTTGCTTTAAAAGGAAACACACTCTCAAAGAAAATCACATCCATTGAAACTAGGATTTTCTTAGTTGTCAAGTTATAAACCTTATACCATTTTTCGCCATGTGGGTAGCCAAGAAAAAAAATGCACTCTATTGACATATGATCAAACAGGTTGGATGTGTGGACACAAATCATTGACAACGAAAAACCTTTAAATGAAAATAACTTGGTTCCTTATGAAAAAGTTTTTCAAATGGTGTTTTTTCCCTGAAGAATTGGAGTCGATGTCCTATTAATTATGTAAGTCGCAGTGAGTATGGTATCTCCCCAAAAATATTTTGTTAGATTTTGTTGGAAATATTTTCTTTTTTTTCTTTGAAATATGTAAACAAAATACACAAAAATTAAAGGTTACCAGCCTCCGGGGAAGTTGCACACGTAGCACTGCTCTAAGAGTTGATTTGGGTCTATGTGCAGACTTGTTCTGAATGCTCCTAGTGATATAAAACCCCCGCTCTACCGGTATTCCGTCGTCGCACACAACTCGGGGAGGTCGACCCGAACTTAGCTCTTGCCTAGAAAGTAGAAAGAAGTATAATGGAAATGGAGGAACGGAATAGAGAAGCGGTTTTCTGAATTTTTGGAGGAAGAAGATGGAGAGAATTTTCCTTTTCTATTGTCTTTCTTAAAAAATAAGGTGAATATATAGACTAGCCAACCCAAAAGGATTTAAAGGATATTAATAGGAATAATGGATGATTATTAGTCATCAAGAGCTATAAAATGGTAGCTTGAATGGTATTGTAAATAATAGGTATAATGATAGGAATTTAATTAGAATAAAAGGGTAATAAAAGTTGGTTTTTTACCAACAGTTACAATAATCCCCCTAAAAAAAATAAGTTTTGAAACCAAAGATAACAATGTTCAAAAGGAGTAAAGATAGAAGAATTTTTGGGCAATTATATACTATGCATAGATGAGATGGACTACAGCCTTGAATCTTACGTAGTGACTATTGTCTTTATTTGAAGAAGTGTTTGATGGACTACGTCTTGAATCAGACTTCTTGAACCAGATTCAGAAAATAACAACATAGTATGCTAGAGGTTCTTGGGTCTATTGGGTGGCGCGTTTGATTGGCCATGCGCACTTTTTCATATTCATGAGAGTTGTCTAGGATCGTCCCGTCCTATAGTCGCGGCCTTCACGACCTCTCACATAGGTAAGTCCTCAAAGGGTTGGTGATTAGAGTCAACCCTGCATAATTATGCTTAGACCTATTAAGAGTTTTAAAACTCATCCTAACCAAATCACACCGGAACACTGTCACTATAGGGATGGGGTATCCATGTACAACATTGTACAGCCTCTTGGGTATTTATTTTAAGAGAATTTAATCTCAGGGTCAGTGTTCCATAATAATAACCTAAGTCCAACTTGTTCTTACCCATTGAACCGACTTCTTGGGAACTCCAGTCAAACTCGGTTGGATTGCCACTGCTGATGACTAACTTATGGGCTTAACCCCATCCCCTTCGATGATTCTAGGATTAATTTTCTAGACAAACTCTTCGTCAAGAGTAAACAAACTCTTCGTCAAGAGAAATGTCATGTTCTTTTATGACTTTTATAGTCAAGAACCATATTTTTGCCTTTTAGGCTTTTTAATGTCTTAAAATGCAGCTGCATGTACCTGTTTATCTTAGAATTTATAAGATCATGCTTTAGCAGTTCTTTAGCATAATTTATAAAAATGACAGGTACAAACATATGTAGATCATGATATGCATAATAAGATGCTTGATCTATTCAATTGTAATACTTCATGAAGTCATAGTAAGAATAAAATTTGGGCCTGGATCTATCTGATATATACATAGTAAAATATCTGAGTCATTCAGCTTCAGCATAAGCTATGTTTAAATATATCATTTCAAATTCTTTGATACTCCTAGCTATGATAGTTTGTCACATGGACCTATCAACTTATGAGTATCTAAGTTATTCCACAAGTGAAACCATATACTGGATCTTAGTGATCTTTAGTATTTTTATATCCAAAGAAAATGTCATATAATGACTCAAAAAATACTTAAATTTTTATGAAACCAATTGTAGTCCATTTCTTTAGGATTTTTTTTATTTGACTAAGCCAGATGTTTGGCTTACTCCTAAATCATACTATGTGTCATCATAATCAAAATGCGTGATTCTACTAATTGCTAATATAAGCCCTAGGATAATGAGCCAAAACTCATCTGACTCTATCACCTCTTAAAGTAAGACACATTAACTTTCAATCTTGCCTCTAAAGATTTATCGTAACTAGCCATGTTTGTAAAATTGACAGTCTAAAGTACTAGAATAATAGTTTAAGTGATTTTGCTAATCAACCTTAAAAAAAAAATTAGTTTATCAAGTGTTGATTAATTTGGGTTACCTGTAGGAGCCAGTTTTCAGCTAGCGGAGGTCCACAGGGGGACGATTAAGTACCGTGTCGCTTAGGAATATTTATGCCCGGTTGACAAAAGGACCCATTCGGCTTGTACCCAAAACACTACAAAATTTTTTGCTTATAGTTACGACAAAGATCAGTCACTAATATATATCAATAGTGACTGAAAAATGATGGTAGTGACGGACTAATCGCATGAGTAACATAGTTAGTGTTGGCCCATTGGTCATATGGTCAAACGATTTTAATAATTGATCAAACTCTGTCTCGATATATGGAGCTAGTCAGGATATCTCGGACTCTTGGACATACTCAAGAATGGCTATCTACTCAGTTCAAGACCGAAGCGTTGTTTGCCTGTTCGAGTCTGTATTTTTTTGAGCAATGTATTTTTCATTTTATTTGAGTCTAGAAATACTTTGTATACCGAGTCGTACTGGCAAATAGACTATTCCAAAATGATTTCAAAATATTTTTAAAATGTCCTTAGTTTTGAAAAATATTCGTATTTACAAAAGCTCCAAAAAGGTTTTTAAAATTCCCCAAAAACTAATTTTAAAAACCCTAACCTAACCCTGACAGAACTCGGCCAGAGTTCGGCCAGAGTTCGGTTAGTGGCCGTTTTGTTTTTGAATTCCTTGGAACTTGGTCCTACTGCAGTTGCGGATTTGACCGAGATTTTCTCATCGAGTTCTGCCAGAATTCTACCCGAATTCTGCCAAAATTCTGTCTTTGGAACTCCTATAAATAGAGAAAGATTTCGATCATTTTAACTCACTCATTCACTTTCAATCTTCTCTCTACTCAAAGCCTACTGTCTTCCAAAGAGTTTTTCTAGAGCTTTAATTTTCAGATCCCAAGCCAGTTACAATCCTCTAGTCATTTTGCCAGTGCGGTGCGGTCTAGAAGTTTTAGAGTGATTGTAATCAGAAGGCTTGATAGAAGAATACCTCTTCACAATTGAAGTTGGACGAGTTCTTCGTATCAAAGCTCGCGTTGTAGAAGTTGCAAGGACTTCGTAAGAAAGCTTGCGGTTTTGCCAATAGTGGATTCAACTGGTAGCAAGAGTTCTACCGACTGGACTAGTCCTCAGCAGAGGGAAACCAGTATACATCGCTGTCTTTGCGTTTGCTTTCTTATCTCTGCCTTTACATTATTTAGTTGTAATTATTATTCTGTGATCTTGCTGCTAACAATTTTTAATTAGCATTATTCCGCTGCCAACTCTATTCATCCCCCCCTCTAGAGTATTCTGCTTTACGATTTCGTTCCTATAATTGGTATCAGAGCAGGTATTACAGGTAAAGCAAGGTAACATTACAATTATTTATTTATTTAATTAATTGTTATATAGATCACAGCACAACACATGGCAACTGTGAAATTCACAAGTGAAGGCCATGCCACAAACAGACCTCCACTGTTTGATGGTACGAATTATACCTATTAGAAAACACGGATGAGTTTCTTCTTGAAATCTCTTGATTTTGATTTATGGTCTATTGTTATTGATGGCTATCAAAAGCCACCTCGTATAAATATTGATGGAGTTTTAATTGAAAAATCCCATAACAGATATACAGAGGAAGAAAAGAAAAAGGCCAGTCTTGACGCACGTGCTATTAACGCTTTATTTTGTGCTTTAGACAGAACTGAATTTAACAGGGTGTCTATCTGCACAACTGCTAATGAAGTGTGGAAGCTTCTTGAAGTCACACATGAAGGCACGACTCAAGTCAAAGAATCAAAGGTCAACAGACTTACCCAAGAGTATGAGGTGTTCAAGATGAAGCCCAATGAAACAGTTACTCAGATGTTCGAAAGATTCTTGGATATTGTAAATCCTTTGTCCTCCCTAGGCAAAGATTACAGTAACCATGAAAAGATTCACAAACTCCTGCGAGCACTTACCAAGAACTGGATTCCAAAGGCTACTGCAATCATTGAAGGGAACGACCTCACAACTATGTCCCTCGAAGTACTCATGGGTAAGCTACTCACTCATGAACTGGAGCTACAAGATTTTGAAGAGCCTGCACCAAAGGAGAAGACGATCGCTTTTAAGGCTCAGCATAGAAAAGCTGCTGAAGGTGATTCAGACAGCAGTGAATCTGATGCTGAAGATCAAGCACTCCTAGCAAGGAAATTCAAAAGATTCATGAGATATGAGAAGAAAGCCAAAGAAAACAATAGCAGCAACAACTGGTATCAAGATGATGCTGTCTGCTATGGCTGCAAGAAGAAGGGACACATGAAGAAGGATTGTCCTACAAACACATCATCAAGCAAGAAGAGCAACATGTATGAGAAAGGGAACCTGAAGAGATCAACATCTCGGAAATATGCCAACACCAGCATATGGCATGAAAGTGAAGCCAGCGACTCAGAAGATAAACAATCAGAAGACGCTGTAATTGTATGCTTTATGGCATCCGATCAGGTACTCTCTGAACCTGTAGTTGATACATATGATGACTTCACCTTTGAGCAATTAGGAGATGCCTTCAGTGAACTGATAAGTGATTACAGAAAACTGCGTAGCAAATATCAGACCTCTAAGAAGGTACTCAAAGAGTACAAAGGTGAAATAGGAAGACTTACCGACCTACTAGCTGAGGTTAAAGATAATGTTAGTGAGTCTGGTAAGCTTTCTTCTATTAAGCTCTTATTACACGAGACTACCAAGTCATCCGAAGAAAAAGACAAGGTTATTGACCAACTGAAAGAAGAACTTTCTAAAGAGAAGAAAAGTCTTCAAAGTGCACAAGTCAGAATGGAAGCACTCACTTCTGACTATACTAAGTTGTATGGCACTTCCAAAAGATTGGAAATTAGGTTAGGAAAACAGCCTGAGACTGCTGCTTCCTACCCTAACACGTATCACTTACCGAATAATCGGAACATTCCCAAACCAAATACTGTCAGACCTAACCATATCAAACATTTACCCCAAAAGGTTAAGCCCAAACAGGATTATAGGTATGCTTTCTTCTACACTAGAAAACCTAAACCTACCAACCATGCACATCACTCAGCTTTCAACACTCAACATGCACAATGTCATTATTGTGGCCACACTGGTCATATTTCTCCTGCATGTAGGATCAGAAAGCTTGTTGATTTAAATATTTATGCATGGATACCAAAAGCTAACATTTCAGGACCCTACAAGAAATGGGTACCAAAAGTTTCATCTGCAAACTGTTTTGTAGGTGGAACACCTTTCACATGCTAAAAGCAAATGGATCCTCGACAGCGGTTGTTCACGGTATATGACCGGTGACGCTACATTATTTGCAACACTGTCGAAGAAGAAGAAGAAAGGTTATGTCTCCTTCGGTAACAACTTGAAAGGGTATATCATTGGTATCGGTGATATTGGTAAATCTCCCTATCCTGTGATTAAGGATGTCTGTCTGGTTATCGAGTTGAAACATAATCTACTCAGCATAAGTCATTTAGCTGATCATGGTTATGGCATCAACTTTGGCAAAGACAAATGTACTATAGTTGATAGCTCAACTGGTAGTACTATTTTTGAAGGTATCAGGGAAGACAACATATATGTTTTCTATTTGTTAGAAGAACCTAACATTTCAGGTAGATACTTAATGGCTAAAAGTGATGAGAGTCATCTGTGGCATATGAGACTCGATCACGCAAATATGGACACAATCTCTAGATTATCCACGAAGAAGCTAGTACGCGGTTTACCGGACATAACATTCAAGAAGGATTCGTTATGCAGCCAATATGAAAAGAACAAAGCTACCAGATCCACATTCAAGTCAGTAAACGCAGTATGTACTACTAGACCTCTACAATTGCTACATATGGACTTATTTGGTCCTAGCAGAGTTGCTAGCCTCGGAGGTAAGTTATATGCTTTTGTAATTGTAGATGATTACTCTAGATACACGTGGATATACTTTTTGACACGCAAGAATGATGCATTATCCGAATTTATCGCCTTTTGCAAGAAAGTACAAAATGAAAAAGGTTACATGATCACTTGTATTAGAAGCGATCATGGAGGCAAATTCGAGAATACAGAGTTTGAGCAATTTTGTGACACACACGATTTTGTACACGAGTTCTCCTGCCCTAGGACTCCACAACAAAATGGAGTTATGGAATGTAAGAACAGAACTCCATCCGAAATGGCCAGAGTAATGTTAAACCAGTTTAGTCTACCCAAATATTTCTGGGCTGAAGCTGTCAATACAGCTTGTTTTGTTCTCAATAGAGTTCTAATTCTACCCAAATCGAAGAAGACTCTATTTGAGTTATGGTTTGATAGAATTCCATCAGTTTTATATTTTAGAATATTTGGTTGTAAATGCTTTATTCTTAATACAAAAGATAATTTGGGAAAGTTTGACGAAAAGGCCGATGAAGGTATATTTTTAGGTTATGCGGCCAAGAGCAAAGGATACAGAGTCTTCAACAAACGAACTATGATCATCGAAGAATCATCAACGTCACCTTTGATGAACTGAATCAAATGACTATCGATGACAATGACGAAGATCTAACTGTACCAAGCTCAACACCAGCTGATTCTCTACCAAGCTCAGCACTAGCTGATCCTCCTAGAGAAGATCCAGGAACCAGCTACCTTCAGAGTCTGCCGAAAAGATTGAAATTTACGGCTGATCATCCAAAGGATTTGGTAATTGGTGATATTACCAAAGGTGTAAGTACTCGTACATCCAGTAGAGATATTGTTTCTAGTGTTGCATTCATTTCACAGCTAGAACCCAAAACTATTGATGAAGCATGTAGTAATAATTTTTGGATAGATGCTATGCAAGAGGAATTAAACCAATTTGAATGAAATCAAGTTTGGGAACTTGTTCCCAAGCCTATTGATCATCCGGTCATTGGCACCCGTTGGGTATTCCGAAATAAACTGAACGAGAATGGTTTAGTGACTCGTAATAAGGCTCGACTCGTAGCTCAAGGATACAATCAGAAAGAAGGTATCGACTACGATGAGACTTATGCCCCAGTTGCAAGATTAGAATCCATTCGCATGTTATGTGCATTTGCATGTTTTCATAATTTCAAATTATTTCAAATGGATTTCAAGAGTGCATTTTTAAATGGTTTTATAAAAGAAGAAGTTTTTGTTACACAACCTCCAGGTTTCACAGATTTTAAAAACCCTGATCATGTTTTCAAGTTGAAGAAAGCTTTATACGTTTTAAAACAAGTCCCTCATGCTTGGTATGATCGTTTAAGCTCTTTTCTACTTGATAACGGTTTTTGAAAGGGCAAGGTTGACACTACTTTGTTTATTAAGTCTTTTAATGGCAAGCTTCTCTTAATACAAGTCTATGTTGATGATATTATATTTGGATCTACTGATGAATCTCTTTGTCAAGAATTCTCTAAGTGTATGCAGAATGAGTTTGAGATGAGTATGATAGAAGAGCTGAAATTCTTTCTCGGACTGCAAATCAAATAAACTAACAATGGGACATTCATAAATCAAGCCAAGTACACAAAAGATTTGCTAAAGAAGTTTGATCTGGACAATGTCAAACCTATTGGCACTCCGATGGCAACTTCAACAAAGCTTGATATTGATGAACAAGGCAAGCCTGTCGACACACGTAAGTATCGAGGTATGATCGGTAGTTTACTTTATTTAACTACTAGTAGTCCAGATATTATGTTTAGTGTTTGCCTGTGTGCATATTTTCAAGCTAATCCAAAGGAATCACATCTGTGCGCAGTTAAGCGTATCTTTTGATACCTTATGGGCACTTCTTCTGTTGGCTTATGGTATCCCAAAACCAAGTCCTTTAACCTTATTGGTCACTCGGATGCAGATTTTGCTGGATGCAAAGTTGATAGAAAAAGTACCAGCGGCACATGTTATTTCTTAGGCAAGGCTTTAGTCTCATGGTTTAGTAAAAAGCAAAATTCTGTAGCCCTATCAACAACAGAGGCTGAGTATATCGCCGCAGGACGTTGTTGTGCTCAGATTTTGTGGATAAAACAAACCTTGGAAGACTATGATTTATTTTTCACACACATTCCCATTTTCTGTGACAATACGAGCACAATTAATTTGACTAAGAACCCAGTATGTCACTCTCGTACTAAGCATATCGAGATCCGACATCATTTTCTTAGAGATCATCATCAGAATGGAGATATTGACCTTGTATACATAGATACTGAGAATCAATTAGCTGACATCTTCACAAAACCTCTAGCAGAAGATCGTTTTAATTATTTACGTCGAGAATTAGGAATTTTGGACGTCAATAATGTTAATTAATTTTGTTTTATGATTATATCTCAATACGCAAAAACTGTGTTAGAGACAAGCCAATAAAGAGTCTGTCTGTTACCACAACTATGGTTGAAGTGAAGCGGTACTTAAGAGTTCCCCGGTGAACCTCCGCCAGCTGGGACAGTACTCCTACAGCTAATCTGAGACAGTCGCTGTGTAACGATATTTAATCTATAAAATAATATTAATTATATTAATTGAAGGTTGAAATTATTAATCTTTGAATTAAATTTTTGAAATGAGTCAATGAAAAAGAAAATGGCCCAAACCAACTAACAGAACCCCCAAGCGAATTCGGCCAGAGTTCGGACCGAATTCGGCCCGAGTTCGGTTAGTGGTATCTGGTTATATAACCAGAACCCGAGAGCCTCTTCTTCTTCATTGCTTCTAAAACCACCTTCACAGCAACAGCAGCCGTGCGAAAGCTCTCCAAATCCTAGTTCTTCACCACTTCGTTTCTTCCAATCTACGTGGTAAAATCCATCCAAATTTTGGATTTGTGCGGAGATCGTTGTCCTCTACAGCATACTTGAATCTCGGGAGGTATAACTCCGTATCTCTCATCCTTTCAAATTTGTGCATATTTACTTTATTTGCACAATGTCGCCTAAGGGATTCAACCCCTTCAAGAGGAAGAAGACGACCAATCCTAGTGAGGAAGGATCATCTTCAAATCCACCCACGGATTCTCTCTTTTCACCAGTTCAATCGAGCGATGGCACGTTCGATGGGTTTTATTTTCAAACCCTAGATCAAGCCCTTCTGTGGTATGGAGACTTCTCTATGAGATCCATATGCACAGGCGCTCCTATCAAATGGACTGTGTTTCCAGAACACCGCCCTTATTTTGAGGTATTAGGATTACAACACGTTGTTAAACTTTGTTGCCCAGTAGCTACTAATGTCATTAGACTTTTCTATTGTAATATCGTACTAAACACATTTGATGTAAGTACTCGTGTTGGCGGACTAGATATCAAGTTCAATGATGTCCTCTTAGCAGAAATCCTTAGTATTTCTAACGAGGGTACATCGCTTGATGATATCACTGAATTTGATTTCCCCGACGGCACGACACTTGCTAGTTTCAAAGTTGAACTCTGTGCCCCTGATCGAGTTCGCTCTGAAAAGTTCAAGGCAAATAACTTGAACTTGTTTAGTTATGAATTGTATCGCATCATCTACTCCACTCTCCTTCCGAAGTCTACTTCAAAGGATGATGTCACATCACTTGAACTATCTGCTATGTATCATATTCTTAAGGGGATTTCTTTTTCTGCCCCTAAGACTATTATCCAGATGATGGGACGTTGTCGTGCAAGAGATAGAAATCTCTCTTATGCGATGATTCTCCCACGCATCTTCCAGCGTTTTGATATTGATCTGTCAACTTGTACTCAAGACCCTGAGCCCAAGTTTCTTAAGCTATCTCGTCGTAGTATGACTGCTGCTGCTCCTCCTACTGCTCCACCTCCTCCACCTACTTAGCAGTATGCCATGACCTTTGAAGGCATACACCAGCATCTTTCTGATTTGCACGTCTCGATGGCGGATATGGCCCGCGAACGTGAGTTCTGCGATGTCACTCGTTATCAGGCAATAGCAAATTCTCTAGCTGATCTCCGATTTGCTCAGACTGGACATTCTGTCGGTTCTATTTCTAGAGATCCAACCTTTTCTGGTTACCACTGTGAGGATGAGGCTGTTCATGCCTACTTTCAGTCCGGTAACGCATATGATTGGTATCGTTCTAATCGTGCTCCTACTCGAGACTTTGTCGGTGAGTTTTACGCTGGCGCCCCTCCTCACCCTTCTGGCGCTGGTACTTCTGGAGCTGGTCCTTCTGGACATGCCGGTCATGCTGATGATGATGAGGAGGAGGAGGAGGAGGAGGAGATGTGATATATTAGCTAATTTTGAGACTTAGCTATTGTCTACTGTACACTTGGAAATGCTCCAACATTCCAAGTTTCTTTATTTCTAGTTTTTATGTTCATTTCTTTTGAGAACTTGTACTGGATATTTCTTGATGTCTCTTGAACATCATTTTATCTTTAGGGGATGCGTAGTTTATCTTTCACATCAGTTTATTTATTTATTTATAGCATCTTTATCTGCTTCTATATTATAAACTGCCTGTGAAATAATTCTCTGTTATATCTTGTATATGTGAAATAATTCACTGCATGAGACATTTTTTTGCTATTATTTTGGTTTCTTCACTATTTGTTTCTTATGCATTGATTGCGGGGGAGCTTTCTCTTTTGTAATTATTTTCTAAGTGACAACGGGGGAGAAAAATGATCTAACATTTTGTTTTGAGCATAATACAGGGATTGAACAATTTTGAACAATGTTGAACAATTTTTTTTGTCAAAAGATGTTATATCATTCATAGTTTGTCAATTATCAAAATGGGGGAGATTGTTGGCCCATTGGTCATATGGTCAAACTGATTTTAATAATTGATCAAACTCTGTCTCGATATATGGAGCTAGTCAGGATATCTCGGACTCTTGGACATACTCAAGAATGGCTATCTACTCAGTTCAAGACCGAAGCGTTGTTTGCCTGTTCGAGTCTGTATTTCTTTGAGCAATGTATTTTTCATTTTATTTGAGTCTAGAAATATTTTGTACACCGAGTCGTACTGGCAAATAGACTATTCCAAAATGATTTCAAAATGTTTTTAAAATGTCCTTAGTTTTGAAAAACATTCGTATTTACAAAAGCTCCAAAAAGGTTTTCAAAATTCTCCAAAAACTAATTTTAAAAACCCTAACCTAACCCTGACAGAACTCGGCCAGAGTTCGGCCAGAGTTTGGTTAGTGGCCGTTTTGTTTTTGAATTCCTTGGAACTTGGTCCTCCTGCAGTTGCGGATTTGACCGAGATTTTCTCATCGAGTTCTGCCCGAATTCTGCCCGAATTCTGCCAGAATTCTGTCTTTGGAACTCCTATAAATAGAGAAGGATTTCGATCATTTTAACTCACTCATTCACTTTCAATCTTCTCTCTACTCAAAGCCTACTGTCTTCCAAAGAGTTTTTCTAGAGCTTTAATTTTCATATCCCAAGCCAGTTACAATCCTCTAGTCGTTTTGCCAGTGCGGTGAGGTCTAGAAGTTTCAGAGTGATTGTAATCAGAAGGCTTGATAGAAGAATACCTCTTCACAATTGAAGTTGGACGAGTTCTTCGTATCAAAGCTCGCGTTGTAGAAGTTGCAAGGACTTCGTAAGAAAACTTGCGGTTTTGCCAATAGTGGATTCAACTGGTAGCAAGAGTTCTACCGACTGGACTAGTCCTCAACAGAGGGAAACCAGTATACATCGCTGTCTTTGCGTTTGCTTTCTTATCTCTGCCTTTACATTATTTAGTTGTGATTATTATTCTGTGATCTTGCTGCTAACAATTTTTAATTAGCATTATTCCGCTGCCAACTCTATTCACCCCCCCTCTAGAGTATTCTGCTTTACGATTTCGTTCCTACAGTTAGTGTCAGTCACTAATACGAGCGACACTAATACTACTAGTGACGGACGAATCCCTAAATCCGTCACTATAACTAGACATGCCATGTAGATAAGTATTTATCTTTCAATATAAAAAATATTTACTATTTATTACTAACTAATTAGTCAGTCACTATTGTTGGGTCATTAATAATTATTACTAATTAATAAGTCAGTCACTATTGTTTGATCATTAATAAAATTATTACTAATTTATACGCCAGTCACTAATGCTGGGTCATTAATAATAATTACTAATTAATAAGTCAGTCACTATTGTTTGGTCATTAATAAAACTTTTACTAATTAATAGGTCAGCCACTAATGTTGGGTCATTAATAAAATTACAATTTTTTTGAACCATATTCCTAATTGTTTGATATGTCATTAATAGTATAATAAATCAGTCACTACTATTTGATCCATAAGTAGAAGCTAATTTCTTTCCACCACATTCTGCTGAAATTAAAATTTCTTCATCCAAATAGTAGAATTTGATTCTTATTAAAAAAAAAATTAAAGCCAAAAATAATATATTCATCGAATTAGACAAACAACTCAAAACTAAAATATACTCCAAAACAAAGTCAAGTCTGTTATTAGAAAAAAAATACATTTTACATCAACACAAATTGATGTTTTAAATTGTAATGAAGAAACATAATAAAGCACTCGATTTCTTGTCACACCAAGCCCCTCATCAAGTACTCGATTTTGTGTCTCCGGGCCCCTCATCACGTACTCGATTTCGCGTCTCCATGCTTCTTAACCTCGCCATGAAAAAAACAAGCATAAAACCTACATATAAATCACAAGTTCCTTTTAAAACACTAAAAAGATAGTCACATTCATATACAAATAAATCTAAAAAATTGTAGAAACAAACAAATTAAAGAATATAAAATAATGTAAATAGGAAAAGAAAATTATGGTTAGGGTTTTGAAATTTACTTGAGCCGGTGGAACTTCGCCTTGGGGGCGATGGAATCTCCTCCCTGGACGAGAAGAGGTGAAAAAAATGATTGAACCCCACTGACCTAGAGTAGTGGAAGAGAATTGAACCCGCTGACCTTTCTAGATTAGCACCTTTAAAACAAAACATTATTAGAGAAGGAGGAGATGAGTAAATAATAGAGGAGATGAGAGAAGTACTACAAGAAGAAGAAAATACTCATGACCTAGAGAAAAATGATAGGAGGAGAGGAAGAGAATTTTGGAGTAAATATTTAGAGGAGGAGAGGATCATAAACCATTTATGACCAAATATCCTGGAAAGAAAAAAGTGATGGCGCAGGAGAGAAAAAAGTGGCACCCAATTTTTCAATCCTGCCAACTTGGTCCCACAAATCTTTAAAATTATTAGATTATTTTTTATTATTAAATTTATTATTTAATACTAAACTATTTTTCTATTAGTGACTGATTTAGAAGTCCCTAATATTTTCCACGAAATATATTTAAAATTTTAATGTCTATTTTCATATTTAATGATTAAATAAATTTTAGTGACTGCATAGTCCGTCACAATTAAATATATATTCCGTCAGAAATAGTATTACTAACGTTTTCCCTAATCTGACACAACTAATCTCTTACTAGTGACTGAATATTCATTTCGTCACTGACTTCCGTCACAATAAGCAAAATTTCTTGTAGTGAAATAATCTCAACTTTTAAAACTTTAGATTTATAGAAATTTGTAATTTCACTAACTATTTTCTTGTGACTAAATTGTTTCAATGAATAAAAAAAATTATAATGTCATAAATTATGTGCAAAGCAAAATGTCTCTAATATAATCTGACTAGTGACAATATGGTCAGCTAAGATTCAAACATATAAACCGACCTAAGAAATATATGATATAACATCAGTATAATCTATATACATAAACCAAGAAAGTTGGCTAACACACTCAATAATATATATTTGTCCAACTAAACATGGGAATAAAAATGAATAGCATATGTAGATAAATATGAAAAATACATTTCTTGATGATCGGAGTATTTATGTACCTCTTGATTTCGGCTTAGCGATAGCATTTAAGAATTTATCTTTTTTCATATACATCATTTTAGATTTTTGTATTATTCTCGCTTCGCCCTTTGGCATGTTTGAGCTGGACTAACAAGTCACAATATCTAATGCTTCTGATTTGGAAAGATAACTTTACAAAGATCATGTTAATAATGAGAGGATATAAAAAAATTGTATTATCGTTACAATTATCATGTTGCCCCTTTCCTAAAAAATATAATGGTTCTGCCTCCAAGAAAAAAAAAAGATTAGTCACAAGTTGTCAGAGTTTGTAAACTACAACAACATGTAACAACAATTAAGGCTAATATAAGTTTCTAATAAATATGAAACCTCAACAATATTGCATTAGGACTTGCATAATTTAGTCATTGGCATCAATATTGCCAATTTGCATCAGGACATAATTTCTAACATATGTCTGCATATTACAATGTTTCACAAAAGATTTCCAATTCTGAAACCTTATTGATGATCTCAAAGTAACGAGTTCTTTCAAACCCAATATGTAGTAGCATATCATTATTTCATACAAAAGTAAATAATTATTGGAAAAAATTAAAAATCACAAAATTCAGATTAGGGCTAATAATATATATATATATATATATATATATATATATATATATATATATATATATAGGAAAAAAAGAAAAATATTTCCAACAATCTAAGAGTCGATTCGGGTCAATGTGCAGACTTGTTCCGAATGCTCCTAGTGGTAAAACCCCCGCTCTACTGGTGTTCCATCGTTGCACACAACTCGAGAAGATCGACCCGAACTTAGCTCTTGCCCAGAAAATAGAAACAAGTATAATGGAAATGGAGGAACGGAATAGAGAAGCAGTTTTCTGAATTTTTGGAGGAAGAAGATGGAGAGATTTTTTCTTTTCTATTGTCTTTTTCTTAGAAAATAAAGTGAATATAGAGACTAGCCAACCCAAAATGATTTAAAGGATATTAATAGAAATAATAGATGATTATTAGTCATCAAGAGCCATAAAATGCTAGCTTGAACGATATTGTAAATAATATGTATAATGATAGAAATTTAATTAGAATAAAGGGGTAATGAAAGTTGGTTTTTTTTTTCCAACAGTTACAACATATTTGTTTAAAAAAGGAGAGCTCTAGCTACATTTAGCAAATGTCGATGTTTGTGCTCCATACCATTTTGTTGTGGTGTGTTGACGCAATTAGTTTGGTGGACGATGCCTTTAGATGAATAAATTTGGAGACTGGAAATTGCTGAGAAACCCAATTTCGGGGTGGGCTTTTATGAAATGCCCACCCGCTGGATGAGTTTTATGAAATACCCAGAAATAAGTATTTTCACATTAAATATTCCAAGATTCCCTTTTAGATGCTACCCGCTGGAAACTGCTATTTTTATAAAACCGAAACTACCCCTCCGTGCGAATAGGTCATCTATATGTATTTGAATTCAAAAAACTCAGATCTGGATTGCAATTTTTGTCTTCTTCTTCTTCACGGGAAATCTGAATTCCATTGCTCTCATCTTCAGCAGAGATCGCAAAGATCGTTCGTAGTTCGGTGTGCTTTTCTTCAGTCGAACCCAGATCATCGCTCGTCATCATCATCACCATCATCATCATCTTCATCGTGGAGACATTTGAAGTTTTCTGACGATTATGTCAATTGTGGAGAGAAGATCTTTCTTCTTCTTTTCTATAAGAATTATCATCGTTTTGAAAGAAGAACAAAACTCTTTATTCCTGACAAATTTTTTCTAAAAAAAATATATTCTCCGTGTTAAAACCACGGAGAATGACCATTCTCCACCACGGAGAATGACCATTCTCCGTGCTAAAATGACGGAGAATGACTATTCTCCGTTTTAAAAACCACGGAGAATGGCATTCTCCGTGTTAAAAACTACGGAGAATGACAATTTTCTATGGGTTTTAACACAGAGAATGTCATTCTCCGTGGTAAAGTGACGGAGAATGGCCATTCTCCGTCATTTTAGTACGGAGAATAGCTATTCTCCGTGGTTTTAACACGGAGAATGGTCATTCTCCGTCTTTTTCAATACGGAGAATGACCATTCTCCTCCATGTTAACACGAGATTGGTCATTCTCCGTGTTAATATCACGGAGAATGACCATTCTTCCTGTCGAAAAAGACGGAGAATGACCATTCTTCGTTGTAAAAAATGACGAAGAATGTTCATTCTCCGTGTAAAGATCACGGAGAATGATTACTATCCGTGTTAATATTACGAAGAATGACCATTCTCCGTGGTAAAGTGACGGAGAATGGCCATTCTCCGTCATTTTAGTACGGAGAATAGCTATTCTCCGTGGTTTTAACACGGAGAATGGTCATTCTCCGTCTTTTTCAATACGGAGAATGACCATTCTCCTCCATGTTAACACGAGATTGGTCATTCTCCGTGTTAATATCACGGAGAATGATCATTCTTCGTGTCAAAAAAGACGGAGAATGACCATTCTCCGTTGTAAAAAATGGCGAAGAATGTCCATTCTCCGTGTAAAGATCACGGAGAATGATTATTATCCGTGTTAATATCCCGGAGAATGACCATTCTCCGTGATTTTACCACGGAAAATGGCAATTCTTCGTGGTTTTGACACGGATAATGACCATTCTCCGTCATTTAGTACAGAGAATGGCTATTCTCCGTCATTTTGTACGGAGAATGACTATTCTCCTGTGTTTTAACACTAGAAATGGCCATTCTCCGTGATTTTACCACGGAGAATGGCGAGTTGAAAGTTTGGAAAGCCATAACTTTTGACTGGGAGATCGAAACGAGGTCCGGTTTATCGCAAAACGAGCGTATTTTCGAGGAGCCTGACAGTAACAAAATTTTTGTTAGACGAACTTTCGAAATTTCAGAATCGCAAAAAAATGATGTTTTGACCTCCGTTTTGACATGGAAAGATTTTGGAGAAGAAAACCTAGATTCGAAAGTGAGCAGCGTATCGAAGAAGAGGAAGAATAGAAAGTGAGCAGCGTAACGAAGAAGATGAAGAATCGAAATCTTTTTTTTTGAAGAGTATGTTTCGCGGGTGCTTTGAATAAATTAGAAGGGTAAAAGGGTCATTTGGAACCCGCTTTGGATAAGTTTCTCTAATTCTGGGCACGCGATGAAAGTTTTTTTAGCGGTGGATTTTTCATGAAACTTTTTTAGTTTTTGGGCATTTCATAAATTTCCCCATTTGGAGAATCTTAAATTCTGGGCCATCTTTAAGGCCTCAACACTTCTACCAAATTGATTCTCGACCAAGTGAATAAAATGAATGAGTAGAGTACGTGCTTCAGATTTGTGTTTCATTAAATATACCCATGTGCTTCGTGAATGGTCATCAACAATGGTTAAAAAATATTGTGCACCAGAATGAGATGGAACGTGATAACCATTCCAAATGTTAATGTGAATTAAACACATTGATAAACAGGCTCTTCGTCAAGAGTAAACAGACTCTTCGTCAATAGATCTGTCAGGTTCTTTTATGACTTTTAAGTTAAGAACCATATTTTTGCATTTTAGGCTTTTAAATGTCTTGAAATGCAGCTGCATGTACCTATTTATCTTAGAATTCATAAGATCATGCTTTAGCATAATTTATAAAAATGACAGGTACAAAAATATGTAGATCATGATATGCATAATAAAATGCTTGATCTATTTAGTTTTAATACTTCATGAAGTGATATAGTAAGAATAAAATTTGGGCCCGTTTCTATCTCATATATACATAGTAAAACATCTGAGCCATTCAGCTTCAGCATAAGCTATGTTTAAATATATCATTTTAAATTCTTTGATACTCCTAGCTATGATAGTTTGTCACATGGACCTATCAACTTATGAGTATCTAAGTTGTTCCACAGGTGAAACTTTACACTGGATCTTAGTGATCTTTAGTATTTTTATATCCAAAGATGTCATATAATGACTCAGAAAAATACTTAAATTTTTATGAAACCAATTGTAGTCCATTTCTTTAGGATTTTTTTTTATTTGACTAAGCCAGATGTTTGGCTTACTCCTAAATCATACTCTGTGTCATCATAATCAAAATGTGTGATTCCACTAATTGCTAATATAAGCCCTAGGATAATGAGCCAAAACTCATCTGACTCTATCACCTCTTAAAGTAAGACACATTAACTTTCAGTCTTGCCTCTAAAAATTTATCTTAACTAGCCATATTTGCAAAATTGACAGTCTAAAGTATTAGAATAATAGTTTAAGTGATTTTGCTAATCAACCTTAAAAATCTTTAGTTTATCAAGTGTTGATTAATTTGGGTTACCTGTAGGGACCGGTTTTCAGCTAGTGGAGGTCCACAGGAGGACGATTAAGTACCTGTCGCTTAGGGCTATTTATGTCCGGTTGACAGAAGGACCCTTTCGGTTTGTACCCAAAATAATCTCAACTTCTAAAACTTTAGATTTAAAGGAATTTACAATTTTACTAACTATTTTCTTGTGACTAAATTGTTTAAATGAATAAAAAAAATTATAATATTGTCATAAATTATGTGCAAAGCAAAATGTCTGTAATATAATCTGACTAGTGACAATATGGTCAGCTAAGATTCAAACATATAAACCGACCTAAGAAATATATGATATAACATTACTATAATCTATATACATAAACCAAGAAAATTGGCTCACACACTCAATAATATATATTTGTCCAACTAAACATGGGAATAAAAATGAATAGAATATGTAGGTAAATATGAAAAATACCTTTCTTGATGATCGGAGTATTTATGTACCTCTTGATTTCGGCTTAGCAATAACATTTAAGAATTTGTCTTTTTTATATATACATCATTTTAGATGTTTCCATTATTCTCGCTTCACACTTTGACATGTTTGGGCTGAACTAACAAGTCATAATCTCTAATGCTTCTGATTTGGAAAGATAACTTTACAAAGATCATGTTAATAATCAGAGGGTTTTAAAAAAAAATTGTATTATCGTTACAATTAACATGTTGCTCCATTCCTAAAAAATCTAATGGTTCTGTCTCCAAGAAAATAGAGATTAGTCACAATTTGTAAGAGTTTGTAAACTACAACAACAATTAAGGCTAACATAAGTTTCTAATAAATATGAAACCTTATATGTCTGCATATTACAATGTTCCACAAAAGAATTTCCAATTCTGAAACCATATTGATGATCTCAAAGTAACGAGTTCTTTCAAACCCAATATGTAGTAGCATATCATTATTTCGTACAAAAGTAAATAATTATTGGAAAAAATTAGAAATCACAAAATTCATATTAGGGCTAATAATCCCTGTATATATAGGAAAAAGAAGAAGAAAATATTTTCAACAATCTAAGAGTTGATTCGGGTCTATGTGCAGACTTGTTCCGAATGCTCCTAGTGGTAAAACTCCCGCTCTACCGGTATCCTGTCATCGCACACAACTCGGGGAGATCGACCCAAACTTAGCTATTGCCCAAAAAATAGAAAGAAGTATAATGGAAATGGAGGAACGGAATAGAGAAGCAGTTTTCTGAATTTTTGAAGGAAAAAGATGGAGAGATTTTTCCTTTTCTATTGTCTTTTTCTAAGAAAATAAAGTGAATATATAGACTAGTCAACCCAAAATTATTTAAAGGATATTAATAGGAATAATGGATGGTTATTAGTCATCAAGAGCCATAAAATGGTAGCTTGAATGGTATTATAAATAATAGGTATAACGTTAGAAATTTAATTAGAATAAAGGGGTAATGAAAGTTGGTTTTTTTACTAATAGTTACAACATATTTGCTTAAAAAAGGAGAACTCTAGCTACATTTTGCAAATGTCGATGTTTGTGCTCCACACCAATTTGTTGTGGTGTGTTGACGCACCTAGTTTGGTGGACGATGCCTTTAGATGAATAAAATTGGAAAATCTTAAATGCTGGGCCATTATCACTCTTCAAGGCCTTAACACTTCTACCAAATTGATTCTCGACTAAGTGAATAAAATGAATGAGTAGAGTGTGTGCTTCTAGGGATGGCAACGGGGCGGGTTGGGGCCGGGGACCATATCCTCCATCCCCATCTCCGAGTGGTATTTGAATCCCCATTCCCATCCCCGTTCCCATCGGGTTTAATATTTTACGCCCATCCACGTCCCCGCTAAACAATGCATTCTCCGTCCCCATCCCCGTCCCCGACCTAGCCCCATTAACACTTTCGGGGCCAAATTTTTTCGTCTCCGTCTCTCGTCTGTTAACAATTTTTTATGTACATTATAAGTTGAAAAAATTATTTTCGTTTCAAAAAAAAGTACAAGGTCTGTTAATAAAACATGGTTTTCATAAAATATATACTAGATAGATCATGAATCATACAATTTCCAATGGGTTGCACATATGAATATGGGTATAAGTAATCGGGGTCAGGGATTTACCGGGGCGGGGAGTACTATACCCATACCCGACCCCGACCCCGACCCCGACCGGAGAATTATTTTAATCCCCATCCCCGCCTCCATCTTCGTTTTTAAATCCCCAAACCCACCCCCATCGGGTAAAAAAATCGGATCCCCGTCGGGTTCTGGAGGACATTGCCATCCCTACGTGCTTCAGATTTGTGTTTCATCAGATATACCCATGTGCTTTGTGAATGGTCATCAACAATGGTTAAAAAATATTGTGCACCAGAATGAGATGGAACGTGATAACCATTCCAAATGTCAATGTGAATTAAATCAAAACAAGATGCACTACGAGTAGTGCTTAATGGAAAAGGTTGTCTAGTGAGTTTTGCTAAAGGACAGATAGAGCAAGTGCTTGAATCACAAGCTTTATTTGCAAGGAATGAAAACAACGAAGATGCTTTATTTGAAGGGTGACCAAGTCGTTGATGCCACAAGCTGTCTTTGTTGGTGTGTACCACATGGCATGTTCCTTTCTTTGATTGATTGAGACAGTAGAGTCTATCCTTCTCAGTACCCAACCCAATCATCTTCCCCGATCGTAGGTCCTGTATGACATAATTTGTCTGAGAAAGATAGTAACATAGAATGAATCGAATGCTAGTTTGCTCACAAAAATCAAGTTGAGACAGAATAATGGAACACAAAGAACATTATGAAGAACAAAATGGGAAACTAAAGCTATTGTGCCAATATGAGTAACATGTGCTGAGGTTCCATCAGGAAGCTTAACCCAACGTTTTGGACTGATTTTAGTGAGGTAATCAAAATAGATTTACAAACAATGTGGTCACTTGCACCACTATCCAATATCCATATCGTCTCTTTACTACTTTTTGCAAGATTAAAAGCTTCACCCGATAGTTCCTCATAACTTGGAACATTACCGACTAGGTTGACTGAGGCGGACTTTATTTTGACAAGAGTGTTGCAACGGTCCCATTGTTGTTGTCCACCAGGGTTGTGAGTCAGCCTTTTGAGGGTTCCATCTACAAAGACTTCTGGTTCTTGATAGTAAGTGCCATGCTCATTGGTTGCACCCACATTGTACAATTATCTTCCATCATCGGTTGTGAAACAAGGACATCGCCTGGTTGATCTGAGTGGTGGAGAAAAAGTGGATGATTGGAGTTCTCCCATGGTTGCGAGGTCTTGGAAGAGTTTGAGCCCTTGTTTTGTTCAAGAAGCTTTTGTTCTTCGTCACTAGCCATGAGATATTTTGGTTATATGGATTTCTAGGTTCTCAAGAGAGAATGCTCTGATACTATGAAGAGAAATGGAATCCACTTTATTATATTCATCAAAGTAATATCCCTTATTATATAGAGAAAATATACAATCAATGTACATCATAATTATAGAAAAATACATTATACTGCCTAAAGTATATCAACCATATATATTAATATCATATATGTAGTAACCATATATGTTAATACCATATATATTAACTAGTGGTCAGGCACACGCATCGCGTGTGAACGTTTTTGTTTATTTTGATAGACTGGTTTTCTAGTACCATGTCTATATTCAACGGTGGATGAATTGAGTTGAATTATGATAAAATTTTCTTCTCGTGAATTAATTAAAACAACTAAAAATTATTTATTTTCTATTTTTTTTACTGTGCACCTCAATGTTCATAGTTTAATGATCACCTAACAATATATTTACACTATTTAATTTAATTCTAGGATGTAAAAGTGCAGGCATACAATATAATATGGAATATCATATCAATATTTTCTAATAATGTTACTTTTATTTAGTAACCATGTGATGAAACTAAATAAAAATATATATCAAGATTTCTCAAATAAATAAAAATATTAATAATATTCGTTAAAGCTAAAAGAGAAATATAGAAATAAACTTCAGAAAGTGCATGTTTCACTATTTTTTTTATTAGTATCTTTTGATTTTTAGTTTAGCTAATCGATGGGCAATATATACATCAGATTATCTTCATAGATAGAATTTTCAGGTACAATATTCATACTAATTCTCATTTCGTGGAATGATTTTCACATGTCCAATCTAGAAAGCTAACAATGGATATATATACGAAATATAACAAAGATTTAAGAAGAATTAAAATATTGAAATTATTCGAAATAAGTACCTTGTTCAGCTAAAATATTATCCACCACCTTTGCTATCTGCAAATTCAAGTTTAGACAACATTAAATATTATAATATTTGCCAATTGTAAAAGAAGCCATAACATAATTTCTATCCAATGTAACCCAACCTTATTGAAATGGTCATATGTCTATTCTATTTACTTCTCTCTTCGTCTTAATAAACCAAAAAAATCACAAATTTCAATCAGGCATATCATAAACATAAAAGCACGAATCAATTTAACCCAACTACCTCAACAAACTGATTATAGAATCTAACAACATTATCAGTTCGCTCTCTGACTTCGTACTTGCAATCTCCAAAACACTTCAGCAAAGAAAGGTAAATACTGACAAAACTCATGTTGTTAGGAAGTGAAAAAAGCTAGAAATTATTTCTTCGTTTTGTCTTCATATTCATCCTCATCAGCATAGCCATCCTATAAAAGTTAAAATAATACAAAATCTGAAAAAAAAAAAAAATCATAAATGAATGATTTTTAATAGAATAAATCTTCTTGCCAGATCAACGATTTTAATCTCAACCTTTTGTTACCTGGCCTTAACTTCTTCAACCAACGGCTAACCAAAACTAAAAAAATTGCTAGCAAAAAAAAAAAAAAAAAAAATCCCAATTAATCCAAATTTTGTAGTTGGAGCACACAGAGTCAAATCTTTTAACCTTGGCAAAGCCTTTGGCGGTCCCGGTTGCGTGCCGACGAACATGGTAAACTTCTTTCGGCCGTTTTGATCTCTGGCTCCTCCTTAGTGTCCAAGGACTTCGGTGGTTGTGCCAATTCTGATTTCATGCAAGTCAATCGACACAATGTCAGTAGAATGGCACATCCGATGAAGATAGCTACGGACGTCGTCGTCAATATGTCGAGGAGCTGCGAATTGTCAGGAAATAGACTCGTATATTTTATGTGTTTATATGTGAAAATAACATGTTACTTCTCTTGAAGTTCAATATTTGGAACAATTGACCAGTGTTTTGCGCCCCCTCCTCCCCCCACATGTAAGTTCAAAATTAAGTAGCAGAGAATAAAGGGGAAAAAATATAAACATTAAGTTAGAGACTGGTAAACTTTCTTGTGCACACAGTAGACAAATTGCTCTGGCAAACTTCCTTGTGCACGCAGTAGACAAATTGCTAATAAGCCAAGTAGATAATTTAAGTGTAACACATACTTGAAGGACCTCTTACTACTGTATAACGTGAAAGAAAAAAAAAACTATAACAACATACTCGGTATAATATTCTCATATGGTGGAGTGAGCGGAGGATGCGTACGTCCGAGAAGACTCGCTCTCGAGCATCGGCTAGAATTTCTCACCACCACGTACGACGAAATCGCTTCTCCGACGGTCAGACCAAGCATGTTACGGTCGCCAGACTACGGACTCCA
The DNA here is from genome assembly GCA_029216955.1 of Iris pallida. NCBI lineage: Eukaryota > Viridiplantae > Streptophyta > Magnoliopsida > Asparagales > Iridaceae > Iris > Iris pallida. The sequence goes on along the minus strand of JANAVB010026000.1, from coordinate 16,460,342 downwards.
TTAGCAATTGGGGTTTCTTTTGGTTTTAAAAACTGATGATAACGAATAGTGGCTTAACCGTCTATATTATGGATCTCCCATCTATAACTATCTCATCCAGATAAATGACATTTTTAACCCTAAATATTTATTATTTTTAGTAGGTTAGTGCTAAAGCAAAAAATATATATGGATACCTCTGCTATTTTAATTATATATTAGTATAGAAGTATAGATAATTATTATCAATATATTTCTCCATAATTTAGGACTTTCCTTCGATTAAAAAAAAAGAAAGAATAATGCTATTTGTCCCTCCAAATTGTACCTCCAAACCGTCTCTCTTTACGTGGCAACTGACGTGACAATGTTGATGTGGCAGCTGGCGTGACAAATTTTAAAATTAAAATTAATATTAAAATTAATGTTAACATTAACATTAATATTAAAATTAATATTAATGTTAACATTAATAATAATATTAATATTAATATTAACATTAACATTAACATTAAAATCAACATTAACACTAATATTAACATTAATTAATATTAAATTAACATTAATATTAACATTAAATTAACATGGACAAAATTGGATAATTAACTTTTTGGGTTAAAATTTGCCATGTCATCGACCATGTCAGATGATACATAATATTATTTAACATATCACGTCAGCTGCCACATAAGAAGAGATGTATTGGAGGGACAATTTGGAAGTATGAATACATTACTCGTAAAAAAAAAACCACCCACCAGTTCATAAATACATTTTTTCCGCTCAAACTTCTCCCTCCCTCTCTCTATAGATAATTGTAGCTACCCCCAACTCTAAACTTTTTCCTTCCTCCTTTCTCTACCTCCGCCAAACCCATCCATGGATTCTACCGCGTCCTCCCTCCTCGAGACCCTAACCCTATATTCCTTCGATCCCGAAACCATAATGTTCCAATTCTCCTCCTATCTCAGCCCCTTCTTCAATCTCAACAACAAGAAGAAGGGTCTTCGATCGTTCACTAAGTTCCTCTCCTGCGCGCTCAAGCTCATCCCTGGCCTCCTCCGCTGCCAACCCCCCTCCCTCGACGCCAAGAGGGCGGCAGCGATCCTTGACGTGTACCGCCTCGTCCTCGACTGCATGGACTCCATATCCCCGTGCTTCGCCGGAAACTTGAATTTCGTACTCGTCGAGAGGGGAGGGCTGGTCTGCTTCTTGGAGCTGTGGGGGCCGGAAATACGAGGAAGCGAAGGAGGAGGGGGTTTCGGTGTTGAAGAAGCTGGGAATCGATGTCAGCAGTGGTGGGTTGGATGATCGGGAGCTGGAGATCGTGGAGTTGGTTGGGAAGGTGGTGGTTTGTAGTCTTTATAAGAGGCAATCGAAGACGGGGATGACTACGAGTGGGTTTTGGGACTGCTGGGGCCAAAGCTTAGGTATGAGCTGACTTAAATATTGGGTTGAAAAGATTGAATTTTTGGCAGTATATGAGCAATTTAGTTAAATTGAAAACTGGGATATCTTTTTGGAAATATTGTCAAGTGTATATTATATGGCATATACAAGTATAATTCTCAAAGATATTGTTTTTGTGAATAAGTCAGTTTAGTTTTCATATTGAATATGCTAAAAAAAAAAAAAAAGAGCATACAAGATTTAAAGAACTTCTGAGTATAAATATGCCGTGAATAGAGAGACTAATTAATCAACGCAGTTGATGACAGACACAAATACGATTATACAACACGAGATGTTACAGACACGAGACATATTTTGGCTGTCCTAGTGTGTTGTGGAGGGTATGTGTTGTGTCTGATACTTGTCAACACAATGCAAAACGACCACATAACTGGTATTTGGCTGCTTTGCTGACTGGATTAGAGTACATGATCTACTGTTAGGTTGTCACATGTAATAGGGAAAACTGAGGTTTTCTTTGGTTGTTTAGGTGATATTCAACTTTGCAGGTCAGCCTATAAAAATAAATAGGATGAAGACATCTATGTATTTGTCATTGATCGAAGAAATGTCATAATGTTATTTGAGATGCTTGTGGTTTCTTGTTTGTTTTTAAAAAAATTGGAATCTTACGGTCCATCAATGTTTTTAATGAATTTGTCTGGAAGAAGTTCAGGGTACTTTGGGCCTATTCATTAAGAAGCAACAAAATTGGGGTGTTAACACATAATATACATAGTCAATGATTGTATGTTTCTAGGGTTGGAATTGAAAAAAGCTTAAAAGTTAGAAACCGGCAAAAGGTTCAGTCAGTTGTGTTTTTCTGAAACTTAAAAAAAAATTAAAATTTGGAAACCTGCAAAAGGTCGAACCTGTGAAAAATATACTTTTTCTGAAAGTTGGGAAACAATGTGGTGAACTTTGGAACTTGAGAAAGCTCCATAAAAGAATTGACGGACTTTTGTGATCATCCGGTAACCCGATTGTGAGCAAAGGAAGACCTTGCAGCAATATCTAGCAGATTGTAGATGTCACACAAATTCTTTCTAAATATCTAAAACATAGAACCAGGGTGATGTTCTGAACTGCTATGACATTAGGTCATTTACATCTTTTAGGAGGTGTGCATCTTGTAAATCTGCATTATTAGAATGCATGGACAAATAAACACAAGGCAAAAATATGTTTACATCCTTATGAGAGAGTATTATAAAAGGTAGAATGCGGAGGACATCAAATTATGTATCCTTTACTCCGCCTCCTAACAGACATGTGAAAAAAGTTAAAGGAAGCAGGTCATGCAAGCATTTTATTTTCTTGTACTCCAGAAACTTATGCTAAGCCATACATATCCTTTTGGGTACAACTATAAAGATATCTCTCAACTGCCATTACATGCTTTCTTATGCTCTCCCTCTCGTATGTTTGTTTAGTCAGGCTGCGGTTTAATCCCTGATTATCTTTTTCTTCTTATCTATGTTGCACGTACAAAAAAGGGGACACATAACACAGATCTGGCACAAATTTTGGTGTGCCTTAGTCTTTGAAGCTATTTTTAATTACTATTGTGCTATTTTGTCAGGCCAGCATACTGAAAGTTGTAGATGAAATTCTTGAATTTGTATCCTACTGTGCCGAGAGCTTTCCAGCCGATAGTATTGGTATATGTAGTCACGCAGTTGAACTATTATATGAACAGGGTGGTGACTTCGTTCAGGTACATATACTTTGTTTTGAGTAATAAAAGTGCATGGGCATACCACTTGCTGTAATATAATTTCTTTCTTTGATCGAGTGCAATTGTTTTCTTGCACTCTCTTTGAATTCTTTCAGGTTTCACCTCCAGTTGCCTCAATTATGCTTCTTTATGCTACTGGATTATATTTTAAATACAACAATTTTCAGGCCAAGCATGAATTAGAAGTGTTAAGCTTGAATAAGGCCCCCAAGAAACTGCAATTATTGTCTTATTCAGTTGGTGTCTTAATTAAATACTGTTGAGAATCAATAAGGGACTTTTAGTCCCACATCGGAATATGTAGTGTCTAGAGGAGCTAGACTCTCTATAAGTAGTGAAGTAGTCCATCAATAAAATCATCCAACCATTATTTTCTACATGGTATCAGAGCCATAACTCTCTCTCTCCACAAAAAAAAAAATTCTAGCCGACCCCCCCCCCCCCCCGCCGACACACCCTCGCAGACCCCCCCGACCCCCCCCCCACCCCGAACCCCCCGACCCCCCCCCCCCCCGACACAACCTAGCCGACCCCCCCCCCCCACGCAGACCCCCCCGACCCCCCTCTACAGACCTCCACCAGCAGCGCCTACCCCCGACCCCCCCCCCCCCCCGCGACCACCAGCTGCCCCCCTCCCCCCCGACCACCAGCGGCACCCACCCCCTTCCCAAACCCTAACCCTAGCCACCACCATGTCTAACCCTAGCTTTTCCATCTACTACAAATCCTAGCCGTCCTTTTTTTTTCTGAAAAAAAAACGGCGTATTTCGAAAGACGGCTGCCAAATGCTTTATTTACACCAACTCTGATCCTCGCTTACGTCGTTTGGAACTAACAAATGCTTTATTTGTTATTCCTTCTTCACATCGGGATCTCTACAGAGACTGATCATGTCTTCTCTGGTGTCCTGACGTGTTCACTTTACATGCGCGTGCCGGTGCTGGCCAAGTTAGTAGCGCATTCGTAAAGTCTGTGGTGTCGAAGAAGACGACGAAGACGAAGAAGACGCCGAAGTGGGAGAAGTTGCCGACTTCGACGTTGAAGACGCCGAAGAAGACGACGACTAGAGTTCACAGTTGACGAAGCCTTGGATTCGATCAGTGGAAAACTGACGGCCGAAGAGATGAAGGCCTTGGTTGATGATATCTTATCAAAGAGATTAACCGAGGCAACCCCACGTGTGATCCATACTGATGTGGATCCGTCACCTTACAAAATGGAGAAATTGGAGAAGCTGGAGACGAAGTTGGAAGGAACGTCCAACTACTTGAAGTGGTCGCGGCAGGCGATACGGACGCTGAAGGGACGTGACTTGGTTGGCTATATCACTGGCCAAGCCAAGACGCCAGCCGATCACTCCGCAAAGGAGTTTGCTGTTTGGGAGATTGTCAACAACGTAGTGGCTGGGTGGTTGACTGCCTCATTAACCGACCAGGTGTCGGGCAACGTCGAGGCAATGGAGGTTGCTGCTGATATATGGCGAACTCTAAAAGATATGTACTCCGGCTCAGGCAACCCTATGCGAGTTTTTCAACTGCAAGATGAACTCGATAGGGTGGCCCAAGACGAACGTACCATCTCTGAGTACGCAGCCCTGTTGAAGAAGTACTGGTCTAATCTGGATCATTATGATCCTCTTGGGATGGAAGATGCACAAATCGAACCGGCATTCGCGAAGTACTTTCAGACGTTCCTGGCTTATATTTCGCGGCAGCGTATGATGAAATTCCTGAAGGGACTACACCCTGTATTTGAGCAGAGACGAAATATCCTCCTATCCCAACCCACGCTTCCGACCTTGTAAGAAGCTATAGCCGTCATGACACAGGAAGAAGCTCGACTGAAGTTGATGTCCAACAAGGGCTCCTACCAGGGGGAGCAAGCCGCGGTTGAAAAGTCTACCCTTGCTGCCTTCAATCAACCTCCATCTGTGGGTGGTGTTTGCCACAATTGTGGTGACTCCGGACATTACATCTGATTTTGTCCAAAACCCTTGCACAATCAGTCTAATGATCGAGGACGGGATCGTGGAGGCCGACGTGGTAGTAGAGGAGGATATGCTGGTAGAAGGGGCGGACACAAAGCAAATCTGGCGGTGGACGGGGGAGAGAATCAACTGGCTGAAATAACCCAGCTTGAGCGGGAGTTCCTTGAGAAGTTGCGAGGCACAAAGCTGGGTTCGGTCGACAGTCCTGAGGCGTCTTCTACCTCGGGAGATCACATCACTTGCTTTGCCCAAACCAGCACCTGTAATTCTGCATGTGCTCTTGCATCTGTCCATCAGCCAGGATGGATTATGGACTCTGGGGCATCACGCCATGTCACGGGATCCCGTGGTGCGTTTCAGGACTATACTCACCTACCATTGCCGGAGAGTATTCAGACCGCTGATGGTACATCCAGCCCTGTAATGGGTAAAGGCACTGTCGCATGCACCCCTTCCATCACTCTAACCAATGTCTTACATGCTCCGTCTTTTCCTGTCAATCTTCTATCAGTTAGTGTCATTATACTTGATCTTAACTGTATTGTTTTCTTTGACATTCCTACGGTAACTTTTCAGGAGAAAGGGACAGGACGACGACTTGGGACTGGCACATGGCATAAGGGGCTGTGGTATTTAGACAGGACTGGACTGGACAACGCATTGGCATCCTTGGTAGACACACTGTCACGTCCCAGAACCAGAATACTGGAGAGCGGGGGCGTACATAGCCAGCTACGTATATTGAAATGAAATCCACCTCGCTATACGGTCACGACTGTCTAGATATGAGGGTTTACTACAAGCCAACGGTCTCTTAAGGTCAAGCCTATTGTCTCAATCTCAAACAAATAATATAATTACAAGATGTTAGACCACCAAATATACAATAAAAGGCGTCCCAAATATTACATATTCAGTTGATCATGAAGCTAGTCGTACCAAATGCGAGAACTAGCAAGAGTTTAGTCATACATGATCAACCCTAAGATTGTTAATCATGTTACAGCCCTTAGGCAGACAGTGAGTAAAGATGCATCGAGCTAACAGGTGCTCGTCGACTAAACGCCTCAAAAGAATAAATTTACAGTAGAGTGAGCGAAAACAAAATAGAAAACCCACTCGTAGCCCGGGTTCCTTCTAGTCGCCACCATCGGGCTGGAGGTTCGGTAGATCCTCGGGTGCTGCTCTGAAATCTGGCCACACAAAACCAGCGAGCGCGCAGGCCAGCGTGCGCGGGCGAGGGCAGCGCGGGGGAGCAACCAGCGCTAAAAAGCGCGGCGCGGGGAGCAGCCCGACGCTAAACAGCGCGGCTAGAGGGGTCTTCTTCTTCCTCAAGCTAAGGGGAAGAACAACAATGGCTTCAAAAACTTCAAAATACCACAACTTGGTCATCACAACTCTAAATCTGGATTTGTGAAGTTCTATCTTGGGTGAAATTTGATTCTCTCCAACATAGGAACATCAAAACCCACAAAAATCCAACTTAAATAGATCAAAACCATGTAAATCCGAAAATAGGAAAAAACTTAGATCTAGAACAATGGAGACTCCAAATCACAAAATGCCAAGTTCTAATGTTGTTCTCCATGGCCTAATCTAGCTAATGGACAAATAAAATATGGTGCTTATTTGTTGGCAAGATGCACTTGCCTATGGGTGGAGTGTTGTGTGGAGGAAGGAAGAAGATGATGGAAATTAATGGAAGAGTAATGAGGAGAGAGAATATTGGTGGAGATATTAATGAGGGTGGGTTGTGGTGGAATGAGGGTGGAGCATAGGCTAAAGTGTTCCATGGGGTTTTAAAATCAATTCAAACCAAACCAAACCAACTAAAACCGAGCCGAGTCGAAACCCAAAATACGAGAAAACCTAAAATTCCACAAGTCGAGAAAAATAAAAATAAAATACAGGCCAAAATCCGACTACAAGTATAAATACGAAATACGGGAAACGGGGGTGACACGCACCACCAGAAGCTTCCTGTCGCAGTGTTGAAGCCGACTTGCTACTCTACCACCAGCGTATCGGTCATTCCTCCTTTAAAGTTATTAGTCGAATGTATCCGTCCTTATATCAAAGAGCTAATAATGAGAAGTTATTTTGTAATGCTTGTGAGTTGGAAAAACATACCAGAAGCTCGTATGTGAGCTCGGGGAATAGGAGTTCAGCTGCTTTTGACATGATACATTCGGACGTATGGGGCCCTTGTCCTACAACCGGAATTAACGGCTTTCGATGGTTCGTCACCTTTATTGACTGTTATACCCGCGTGACATGGGTCTACCTTATGAAGAATAAAAGTGACGTCCTTGAGGCCTTTCGGGAGTTTCATCGACGGATGGAAACACAATATGGCGCTAAAATTAAGTGTTTTCGGTCTGACAATGGGACGGAGTATACTAATAAGCGGGTTGTTGAGTATTTTTCAACTCATGGAATACTACATCAAACTTCATGTGCTTATACTCCGAAACAAAATGGTATGGCTGAACGAAAGAACAGACACCTGCTGGAAGTCGCACGGACGATGATGCTGGCTATGAATGTCCCGAAACACTTATGGGGGCAGGCTATATTGACGGCCTCTTATCTCATCAACAGAATGCCATCTTAAGTATTGGACTGGAAGACACCGTTGGAGATGCTTACTGGGGCAACTACATACATCCACCGAAAGTTTTTGGATGTGTGTGCTTTGTCCAAGATAATAGGCCAGGCGTTGGCAAACTGGATCCTAGGGAAGTTAAATGTGTCTTTGTCAGTTACACGACGACTCAGAAGGGATATGCCTGTTGGAGTCTAGTCGAGCGGAAGATGTTTGTAAGCATGGACGTTACATTCCGAGAACTCGAACCATATTATGGTTCGGATGAAGGTTCAGCATTTGGTAACACACCTAACACAGATGGTGTTAGATGTGAGGGGGAGATAATAAGCCCAAATGTGGTCGTCGGATCGGTTTCGTATCCGATTGTAGAAAACTGGACAAAAGGGAGAGAGTACAGTGACTCAGATACAGAGAATGAAGAAAAAGATACATATGTTTCGCAGGGGGAGCAGCAGACAAGGGAAAAGGAGCTCCAAGTCTACAGAAGGAGACAACAGAAGTCCAATACTGTGCCTATGCCGTGTCCTGTGTCTACTGTACCAAGTCCCTCGTCTACTCCTGCTCCAACACCTGAAGATGTTGCCCCCGCACTGAATCACTCGGGTTCTGATGGGGATCTCTCCGACTCGGATGGTATGATCTCTCCACCACCTATTGCTCCCTTAAGGAGTTCTTCTCGCATCAATGCGGGTAAGGCTCCTGTTCGTTTTGATGATTACGAACATGACATTGCCAACTTCTTGTCTTATTCTAACATTTCTTCGAATTATCGAGCCTTCATTGCATCGTTAGACTCTACTTCGTTGCCCAAGTGTTGGCAGGAAGCAAAGAAAGATCCAAGGTGGAAAGCTGCAATGATGGAAGAACTTGGGGCACTGGAGAAAAATAAGACATGGAAGCTGGTTCCATTACCCAAAGGGAAGAAAGCTGTGGGATGCAAATGGGTGTACACAGTGAAAGAGACGCCAGAAGGAAAATTAGAGCGGTACAAGGGGAGGTTGGTTGCAAAAGGATTCACACAGTCATATGGCATAGACTATGATGAGACGTTTGCCCCAGTAGCAAAAATGAGCACCGTGAGAACTCTGGTCTCCATTGCAGCGAACTATGGGTGGAAGCTGTACCAGCTGGATGTAAAGAATGCCTTTCTTCATGGGGACCTGCAAGAAGAAGTATATATGGAGCTCCCGCCAGGGTGCTACGCGACGGAATCAGACGGAGGGACGTCGCAAGGAAAGGTGTGTAAACTGAAAAAGTCGCTATACGGGCTCAAGCAATCTCCTCGAGCCTGGTTTGACAGATTCAGAAAGGCTGTTACAGGCATGGGATACCGTCAAACAAATGCAGATCATACGGTCTTCCTCCAGCATGCAAGAGGCCACATCACTACACTTGATGTATATATGGATGATATAGTGATCACAGGTGATGATGAAGTCGAGATCACTAAGCCGAAGTCAAAACTCGCGAAGGAGTTTGAGGTGAAGAATTTAGGAGCGATGAGGTACTTTCTAGGTATCGAAGTGTGTGAAGGCGAACAGGGAATTGTTCTATCACAAAGAAAATACGCACTAGATCTACTGAAGGAGACAAGGATGCTGGGATGCAAAGCAGCCGTTACTCCAATTGACTAGAAGAGTAAGCTTGGAGCAGAAGCAGGAGAGCCTGTTGATCGTGAAAGATATCAAAGACTTGTAAGGAGATTGATTTATCTGGGACACACTCGTCCTGATATCTCATTTGCGGTGAGTGTAGTGAATCGCTACATGCATGATCCAAGAAAGGGTCATATGGAAGCAGTATTTCAGATCTTGAGATATCTGAAAGGAACGCCGGGAAAGGGGCTATGGTTCAAGAAGAATGGACGCATAGAAGTTGAGGGATACTGTGATGCAGACTGGACGAGCTGCATAGACGACAGAAGGTCTACCACGGGATACTGTATTTTTGTAGGAGGAAATCTGGTCTCATGGAGAAGCAAGAAACAGTCAGTGGTAGCACGGTCGACAGCTAAAGCAGAATACAGAGCAATGGCTCTGGGAGTGTCAGAGTTGCTGTGGGTGAAAGCATTGCTGACAGAGTTGAAGCTGGATAAGGGAGCACCATTGCGTCTTCTGAGCGATAGTCAAGCTGCAATAAGTATAGCTAACAATCCAGTTCAGCACGACAGAACGAAGCACATCGAGATTGATCGATTCTTCATCAAGGAAAAGCTGGAACAAGGGATACTGAAGATTGACCATGTCCGCTCAGAAGAACAAGTTGCAGACTGTCTGACTATGGGTCTTAGTTCATTAAGTCTGTCGAAGCTATGTAACAAGATGGGGATGATCAATATCTATCGTCCATCTTGAGGGGGAGTGTTGAGAATCAATAAGGGACTTTTAGTCCCACATCGGAATATGTAGTGTCTAGAGGAGCTAGACTCTCTATAAGTAGTGAAGTAGTCCATCAATAAAATCATCCAACCATTATTTTCTACAAATACTCTACCATCTCTAGCTACAAAAACGAAATCTCTCTTAAGCATGAAGTGAAAGAGAGAGAGATTGTAGATTTGGAATCTTGTTGTAAACAGTTGCATGGAAATGCTTCACTATTGTCATACTTTGAAGCCATGTTTTTTTCTATCCAAGATGTTAGTGGAATATGTAAACATGACATGGAAATGCTTGACTTCACAAGGCAAAGCTCTATGCCTTTCCACCAACATAAATGAGATACAGGACGTAATGCATCAATTTTGTGATTTTGTTCTTGCTGCTTTCAGGTTAGAACATGATGTGTTTTCAATTTTTGGTCTATTTGCATGCTTCATTGTTATTTCTTCAGCTGCTTGGAATGCTGTTCTTTCCAATCAATAGTCTTATTGTAGAAGTAATTAATTTTGAACCATGGGTTGCAAAGTGTTAGAATACATTGATCTTGTTCTTGCCTTTATCACTTTATAGATGCCGAGAAACATCTGAAAGGGCCAAAACAAAGGTTACAAGAAAGCCGCACGACATTGCTTCAAGTAGCGTTTTTAGCTTTCAAACTTTCCCTTGGGACCTCTTCAAACCACCAGGTTATTTGAATTATGTACATGTCTAAACTTCACTGTATCTAGGAAATACTTATTTTTCTTGTTTCAGCTTCTCCTTTCCAACAAGTGCATTCTTTTTTCAGAAGAGCCTGTTCTTGTTAAATTGTGTCATTTCGAGTGAATGGATCAAGCATCAGGAGTTAGAGTTCTTAATCACAGAGCTTGGTATTGTTGTTGCGTCACTATATAACATGGGACAGTTGAAGCATGTAACCCTATTATGAAAATAATATTGCTCTTTTGGTCATGTGGGTCCTGATGTTGATTTCTTGCAAGGCTGATAACTTTTTAAAATTTAGATTTTTCTGAGTAAGGATAGCTGAAAAACCTGCCTTATTTTTCGAATGATCAATGAGCGCAAAGTTGTTTTTAGAATTTTTTTATGATGTACACCTATGAAACGTCAGACACCATATATTGCTGTTTGTGACCTCCTGAGCTGACAATATTCTTGTGGTTTGAGAATTGCCCTGTTTTTTCAGTGTAGAATCTTGGAGTGGTCTAAGTAACAAATCATGTGCAAAGAAATTCCTTCGAATACATACCAATAACTTCCAACTAACAATGCCATATTAATGGCAGCCAGTAGTTCTGTCTCTGTTTGCCCCTCACTCCCATTTTTCCCCCTTGGCCCTTTTGGTGATCCTTAAGGCCAGCCAGTTATTGGAAATATTTAGGCATACAATAAACATGGAAATATGTTGAAGTCACACAAATCATATACTCTGATACTGGTATAAATATGGGATGCATCATGCCTATTTTTCATTTCCTAATATGTAAGTGCTGATTTACATTATGGAGATAGGTTGATGCTTATAGCTACTGGTGTAGTCTTTTCCAAAAGCAATAAGTTGGTGCTTTTACTGCTCCGATTTTATAATCCATTGTGAATAGGGGTGCATTCAGAGTGGATGCGGATCAAATATGGGTATTGCCATAACCAAATTTGTGTTCTAATAGCGAATACATATATCGTTTGAAATAAAAATCAATTACCATATTTGGGAAAGAACTGTTCCAGATTTGTTTTGGGTACAGTAAGAAGTAGATATAGATAAAGTGGAAACGTATACGGATCAGGCATAATAGGTTTTTGGAGAAACTAAGCTTGCATCCTTAAGAGAAGTGTGATAATTGTTGGTGTTTTTGCCTTTAGACAAGGAAAGATAGTCCCACATCGGCTACACCAAATGATAAGTATCTCAATATAATGCATTGCTTGTGTTGAGGTGTGCACATGAGGTGTAATAGGGCACAAGTGTGTGCCATGTGAGAGTTTTTTCCTAGAAGAAAAAAGGATTAATTCTAACAATGATGTAAGTTGATTTTTGTTGATTGGACTCGAACTCGGATTCGGACTCCAGGATGCCTCGTGCATGCACGGTCGTGTGTTCGGGGGCTAGGCGTGGGCTAGCACTCGACTATGTTGATTGTGGGATGATGTAAAACATCAAGTTCTATTTTAGAGTATTGGTATTTTAGTCCCACATCGGATATGAGAGATTGTGAAGTCTCACTGCACTCTATAAGTAGAGCCCCCTGACCTCCTTTCTAAGATGCACAAAAGAAGAGAGTTAAGGGAGTCCGTAAAGTTCAGGAAGCCCGTTCAAGTCTTAAAAATTGACCGACAAGCGTTCCAGAAGTTCTCTAAGAACTTGCTGGTTCCTGGAAGTGGATCGTATATAGACGAATCTTGCTTTGAGCAACGGTGATCTGATCACTCCAGCAAAGCTGCTTTTCTCTTTCTTCTTTCCTTCTCTGATCTAATCAGAAACTCTTTTTGGGCTTTCGTTGCTGCTGATGCTAGCAATTCGATCTGTACCTTCTTTTTAGAAGCATTACATTTGTTTGCTACAGTAACAAAATCTTTTTAGATCTTCATTACCCATAATTCTTCAAGGATCTCTGTAGTGCACCTTCTTTGAAGAGTTACTACGAAACATTATTTTTACAATCGTTTCATTTCTCAGTTTTTCGTCGAAAATTACGCCTCAGGAATAACATTATCAAAGCAAAATTTATATTTGATGGAAAACAACCGTACAAACCTTCTCGACACAAGTTTTAACAAACTTGAGAAGTTTGACGGGGAGCATTACAACGTCTGGAAGAGAAAAGTCAGCCTTAATCTTCAACTCGTAAGCATTGACTACATGTTGACAGATCTTGAGCCTAAGTCCAGAAGGTGAAAATGTTCGAAGGGTCGCTGAAGCCACTGCTCTGCAATCCAAGTGGAGGAGAGATAACAACCTTTGCAAGTTGCTTATCTTAAACTCTATGGAAGACTCTCTGGCAGAGTCATACAATAAGACGGTCCATGCTAAGGACGTCTGGGAGTCTGTAGAGAATCTCTACAAGGCAGATGAGAACATGAACAAGATCTACGTGACCGAAAAGGTCTGAAAGACGCGATTTGAGGACGACAAGACGATGTTGCCTCAAGTCAAAGAGTTTCTCAAGTTACGTCAGAAACTTGAGGATGACGGCATACCTTTGTGGATGCATTTCTCGTCGGGGGCATTGTCGCCAAGCTCCCACCTAGGTGGAGCAATTTCATTGCGGACTTGCACCTCAAGAAGATGGAGGTGGATCTTGAATGCCTCTTGCACTGAATTCATGTTGAAGACGAGCTAAGGACTCTCACCAGCTATAGGTGAAGTCATCTCAATTCAAGCCAAAGACCTAAGGGCGATGGTGCTTGCTTCAACTATGGCAAGAAGGGTCACTTCAAGAAGGATTGCAGGGCCAAGCCCAAACCAAAATAGCAGATATGGCTAAACTTGGTTATTTTGATTACTTAACTTGGTTGCTATTGTTGCACAGGTTGAGTTGTCTAGCGTGGTAGGTGACTAGTGGTCTGATACTAGTGCATCTGACCACGTGTGCTCTTGAAGGAGCTGTTCACCAAGGACGAGCCGTGTTATGACGAAGGTCTTGATGGCGAATATGTACCTAGCAGAATATCTAAAGATCGAGACAGTGGTTATGAACCACCGACAAGATACTGGAATGCGTGTTACATGTACCAGAGATTTTCGAAGATCTGATCTCAGAAAGTCTGTTATTTGATACAGACTTGAAAGATGGACATTCATACTAGCCAGATGGTAATTTCTTGGCAAGGAACATGCTTCGAAAAGATGTTCGGTGCTGAAGGGATGTTCGAACTTCTGCAGATGGTGATGAAGTTACTTCATTGAATGGACTGAGAGTTATTCTATGATAGAAGCAGACTCAAGCTGTCCTACCGGACCTTATCTTCAGAATGTGGGGGTAAAGAGGTGGAGGGATTTAAGGTCTGTGCAGATACAAGACTGTCGGAAAGCTGCTCAGACGATTGAACTAAAGTACTGATCATCTGGAGTTAGTACACTCAGATATCTGTGACTTTTATCAATTCTCCACAGAGGCCGGTTTGAAGTGTTTCTCGAAGTGCACATTCGCATGACTTTTCAAGTAGAAGGATGCAGCATTCGAGTAGTTCAGAGACTTCTGGACTGAAGCTGAACATTAAACCGATCTACAACTACTCAGAAGTGAACAAGATGTAGAGTATAGGTCTCATGAATTCGTATCGTTCTGTAGAGAACATAGAATTGTTAATGAGACGACTGCTCCGTACTCCCCTCAATTAAATGGTATTGCAGAAAGGAAGAACAGAACGTTAATAGAGATGATGAACTCAATGCTGTTGACTCCGGGTCTTCCAATTTACTTTTGGGGCGAAGCAGTGCTTACTGCTACTCTCATTCTGTAGAGAGTACTGTATGCAACTTCCGATGTCACTCCTCATGAACTCTGGTTCAAGGTCAGACCCAACTTGAATGTTATTCGAGTGTGGGGGTGTCTGACGTATGTGAAGCTTCCGGATTTAAAGATTCAGAAGCTAGGTACAAGGACTACGAAGACAATCTTCCTGGGTTATGCCAATAAGGGTGATGCTCGGAGGTTCCTTGATATTGAATCTAATCATATCATTGAATCTCGCGATGCAAAATTCTTTGAAGATAAATTTGCAAGGCACAAGAACATTATTTTTGCGAATATTTTGGAGAACAGTGTGAGTGCACAGGAGGCTGAAGCTCCTTATAGCGATGTAGTCCAAGAAGTTGTTGTTGCAAGAGCAACTATTAAACTAGAACTCATAGAACCTGTGTCTAAGCGAATGAGGAAACATAAGGGCTTCGGAGAGAATTTTGTCACCTATCATGTGGAAGTAGATTCGCTTACCTATGATGAGGCTATGAAGACCAGAGACGCTGTCCTCTGGAAAGAGGCTATTAATGATGAGTATGACTCGATAACCTCCAACAACACGTGGGTGTTGGTTGATCTGCCTGAAGGAGCAAAACCAATCGGATGTAAATAGATCTTCAAAAAGAAGATAAAATTCGATGGAACTGTTGATAAGTTCAAGGCTAGGTTGATAGCTAAGGGGTTTTCTCAGAAGCAGGGGATTGATTAATTTGACACTTGTGCTCCAGTAGCACGGATGACGACCATAATCAGGATGTTGATTGCTCTAAGTGCAATTCATAAGCTAGTTATTCATCAGATGAATGTTAAAACTGCTTTTCTGAATGGTGAGTTGACTGAAGAGATTTATATGCAACAACCAGAAGGATTCGTCGTCAAGGGCTTCGAAGACAAAGTCTGTAAGTTGGTGAAATCTCTGTATGGTCTGAAGTAAGCTCCCAAGATGTGGCATGAGAAGTTTGATAAAGACATAAGAGCAAACAGCTACAGGCTCAGCGAGACGGACAAATGTGTATACACAAAGTTTGTTGACGGAAGAGGAGTTGTCGTTTGTCTGTACGTGGACGACATACTGATTTTGGGTACAGATCTAGCAAGTGTCACTAAGACAAATGAGTTCCTCTCGTCTAAGTTCAGCATGAAGTACTTATTCTAGAGATAAAGATCATCCGGACGGAAACTGAAGTAGCATTGTCACAGTCTCATTACATTGAGAAGATACTCACACGCTATGGGTATCAGGATCTTCCAGGGATAGATACGCCGTATAGGTGTGACAAGAAGCTGAAGCCAAATCCAAAGGAAAGCGTCAGACAGTTGGAGTATTCATGCGTCATCGGGAGTTTGATGTATGCGACTACTGCCACAAGGCCTGACATAGCTTTTGCCGTGAGGATGTTGATTCGGTTTATGAGCAATCCAGGTATGGAGCACTGGAAAGCTGTAAAGAGGGTTATAAGATACCTAAAAAGGACTTAGAAATATGCACTACTGCGGAGATCCAACAATAGTAGAAGGCTTCAGTGACGCAAGCTGGTGTTCAGAAGTAGAGAGTGAAAGGTCAACAAGAGGATACATATTCTAAATGGGTGGAGCCGCTATATCGTAGAAGTCGAAGAAGCAGTCTATGCTCTCATACTCGTCTTTGGAATCTGAGTTTTATGCACTAGCAGCTGCAGCAGATGAAGCAGAATGGCTTTGGGAGCTCACGTATGATCTTCCTATGGTTGGTACACAGATTCTGGTAGTGCCAATTTACTGCGACAACCAGGCGAATGCAGCGGTGGCATCAAATGATCTCTTCAATGGTAAGAAGAGGACTGTGCGATTAAGACACAGGTCGGTCAATGATCTTATTAAAAATGAGTCATTGTCGTGGTGGATGTTCGGAGCCAGGAGAATCTGGCGGATCCGATCACCAAAGGTCTCAAGCATCAGCTGGTCGAGGACTTAGCAAAAAAAATGGGCTTGAAGACGTTCTGATATTGTGTCTCTGCAATCCTACCATAAAGTTTTATGCTATTAGTTCAAAGAGAAATCTACTAGGCATCTAGCTTTTGGTTCAAGGGAGGACCATTGACTGGAAGAATATCAGGTCGAGTGGGCAATCATTTGGTATACTGCGGGTCACGGACCTAGAACCACTGTTAGTGGACAGTCCTCTGGATATTGTGCGGTCACGTACCCAGAACCACTATTAGTGGGCAATCCCTTGGGATATTACGGGATTTCAGACCCAGAACTATTGTGATAGGCAATCCTTTGGGACCTTGCGGGATTGTGAACCCATAACCACTGTTGTCTACTGTTTGTTCATTGTAGAGAACAAAGTCCTGTGAGAGGATGGCTTGGAAGTCTTAATGAGTTCTCGGGTATTTGGAATGTCTGGCGTGCTTTACAGGAAGCACGGGTAGTACAACACTACAAAGAAGTGTAGTACTCCATGCTACAGTGGGTGACACCACATGAGGTACCTAGTGAGGGTAAAGCCTCGGCTTCGGGCCAAGTCATAGCGGCATAGCACCGCACATAGAAAAGTGGGCTTAATGTTGTAGAATGAAGAGTGGTAGGCAACACTACAAAGAGGATGAGCCTCATGTTACAGTGGTGTGACACCACATAAGGCAGTGCCTCGGCTTTGCAAGCCATGTCACGGCGGCGTAACACCGCAAAGAAGCGAAAGGCTTCATGCTGGGTAGTTTGGCACTATAAAGAGGTTGGGCCTCATGCTATAGGTGGTATGACACCACATGGGACAGTGCCTCGGCTTTGGGCCATGTCATAGCGGCGTAGCACCGCAAGAAAGCGAAAGGCTTCATGCCAAGACTCTTTAAAAGAACTCACCTAGAGTGTATGGATAGAGATTAGGCCGTCTCTTGAGGGAAACTTTGTAAACACCCAACATACATACACCGAAACCAGGCTGTCACAAGACCTTTAATGTGCAGCCAGAAGCACAGTTGATGTCATTATGTGAGTAGGAATAATTGTAGTTATAGTACAGAATTCAAGGCTTAGTCCATTCTTGTATCATGCTATTATGTAACCTATGCGGAAAGATTCAAGTCGTAGCGATATCTCTCCTAATGCATGATGGACAGTCACTGTGGGGAACGCTCAACCTATATATTGAGATATGTGGGAGATTGTTGGTGTTTTTGCCTTTAGACTAGGAAAGATAGTCCCACATCAGCTACACCAAATGATAAATATCTCAATATAATGTATTGCTTGTGTTGAGGTGTGCATATATGGGGAACGCTCAACCCATATATTGAGATATATGGGGGATTGTTGGTGTTTTTGCCTTTAGACTAGGAAAGATAGTCCCACATCGGCTACACCAAATGATAAGTATCTCAATATAATGCATTGCTTGTGTTGAGGTGTGCACATGAGGTATAATGGGGCACAAGTGTGTGCCATGTGGGAGTATTTTTCTAGAAGAAAAAATGATTAATTCTAACAACGATGTAAGTTAATTTTTGTTGATCAGACTCGAACTCGAACTCGGACTCCAGGATGCTTCGTGCATGCACGGTCGTGTGTTCGGGGGGCAGGCGTGGGCTAGCACTCGACTATGTTGATTGTGGGATGATGTAAAATATCAAACTCTATTTTAAAGTATTGATATTTTAGTCCCACATCGGATAGGAGAGATGGTGAAGTCTCACTACACTCTATAAGTAGAGCCCCTTGACCTCCTTTCTAAGATGCACAAAAGAAGAGAGTTAAGGGAGTCCGTAAAGTTCAGGAAGCCCGTTCAAGTCTCAAAAATTGACTGACGAGCGTTCCAGAAGTTCTCTAAGAACTTGCTGGTTCCTGGAAGCGGATCGTATATAGGCGAATCTTGTTTTGAGAGACGGTGATCTGATCACCCCAGCAAAGCTGCCTTTCTCTTTCTTCTTTCCTTCTCTTCTTCTTCGATCTAATCAGAAACTCTTTTTGGGCTTTCGTCGCTGCTGCTGCTAGCAATTCGATTTGTACCTTCTTTTTAGAAGCATTACATTTGTTTGCTACAATAACGAAATCTTTTTAGATCTTCGTTACCCAGAATCCTTCAAGGATCTCTGTAGTGCACCTTCTTTGAAGAGTTGCTACGAAACGTTATTTTTACAATCGTTTCATTTCTCAGTTTTCTATCGAAAATTATGTCTCGGGAATAACAATAATTTCATATAGGCTCCATTACGAACTAATTAGTTTTTGTTTTGAGTATTGATATATACAACGAATATAATAGCTTTTGTCGGAAGACAATACTCCCTAGTGTTAGGCATATATATAATAATATCATCTATACAATGAATATAATAGATTTTGTCACAAGACAATGCTCCCTAGTGTTAGAGGCGTATATATAATAATATCATCTATATATTTATATAGGTATTCAGATTTGGATTCAGAAAATTGAGTAGAATCCTTATCCTCCGGGTAAATTAAACCCGGATCTAGATAAATTAAGCCTGAATTCGGATCCGATTCCCTATCCTCTTTGATCGGATTCGGATTCGGATTCGGATTCAAACAAGACCCAGCTCTGTATTCACCTCTAATTGTGAATCATGAATTGACTTTTACATAAATTTTCTTTCTTTACCAGTTAAATGAATTTGGATTGCAGTTGTTTTGAACATAAATTTAATACTTATATTGTTTACTTTTTTATTTTAACCTTTTTACCATTAGCTCCTGTTGTAGATAAGAGGCAAGTACATAAACAATAAACATATTCATGCACACACATGCTTTCACACAAAAGTATATACATGTATTCTTACATGTCTGCATGCAAGCTTAAACATATTTTTGCATGATAGAAGTCGTGGAAGTGGAAAAGCTAAGTGGTTTTTTTTTTCTTCCCACTTCCAACTTTTGGATAGAAAGAGGTGTGGAAGGAAGAAGTTACTATGCTGCATTTAGTGCTGCCACTTGTCCCTCCTCTTGTCTCCTACTGAATGTCAATTTCCAGTTCTTCTAAAATAAGAGGAAGTGGATTGGAACTTGAATTTTTTCTTTTTTATTAGTACCTAAGTAATAATTGGTATTAAAAACATTAAATAAGTAAAGCAATTAAACAAATACCTCAAAAAAGTATTAAGTAATAAATAATTGTTACTAATTAGTATTAATAAAGATAATTAAGTTTAAGTAATTAGTAATGCTTAGCTAATGTATAGGTAAATAAGATTACTAAATAATATTTAATTTTGATAAAAGAAATATTATATCATTAGTATATAGTTAATTAATATTAAATAGTATTTGAAATTAATTTGTAATTGTCATTCCTTTACTCTTTGGCATAATGTTGCATAGAAATTAATGCAATTTCCTATAGCAAATTGTATCATCTTACCTTATCTTCTAGACTTTTTATAGTTTATGGGAACTTGGAGGGTGTTCTTTGGTTGCATTAGCTTAAACTGTAACCCAAAAGGTAGGTCTACCTACATGTTGTCACGTTCCGACCCGGAAAACCGTTCGTCCTCGCATCGATTTCACCGAATCGATCGTCCTCGCCGGGGCGTGATATTGCACTAGTTTGGAGTTGCATTCGTGCAAGGCAAGATGACAAGTTCTCAAAATGGTTGTCTCAATTCAATACAAAAGTAGCAGAGAAAGGTGGAGACACATCAGAGTAAACCAAAACAATCTCTTTCATTTAATAAGCAATGGTGTTTGCAAAGGCTCTGACTAGCCCAATTACATATGCCAGGTTGGCTAATAATACTTATGATCTCTCTTGCTCACAAAGGATTTCATCATTCTATACATCATGTCTTCTATAACACATCCAATAATCTTCGTCCGAAACATCTTCATGTTGCACGCCGAGCTCAAATGCAGTTGCACGTCTCAAAACGCTAAGGAACTCCATGCTTCAGCGCGTCCAAGCAAAGCTTCCCTACGAGCAACTATTCCCTGAACCTGTAAGCAATTTTTGGAAGATCAATACTAATCCTCTCGCATACTGATGTGACCTACTCGTTTAAACCAACACTAAGTAATAGTGTGAAACATGTATTTTATTATGTGGTCTTTCTATTATTGTCTTAGGATTAGTTCATGGCATAATTCCAAAGCAGTAAACATGTAATCAGTCATCAATAACAATTGAAACGCAAAGGTGTCAAGTACCGTGGCTCTACAGCAGACAATGTTAGCCACATAATATTCATAAACAAAGTGATCATGCACATCTTCGTATTGTCCAAACATCCAAGCAAGCAACTCAACACCAAGCCAACGAACCGACAACATTTCACAAACTATAAGGGTGCCAGGATCAATCCGTGCACCCGATTCTAATCTCAGACCACCGGCCCTATCTATATGAAAGGTCATGGCATACCGAGCCAATATGGACTGTATTTCAGGTAAGACAACGATCGCTTCAGTACGGGTTGCTAGCCCAGTATTCAAAGGATTCCGACTTACGGGTTGGTGGCTTATCACATCAATAGAAGGGCGCAACCCGTCTGAATGAAGTACACTACGAATACCCCTTAATTTCCTTCTGGACGAACGGTCCCGGTGCCCCGGCGATCCACGTTCGAGGGATACCAAAACCCGTGTACAGGTTGTTCAAGTCCATTGACCATGCAATATGCACGAAAGTTAAGAAGCCACATAAATAACAAGCAACTTCTCAAGTCTGACTCAATATTCACATCTACTCGCGACATCATCCATCTATCTTAAGTTCCATCGGTACTATGTCCCAACACATCCATATTGATGCACAATGTCCCGAACGGCGACTTGCAGGTCCCGAACGCATCCGTAGAAACACGCAACATCTACTAATCAAACTATTCTCAAGTTATTCGCATAATAGCAGTTCCGCGACAATTGTGCCACAACTGCATATTCCGATACACGAAGTATATATTTCAATATTACAACAGTTCTGTGGCGTTGCGCCACAACTGCCCATTTCGCTTACGAAGCCATACACATAATCTCCATGCACGCTCGACGTCGTCCTTCAATGTTCTAGGCCTAGTGTTCAATGTTCTCTGAGTCATGCATTTGATACACGTCTCGATGTTTCCTTTCAATGTTCTACCATTCATATCCTACCGCGACCCCTGTAGTTGATGCATGTCGCCTTAATTGTTCAGTGTTCAATATTCTATCTTAGTGTTCGATGCACATTACGATTTTATACTCAATTAAGCTACGTCCGTGGACTCCTCGAGGATTTCACGCATATAAGGTACATTTTATTAGACATGAAGGAGTAGGAAGAAAGGGTCTGAACTCACCCACCTTAAGCCAATCTGTTCATCGTTTTGCCGAGATGATGCGGCCCGACACCTTAACTTCGTTGCAGGATCATCTCATCCGAGCTAACAATGCGAGCATTTCGCGTTCCTTCGCACTCATCCACTGATTCGGTCTATCGCCTATGCCTCAGCTCATTGCAAAGGACTCTGAACGATATCTGCACAAGAAAACAACTCAATCAATACCTATTCAAACCGATTTAAACATTCCTCGAATCAAACTTATACCTCATCGCATTAATCGACTCAGCTAATGCACCGTGCGGTGCGAGACATTACACATGTCAACTGGCCATCTAGGTTTTATGACACGACTTCTCATACTTGTAGCTATCTTGGATGGTTACTTGACACCAACGTAGAAGGTTGATGTCAGGGCGACATCCGGTCATATAAGTTTGTCAAATCTTGTATGAAGCTTTCTTTTGCTCCATAACTGACCTTATTGTGATGGAAGAAATTAGATGATGATGGTGAGTATTTGAAATTAATTAAATGATTTTCAATTATATTTTGGTTGCAAGTAATAAAGCTTAATTAATATTAAGTAAGATATTGAATTAATATATTATCATTTTACTTGGATTATTAGTTACTAACAAATAAGTTTAAGATGATTGACAAATATTAAGTAACCAATAGTGTTTAATTGCTATGATTTCAGTAGTTAAGTTAAAATATTAATAATTCTTTATAAATTAAGTTAATAAACTATTTATCGCAAATAGTATTATAGTGTACACTTCCACTTCACCACTTCCTTTTATATCGGCTATCCAAACACATTTTGAAAGAAATTGGAGACAAGAACAAACAAGAAATTCAAGGACTTTCTCCACTAAAAGGGTGTTTGGTTAGCTATAAATGGAAATCCTGCAACATTTGTTACACCATTTTCTCAAATTCTAATGTTTGGTTTGATGTAAATGGTAGAATTGGTGCAACAGATGTTTCATTATTTCCTCTAACTACCACAACATTTGTTGATACCAAAATGACCGTAATATTACTATACCAAAAAATGCAACCCCATTGTACATCATTTTCAATGATTCTCTCTTCATTCAATGTGATAAAGATACAACCAAACAATGAATTTTTATTTGCCGCAACAAAAGTTGCAACCATACATGCCAATTACATAATTCTAAATAATGGATTTGTTAATCATGTAACATCATTTACATGCAACCAAACATTGGATTTGCACACTAGCGGATCCAGGATTATAATTCACTAGGGGCACAATAAAGGGGTTCGGAGACAATTGTAGAAGCATGAAAAATTTTAAGCAAATGAAGCCCCATGCGCCCAAGTCAGTGAAGTCCCATGCGCCCAGTCAGTGGAGCTCTATGAGCCAAGCCAACGAAGCTTCATGCGCCCAGTCAGTACAACTTCATGTGCCTAGCCAGTGAAGTTCCATGCACCCAAGACTAACTCCCCCGAAAGGAGGGCGCATAGCCTGAGACATGGCTGTGCGCCCAAGCCTGACTCAGTCAAAGCCATGATCAAAACGTGCACCGAAGTGCACGGCCACGTCAGTCTCCACGAACAGTCGTGCACCGAAGCATGCGGCTACGTCAACGCCACGACCAACTCACGATCTCGCAGCCTGTATGCGCCTACGTCCTATGCGCCCAAAGCAGGACTATGCGCCCACATAAAAACCAGCGTGTTTCTTCATGTGGGCGCATAACACCTTCCAGCTCAAGAACGACTATAAAAGGGGGGCCTCATCCCTCTTCAAACACACAGAACGGAGAGCATTTTCAAGATCCAAATTGCTGCACTTCTTGCCAGTGAGCCGAGAGTTAGCAATTTTCTTAGGTTTTCTCCCACTTTTGTAATCGGAGTGTCAACGGAGTAAAGGAGCAACTGCCGCTCGATCTCCATCGTCCCATTCTCCATAATTCTTTTTTTGTACTCGGGGATCCTCAGCGCAGGATCTCTCAGGTGTACTCAATTTGTGGTACCTTGCGCCAATAAAAGAAAAGACAACGTTTTTTTCTTCTTTTTTGTGTGTGTCCACAAAAATGGCGACTCTGCTGGGGACTACCTTTTCCTCTGACGAGAAGGTGGTGACGCAATTCGATACCGACAAAGTGGACAGTACTCAGAAGATGTTGATCGTAAAGTTCGATCAACAGGCGTTCGAAGAGATGCTCTCGAGGGACGGCTCTACTCCCTCAAAATCAGCGAAGCCAAACAAGTCTCACAAGACATGGCTTCCGAAGGCTCGCTGCGCATATCCAGCTAGTGTCATAGCGGATATGCAGCTGGAGGACCCTGTCACCTGGGCGCAAGACTCTGCCACAGAAGTCCCCCAAATGGAGAAGGCTCACACCGTTCCGGGCTCTACTGGCCCAGTGACTTCTTCCCTCCACAACCAACAACAGAGTGTTCAACACTCGAAACTTGGCAGAGAAAAACACTACGATGCCAAGAATCGGGGTGTACGGTACTCTGGCCAGACCCGACGAGGCTCACGAACGAAGGAGGCAGAACTAGGAGAAAACAGCGCTGCTCCACCAAGCATGCGCCCAAAGCCATGGGCCCAAGGGAGTGCTTGGGCGCATAGCCCCAACCAGAACACTTCTGTCTTCAACAGGCTGGGCATTCAGAGTCATGCGCCCAAGGCTATGTGCCCAGGCTCTCTGGATCCATACTATGCATCCACATCAAGGCGACTCAAACATGCTGTCAAGAAGCATGCGCCCAAGCCCAGTCTCCAAGGCCTATGCGCCCACAGTAAAAAGACAGGCCCCAACGCGTATAGCATGGGCTGTCTTCAAGGACATCACAGAACTTAGGTGTGGGGGTTGCCCCTGCACATGAACCAAGTCTGGATGCACCTACTTTCCTTACGAACCCGCATGCAAAGCTCGGCGATGCATGCAACATGGGTTGTAAGACAAAACTCCCTTCTGCTGATTTGTGCGACATAATAAATTATAAGCGTAAAGCGAGGGAGAACATAACAATTCATAGTGCACTTTCGTGCACCAATATTGTTATCAACTGTTTTTGCTCCAAAGTGACAAGAGTGCCTCAGAGAAAGTCCGTGTTTCGATGGCTGCACTTCTCTGACGAAGAGAAGCCACTATGTGTTTCATCCAACATGGCTTCATGGGGTCCCCCTTACAGAAGCCCCAATCAAAGACGGTGGACCACCAACCCAACCTTCTCTCTCAGTTCCACGAGAAGGAGAAGACGAAGTTTACCAACAGACGACCAACAGGCTATCACATCTGAAGGAGTCTATATGGACACTCGATCAAAGGCAAGATTCCGTATGGACGATGAAGATTCCCAAGCCGGGGGTAGCATTCCCTCAGAATTTGAAGCAGATAACCCCACACTGGGGGTAGCCTTCCAGAGGACGATGATCCCTCCGAATCCGATGGCGACTATCTACCTCCTCTACCTGAAGATGAAGGACTTAGCCACTCGGAGACGGACAGTATCAGCACCAGTTGCACTGCTTCCTCTGTTCATCCTCACATGCTATCTACATACATAACGGACGGAGAAAGACCTGAAGAAGCCAGTGATCAGACTAGTAAACGGCTAGAGGGTCTCGAAACAGCATTCGCCAAGATCACTGATATGCTTACCAGTATCATGGCAGTTCAAGCTACTAGGGCTGTTCCTCCACCTCAACAAAATGTCTCAGCCTACGCTAGTCCGGCTCACAGCAACAACCCTCCTTCCCCACAAAAGGAGTATCATTTCGTTGTGCCTCCTCCAAATCTTGCAAATGCTGGGGGTGGTCCTTCGCCAACAACACCTGACAACCGTTCAGCAGCCGTTTCCCAACACCTGCTCAATCAACAGAATGCAATTGATTCCCTGGTCGCTCGTCTTGACACCATCTAACACAAAGACGAGCTTCAGAAGATGGAAATATCTCAACCGTATCCCCCTCAGTGGGAGAACGCTACTTGCCCTTTCAACTACAAGCCGCTGATGTTGAACTCATTCGACAGTTTGACTTCTTCTCGTCAGCACATGACGTACTTCAATACGCAGACTCTGCACTTTCCCCGAGACGATTCATTCCTGTCGAAACTGTTTGTTAGCACCTTGCAGGGGGTAGCCTTCGAATGGTTCTGCAGTCTGCCTGACGGGTGTATCAATTCATTCAAAGACTTGGAGAGGTTGTTCCTCAACAGGTTTTAAGAGAGTGGCATGCATGTTAGTATGTCCACTCTCATCGAGACCAAGCAAAGGAGGACTGAGTCTGTCATCGCCTTCATAGAACGCTTCAGGCGGTTAGCACTGAAGATGCCCTTCGGCGTACCAGACTCAGAACTTATAGATACTTGTCGACATAACTTTCTTCCTACAGTGAAGTTTTGTCTAGGTATACATAAGTATGATACATGGCCCGCTTTCATTGGGGCCGCTGATGCTGCTAAAAACGACGTTCCTAACTTGGAACTACTGGGGTTGAAGATACCCAAATCTGAAGACAAAGGCAAGCATCCTCAAACTATCCCTGTTCGTGGGGGTAAAGGGAAAGAAGTCCTGAAAGTCGACACATCCAAAGTAGCTTCCAATTCTTGGGGCGCCTCGGACAAGCCTAAGGAGGCCTTCTCCTTCGACGAAGACGATGTCATTACCATCTTCCACACATTGACGAAGGATAATAAGCGGACATTGCCTCCACCACGACATCCTGCATAGGCGAGCCAACTCAATGATCCCAAGTACTGTCTCTATCATCAGTACGTGCATCACTCCACCAAAGACTGCATCGTCCTGAAGAAGAAGATGCAACAGCTTATCGACAACCAAGTGATCAACCTCGAAGCTGAAGACAAGGTCGTATCTGCTAATATGATCTCTCTTCAGTTTTGCGACTTTCCTCCTACAGAAGTCCCAGACGGCGTGGTCCCGATCCCCAAGGTGATGATGGAAGTCGTCAACCTACCACCAGCTCGCAACTCGACCTTGGTCCCACTCACAACCGAACGTGGTGAGATCATGTGGGTCCATCCAGACCTTGTTCAAGAAGTGACGCAGGGGGTAGCACTTCCCAAAGCAAGAAGGGGCAAGGAATTCAAGTCATGCTATATGGTATCTCCCCCATCTACGAGGTTTTATCTGGCGAGACGCGATCGGGAAAGACTTATCTTCGGCCATACGATCTCGCACAAGAAGAAGCTCTACCTTCTCAAGTTCCTGCTGCCCCCACAAGCTCAGAAGCCGGCCCGTCCAAGCCTCAAACCACGGACAAATCTAAGCAGAAGGAAACGCGGTTTGACAAATCTCTAAAGGCACCAGCTCTCGAAGGCGTGGATCGACCCTACAACTTTAACATACTGGCTCAGCTAGCCAATACACCTGCCAGGTTGTCTCTGTTTGATCTATTGCGACTCTCCAAAGAAACACAGAAGGTCTTAAGTGAGGCATTTCTACATGCCGACTCTTACCTCGCTGAAGTCAAAGCTCTCGCTGAAGATCATATCTCCTGACCCCACTGCCACAGTACTATGGAAATGGTGCCCAACATCACCTTCTCACAGGAAGACATGCTACTCAAAAATAATCGTCATGATAGACCCCTGTACTATACAGGATATATCGGGGCGATCAAGGTGGACCGCATGTACATCGATCCAGGATCCTCCCTCAGCATCATTCCTAGAAGTTTGCTTCAAATCCTGGGAATCCCTCTGCACAAGCTATCCGCAACCAACACAACTATCATGGCTTTCAATGCTGGTCGAAGCCATCCACTGAGCAAGATCCGTCTCAAATGCCAGATCGGTGATCTCCGAACGGAGGTTTCCTACTATGTGATCGATGCCAATGTATCCTACAACGTCTTGTTGGGACATCCATGGATACATGAGAACAAGATCGTCCCTTCCACACTTCACTAGTGCTTCAAGTACGTCAACAGCGACGGTGTCGTGAAGACGGAGTTTGCTGATGTCGATCCTTTCAAGGGCATCGAAGCTTACTATGGAGATTAGGTACTTTACTAATCTCAACCCCCTAAGGATGACGGCAATGAAGCTGAAGCAACTCCATCCTCCAATGATGGTCCCCTGATTATTCGAGTCAAAGGACGTACTACTCCAAAAAGTACTCCGAAGCCTCTCACAATCTGGATAAAAAAGAAGAACCCCGACAAGGTCAAGCCACTGACCATCACTCTCAGCAAGACACCCCGGGAGGAACCTACTGATGCCCGTCCTCCCAATCCTGAAGAATTACCCTACGTGGTGAACTCGGCCAAGACTGTGGCTCCTCTTCCATATGATGATCCTCTCAATGAGTATATCAATACACATAATAATCACTACCAAAATTTATCGATTTAGCGACGGCCCTATCCGTCGCCAATCCGACGGGACTTTCCATTAGCGACCGATCACTGACGGGTTTTGGCCAAAAAATCCGTTGACAATCAGCTCGTCGCTAATAACTGTCCGTCGCTACGTAGTCGTCATGCGACGGAATAGCGACGTTTTGTCGACTTAACAATACGAAGCATTAGCGACGACTTTCCGACGGACTATCGTCCATTTCAAGTATTAAGTACTGAACTGTGTAGACAATAGCGACGTAAAGTTCCGTCGGTAACCCGTCGTAATAGCGTATCAGAGTGTATCATGCCGTCGCTAATCCGTCGACGCTTTCGATAACAAAGGACGGATTAGCGACGGTTTTCTGACAGAAAATCCGTCGATCAGGTTCAAAAAATTCTTGTCATTTCCAGCACCATGGCGATGGAACAGTCGTCGCTATTCCGTCGATATCTGTCGACGGAATACGGACGGATTATCCGTCGACCATGTTCTGGAAATTCTTGGTATTTCCAGAACAAGGGCGACGGATAGGTCGTCGCTATTCCGTCGAACTATATGCCATGCCGACGGATATTCCGTCGACCACCCATCGCTACCTGGAAACATTTTCAAATCTCCAGTTAGCGACGGATTAGCCGTCGACAAGTAGTCGAAAACTGGTAATATCCGTCGCGCAACGGTCACAAGTCCGTCGTTAACTGAGAATATTTTGAAAAAAAATTTTACAGCGCTTTCCCTGTTCGCAAAAATATGCATAAACCAAACAAATATCTAATGCACACCAATTATCCAACAATCACATAGACCAAATATATAATGCACACCAATTATCCAAGAATCACATAGACCAAATATGCACATACGAATTTAATGCACACCAATTATCCAAGAATCATATAGACCAAACCAAATTAATATAAAATAGACATCAATTATCCGGAAGAGTAACCTAATATCCGTCGTTATAATCCGATCATAGCACAAATATTTCAAAATTTTCACAAATATTCCAAAACACATAGGAAAATCGACTTTGGCCTCAACAAAGACCACAAGTCAGACGATGAATCCTCACAGCCAGGGATCATAGTTGCGTTGAGGCATGTACCATTCTATCAGCCACTTTGCATACGAAGGCTCAATCTGGTTGAGGTCTTCTGTAGGGACAGGAGGGTCAGTCCCGATGCTACTACTCTCTGACGGTGGCTCCTCCTTAACTTCAAGCTTGGGAGCAATCTCTTCCCTGATGGTCATCGGTTCTTCCTTGACCTCGACCTTTGGTAACACCTTCTCCTTAACAGTCACCGGCTCTTGTTTGACGACGAAGACTTCCTCCGTGTTGACCTCCAAGGGTTTCTTGCCTCGACCCCTTCCTCGACTAGCAGCACCACCTCGACGAGTCCTAGGAGCCATCTTTCTGACAACAGAAATTTTCATATAGGGTAAAGAAATTTACTCAAATTATAAAAGTTGTGACGTTGGTTTTTTGCGTTCATCATCATTAGAGGGAGCAGCACTGGAAAAGTTGTGACGTTGGTAGCATGAGAGTAAAAATCTGTACTCACCAATAACCGGATGTAACTGGAGTCGTTGAGCCTATCGTGCAGTAATTGGTGGATCCGCTGGTATAGGCCGGATGTACTTAGTATCTAGTGTATCAGATTAGTATCGGTCTATCGGTTTGGTATAGGACGTATCATATCGGTATTGGCCTTAACAAATTGGTATCGTCCTATATCCGATATGTACATGTATCGGCCGAATAGCTAGGATTCATATTGGCCTTATCGATTTGGTATCGGTCATATCCGATAGGTATCGGCCGTGTTGGATTAGTATAGACCATTTCGGATTAGTATCGTGGAAGGTTTAGTAACAACTGTACTTGAATTTCTCTCTTCTCGAGCTACAATACCATTGCAAGAGAATCACCAGATCGTGATTGGCCAGTTACAGTAACATACATGCTTCCTTTTCCATCAGGAAAAACGAGATTGAAAAGGAAGTATGTATGTTCTGTAACTGGCCAGTTACGCTCTCGTGACTCGGTAATCTAGCTCTAGAAGAGAGAAATCCAAGTACAGTTGTTACTAAACCTTCCACGATATTAATCCGAAATGGTCTATACTAATTCAACACGGCCGATACCTATCGGATATGACCGATACCAAATCGATAAGGCCAATATGAATCCTAGCTATACGGCCGATACATATCGGATAGGACGATACCAATTCGCTAAGACCAATACCAACCGATACGGTCCATACCAAAACGATAGATCGATACTAATCCGATACGGTCAATACTTATAAGTACCTACGGTCCAGGAGGTTGATCCGCTAGTACATCCATGTACGATCAACGAAGTAACGATCCATTTCAATTTGGATGTGAAAATATGTATCGTAAGACAAACTAAACATAATCAGTTCTATTTCACATGCTTAATTGCCAAGTATGAGAACGAATGGCTCAGAACACAACCCAAAATTCATTCTAGCATACATTAGTGTGAATCATCTATGTTCTGTATATATGGTGTAGTATATGTTCTTATCATATCTAATATCTGAAGGACGTAACAGAATCAAGATGAACTCACTAATGTAATACTAAGACATCATCTACTACTATATAAGATATAGTGATAGGTTGTCGTATCATTATTGCCGAGGGATGAGGGTCGGAGGACAGTCAACTTTATCTACGGCTACATAGTTTCTACCTCGCCAGTCGAATGGCTTAATTGCCAAGTATGGAAACGAATGGCTCAGAACACAGCCCAAGATTCATTCTAGCATACATTAGTGTTGGATTTCTTGATTATGTTACGTTCTTCAGATACTAGATACGATAAGAACATATACTACACCATATGTACAGAACATAGATGATTCATACTAATGTATGCTAGAATGAATCTTGGCTTGTATTCTGAGCCATCCGTTCTGATCAAGTATCTTTCTTCTCCTCTCCTCCACCATGGCTCTGAACCCATCTGCTCCTCCCTACTTCCCTTCTTTTTATTTGACTCTCTCAGCCACATATGATATCCAGCTCAAGTATAGAGTCGGGGGAGAAGAAGTAGGCAGGAAGAGGAGGGGGAAGCAGCACAGCCGGCGGCATGACCCGGAGGAAGTACAGAGGTTTTCTTTAACATACGTAGGAGAACTATAAGGATATATCTTTTCACAATATATCACCTTGTCAAAGACCCTTTATGTGACAACCATGTTACCGCGGTGTCGGAAGACTAACATGTCATAATTTTCTAAGTTGTGTATTTTGACATAATCCTCCAAACTCTTTCCTGCTATGTAATAATGCAAGATTACTACATAGGAGGAAAGAGTTGAGATGATTATGTCAAAACACACGGCTTAAAAACTTATGACATGTTAGTCTTCCGACACCGCGGTAACATGATATTCACATGAAGGGTCTTTGACAAGATGACATGTTGTGAAAAGATATATCCTTATAGTTCTCCTACGACTGTTGAAGAAAAACTCTGTACTTCCTCCGGGTCATGCCACCGGCTGTGCTGCTTCCCCCTCCTCTTCCTGTCCACTTCTTCTCCCCCGACTCTACACTTGAGCTGGATATCATATGTGGCTGAGAGAGTCAAATAAAAAGAAGGGAAGTAGGGAGGAGCAGATGGGTTCAGAGCCATGGTAGAGGAGAGGAGAAGGAAGATGCTTGATCAGAACGGATGGCTCAGAACACAAGCCAAGATTCATTCTAGCATACATTAGTGTAAATCATCTATGTTCTGTACATATGGTGTAGTATATGTTCTTATCGTATCTAGTATCTGAAGAACGTAACATAATCAAGATGAACTCACTAATGTAATACTAAGACATCATCTACTACTATATAAGATATAGTGATAGGTTGTCGTATCATCATTGCCGAGGGATGAGGGTCGGAAGACAGTCAACTTTATCTACGGCTACATAGTTTCTGCCTCGCCAGTCGAATGGCTGCAGGGACTATGTCATGATCACCATGTCGTACCGTAGACTAATACAAATGGAGCTGGAAATATCCGTCGCTAACCGGTCACTAGTCCGTCGGTAACTGAGAATTTTTTTGAAAAAAAATTGCAGCACTTTCCCTGTTCACAAAAATATGCATAAACCAAACCAATATATAATGCACACCAATTATCCAACAATCACATAGACCAAATATGCACATACGAATTTAATGCACACAAATTATCCAAGAATCATATAGACCAAACCAAATTAATATAAAATAGACATCAATTATCATGAAGAGTAACCTAATATCCGTCGTTATAATTTAATTTATCTTCAAGTGTGAGAACGAATGGCTCAGAACACAACCCAAGATTCAATCTAGCATACATTAGTGTGAATCATCTATGTTCTGTACATATGGTGTAGTATATGTTCTTATCGTATCTAGTATCTAAAGAATGTAACAGAATCAAGATGAACTCACATAATGTAATACTAAGACATCATCTACTACTATATAAGATATAGTGATAGGTTGTCGTATCATCATTGCCGAGGGATGAGGGTCGGAGGACAGTCAACTTTATCTACAGATACATAGTTTCTGCCTCGCCAGTCGAATGGCTGCAGGGACTATGTCCTGATCACCATGTCGTACCGTAGATTAATGCAAATGGAGCTGGAGCCAAAATACAGAAACTAAAATACAGAATCAAATCCCTGGGTTCGCCAAAAATACAAAACACAGTTCTAATTCATATGTATTTTAAGTGTGAGAACGGATGGCTCAGAACACAACCCAACCGGAGAGGATACTCTGAAAGATCCATCTGAGTAGGACGTATACTCTGAGAGATCACCTTTACAAGAATGATATCAGTAGTGGGATTGAGTGCTGGAGGGGATATTATCAGAGTATACGTCCTACTCAGATGGGTCTCTCATCGTTACTAATTTTTTCTGACAGCATGGTAGATGTGCTCTGTCAACAGATTCTTGCTTCCAGCCAAAACTTTGCCTCGAAGCTCAAGTGGACATCCTTCGTGTAGAGCTCGAGTGAGAGGTTTCTGACAGCATGGTGGTCTCCTTTGTTAAAGTATCCGTGCTCGTCCCACAAGCAATGTGGGATGAGCACGGATACTTTGACAAAGGAGACCACCATGCTGTCAGGAACCTCTCACTCGAGCTCTACACGAAGGATGTCCACTTGAGCTCCGGGCCAAAGTTTTGGCTCGGAGCAAGAATCTGTTGACGGAGCACATCTACCTTGCTGTCAGAAAAAAATAGTAACGGTGATTGCTATCTAGGCTCGTGCGACATCATGCCTTAGCGAGGACGATCGCTCCTACGGGAGCGTGATGTGACGTCCAACAGGCAGTACGCCATTCTCTCTGGTTTATGGGAGCGAAGCAGTTCTTCCCCTAGAAATTCAGATTCCTTCTCTTCGAGTAGCTTTAGCCAGCGAGCTGACTACTGAAGAGAGCTATCGTCTGCGACTCCAGGAGCTCGAAGCGCTAGACGAAAAATGTTTATTAGCTCAGCAGCGCATTGAGCTATACCAAGCACGTCTTTCTAGAGCCTTCAATAAAAAAGTGAAGGAAAAGGTCTTCCAAGTCGGCCATCTGATCCTAGCAGTGAGAAGACCGATGGTCATGACGCACAAAACAAAAAAGAAATTTCAGCCTAAATGGGAAGGCCCTTTCGTCATAGAATTGGTGTATTCTAATGGTGCGTGTTGGCTGACCAAGCCTGACGGTGACTTGCTCATGATGCCTATCAATAGCAAGTTCCTGAAGAAATATTATGTGTAACCCCTTTTTACATAATGTTCACATATATTCAGTCATGTAAATGTACAGTGCGATGTTTATATGATTCAAAAAAAACTATCTAACTATTATCCGTATTTCAAGAGTCTTGAATACGTCCTGGATAATAGGTCCACTAAATATTTCTCCAGTGGAATTATTTCCGTTTTTGACTCCGTTTGACGAAAACAAGTCACGTCCCTATTACCTCTGAATTGTTTTCTGATAATTATTTTCCCACTGGAATGATCAAATGTTTTACCACGTCCATATAACCTCTGAGCAAAGCATTCATCAAAGATAGTCATGTCCACACTACCTCTGAACTATCCACTCCTACCTAATATCATATATCTTTCCACGTTCATATTACCTCTGGTCAGATATAGAACATCCTCTACTATTACGTCCATATTACCTCTACTAGCAGCTTCATCCAACTTATTATCTATGTTCGAATCATTCGAATATAAAACGGATAATAGGTCCACACAAAAATTCCCCAGCAGAATACCCACCAGAAACATCTTTGCTACGTCCACATTACCTCTAGCATCGATATTTCACAAAACCACATTCACTTCTGAAGAGATTCTTTATTTTATACTCTAACGTCTATCAAGAGACAGAAAAAAGGTACAAGAGCCATGAATGGCCAACAAAAAAAAGAAAAAAAGGAAATTGCAAAATCTACGGGATACACAGACGATTGATGCTGTCCTTCAGAGTTGCCATCTCGGCCTCAGACTTCACAGCAGCTCGGTGTCGTGCCTCCTCATGACGAGCGGCTTCATCTTCAAAGAAGATCAGACTCTGATGTTCCCCCTCCAACTTCATCAGCTGTTCTTCTAAACGAGCAGAAGTGGTGGCAGTCATAGCAGCCTGGGACAAATAATCCTCCTGTTCAGATGTCGTCACCCTCAAGTCGGCTTCCAGCTGGGCGATCTCGTTCCTGATCTGCGCAATGTGATTGTGCTTCTCAGTAATCTACGCAGCCAGCCTGTTCTTTGAGGCAGCACGGGCCTCACTCGCAGCATTGAACTGGCTGTACTGATCAGCCAGCTCGCCAATCTCATGAACAAGAGCATCCTTCCTTGCCTGGAAGGTAGCCCTCTCCTTCGCAAGAGTTGTCTTCAAAGTGTCGTCCTCTGCACGGAACATTGACGTCGGACTCCGCTGTTTGATGTCTCGGAACTGGGCCACCTGACCCTCCAGGTCATTCATGACCTTCCTCAGAGTGTTGGCCCGCTCTTTATAGCCAGCTATGCTCCTGAGGGCCGCTACCTGACACTCGGCAACAACCTTCACAGGGCCGAAGGCGGTATTTCGATTCAGGACCCCAGGAAGCTTCACATTCAGTACGGAGTAGAAAGTTTTGATAACTTCCTGGGCCATCTCTTCATCCTCGGTGGAGGTCGTCGGAGAAGAGGCTTAGAAAGTTTCTTCCACTTCTGGAAGGAACGCCTGACAAGAAGCCGAACCTGACAAAAAAAAACAATATACATCAGGCACCAGAAAAAGACGAAAGGAAATGCGAAAAGGTTGTAATTTCGTACCTTCGGCTTGCTCAACTCCAACTTGGACTGCGCCGTCAACCTTGGTTTCAGGGAAGCCAGGAGCAGATCCGGACTGTTCAAGGGGAATAATGCCAAGGCCCCGAGCAGCATCGGGCCTAGTTTCTTCCACAAGCTCATCCGAAACAGGAGCGGATTCAGCAACAGCCCCCTCAGCAGGCTGCTCGATCGCTCTTTCTGATGCCAATACCAGCTCACTAATAGCTTCCTCCACAGTAGCAGATTTGGAGGGGCCGGAAACAACTTATGTCCCTCTCCCAATGGCGGGACCATCGCCACATGGGGTTCTTTCTCCTTGTCTACAAGGGAATACACAAACGTGGTCAGCCTCACGAGGAGCACGCAAAATCGAAGTCTAAAGATCTCATCCGAAGAGAGGCACAAAGGCAGCGTACCCGCAGGAGAATGAGCCGATTGGACTTAGTTCTCGTCCAGCTCTCTCATCGCAACTCCTATTGCAGACATATCTCCTATAGATATGTCATAGGAGAAACTGATCTTCTGACCGCCATCAGGATCTGGGCCTTCGCCCTGCGCACCCCGTCGCTCAGGTCTTACAGCCGAAGAAGACCTGCCCTCATCCAACAGTCGAGGACAAGCAGGAGACCTTGTCGCCACCTCCACCTCCTCAGAGGAGGAGGCATCTACCTCAGCTGCGACTTTGGGGTCCTGTGTAAAGGATAAACGCAAAGGTGAGAAAACCTCCAAAGGCTTGACCAGAGCGGCTACGGAGTCTAGGAAAGGGTCTACCTCCCGAACGGCAACAGCCTGCAACGCCATCTGCCGAGAAGATCTTCTGGGAGGAGGCGAGCCGGCACCCACGTCCGTAACTTTCTTCCTCCGGGAAACAACCACCTTCGTCCTTTTTGGCCGTGGCCCCGGCTCGGTGGGAGCCTTCCTCTTGTGAAGAACAGTAGAAAGGGGTTCTCCAGTGTCCTCTCTCCGAGGCGCTGCAATGATAGGCTTTTCAACTACAACTCTCTGTTGCGATACTACAGCTGGTTCAATTGTGGGCGCGATGCCTTCCTTCCTGCTACTCCCCATTGCACGTGCTCGCCCTATATCAGCAAGGGTAGGGGCAAGCCTGGTCCCCGATACAAAACTATGCTCACGATCATACCCAGGAAGAAAGGTATTGACCTGGATGTAGAACTTGGCAACAGCAAAGAGCATGTGAGGGTCGGGTTTATCTTCAGGCAGGGTAAAAACTGCCCCTGTATATCCAGCATTGTAGTAGCCCCATGCACGCGTCCCATCGATCAGACTCACTATCAACTGGAGCCAATAGAATGCTCCAATAGGGACGTTGGTAGTGAGTGCTCCCTCATCAACTAGGGTGTCCCCCGTACGACCACTACCAGATGGAGGCGATACTCTGAAGAATTTATAATTCTACAGAAAACTCAAAGCTCTCCTGCAAGCAGACACCCCTGTAATAGTCCAATCAGCATCTCTGTACCTCTGAATGAAGGCATCACCCACCAAAGAATCTGTCATCAGCCCGGCATTCATCAATTTGGGACAGTGCAGTATCAGCCACCCCATCAGATAATGGAAGGGTAGCTCAGTCCTAGCAAAGTCCTTCTTGCCCCCAGATGTTATCGCGTTCGTAACAAAATGACGCAAACCCCGTTGGATGGCATAAACCATCACAGGAAGCAATGCAAGACGGTGCCCAAAGGCCAACCTTACAGCAGGAAGTATCATCTCCCGGCTGATTCTCTCAATAGTCCCTGAACCGCCAGGGACTACGCAGCTACGAAGCCATATCATCAGGAAAGCGGCAAGCACCGCCTCCTTTGACATCTTGAATTCGGCTTGCCTGAAGAAATGATAAATCAGGGAATTCCCCTCAGGATCGTCCCTATCTTCGGTATCCGCAACTCTGTGACTTGTCATCAGCCGATCTATCTCAGAGATTGTCAAAGGCTTAGGCGATGAGAAGGAGACTGGGTCATTCCCCCTCCTCTAGTGAAAACATAGTTGGTCTAAGACTTCGTATGCGAGTTGGACCCCTCGGTCTTACCCTTCTTCGTAGTCTGGTGACAGATGAAAAAATGACAAAGTAACACTTTGTACACATTCATCATATCAGAGCTCTCCTTCTCCAAATCTGAGATCTCTGCATTGCTCGGGACATATTCTGCATACGGCTCCGTCCCCCAGGAAATTTTGGATACCACCTGCATCTCATGAAGAGCCAAGCCCTCTCCCCGCCCGGAGTGAAGAAGGTGCATGTATGATGGTTGTACAGCTCTGCCAAGGAGATGAACATCGGCCAATTAGCCTTGATGCCATACTGAGTGTCACGCCCCGCTCCCGTAGGAGCGATCGTCCTTGCTAAGGCGTGATGCCACACGAGCCTAGATTGCGCTCGTACAAGACGGGTTCCATAACGGCCGATTTCAGCGGCTGCGACGGGGTCGTCGCACAGAAGTCCCATGCAGAGACATTGAAGAATAACAGCAGAAATTAGAACAAACACAAGTTATTCAAAGAAGCTCTTTATTGATGTTGAAACAAAGATTACAATGGACGCAAGGCCAAGATTACAAGTCTCTCAAGCTCACATTACAACTCACTCAGCTCTCTGTCATCTCTCAATACATGTCTTGATCCAGCGGATGCTTTGGAAGGCGACGTCCATACATTATGTCCTGTATAAGTCTTGACTTCATGCGGCCACGCGCTTCAAATCGTCAAGGAACTCCGTGCCTCGACGCATCCAAGCGAGCTCCACGCCACGAGCTTCTACCTGTGCTTGCACATAAAAACTATGTGGGTGTCAGTACTCAACTATACTGGTGGAATGAGCTCCTCGCCCACCCATACAAAACCAACACGTTAGATTTACTTTATGCAACATAGTCCCTTCTTATCAATTGTCTTTCTACTCTTGTCTTAGGATCAGTTTTAGGACCGACGCCTTAGCCTATTTTGTGTCTCTAGACCATCCCGTACTTGCAACAACAACGTCGACTCAACAACGTTAACCTATCAAGTCGTGCTTGCCTTTTGGCCAAAATCAGAAACGCAACTACGCGATAAGACTCCATTCCCGTGTGATCGTGCTATAAGTCCTTGTTGAGGCCGTGCCTCGCAACTTAATAAGACTCAATCATATCGCCGCCTCGCGGCTCTTGCCGCCCCGCGGCCCTTTGCTACTAAATCATCAACTGACCCAATCAGGACTTGTGGGTTAAGTGTCACTCGACCGACTTTGCCTTGCGACCTTTCCTGACTTAGACTCAAGACAACTCACATCCAAACTATGCAACTTATATGCCGACAACATAAGACTCGACGCCACATCTCGTGCCGAAGCACGGTGTCTTCGTTGCAGCCAAATCTTAGGCCCAATATTTTGAGTTCCAACTGTACACACATATTCAACTCGACTCCTTGATATACTGCACTCAATACTCGACTCAATCTAAAGGCATACACGCGGATCGCCGCCCATGCCGACTCATCTATATGAACTAGTCACTAGCGCCCAATGCTATAATGGACTCCTTTTGTAGTTTTGATTAGACGGACGCCCCTTGCAAGCGCGAGTACCTAGCTCCTCTGCAAGTCCCCGCCTAACCCGTGCGGTCATCCAGCACACAGCTATGAAATATCTACCATCGCAACGGTTCCCATGGGCCGCCTGGGTCGCCGTTCGAAAAACAGTTTATTTTACCTTGTACAAGTTGTCCAATGACCATGCAAGACTCGACTCGAACTGACGTCTCACACAGTCAATCTACTTCTAGTGTTACCATCTCTTTCAGGGCTAAGTTCAACACTTCTCACATCTGATACCTTGCCTCGGCGTCCCAGTCGCGAGCATTCTTCTTTCTTGCCTCAACGACCCAGTCGTGAGTATTCTTCTTTCTTGCCTCAACGACCTAGTCGTGAGCATTCTTCTTTCTTGCCTCAACGACCCAGTCATGAGCATTCTTCTTTCTTGTCCTATCATTTTACTCAACTCAAGAACAACTATTGAAACACTTTCCAAACTCAATGTATCAACCGTGGCCCGTGCCTTAAAATACTAAGTTCATGCCATCGTGTCTCAAACCAACTTGAAACTCTATGTGACACCATCGCCCAAGTCATACTCTATATGACTGGCCTTACGATCGTGAGACTATGTGGTTATATCCGGCCGTAAAACTCATAGGACCGTGCTTGCTACTACTCCTGATAGCTTAACATAACTTGACTAACTTACTTTGCAACATCTTGACGAGCAAAGGCTGCGTCAAGCCTTGCATCGTGGGAACGTGCCGTGCACGCGTTCGACTTTGAACAACCAAGTTATTTGGGGTGCCTAGACTTTTGCCACAAGCCGTGCAATACAACTTAACCCGTCGGCGAGCAGAGGCTATGCCACGTCTTGGGCGAAGAGACCGTGCATGCTTTATGAAGCATTTATGCGGGCGACGTCTATGAATTTGGCTAACTCTTAGTTTGTGGCGAAGACCAACTTTTCCTTCTCCCAAGCCACGGGACGAAGGACCGAGTGTCATTTTCAAAGCACGTCGTGCACCAACTCTAAGCCGACCGTTGGACCTTTCCATATTCTAACTCAATTTGACCTGTCGGGATTATTCCCTTTAGCTATGTGGATTCGTCTCTTTTATTATCAAGCCTACTTGTGCGAGTTGAAAACATGCGATTTATTATGTGAAGGCTAAGATGAGACAAGTTCACCGAAACAATCCCACCTGAGCGATGTCTTCGAGTCTTCGTTGTAAGGCTAAGTTCGAACGCCGTTAGCGTTCTGATTCCTCCGATTGACTGAGCCGGGCGGGGCCTACATCATACACCACTCAGAAAAAGTTTCATCCTCGAAACTAACTGAGTACTTACTTATTGACTTATCACTCGACTTGTTCAACGACTCTTGCACACATTTCTCCTGTGCATTTTTCAAATCCGAGCCACGCTCGTGCTACTCTCAATCTTTCCTTCAATACGATTTCAAAATCCTCGACACTTTTCTATTCCTCAAGTCTCACTTGAATTCAACGTATCACTTGGTTGGATCGTGCTCACATTTCAGGCGTTCCCAAAATATATGTATTTCAGCCAAGCCTCGTGACAGAGAATCCGTCATCACCACTCGAGTCGGATCGTACACTTATTCGGGCGTCCCTGATATACGTGCATGTCAACCGAGCCTCGCGAGTGGTGCCTCCACAAATCCTACCACTTCACACTCGGACATCTGCCTAACCGCTAGGCTATGTCTTTCCGTCAATATTGGAATCATAGTTCCCAAACAACGATATCAACACTGACCCCATCCTAAGGTCAAACCAAGTTGATAGTACGGGGTTTTTCTACCCAAGCTCGCATCACTCCGATTTATAAACTTCGAGCATAGATTGCCTACACAAATCCCAACATTTGTCATACGGGGTCTGAGTCATTCAACAAAGCCATCCTACGACAACTTACGTTCAACTAATTCTACGACATCTCAATATCGCTCGTTCAACAAACCATCTTCGCATAGTCTATCTCTTCGAACACGTTCGACATAATCCGCCTATCAATCCTTCTCGAATCAAACACGCTATGACACAAATTTTTGCTAACCAAAATTTCATATTCCACATTCCCTAACTCATCTATTCTAATTCACGCAATCGATCACAAGGTCGTCTGACTTAACAATACGTTGCGTCCCAATCTCACGCGAGTCAGATTATCCACGGTGGGTATGAATTACCATGCACGCTCTCGCGGGATAATCATCCTCATCGGGACGTAACTCTTGTTCGAGTCTAGACTAATTCATTCTCGATGCGCGGATTGGACCTACTCAATTCTCAAGTTTATTTCATTCATCAATCGCAAGCTAACATCCTCAAATTTTCCTTCGTATCAAATCGACAAGTCGAGACAATCAAAGTTATCACATCCTGATTTTTCCAAGTTCGATCATTCCTGCGACATGAATCACCATGTCATCACTCACGCGGAACGATCGTCCCAAATCCGACACAACGCATGTACGAGGCTAGAGTTTCACTCGTGAAAGACAAGATCGTCGACGTTGTGGCTATCAACATAACCATCAAGACACAATCATTTTCATCAAATATTCATCTTAATCAAAATCCTAAGTATTACATCCAACCGAACAATAACACTTGCACGATCGTCATTCGCCGAGTCAGAGTACTCCCGAGTTATCGCATATCGATCTTTGATACGCCTCAATACCATCGACGATATGCGTAATCTGACGATCTTCCTTTGTAACCAATTTCGAATCGTGCGAATGATGCTATCATCCGACTGGATAATCTCCTCGACATTCAAGTTCAAGTTCAATCATTATCCCCCGAATCATTCACAACATCAATTTCCTCAAATCCAAATTCACGAATTGTTCATCCGTCTATCTTTAGTCATCGGGCAACATTTTTCTACGAATCACATCATTCCTTGCTAACTCAAATCATCGAGCAACATCCATTCCATTCCTCATAGTCATTTTCAAACATTCGAATCAAACTTTTTAAGCACGCTATCTTCCCGTCGTGCTAACTTTGTGTATACGATCCGTATCAATTTCCTCGATCAAGTCATCCATTCGTACACCCTAACTTTTATTCGATTCGATTTTACCTACTCAATCATTTTCGTGTTTCATACTCGTGCCATCCTCAATCTCGTGCACGTTCCGTGCACGTCGATTTCTAGGTTGTTCGTATCCACTTATCAATCTTCATGACAACAACTCACTTAATCACACTCGATCTAAGGCTTTGCATACGTGTGACTCTTGCTGATAGACTCACCGATACCCCGAATCCTTAATCGATCGATCGACATCCCTGAGGCTATCGCATACACCACTCAGGGATGAAGCCATTCAACAAATCCTCAAACTATCATTCAAATCAAAATCGACTTCTTCAACTTTTTCGTTCGAACCATTCCTCGAATTCCAAGCACGCTAATCTATATCGCACCGACGATATCGTCGCTCGATAGCACCCCTATCGATAGTCATCTCACTTTACTCAATCGAGTTCAACTCATTATTGTTTGACATAATTCGAATCCCGCACTCGACTCTTCTAAGGTCGATGCAAAACCTTGGTGTATATACCCAGCCCGAATTAGCCAACCGTGCTTACGCGAACCATCTTTTTTTTTGTCAAATAATGTTCTCCTATGTTTTGCAAATTATTTAGACTTATTGTATGGACATCCCGTGGGACAATTAAGAGAGAGCGCACCAACGGTTTCAACTTTGCGGAAGCAACAATTCAGAGTTTGCAAAAACAGCGGAGTTAAAGAATTCAATCGATAGTCCAAGGACGTAAAGCCGTGCTCTGATACCATTATGTCACGCTCCGCTCCCATAGGAGCAATCATCCTCGCTAAGGCGTGATGCCGCACGAGCCTAGATTGCGCTCATACAAGGCGGGTTCCATAACGGTCGATTTCAGCGGCTGCGACGGGGTCGTCGCACAGAAGTCCCATGCAGAGACATTGAAGAATAGCAGCGGAAATTAGAAAAAACATAAGTTATTCAAAGAAGCTCTTTATTGATGTTGAAACAAAGATTACAATGGACACAAGGCCAAGATTACAAGTCTCTCAAGTTCACTCAAGCTCACATTACAAGTCACTCAGCTCTCTCTCATCTCCCAATACATGTCTTGATCCAGCGGATGCTTTGGAAGGCGACGTCCATACATTATGTCATGTATAAGTCTTGACTCCATGCGGCCGCACGCTTCGAATCGTCAAGGAACTCCGTGCCTCGACGCATCCAAGCGAGCTCCGTGCCACGAGCTTCTACCTGTGCCTGCACATAAAAACTATGTGGGTGTCAGTACTCAACTATACTGGTGGAATGAGCTCCTCGCCCACCCATACAAAACCAACACGTTAGATTTACTTTATGCAACATAGTCCCTTCTTATCAATTGTCTTTCTACTCTTGTCTTAGGATCAGTTTTAGGACCGATGCCTTAGCTTATTTTGTGTCTCTAGACCATTCCGTGCTTGCAACAACAACGTCGACTCAACAACGTTAACCTATCAAGTCGTGCTTGCCTTTCGACCAAAATCAGAGACGCAACTACGTGATAAGACTCCATTCCCGTGTGACCGTGCTATAAGTTCTTGTTGAGGCCGTGCCTCGCAACTTAATGAGACTCAATCATATTGCCGCCTCGCGGCCCTTGCCGCCCCGCGGCCCTTTGCTACTAAATCAT
Source organism: Iris pallida (assembly GCA_029216955.1). Lineage (NCBI taxonomy): Eukaryota > Viridiplantae > Streptophyta > Magnoliopsida > Asparagales > Iridaceae > Iris > Iris pallida. The sequence goes on along the minus strand of JANAVB010026000.1, from coordinate 16,416,511 downwards.
CAACTGACCCAATCAGGACTTGTGGGTTAAGTGTCACTCGACCAACTTTGCCATGCGGCCTTTCCTGACTTAGACACAAGACAACTCACATCCAAACTATGCAACTTATATGCCGACAACATAAGGCTCGACGCCACATCTCGTGCCGAAGCACGGTGTCTTCGTTGCAGCCAAATCTTAGGACCAACATTTTGAGTTCCAACTGTACACACACATTCAACTCGACTCCTTGATATACTGCACTCAATACTCGACTCAATCCAAAGGCATACACGCGGCTCGCCGTCCATGCCGACTCATCTATATGAACTAGTCACTAGCGCCCAGCGCTATAATGGACTCCTTTTATAGTTTTGATTAGACGGACGCCCCTTGCCATCGCGAGTAGCTAGCTCCACTGCAAGTCCCCGCCTAACCCGTGCGGTCATCCAGCACACAGCTACGAAATGTCTACCATCGCAACGGTTTCTATGGGCCGCCTGGGTCGCCGTTCGAGAAACAGTTTATTTTACCTTGTACAAGTTGTTCAATGACCATGCAAGACTCGACTCGAACTGACGTCTCACACAGTCAATCTACTTCTAGTGTTACCATATCTTTCAGGGCTAAGTTCAACACTTCTCACATCTGAGACCTTGCCTCGGCGACCCAGTCGCGAGCATTCTTCTTTTTTGCCTCAACGATCCAGTCGTGAGCATTCTTCTTTCTTGCCTCAACGACCCAGTCGTGAGCATTTTTCTTTCTTGTCTTAACGACCCAGTCGTGAGCATTCTTTTTTTTTGCCCTATCATTTCACTCAACTCAAGAACAATTATTGAAACACTTTCCAAACTCAATGAATCAACCGTGGCCCGTGCCTTAAAATACTAAGTCCGTGCCATCGTGTCTCAAACCAACTTGAAACTCTGTGACAACACCGCCCAAGTCATGCTCTATATGACGGGCCTTACGATCGTGAGACTATGTGGTTATACCCGACCGTAGAACTCATAGGACCGTGCTTGCTACTACTCCTGATAGCTTAACATAACTTGACTAACTTACTTTGCAACATCTTAACGAGCAAAGGCTGCGTCAAGCCTTGCGTCATGGGAACGTGCCGTGCACGCATTCGACTTTGAACAACTAAGTTATTTGGGGTGCCTAGACTTATGCCACAAGTCGTGCAATACAACTTAACCCGTCGGCGAGCAGAGGCTATGCCACGCCTTGGGCGAAGAGACCGTGCATGCTTTATGAAGCATTTACGCGGGCGACGCCTATGAATTTGGCTAACTCTTAGTTTGTGGCGAAGATCAACTTTTCCTTCTCCCAAGTCACGAGACGAAGGATCGAGTGTCATTTTCAAAGCACGCCGTGCACCAACTCTAAGTCGACCGTTGGACCTTTACATATTCTAACTCAATTCGACCTGTCGGGATTATTCCCTTTAGCTATGTGGATTCTTCTCTTTTATTATCAAGCCTACTTGTGCGAGTTGAAAACATGCGATTTATTATGTAAAGGCTAAGATGAGGCAAGTTCACCAAAACTACCCACCTGAGCGATGTCTTCGTGTCGCCGTTGTAAGGCTAAGTTCGAACGCCGTTAGCGTTTCGATTCCTCCGATTGACTGAACGGGACGGGACACTACATTGAGTGGCCCTGACGGCATAGAAAAGACCGGCAGCTTTTAGGGTGGCTTCATAAGTCAAGAGCACCCATCCAGTAAGGTCACTCCAGACGGGATGTCTCCAGCCTTCCAGCCGCATCTTTCCTTCCGGATATGACTCCTTCTTCAATAACATCAAGTTGGAGAGAGTCTCAGCAGCATAGGGATGAAGATCAGTCGGGACATCGTTCAGTACAACACCCGGTTGTAGCCCCCTCATGGAGTAAGATGTGGGACCCTTGACATACTTGAATGTGTCCTTCTTACGGTCACTAGAGTTGAACTGGATCTTGCCAGAAATAACCCCAGGCAATTCAGGAGTCAAGTCTCATTTCATTTTTCTCTGTACAGCTAAATCAGCAAACGCCGACAGAGGGTACTGGCGGTTCATTGATGGCAGCCCTATTCTTTGGTCATTCAACGTAGTTACCAAAGACTCTTCCAGACATATCGTCGCATCGTCCTCAAATCCTACACTGTCGCCAAATAGGAAGTATGGCTTCTTCCAATAATGCGACCCTCCGAGCTTCTCGTCATTTATCATCTGCTTCAGAAAGGTTTTCTCCTGCTCAAAAATGGCGATCGCCCGCTCTAAAGGCTGATCATGACTGATCTTTGCTTGAACATCGTTGATCATGCTGGTTATAAGGCTCGTGCCAAAAATGTGGCAAGCGGAACCGAAAGGGATACCACTAAGCTCCGGGACAAACATGTTTACTGCAAGAGCCACAGGCAGAAAGAAAGTCAGACTTAGATAACTGCAGAAAAAACTAAGTCCTGAAGGCTCCTATGCGCCCAAAGGGCTATACGCCCAAAGGGCTATGAGCCCAAAGGGATATGCACCCAAAACAAGACATGCAGGCGCATAACACACTAACAGTACGTGGGCGCATAATATGCCACTGCTTAGAGGGCGCATAACGTGGCAGCACTTGGGCGCATAGCATACCACAGTGTTGGTGCATGACTTCTGTGGGCGCATAGTAATACTCACAGAAGTATGTTACCTTAGGCGCAAGCGCCCGGGCAGAAGAAAAGTCCGAGCGTCGTAAATTAATGCTCGAGACTTTGTTTTTTGAAGCATGCCCTCACCCAAAATTGGGTCCTGGACTGCCGAAGACGCTGTCGCAGGAGGAGAGTCACTAGGCGCAACCCCCTTGACCTTCGCGGATCTCTTGGCGACCTTGGGAGACATGGTTCTCAAAGAAAGAAGACGAAGAGTTTTTCTGAAAAATTCAAAGAGAAAGGAATAATGAACTTTCTCTATCCTCCAAGGGTCTATTTATAGGCACGGGCTATACTATGCGCCGATCTGCTGTATGCACCTATTGTGTTGTATGCGTCCACTACAGCCTATGTTCCCACGTGAAGGATCAGCTCTCTGCATACTATGCGACTGTCCCTTGCTGACGTAGCCGACGTATGAAAGATGGACCGCTTCAAATTCCGTTCCGATGAATTTGTCAGTTCGAATTTCGAGAAAAATCTCAACAGTCGTATCTCCTTGACAGGCTGGCCAAAACATTATGCGTCCAAGGAGAGAGCCGTGCTACGTGCCCATTGCCTCGCAAGAAGACGATCCATGCTTCTTTCAAAGTATTTCGAACATTGTTCAAGTATCAAAAACTTTGAAGGGGGTCATGTAGAAGCATGAAATTTTTTAAGCAGCAAATGAAGCCCCATGCGCCCAAGTCAGTGAAGCCCCATGCGCCCAGTCAGTGGAGCTCTATGTGCCCAGCCAACGAAGCTTCATACGCCCAGTCAGTACAACTTCATGCGCCCAGCCAGTGATGTTCCATGCGCCCAAGACTAACTCCCTCCAAAGGAGGGCGCATAGCCTGAGACATGGCTATGTGCCCAAGCCTGACTCAGTCAAAGCCATGATCAAAACGTGCACCGAAGCACACGACCACGTCAGTCTCCACGAGCAGTCGTGCACCAAAGCATGCGGCCACGTCAACGCCACGACTAACCCACGATCTCGCAGCCTGTATGCACCTACGTCCTATGCGCCCAAATCAGGACTATGCGCCCACATAAAAACCAGCGTGTTTCTTCATGTGGGCGCATAACACAATTCCAGCTCAAGAACGACTATAACAGGGGGGCCTCATCCCTCTTCAAACACATATAACATAGAGCATTTTCAAGAGCCAAATTGCTGCACTTGTCACGACCCGCACCCGCTTTTCGGATACGAGACGTGTCCAAGCCAGCCTATGCCGCAGAGTCGACGGTAGAACGCTGTCAAGCCCGCAAGAAATAAATGCTCAAAATTACAAAATATAATATTTGCTGCTCATTCACATTTCTAAGTTTATTACAACATTTACAAGATTTACATTTAAAAAAAATACAAAGTTCTCACAATTAATAAAAATGACAACTATTTCTACTATCTAGGTCGGTCTCAGCATACCCATGTCTTCCCAGTGCTAAGAATGATCGCGACTAAACCTGAAAAATGTTGGTTTCTAGTCAGGAATGGAACAAGTACACAAACCGACGACAATACGAAAACACAATAGAATTAACAAGACATGAAAATAACATATGAGATATGAAAAAAAACTGGAAAGTACTGATGACATGGCACGGTGGAGAAAAAAATAAAAATAAATAAAAGACAACTACCTATGTGGTATGAAATATCCGTTTTGACATGTGAACGGTTAGGGGGTAAATCCGGCACACTGCACGTATCGTATGCAGCTGCTATCATGCAAGAATAGACATTTTGGGGATATTTTTGGGTAGTCCACATGTCTACTAAGATATTTTTCCTCCCGACTACTCCGTGTGACGAGCGTGTCAAAAAGCAGCAAGATATATGTATAAACATAAAATGAAAATACTACTATAAATCGAAAGCAATCAGAAAGTGCACTTGTCTGAGGTCCTTAGCTGGTGAAACCAATAGTACTATACCACTCAATGAGTCACTAAAGTCAACACATGCAAAAAGTCTCCAGATGCTGAAATAAACATTACCAACGTTCTCAGAATAGTCAAATTATCTAGGATTGCCTGTCCTTAAGTCAAATTCTGGACACAGGGGCAAAACGGTAATTTCGGGTCAAAACGGTGTCCGCCGTTAGACCCGCTTTGCACCGAAAAGCGTGCCAAGTCAACGGTCTCTAAAGTTGTCAAACTATATGTCAATAGGTCCAATTTTTCGATACGAACCCAACCGTATGTCCAAAGTTAGATTTCGGCGGGTCGTGCACAAAATCGCCCGTTGAGTCGGACCGTGGGGCCCCGCAAAACGGCGTTCCGATTCAACTGTCTCAGAATCGGACCAAACTTGGAATACAGGACCAGAAAAACGATACGGTCCTGTTGGCGCAAGTTTTGTCTCGATCTGACGAGAGTGCACAAAGTAATTGGAGAAATTTACACAGAGGCCGATACGGTGAATTTCGACGGATACGCATCAAATTCGTCGCGCACACGCGACCAATTTGAATTCCGTCAAAGCCCACACGTCCACGAAGCCATTACGCACCTTTTGATGCTTTCGATTCGCGACCAAGTCGCCCGGTTTGGCGGGACGCACGTGGTATCGGGAGAATTTTAACGTTTTCAAAAACAGTTTTTAATGATAAAATCTCGATTTTGAAATCTGTTTTCTTTGCGTATACTACATGAAAATTAAATCTACAAAATAGGTTAGGAAGTCCTACATGTTGGCTAAAAAGTTGTTCAACTAGATTTTCTATTATGGTACTGGATCGATCGGGATCGATCTCCGAACATGGCTCTTGGACTGTTCTAATTCCTGTTTTCGAACAGGTTTTTACCGAACTTTGGTTTGATCCTCCGGGGAAACTAGCACATGATGAGGGGATCTATTTGAAGGGAAAAATAGTGGTATAGGTTGTCGACATCCTGAGCAACTGGTTCGCGAAACGACGAACCACGGAAGCGGAAAAATCACTGCGAACACGGCTTCCCGAGTTTGTCCAGCGCTTGTGCGCGGTTTGGCCGGCCTGTGGCCGGCCGGCGGTGGCCTGCAGTGGCGCACGCGGCCGTCGGAGTGGCCGCCCAGGCTAGGGTGTCAGCGTGGGTTAGGGTTTTTTATGTTTGGGTCGTCGTTGTGACGTTTATATACGCACAGGTCGGGGCTAATCACGCTGGTGTGGGGGCTTTGTAAGGCTCGGGTTGGGGAGTTGGGCTCGGTTGCTTGGGCCAAGAGTTGCTGTTGCTACTATTCTCCTGTTGATTGCTACGAGAGGGATGCTACTGCTTGTTGCGCTATATCTAAATAAGAGATTGTGTTCTCTGTACCTTCTCTCTTTAAAGTCAGCATTGGTTGGATTTAGCTTAACAAAGAGTAAGTAGTGGTTAAGCCCGAAATAGGATGTCCTTGCTCAATGCATATGGTTTCTATTTCTTTTTCTTTATCTATTATACAACAAGTATATATATATATGTATATACACACACGTACGTATATATATATACACATATACATTTATATATATATATATATTTTTTTTTACACATATACATTTATATATATATATATATATATATATATATATTATTTTTTTATTTATATATATATATATATATATATATATATATATATATATATATATACACTATTATATATACCTACAAATACACCCATATATAATATTTATATATACATACATTCACATATATTTATACACTTGTATATATACATGCACATATATGTATAATATTTGTATAATTCCAAGTACATTTTTTTATATAATTCCAATACACCTTTACATATCATATATAAGTATATATTCTTTAATATAATATGCACATATTCATATAAAATTAGTATATGTGTAGCTGAAAATGAATTATAAATGTATACACATATATTTATCCAAAAATGCATCAATATAATAATATAAAATATTTATCCAATAGAAGATCGATTCAGTAATAATAAAATTTATTAATCACCACAAAATAATAAAGTAAGAAACTAATTAATTATTTATAAAATCTAATAATCATCATTTAAAATCAAATAAATAATAGAAAAAAAATAATTCAAAATTTTTTGGGAAGGGGAGCTACAAATCTACCCACCTTAAAAATAATTTCGTCCTCGAAATTCTAACTCATAAACATGCCTAAAATAAGAAAATAATAATAAATAAATAAATCCAATATTTCCTTAATCTTCTCAAATTTAATTTCTCTGGAATATTTATACCTCCTCCTAGCCATTTCGTAACTACGAATTATCGAGGACTTCTACCCACTTTTGGTCATAGTACCCACTTCAAACACCTGACGTCATAACATTGTAACTCTCCTGCTAATTGAAAAAAGTAACTACCGACGGATATCTATAGCATAAGGCATCTACAACCCTCTCCTATCTATCAGCAATCCAAAATTTAACAGGCAACAAATTTACACAAGTGGCTAAGAAATATTGATAAACTCTAGTAAGCATGACTATTCATCGCTCCGACATAGGGAGGAATAGAAGATAAGGAAGAATCACTAAGAGCAAATATAAAATTTCAAGAGCGGTAGCGTGTATCTAATGGTACAGATAGAAAGAATATTTATGGACCGTTGACTTATTTGCTAGATGAGTTACTCTAGTCTAGTCTCTTGCTAAATCGAAAAAATCCTCGTTTCTTGGAGGGTTTTACAATCCATGCAATACGGAAATTCCGTTCCTGAAATTTTAAACAAGGTTCTACAATAGAACCGAATTTGGGAAATCAAGGTTGTGATCTTTTTCGTGGTGATTTAAACACACGAGCAAAGAATATGAATGTAATACGAGATCGTATCACAATTTCCAGGTAGATGGGATAAAGGTTACGAAGGGATTCACATTCTAAGGGGTGGAGATTACATAATAGATACAGGGGCCGATTTCAAATAGTTCAGTTCTATAGTCCAATTATGGTGGTATGTCTGGATGGGTTTTACTGGGTCTTAATGGGTTCCCTATCTGGCATCAATCGTTGGTTGGATGAACCTTGGATCTCAATCTATATGGACTGAACAAGATCCCAAGATAAAACTATGTATACTAGGTTAGGGTGTCCTAGAATAGGTTTCTATCCAAGGGTTGAGCTAGTTGCCCGTCAAGTTGGTTAGCTAAATTCCTAAAGTCCAAAATGCGCCTTCGGTGACTTTTGTGTTTAAGTAGCACAAGAGGCCTCTATCAAGTGGCACACCGCGTGTGCGTAGTGGGCTTCGAGTAGATCACTAGCACATATTGGGTCGAAGGAATTGAGTCAAGGTTGAGGCTCTAGTGGAAGTCGAAAAGTATACCGGTATTTGTGGTAAGGGTTGTAGCTAGTCTTTTAACCTGAAAGTCGTAGCACAAAAATATAGTACAAGGGGGGTTTGAGTGAGACATGATATACCTAGATGAAGGTGGACTCGTCTAGATCTTGCATATGAAATTTGTTGGAAGGTAACAGCCGATCTCGTGCTCCGAATATTAATGGTACGGTCGGGGACACAAAGTGATCTAAATGGAAAGTGGGAGTCCATGGGGCACTAATTATCATGCTAATGGAAATTATTCTAAGCAATTGGTAATAGTCGTATATCCCAAAATTGAGGAGGCTTACAGTCTACCCACCTTAGAAGTTAGGACATGGTTTTAGGAATGATGAGGTTGGAAGGATTTCAAAGCTCGGATATTGTACCTCAACTCTTGTTAATAAAGAATAAGGCACGACGTACGGAATACGGTAGATTAAAGTCGAGTCAAGGATCATTCCTCAATAAAGGGAAAACAAGGGTGTACAATGACACATGGTCGATAAGATAGAGGGATATACACGTCCATAGTATACAAGAGTTATCGACGGGGTAACCAACTCTAAGGCACATCATATAAAGGGATTTCTAACAACTGAGTCATGAATTTCTATTTGTGTCAAACCTGTCAGACTATTGTCACAAGGGTTCTAGTTAAGCAAGTTTCAAACACACAACAATGGGTCTTTTGAGAATAGGTAGTCTCCTAGGTTGGCATTTGATCTAGGGAAGATCCTAATCATTCTCTGACTCCAATGACTAGAAGATTAAAGATAGTAGGTTTAGTGTCGAAGGGAGGACGAGTAACTCAAGACAAGGTTCCAGTCACTGGCTGGCCGTGGATAGCTATACTTGTGTATACAATTATCATAGCCATGGGGATACTCTGTACCTATCTACCAATTACGAGCTTTTGTCTTTCCAAATCAATGAAAGACAAAACCAATAAGGAGTTCAAGAGAGGGGTCACTGAGTACAATTACGTGATTCAAAGGCGAATGTATTCAAGAGGGATTGTCAAAGCAGTCGCGGATGAGATCCTAGGTACCTTTATATCTCATTCTACGTAGTATAATTAAATGAAGAGCGAACCAAATGCATCATGGTTGATCAGACCGTAATACACTGATTCTGATTAGACAATATGTTAGTGGACGTCCCCAATAAACATGTCTTGAATCAAGCTCGATAAAAGAGTAAGCTTGCAAAAACTAGGCTGTAATAGCAGCATTGGTCAAAAGAGTCAAAATATAAATATGCAAGATTTTTTTTTGAAAGGAGGCACAAGTAGTTTGAGTTTTGGGAAAATCAAAACCTTACCTGGTGTTATTGCTTATATATGCATCCTACTATCTTCTTATCCTTAGGGCCTTGGTTGACTAATGGGTTATGGACTTCTAAATTATATATTCTAAGTAAACCTATTAGTGTCAGTCAATTACCTTATCAATAGATCACAAGGACTGTGGATTGCTAGGTTAGGAGACATGCTACCCTACTTACAGCAAAATAGAATTTAAAAAGGCAATTCTAACTCATGATATAAGATTTATGTCTAATAAAGCAAAAGAAAATTGAACAATTTATAAAAATTAGTGCCTTAATTCTAGGCAGCCTAACATACCAAGCGAATAGTATATCCACATTGGATCACATTGTCATATCAAAAGTAATAGTGTACCTATAGGAATCTAGCAAGCTATCTAAATTGAATAATTCTAAATTGCATGGCCTATCTAACAACCTTAACTACCCAATCGGTCAATTTAAACATGGGACTCCTAGTCCTAGTCATTCTCTTAAATCAGTTTAACCCTAGTTGTGAATGAGCATTTTCGAGTCGCAGGCTCGCAATGGTATGACTAACTTAAGTACCATCACGAGTTCGTAATCTTTTGCGAAGACGGACCTGCATGGGCCACCACAAAAATTGTCACGACCCGCACCCGCTTTTCGGATACGAGACGTGTCCAAGCCAGCCTACGCCGCAGAGTCGGCGGTAGAACGATGTCAAGCCCGCAAGAAATAAATGCTCAAAATCGTAAAATAAAATATTTGCTGCTCATTCACATTTCTAAGTTTATTACAACATTTACAAGATTTATATTTAAAAAAAATACAAAGTTCTCACAATTAATGAAAATGACAACTAGTTCCACTATCTAGGTCGGTCTCAGCATACCCATGTCTTCCCAGTGCTAAGAATGATCGCGACTAAACCTGAAAAATGTTGGTTTCCAGTCAGGAATGGAACAAGTACACAAACCGATGACAATACGAAAACACAATAGAATTAACAAGACATGAAAATAACATATGAGATATGAAAAAAAACTGGAAAGTACTGATGACATGGCACGGTGGAGAAAAAAAAGAAAAAATAAATAAAAGACAACTACCTATGTGGTGTGAAATATCCGTTTTGACATGTGAACGGTTAGGGGGTAAATCCGGCACACTGCACGTGTCGTATGCAGCTGCTATCATGCAAGAATAGACATTTTGGAGATATTTCTGGGTAGCCCACGTGTCTACTAAGATATTTTTCCTCCCGACTACTCCGTGTGACGAGCGTATCAAAAAGCAGCAAGATATATGTATAAACATAAAATGAAAATACTACTATAAATCGAAAGCAATCAGAAAGTGCACTTGCCTGAGGTCCTTAGCTGGTAAAACCAATAGTACTATACCACTCAATGAGTCACTAAAGTCAACACATGCAAAAAGTCTCCAGATGCTGAAATAAACATTACCAACGTTCTCAGAATAGTCAAATTAGCTAGGATTGCCTGTCCTTAAGTCAAATTCTGGACACAGGGGCAAAACGGTAATTTTGAGTCAAAACGGTGTCCGTCGTTAGACCCGCTTTGCACCGAAAAGCGTGCCAAGTCAACGGTCTCTAAAGTCGTCAAACTATATGTCAATAGGTCCAATTTTTCGATACGAACCCAAACGTATGTCCAAAGTTGGATTTCGGCGGATCGTGCACAAAATCGCCCGTTGAGTCGGACCGTGGGGCCCCGCAAAATGGCGTTCCGATTCAACTGTCTCAGAATCGGACCAAACTTGGCATACAGGACCAAAAAAACGATACGGTCCTGTTGGCGCAAGTTTCGTCTCGATCTGACGAGAGTGCACAAAGTAATTGGAGAAATTTACACAGAGATCGATACGGTGAATTTCGACGGATACGCATCAAATTCGTCGCGCACATGCGACCAATTTGAATTCCGTCAAAGCCCACACGTCCACGAAGCCATTACGCACCTTTTGATGCTTTCGATTCGCGACCAAGTCGCCCGGTTTGGCGGAACGCACGTGGTATCGGGAGAATTTTAACGTTTTCAAAAACAGTTTTTAATGATAAAATCTCGATTTTGAAATCTGTTTTCTTTGCGTATACTACATGAAAATTAAATCTATAAAATAGGTTAGGAAGCCCTACATGTTGTCTAAAAAGTTGTTCAACTAGATTTTCTATTATGGTACTGGATCGATCGGGATCGATCTCCGAACAGGGCTCTTGGACTGTTCTAATTCCTGTTTTCGAACAGGTTTTTATCGAACTTTGGTTCGATCCTCCGGGGAAACTAGCACATGATGAGGGGATAGTGGTATAGGTTGTCGACATACCTGAGCAACTGGTTCGCGAAACAACGAACCACGGAAGCGGAAAAATTACTGCGAACACGGCTTCCCGTGTCGCGGCGCTGCTGCGTTGTCCAGCGCCTGTGAGCGGTTTGGCCGGCCTGTGGCCGGCCGGCGGTGGCCCGCAGTGGCGCGCACGGCCGCCGGAGTGGCCGCCCAGGCTAGGGTGTCAGCGTGGGTTTGGGTTTTTGATGTTTGGGTCGTCGTTGTGACGTTTATATACGCACCTGTCGGGGCTAATCACGCTGGTGTGGGGGCTTTGTAAGGCTCGGGTTGGGGAGTTGGGCTCGGTTGCTTGGGCCCAGAGTTGCTGTTGCTACTATTCTCCTGTTGATTGCTACGAGAGGGATGCTACTGCTTGTTGCGCTATATCTAAACAAGAGATTGTGTTCTCTGTACCTTCTCTCTTTAATGTCAGCATTGGTTGGATATAGCTTAACAAAGAGTAAGTAGTGGTTAAACCCCAAATAGGATGTCCTTGCTCAATGCATATGGTTTCTATTTCTTTTTCTTTATCTATTATACAACAAGTATATATATATGTATATACACACACGTACGTATATTTTTTTTTTTTTTTTTTTTTTTTTTTTTTTCATATATTTACACACGTATGTAAATATATGTATATAAATGTATATACACACACGTACGTATATATATATATATATATATATATATATATATATATATATATATATATATATATATATATACATTTATATATAAAAAAAATATATATATATACATTTATATACATATATTTACATATATATACACACACATACACTATTATATATATTTATATATACCTACAAATACACCCATATATAATATTTATATATACATACATTCACATATATTTATACACTTGTATATATACATGCACATATATGTATAATATTTGTATAATTCTAAGTACATTTTTTTATATAATTCCAATACACCTTTACATATCTTATATAAGTATATATTCTTTAATATAATATGCACATATTCATAGAAAATTAGTATATGTGTAGCTGAAAATGAATTATAAATGTATACACATATATTTATCCAAAAATGCATCAATATAATAATATAAAATATTTATCCAATAGAAAATCGATTCAGTAATAATAAAATTTATTAATCACCACAAAATAATAAAGTAATAAACTAATTAATTATTTATAAAATCTAATAATCATCATTTAAAATCAAATAAATAATAGAAAAAATAATTCAAAAATTTTCAGGAAGGGGAGCTACAGCACTTCTTACCAGTGAGCCGTGAGTTAGCAATTTTTTTAGATTTTTTCCCACTTTTGTAATTGGAGTGTCAACGGAGTAAAGGAGCAACTGCCGCTCGATCTCCATCGTCCCATTCCCCAGAATGTTTTTTGTACTCGGGGATCCTCAACGCAGGATCTCACAGGCGTACTCGATTTGTGGTGCCTTGCGCCAATAAAAGAAAAAAATAGCGTTTTCTTCTTCTTTTTTTGTGTGTCCACAACAATGCCTTCAAAAAAATTTCTGGAGTATAATAATATGTTAAAAATAAAAATTCACTGGGGGTCCCAACCCCAGTACCTCCTATGTGGATCCGCCACTGGATTTGCATCACCATTTACAAAAACAAATGCTACATGCAACATATGCTGCATGGTAATTCCATTTACAGGAAGCATAACACCCCTTAAAACTCCCACTTTCCCATCTCCCTCTAGCTATCAAAACAGCCCCTTACGTACTTATTCATACCATGCATGCACATAAGAACATACATAGACATGTACACATAAACTGATTACCTGCTATGCCTTCACAGAGTGTCTATTTACTTCTAATTTGCTGTATTGTCGTATCTGTACCTTGCCTCTTTGTATCACTTTTACCTAGCCCTCTTTGTTCTTAAGCTCACATATGTTTCCTTTCAGGCATCTCTAGCCTTACGGTTGCGTTGTAAAACTATATGGGCACATGTAAATCTCCTTCGCCAGTTGTGCTCAGATAAATCAATTCACTATGGTGACAAATACGACAACTTACTGAAAACTGTCACATGCGCATTTGAAAAGTGTGCTAGGATAATTGATACTCTTCATAAGTTTGGTGCTGCTGATTTTCAAGACATTTCTTTTCTTGAAGGCAATGTTTATGGGATTGCTGTCAAGAGTCTAGTTGAATTATATTCTGCAGATAATATGTTTCCAGATTCAACTGGCTCTTTCGTGTTGGTCAAACAATGGGTTAAGGTGCCACTTTCTAATGTGTCACGCTTTTTTTTTTTTTTGTACTACAACAGCAATATTAGTCTCTACCTAACCATCAAGAGTTCAGATGTTGTGTAGGGACTACAAGGATGCCGATGCGGTCAATAATGCTCCAGTGCTCTATTATTTCCTAAAGCCTCATTGTGCAACATGGTCAAATATGGCATTGGGAAAGATTCTAGAACAGGTAAATACCAGTACTTGGGAATCACTTTTTTACTGTAAAAACTGTTTTATTATCCTACCTTTTACAGGAACTTTTAGCATATGATGTGATGGAAGCTCGAAATCCTGATTTAAGTCGGAAAATGCAACTACGAGTTGTGGATACTCTCTTGCATGGAGTATTTACTGCAAGAGAATACATTTTGCAGAGGGCTAGGATACTTGTAATGAAGGGGAGATTTCTTAGAGCTGGTGGGATGGAAGGTTTACATGGCTGTCTCAATTGTCTCCGTGATGCTATTTGCTTACTTGTGCGTTGTCTTCTAGATGTTCTTTCGATTGTTACCGTTACATTAAGTTTTCTTTGGCTTTAAATAAGTGTTCTGCATTTTTGGATTTAAATGATATCCTAGGGAATCCTTCATCAAGAAATTCTTCAGTCTACAATCAATTGGCCATCACGCATCTCTTGGCTGCACAATGCACCCAAGAGGCTTCACAGTACTCTGTAGAGGATAATCAAGATCCCAAGGTAGGATCATGATTGGATATTTCTTCATATAATTTTTAGACAGTCGTCTTTTTCATTGCAATTCCTGGCAACCTTTATGCTTCTAGCAAGCGACTTGGGCCTTTGAACTTTGAATGTCTTTTGACTTTTGTTTTTTCCTTCTTAAACAGCTAATCTTGCAAGATATTCGTAAAGCTTTAGAGTTATGGTCAAACATAGATATGGGAGGTCATTGTTCTGTGAATGACCAGCCTGATCTGAACAAAGTACAATGCTCTTGTTGTGTAGTATTGTTGACTTGTTGTCTATGAAGGTATTCATCTGTCAATCTTTTATTTAGTTATCTTTGATATATTCTTACATCGTACTATTATTCTGTATCTAAATGTTTCATTATTTTGTCTCACATCACCTCTACAGGGTTGCTTGGAACTTCAGATTGGTATATGCAAGCTGATCATCACGTACTTCAAGCGTACAAAGCCCCAGTAGATACTTGCTTGACCATATTATGGAGTGGAAGAAGGGTTAACCATTCGCTTTGTTCTCCTCCAGTTGATAAGGATGTTATTTTATATGTTTCAGAGCAACTTGATACCCATGCCAACACCTTTGAATTCTGGGTTAGTTGCTTGAAAGGTGACCCATCAGATCTGTTGGCATTCCTCCAGAAGTTTTTACCCTGTGATTCCTTAATACGTGAACTAAGCCTTTATAACCCCAAAAAGTGTTATGGTTTAGAAGTGACTGTCGATGAAGTTAAAAAGGCTGTGTCATCCCTGTTCCCAAAGGTATTCTGAGATAATAAATCATACTGCATGTTTAATCTTCCTACATAGAGTGCGTAGCAGTAATACTGGTGCATTTGTCTATTGTAGATCCCTTTGTCCAGTCAATCAGTTTCAATTGCTGGATATCTCTACCTATGATTTGTCTGAAAGACTCTTTTCAAATGGACACCTATTTGAGGTAATTCCCTCTGTACACCAAATAAATTTCTCATGCATTTAATAGCTGAAGAATTGAAATTTCTTTTACTAGATAATTGGTCTTGTCATTTTATCGAAAATGAATGCACATAAAAGCTCATTTTTAACACACAGGAGAGTCAAGCTACTAATACTGTTTTGCATCCACAGTAATGTTATTTGTGTAACCACTAACCACTTCTATTATTTATACTGGCTGTTCTGAAATGGGTTAGGGGTTGTGAACCACTTCTATGATAGGAGATGCAAGCTACTAAAGTGCGTTAGGGGTTGTTCTGAACCAAAACCAACTACACGAGGGGTTTTGATCTTGGTTGAATCAATTTCCTAGGTGCTAGACTTTTAAGCAATTGGTGTCGGGGTAGGATGTCCTAAGAGGTTTGCGAGATTTGTAGTGGTCATCCATTAAGCTATATATAGGCGCAGACCAGCAGCGCACTGCTGACATAAATAGAAGAAAAGGTGTTTTGCCAGTTACCACTGTAGAGTGAGAATGATTCTCTCCTTGTTTATCTACACTTTGTTAATCATCCTTTTCAACCTCCCAGTACTTCTTCATCCACCCATTATTCTCAACTGTCACCATTTCTTCCCTGAGTGCACTTCCCAATGACCTCAATCATACGAGTCTTTTTACACTGATGCATTCCTAACACTAGAGATTCTTCCATTAGTCCTAAAAGTTCAATAGATACCCTGGTTTGTTCACTTTTCATGATTATTAGCTATTGACGAGTTTCATTTGTATTGGTTGAATCACAATATTGCTGCTGTAAATTATGCATATAGACTGCAATTTGACTTTGATTCCCAGAATAATTGATTTATTGCTTCAATTGTGTTGTCATCAAAGTTTATGATCTTGGGGGACATTTTCAAGCCAGGGTTTTGTTACTCTCCAACCCCAACTAGGCCACCTACTCACTCACGTACAGATTTTCTGTGACCCTAGTTCACATCATTGTGGTAACATCCATTGAATGCTACCATAGTTATTTGGAACCCAATACATCTTGGGTCATGGCACGGACTCGAGAACATGGTATGCTACTTGTCTTTATTTTTGGTACAAACGGGTAGAGTGAGTTGGTCCTCGTCCGGATCGAGTATCACAATAACCCAAATTGGAAATGTTACCCCGAACCAGAATGCACGTACCGAATATGATTCAGTGGGGGTTTAGGTGTACCTGGTAACCATGAATGCCCTATTTCATCTATGTCCTGAATAAAAGTTAGATTTGAAGTGTTTGTATTGAGATAAAGAAGGTGCCATTTCCACTCAAAACAGTTTTCAGTGCAAGGTTTGGTAAAATTTAGTACTTTGATGAGTTGGTTTTCTATTAGACTGTACCATTTTGCTGGGCTCTTGCCTCACCTTTAGTGCTTTGACTAGTAAATACACAAGATACTTATAATCAAGTATAAGTTGCAGAAATAATACACATGTTACTTATAATCAAGTATAAGTTGCAGAAATATGTTACTTCTTTTGAGAATATTTGAATGCCACTATTAATTCACTCTCTTGTTGACTAGCACTATGTAACTTTTCAGTTTCCCTTGTGGATTATATGATGATAGCATAGGTATCTAACTCTAGATAATATCAATCTTATGTATTGATGCAAATTATAATGTTCTTATTTAGGCACTTCCACATGCTAAGATGGCCCTTGTATTGCGCCTAGATATTCTACAGAGAAAATTCATTTTTAACTTTGAGCAGCAGCCTGCAGAAGAGGTAGACTCTGAAAAAGTATGTCAGAATAGGCATTATCATGTTTGCCTCAAGGCAATTGGATCTGTTATCACTGAAGTTTGGCCAGATAGCATTAAATGCTCTAAGCTGAAAATTCCTATCCTGACGCCATGGAGTGTCCTCAGATGTTACCTTGAAAGCATATTGCAGGTTTGATACACATATATTAATTTCAAAGATTATGTTTACACTTGTATATACTCCTTATGGTTTTATTCCTTATTACTAATGTTTCCTTGCTCAGGTTGGGATTATTAATGACTCAATTGGCAATGGATACGAGGCTGAGTTTCTTTTCCTGGCCGGAAAAAAGTTTTCCTGTTTGCAAGATTTTCCAATTTTTCAGATTGTTTTTATGACCTTATTAGGTACTTGTATATACATTCCTTCATTTTTTTATTGTTGGTTTTCAAATTTCTCTACTGGTTAATTTGTGTGTGAAGAATGAAGATACCTTAATTTTGATTCTATTTGCCAGGTCAAGTATACCGTAAGAAACAGCTCTACGATTTTGCAGAAAATGAGCTCCAAAGTGCCAGAAAGATCTTGATGGAAAATGAGATGATTATTTCTTGTAAGCAGCGTGTGTTGTCTCTTGATGCTTCAATTGACATGCAATTTGGAAACCTATACAGATATAGCTCTGGAAAAGGCTGCCAAATTCAGTCTGCTAAAACTATATATCAATCAGCTTTGCGGAAGCTGAATCATGATGAATTGAAAATTTCTCTTAGCATATGTAAGAAACTCAACAACAACGATATGAAAGGAGCCAAATTTGGAGTTATGAACATTGTCAAAATTCCTTCAGAGCATGTTGCAGTTGAATGCAACATCTGTGCTTCTTCTAGTCTTGATGATGACCATGCTTCTTCTGGTCTTAATGATGACCGGAAACAAATGACTCATTCTCATGCTCGAGCTTCTAATGCGAGTCTTGCAAAACCACGCATGAAAGTGAGTGATGGTTGTAGTCAGCTTGAATGTGAAGATACTGTTGAGAACTAATAAGGGATTTAGTCCCACAATGGAAAATGTAGTATGAAGAGGAGCTAGACTCCCTATAAGTAGTGGAGTAGCCAATCAATAAAATACACAACAATTATTCTCTACATGGTATCAGAGCCATAACCACAAAAAAAAAATTCACCCCTTCCCCAATCCGGCGCCCCCCCCCCCCCCCCAAACCCGGCAAACCAACCCCCCGCCCCCCCCCCCCCGACGCCCCCCCCCCCCCCCCGCCGCCGATGCCCCCCCCCCCCCCCCACGCCCCCCCTGCTCCGCCCCCCCTGCTGCCCCGACGACACCCCCCCCCCCCCCCCCCCGCCGCCGACGGCCCCCCCTCCCTGCCCCCCCCACCCCGACGACCCCCCCCCCCCCGCCCCGACGCCCCCCCTGCCACCGCCACCGAACCCCCTCTGCTGCTGCCCCCCCCACGCCCCCCCCTCTCTTCCGCCCACCTGCTGCCGACCCCCCTCCCTTTTTTTTCACAAAAAAAAAAATCCTATTTTGCGTGAGAGATTATGTGGGCGGTTATTCGAAGACGGATGGACGTCAAATGCTTTATTTGCACCATCTGTTCCTAGATTACGCCTTCCGGAATTACAAAATACTTTTTTGTTTTTCCGTTCTCGATCTGCAAATTAGGATCTACATGTGCGCGCCGGTGTTGGCCACGTTAACCGTGCATTCGTAAGGTCTCTGTTGAAGACTTTACATAAAGACGACGACAACGAAGCCGACGAAGACGACGACGACGACGAAGCCGACGAAGCCGCCGCCGACGACGAATCACAGTTGAAGACGCCATGGATTCGATCAGTGGTAAATTGACAGCAGAAGAGATGAAGGCCTTGGTTGATGATATTTTATCAAAGATATTAACCGAGGCAACCCCACGTGTGATCCATACTGATGTGGATCCGTCACCCTACAAAATGGGGAAGCTGGACAAGCTGGAGACGAAGTTGGAAGGAACGTCCAACTACTTGAAATGGTCACGGCAGGCACTGCGGACGCTCAAGGGACGAGGCTTGGTTGGCTACGTCAATGGCCAAACCAAGGCGCCAGATGATCCCTCAAAGGAGTTTACTATTTGGGAAATTGTCAACAATGTTGTGGCTGGATGGTTGACAGCCTCCTTGACCGACCAGGTGTTGGGCAATGTAGAGGCGATGGAGGCTGCTGCTGATATATGGCGGACTTTGAAGGATATGTACTCAGGCTCAGGCAATCCTATACGGATCTTCCAACTGCAGGATGAACTTGATAGGGTGACCCAGGACGATCGTACCATCTCTGAGTACGCCACACAGTTGAAAAAATACTGGTCTGATCTGGATCACTATGATCCTCTTGGGATGGAAGATGCACAAGTTGAACCAGCATTTGCGAAACATTTCCAAAAGTTCATGGATTATATTTCGCGACAACAGATGATGAAGTTCTTGAAGGGTCTTAACCCTGTGTTTGAGCATAGAAGGAATGTACTCCTAGCATAGCCCATGCTTCCAAACTTAGAAGAAGCCATAGCTGCCATGGCACAAGAAGAGGCTCGATTGAAGTTGATGCCCAACAAGGGCTGTTTTCAGGGGGAGCAAGCCGCCGTTGACAAGTCTGCCCTTGCCGCCTTCAATCAGCCTCCCTCTGTGGCCGGTGTTTGCCACAACTGTGGTGACTCAGGGCATTACATCAGATTTTGTCCAAAATCCCTGCGAAGTCAGTCGAGTGATCGTGGACGGGGCCGCGGAGGACGTCGAGGTGGTAGAGGCGGTTATGCTGTTAGAAGGAAAAATTATTCTGGAGGACACAAAGCTAATCTGGCGGAGGAAGGGGGAGAAAATCACCTGGCTGAGTTAACCCCTCTTGAGAAGGAGTTCCTCGCGAGGTTACGAAGCACGAAGCTGGGTTCGGACGGCAGTCTTGGGACATCATCTACCTCGGGGGATCACATCATTTGCTTTGCCCAAACCAGCACAGGTATTCCTGCGCGTGCTCTTGCAGCAGTTGTCCACCAACCAGGTTGGATTATGGACTCTGGGGCGTCTCGCCATGTCACGGGGTTCCGCGGTGAGTTCCAGGACTATACTCACCTACCGACGCCGGAGAGCATTCAGACTGCTGATGGTAACTCCAACCCTGTCATGGGTAAAGGCACTGTCGTATGCACCCCTTCTCTCACTCTCACCAATGTCTTACATGCTCCGTCTTTTTCTGTCAATCTTCTTTCTATTAGTGCCATTATTCTTGATCTTAACTGTATTGTTTCCTTTGACATTCCTACAGTGACTTTTCAGGGGAATGGGACAGGACGACGACTAGGGACTGGCACATGGCATAAGGGGCTGTGGTACTTGGACAGGACTGGACTGGACAAAGCATTGGCATCTCTGGTAGCGGACACACCACAGGAAGTTTTACGGCACAGTGTAGAAGATGAATTGCTACTCCACCACCAGCGTGTCGGTCATTCTTCTTTTCAAATTATTAGTCGAATGTATCTGTCCTTATACCAAAGGGCTAATAAAGAGAAGTTATTTTGTAATGCATGTGAATTGGGTAAACATACCAGAAGCACGTATGTGAGTTCAGGAAGTAGAAGTTCAGCTGCATTTTATATAATACATTCGGACGTATGGGGCCCTTGTCCTACAACCGGTATTAACGGTTTTCGATGGTTCGTCACTTTTATTGATTGTTATACTCGCGTGACATGGGTCTACCTTATGAAGAATAAAAGTGACGTCTTTGAGGCATTTCGAGACTTTCATCGCCGGGTAGAAACACAATATGGCACAAAAATTAAGTGCTTACGGTCTGACAATGGGACGGAGTATACAAATAAGACGGTTGTTGAGTATTTATCCACTCATGGAATACTAAACCAAACTTCTTGTGCCTATACACCGGCACAAAATGATGTGGCCGAACGGAAGAACAGACACCTGCTGGAGGTCGCACGGACGATGATGTTGGCTATGAATGTCCCGAAATACTTATGGGGGCAGGCGGTGTTAACGGCCTCTTATCTCATCAACAGAATGCCATCTCAGGTATTGGACTGGAAGATACCGTTGGAGATGCTTACTGGTGTAACTACGTACACTGTTCCACCGAAAGTATTTGGGTGTGTATGTTTTATCCAAGATAATAGGCCAAGAGTTGGCAAACTGGATCCTAGAGCGGTTAAATGTGTCTTTGTCGGGTACACGACAACTCAGAAGGGATACGCATGTTGGAGCCCAGTTGAGCGGAAGATGTTTGTAAGCATGGACGTTACATTCAGAGAACTGGAACCATATTATGGTTCGGATGACGGTTCAGCGTTTGGTGACACACCTAACACAGAGGGTATTAGATGTGAGGGGGAGAAAATAAGCCCATCTGTGGTGGTCGGATCGGTCCCATGCCCGGTCGTGGAAAAGTGGACGAAAGGGGGAGAAAGCAGTGATTCCGATACAGAAGATGAAGAAGATGCATATGTTAAACAGGAGGAGCAGCAGACAATGGAAAAGGAGCTCCAAGTCTACAGAAGGAGACCGCAGAAGTCCAGTACTGTGCTTGTACCGTGCCCTGTGCCTACTGTGCCAAGTCCCTCGTCTACTCATGCTTCAACTCTTGAAGATGTTGCCCCCGTACCGAATCAATCTGATTCTGATGCGGATCTCTCTGACTCTGATGGTATGATCTCTCCACCACCTATTGCTCCCTTAAGGAGATCTTCTCGCATCAATGCGGGTAAGGCTCCTAGTCGTTTTGATGATTATGAACATGATATTGCCAACTACCTGTCTTATTCTAACATTTTTTTCGAATTATCGAGCCTTCATTGCATTGTTAGACTCTACTTCGTTGCCCAAGTGTTGGCAGGAAGCAAAGAAAGATCCAAGGTGGAAAGCTACAATGATGGAAGAACTTGGGGTACTGGAGAAAAATAAGACGTGGAAGCTGGTTCCATTATCCAAAGGGAAGAAAACTGTGGGATGCAAATGGGTGTACACAGTAAAGGAGACGTCAGAAGGAAAAGTGGAACGATACAAGGCAAGGTTGGTTGCAAAAGGATACACACAATCATATGGCATCGACTATGATGAGACTTTTGCTCCAGTAGCGAAAATGAGCACCGTAAGAACTCTGGTCTCCATTGCAGCAAACTATGGGTGGAAGCTATACCAGTTAGATGTGAAGAATGCCTTTCTCCATGGGGATCTACAAGAATAAGTGTACATGGAACTCCCGCCAGGGTGCTACGCTACAGAATTAGACGAAGGAACATCGCATAAAAAAGTGTGCAAACTAAAGAAGTCGCTATATGGACTCAAGCAATCTCCTCGAGCCTGGTTTGACAGATTCAGAAAGGCTGTTACAGGCATAGGATACCATCAAGCAAATACAGATCATACGGTCTTTCTTCAGCATGCAAGAGGCCACATCACTATACTTGCTGTATACGTGGATGATATAGTAATCACAGGTAATAATGAAGTCGAGATCGCTAAGCTGAAGTCAAAACTCGCGAAGGAGTTTGAGGTGAAGGATTTAGGAGCGATGAGGTACTTTTTAGGTATCGAGGTATGTGAAGGCGAACAAGGAATTGTTCTCTCATAGAGGAAATATGCACTAGATCTGCTGAAGGCGACAGGGATGCTGGGATGCAAAGCAGCAGTCACTCCAATTGACCAGAAGTGCAAGTTGGGAGCAAAAGCAGGAGAGCCAGTTGATCGTAAAAGATATCAACGACTTGTAGGAAGATTAATTTATCTGGGGCACACTCGCCCTGATATCTCATTTGCGGTGAGTGTAGTAAGTCGCTACATGTATGATCCAAGAATGGGTCATATGGATGCAGTGTTTCAGATCTTGAGATATCTAAAAGGGACGCCGGAGAAAGGGCTATGGTTCAAGAAGAATGGATGTATAGAAGTTGAGGGATACTGCGATACAGACTGGGCGAGCTGCATAGATGATAGAAGGTCTACCACGGGATATTGTATCTTTGTAGGAGGAAACTTGGTCTCATGGAGAAGCAAGAAACAGTCAGTGGTAGCACGGTCTACAGCTGAAGCAAAATACAGAGCAATGGCTTTAGGAGTGTCGGAGTTGCTGTGGGTGAAAGTGTTGCTGACAGAGTTAAAGCTGGACAAGGGAGCACTGTTACGTCTTCTGAGCGATAGTCAAGCTGCAATAAGTATAGCTAACAATCCAGTTCAGCACGACAGAACGAAGCACATCGAGATCGATCGATTCTTCATCAAAGAAAAGCTGGAATAAGGGATACTGAAGATTGATCATGTTCGCTCAGAAGAACAAGTGGCAGACTGTCTGACTAAGGGTCTTAGTTTATTAAGTCTATCGAAGCTATGTAACAAGATGGGAATGATTAATATCTATCGTCCATCTTGAGGGGGAGTGTTGAGAACTAATAAGGGATTTAGTCCCACATTGAAAAATGTAGTATGAAGAGGAGCTAGACTCCCTATAAGTAGTGGAGTAGCCAATTAATAAAATACACAACAATTATTCTCTACAGATACGCTACTAAAGAAAGCAATATGTTGGAGATGCCTTATTTTCAAAGTGATGGAAGGTGGGATAATGCAGGATATTATTTATCTTAAATGGGAATGCCACCGTAGGCGTCTTCTTTTGAGACTGCTTCTGAAGATAGGTATTGAACGTCTTTCTTTACAATTTTTTGCCTTTGAAATGCAATTATAGTTTCTTCATTATAGTTTAGCTATAAACATGAGCTCTTCCCATGATATTGAGGCACTTTTTTTGTTGTCTTGTTCAGCTAAATGCAAGCATGGAGCACATGAGGTACATGACGCGTTTTGGCAGTGCATTTCTCTGATGTTCTATCCGAAGTTGCCGTCTCAAAAATATATCAATGCTCATGCTTCTCATTTGTTCAAACTCATCGGGGAAGAGAATTCAAGAGATATTTTTCCCATTGAGAGGGCAATTTTTTTATACAATATGAGTTTGTTTGTTTTGAATCATTGCCAATCTGGGCACAACAGGTAATATTCTACTAGTTAATATTTTATATCTTCATCAATAGTAGACTTCACTTTCTTTATATTGTTTTTGATTTACAGGAAAAGTTGTTGTCCTTTGGCCAATCTCCACTTGCCCGATGTCGTTTCATGGTTATTGAGTGCCTTCATAATCTTCCGGGAAATTCCCTTACTCTTTCAGAAGGTCAGTTTTTATTCCAATTTGATTTTAGTTGTTTGCTGCTGAAGTCTTAAGAGCTGATATGTTTCCTATGTGTCTCTGTTCCTGTAACACACTATAGTGGGAATGCCATTCCTTTTTATTTGTCTTAATTTGTGTAGAGATGAATCTGTTTTCCTGTATCAAGTCGTACATCTTTCATATTTGTCCAAGACTCTTTTATATACATGAGAATTGGCAGGATTGAAAAGGAAGGTTTACGTACCAAGCAACTGAGCTTTTTACAATACAAGGCCCTCTCTTGCCCATAGCTACATTGGCTAGAAATTTGTCCCCAAGACAAAGGGTTGACAATCGCTCATAAAAATTGTCAATTTTCTCATAGCTATTTGGCCACAACACTCGGGTTAATAACCTGCACATAGAAATTGTCAATTGTTTTGCAGAACTTTCTCATGCTCCAAAGTCGACCCCATTCCGATGGGAGAAGGTTTGGATAATGATGGTCCATGATAAAGGGCTAGATGCACATATAGAAAAAATTATACCAACTCTTTAGCCCAAATCTTTGGAGAACTATTATTTGCTTACCTGTTTCGAGGAACATAAGTTATGTATCATCTATGCACTGGGAAATGGAGTGAATTTAACTGACATTTATGTGATGCAGGTCTCTAAGCTCCTTGCTTTGATGCTAATTTCCACGAAAACACATGTTTTGGTTCCTTTCTTTTCTGAAAGTTACTCTCTATAGATCATTGGGCAGCATATTTCCATTAAGCTTCCCTCGGTACCTACATACCTGGCCAGTACGTTGCTTGGAAAGAACCTACCTTCAACTCAAAGAATACAAAGGTTTGTGTATCTTCACTGGCTGGCCCTTTTTACTGCACGTCTAGTACTAAAAAATTTATCAATGATCATTATACTTTTATATGCTATAGAGACTGCTATAACGGCCAACAAAGGATCTCCTTGGCAGTCATAGTGTCCATCTTCAACTTATATGCTATTAAAGTCCACCATAACTATAGTTTGACTGCCATTTCGAGAATTATCGTGACGAATAACAATTAGCTTTCATATAAGGAACTGTTGAGATTTTTTAGTGATTATTATTGCAATAGAGACTACATATATATAAGAGAGGCTAGCCTCCTCTCATATCATTCTAAGCAATGTGGGACTAAAGCCCAATAACACTTAACACATATATCAACACTCCCCCTCAAGATGGGCGAAAGATATTCACTAAACCCATCTTGTCACATCCTCTCATCATGCTGATAGAACTAAGCCCCTTTGTCAGTCCGTCTGCTACCTGATCTTTGGTTGGAACGTAGCCCAGCTCTAGTACTCCTTTCTCCAGCTTTTCTTTGATGAAGAATCTGTCAATCTCGATATGCTTGGTCCTGTCATGCTGCATTGGATTGTTGGCAATACTAATAGCTGACTGGTTGTCACACCATAGCTTCATGTTGGCTCCCTGGTCCAGCTTTAGCTCTGTCAGCATATTCTTTAACCACAATAGTTCTGTGACTCCCAAGGCCATAGCTCTATACTCTGCTTCAGCTGTTGATCTGGCCACCACTGACTGCTTCTTACTCCTCCACGAGACCAAGTTGCCTCCTACAAATATGCAGTAGCCCGATGTGGATCTCCTGTCGTCAGCACAGCTAGCCCAGTCATAATCACAATAGCCCTCGATGCTTACATGATTATTTCTTCTGAAGATCAGTCCCTTCCTAGGGGCTCCCTTCAAGTACCTCAGAATCTGGTATACTGCATCCATATGACCCTTCCGGGGGTCATGCATGTAGCGGCTCACTACACTGACCGCAAAGCTGATATCAGGTCGAGTATGGCTCAAGTAGATCAACTTGTCCACCAATCTCTGATATCTATCCAGGTCAACTGGTTCTCCAGCTTCAGCATCCAGTTTGAACTTCTGGTCTATCGATGTCGTAGCTGGTTTGCATCCCATCATCCCCGTTTTCGTAAGCAGGTCCAGTGCGTACTTTCTTTGAGAAAGAACGATTCCCTCATTATCTCGAGCAATCTCAATCCCAAGGAAGTATCGAAGAGGGCCAAGATCCTTCACCTCAAACTCCTTGCCAAGCTTTCCTTTGAATTGGGCGATCTCCTGCTCATCATCGCCTGTGATAATCATATCATCTACATATACCGCAAGCACGGTGATGTGGCCTCCACTTCGTCTGAAGAAGACAGTGTGATCAGTATTGATCTGCTGATATTCCATCCCTATCATTGCTCTCCTGAACCTATCAAACCATGCTCGAGGAGACTACTTCAGTCCATAGAGGGACTTCTTCAGTCTGCAGACCGTGCCTTCTGTCTATTTGGTACCGAATCCTGGTGGTATCTCCATGTACACCTCCTCCACTAGATCCCCATGAAGAAATGTATTTTTCACATCCAGTTGGTGTAGCTTCCACCCTCCATTGGCTGCCAGGGAGATCAAGGTCCTGACAGTGCTCATCTTCGCCACTGGTGCAAAGGTCTCGTCATAGTCGATGTCGTACATCTGACTGTATCCTTTTGCCACCAGTCGAGCTTTATAGCGCTCAACCTGTCCATCTAGGTTCTGTTTCACAGTACAAACCCATTTGCATCCGACTGCTCTTTTCCCTTCTGGCAGTCTCACCAGCTCCCAAGTATGGTTCTTCTCAAGAGCTCTCAACTCCTCATGTATTGCCGTTTTCCACTTTGGATCGTTCTTGGCAACCTGCCAATTGTTAGGTACAGTAATACTATCTAAAGATGCTATAAATACTCCATAAGAAGAAGAGATATGATCATAAGAAACAAACTTAGTAAGGTTCCAACAATATCTGTCCGGAGGATTTCTCGCATTACTGCGAGTAGTCCTTCGTGTAGGTAGTGGTATGGGAGAAGTAGGAGGAATGATATCACCTGAGGAGGGTGGTGGTGTAGATGAGGAGGATGGTGGTGTCTCAGGAGTTGGGACAGATGCATGCAAGGGACTTAGCATTGGCACTGTAAGTACTGGTCCTTCGGTTTGCTTCTCTCTCCTGCTGTAGGTAAGTAACTCCCCCTGAGCCGTAGGCCTGATACTTCTTGTCTCCTCCCCGTGTTCTGCTTTACCTCCATTTTTCTTCTCAACCGTGTCTCTATGCCATACTTCTAGATCGGTTACCACCAAGTTCTCCATCTCCCCCTCTCGTCTTATACTGGTAGTATTAGGCGTGTTGTGCGAAGTTCCCTCCTGGCGCTAATATGACTCATGCTCTCGGAAGTGGACATCCATACTAACGAACTTCTTCTTCTCTACTGGACTCCAGCACACATATCCCTTCTGAATAGCCCACGAAGATGCACTTGACTGCTCTGGGGTCAAGTTTTCCAACTGATGGTCTGTTGTCTTTCACAAAGCACACACACCCGAATACCTTTAGTGGGAGTATCCCACTATTATTTCCTTGTAATACTTCGCATGGGGACTTCCATTCCAGGACTTTTGAAGGCATCCTGTTGATAAGTTGAGCTGCTGTCAATACTGCATGTCCCCATAGATTTTATGGGACATTCATTTCGATCATCATACTTCTTGCGGTCTCTAGAAGGTGTCGGTTCTTCCTTTCTGCGACTCCATTTTGTGCTGGTGTGTATGCACAGCTGGTCTGGTGCTATATTTCGTATGCTGATAGGTACTCTACAAGTATCATGTTGGTATACTCCGTTCCATTGTCATACCTCAGTACCTTCACTACTGCATTGTACTGAGTCTGGACATGTTTATGGAAGTCCCGAAAGCAAGCAAATACTTCACTCTTATTTTTCATTAAATACAGCTAGGAGACACGAGATGCACAATCAATAAAGGAGACAAAGTACTTATATTCATTCATAGTGTTAGTAGCACATGGACCCCAAACATCAGAATGTATTACCTCAAAAACAAGAGAACTCTTATGACCAATACCAACATATGAGCTTCTAGTAAGCTTTCCTAACTCGCATGCATCACATACTAATTTTTGTTTATTTGATTTTGCATACATCTCTGGATACAACTTACTTAGGGTATCAAAAGAAGAATGTCCCATCCTCCTATGATGAAGTATCAAAGTATCTTCAGTCCTCTGCTGCAGCTCTCCCATTCCAGCCTTCTCTGCCATAGATATCAATGCTGAGTCCAGTCCTTCCCGATCTAGGTACTACAGTCCCTCATGCCAGGTGCCAGTCCCAAGTCTACGTCTCGTCCCTTTTCTCCTGGAAGATCACCTTAGGAATATCAAAAGAAACAGTGCATTTTAGTTGGAGAATTATAGAACTAATAGACAAGAGACTGATTGGAAAGGATGGAGCATGTAACACATTGGATAATTTTACTAAACCTGTACAATTAACAGTACCCTTACCGACCACTGGTTGGAAAGTACCATCTGCAGTCTGAATGGTGTCTGCTGGTGCTAGGTGAGTGTACGAAGAAAACTCACTAGCGTTTCCGGTCACATGCCGAGATGCTCCTGAGTCGATAATCCAGTCTGACGTTTTAAGGGAAGACATAGATGCAAGAGCGAGTGACTCGTCAGTACCTTCTGATGGGTGAGCATACATAGCGCGTTGCCTCCGAAGAATGGGGTGGATGTCTCCTCTGCTCCGCTGCTCCTGTCTCCTTCGGTCGACGCTCTCTGCTTTCTCTCCAGCAGGTCCAGCAGTGCCTGATCCTCCTCAGTAAAGGTGCCACCAGCTCCTCCATTCCCTCATGCCACCAGCAAGTTTGCCCGATAGCCTCCTCGGCCGCCTCGTCGGCCTCCTCGCCACGTCCACGTCCAATATATCGTCGTCCTCGTCCACCACCTGAGTCTCCCTCCTTAGGTGGTTTGGTACAAGCATATCGATGATGGCCCATCTCCCCGCAGTTGTAGCACTGTCGATTGTGTTGCCAGAGCTCTCCCTTGGATCTTGTGTCGCCCGAGCTACCAGCTGCTAGTGCTGACTTTGCTTCGGGGGGACCACCTGTCCCTGTCTGTAATCTGATCCGCGTCTCCTCCTGGATCATGGTTGAGATAGCCTCCTCGAGACTAGGGATCTCTGGTTGGGCGAGGAGTAAGGCTGTCCTCTGTGCAAATGCTGCAGTCAGCCCTTTGAGGAATTTCATCGTCCTCTCCTGCAGGCACGCATGTCTCTCTTGCACTTTGGGTCCACGCAGCTTGTCCGTTTCGAGGAGTGATCATAATCCAGCCAGAGAAGCTCCAACTCTGTAGCATACTCTTGCACCGTCTTCTCCCCTTGTACGGTGTCATCGATCTCCCCTTTTATCTGGAAGATCCGTAGGTTGTTTCCCACGCCATCATAGGTTCTCCTCAACTTCTCCCATACGTCTTTTACCATCTCAATTACATCTACTGTGGAAGCAATAGACTGGACTAAGGAATTGAGAAGCCAGATATAAATCACCATATGAGTGGATTTCCACTCGTCACGTCATGTCGAGGCTCTGTCTTTTCGCCCGTCAAGAATCCCTCCAGGTTCTTTCCTGCAAGGGTTCTTCTCACCCGCCGTGACCAACTCAGATAGGTGGCTGGTCCATCCAACTTCAGATCGATGGAAGGTAATTCCAACTTTGGTGGCGCCCGTGTCGTGCTATCACCAGCCGACACCTTTATCAACTTCATTAATGTCGCCATATTGTCAGCATCCAGCTTCTTGAGGATCGCCTCCATCGATACTTTTTCTCGATCACGTCACACTTGCTCCACGACTCACGCTTGTCCTCGTCGTCCTCTCCTAAATCCGAATATGTCTGGTTTTATCGGATCTAGACATCATTGGCATCTCCTTGAGAATCTCATATGAGATAAATCTTCAAGAACGATTTTATGCTTCCCTACACTGTAGGTGCCACAGATGAAATAAATCTCAAGTTTAGGCTTATCTGCATCGTAGGTGCCACAGATGAGATAAATCTCAAGTTTAGGCTTACCTATACTGTAGGAGCCCTAAAAGTGGTATGCATGGAGGCACCCACGGCAGCAGCAGCGGCACAGCGGCAGCGGCACAGGCTCAGCGGCGGCTGCAGCGGCAGTGAGAGCGGCGCAGCAGTGGCAGCGGCACAGCTACAGCGGCAGCGGCTCAGCAGCGGCTGCAGCGGCAGCAAGAGCAGCGGCAGCGGCGGCGTGGGGGAGGGGGGAAGGGAGGGCGAGGTTAGGGGTAGGGTTTGTATGGAGATGGTGGCTCTGGCGGTATTCTAAGCAAGTTTATGCTCTGATACCATGTTGAGATTTTTTAGTAATTATTATTGCAATAGAGACTGCATATATATAGGAGAGGCTAGCCTCCTCTCCTATCATTCTAGACAATGTGGGACTAAAGCCCAATAACACTTAACACATATATCAACAGAACACTATTGTGATGACTACAGAATGGTCATGACAATCTACTTTGTTGCAGGAATACTTCAATGGAGGTGCCAATCGTGTCGGATACATAACTTATATTACGTTCGGTAGACACAAAATTCAAAACTTCTACTGATACATGTTGAGAGTATTAATGGGCTTTTAGTCCCACATCGAGTAGAATAATAGGGAGATGTGTTAGCATCTCCTATATAAGTGTAGCTCCACCTTAATAATATCAAAGTCAAATATTCTACTAAATTTTATTTGGTATCAGAGCCACCACCTCTCTCCACCAAACCCTAGCCGCCACCCCTCTCCACAAAACTCTAACCCTACTCCACAAAACCCTAGCCGCCACCCCCTTCCCACCTTCTCCCCCCCCCCAGCACCGCCCCGCCTCCCCCCCCCACCGCCAGCACCGCCGGTCCTACCGCCGCCCTACCCCCTCTCCGTCCAGCGATCCCCCCTCCTTTCACGTCGGCCCCCACCCCCTACCAGCCCTTCTCCTCCTTCTCGTTCGGCCATGTGACCTCCAGTCGCAACCCTGCATGGGACATGAGGAGCGGCCCTCGGAGACGCCGCTATCGCTGAAGGAGGAACAGTAGATGTGGAGAGGACGGTCTCGATCTACTTTGTTGATGGAAGAGGAGAAGATGAAGATGATGGAGACGATATACGGCAAGCTAACGGCCAAAGAGATGATGGCTTTGGTGGACGATCTCTTCTCCAGGAGGCTGACCGAGACTAGTTTCCGTCCTGCACACACAGATGTGGATCCTTCACCATACAAAATTGCAAAGTTGGAGAAGCTGGAAGTAAAGTTGGAGGGTACTTCCAACTATTTGAAGTGATCGCATCAGGCGATGTGGACTCTGAAGGCAAGAGGCTTGGTGGGCTATGTGAATGGCCAAACCAAGGCACCTGAAGATCACTCCTCACGGGAGTTTGCTATGTGGGAGGTCGTCAACAATATTGTAGCTGGATGGTTGACAGCCTCTTTGACCAACCAAGTGTCGGGCAATGTGGAAGCAATGGAGGGAGCCGATGATATTTGGATGACGCTGAAGGATATGCACTCAGGGACGGGCAACCCTACGAGAGTCTTCCAACTGCAGGATGAACTTGATAAGGTGGTCCAAGAAGATCACACCATCTTCGAGTATGCGGCTGTGCTGAAGAAGTATTGGTCAGATCTCGACCACTATGATCCTATTGGGGTGGAAGATGAGCAAATGGAACCAGCATTTGCGAAACATTACCAGAAGTTCATGGAGTATATCTCGCGACAGAGGATGATGAAGTTCCTGAAGGATCTCAACCCAGCATTCGAGCAAAGGAGGAATGTGCTACTCTCACAACCCGGACTGCCATCACTAAAGGAGGCCATTACTGCTATGGCACAAGAAGAAGCACGGTTGAAGCTGATGTCTAGCACCACTAGCACTCCGGGAGAGAAATCAGCTTTACCCATTTTTAACCCAAACCCTTCAGGAGGGGGAGGGTGTTACAACTGTGGAAATCCAGGACACTTCATCATATTCTGTACAAAGCCTATGAGAGGCCAGTCCAGCGGTCGTGGACACGGCCGTGGAGGGCGTAGAGGCGGTAGAGGAGGCTATGTCAGTGGCAGAGGACATTATTCTGGAGGGCACAAGGCAAACCTGACAGAAGAAGGAAGTGAGAATCAGTCATCCGATGTGACCTCTAGTGAAAGGGAAATGTTGAAAATATAGAGGAACATGAAGCTTGGAACCAACGACAGTCACGCCAACACCGCTGGGACATCGACTCCAACCACCTCCGGGGTAACACTATGCCAGTACAAGCACAGGTATACCTGCTTATGTCCTTGCATCTACCCACAAACCAGGAAGTATAAATTTGATAATTAACTCTGGGGCATCCTGCCATGTCACAGGCTTACACTCACCTGATGACACCTAAAAGCATTTAGACTGCTGATGGTACTGCTAGATCCATTGTGGGTAAAGGGGATGGTTGAATGCACCCCTTCGATGAGTCTTACTGATGTCTTGCATGCTCTATCATTTCCTGTTAATCTACTGTCCATAAGTGCCATTGTTCTTCAACTTAATTGTGTTGTTTACTTTGACATTCCGAAAGTTATTTTTTAGGAGAAGGAAATGGAGAGACAGTTGGGGACTGGCACTTGGCATAAAAGGCTATGGTACTTGGACATGGGTGGGCTGGATACAGTACTGGCAGCACTGGTGGATGAAGCACAACCGGAGGAGCCGTAAAGTAACTAGAAGAAGAATTATTACTCCAACATCAGCGCATGGAACACTCTTCATTTAGTCTACTGAGTCGGATATTTCCCTCTATGTATCAAAAGGCTAATAAGCAAAAGTTGGTTTGTGATGGTTGTGAACTTGGAAAACACATGAGAAGCTCTTATGTGAGTTCTGAAAATACAAGTTTAGTTGCTTTTGATATGATACACCCTGATGTGTGGAGACCTTATCCTACAACTATTGTTAATGGTTTTAAGTGGTTTGTCACCTTTATTGACTATCATACTCGTGTTACCTGGGTATACCTAATGAAGAATAAGATGATGTCTTTGCATGCTTTCAATACTTTCATCGCAAGGTTTCAACACAGTACAGTGCTAAAATGAAGATTTTGAGGTCTGACAATAGGACATAATATACCAACAAAGCTATTGAGAAATACTTATCAGCCAATAGGATACATTATCAGACTTCATGTACCTATACACCAGCACAAAATGGCGTGGCAGAACAGAAGAACAGGCACTTGTTGGAAGTGGCAAGGTCGATGATGTTTGCTATGAATGTTCCAAAACACTTGTTGGGACATGCCGTGTTGAATGTTGCATACCTTATCAACAGGATGTCCTCTCAGGTGTTAGGATGGAAGACACCGTTCGAGATGCTTATAAGTGAGAACAAGTACATTATTCCCCCAAAAGTATTTGGTTGTGTATCCTTTGTGAAGGATAATAGACCTGCAGTAGAGAAATTGGACCCTCGGGCAGTGAAGTGTGTCTTCATTGGCTACAAAGGGACTCAGAAGGGATATTCTTGCTGGAGTCCAGGGGAGCGAAGACTCTTTGTGAGCATGGATGTTACAATCAGAGAGATGGAACCATACTACCAAAATCGTTCAGGTGAAGGCTCTGTATTTAGTGACATACCTAACACAAGAGGTGTTAGGAGTGAGTGGGAGATAGTCCCAAGCTTGATTGTTGGGTCAGCTCCATGCCCAATGATGGAAGTTTGTCCAAGAAAAGAAGGGGGAGATAGCGAGAGTGAGGAAAGTGATGATAATGCATACAATCAGGAGGAAGGAAGTGATGCTCCAGTACAGGAGAAGACTACAGAACAGGCGGAGGAACGGACTACAGAGCTCCAAGTCTACAGAAGAAGGAAGCAGCAGTCCACTACTGTGCCTATTGTCCCTGCTGTGCCAACTGTGCCATGTCCCTCGCTTAATTCTGTCCCAACTCCTGAAGATGCGCCTTCCGCACCGGATCCCTCTGATTCGGATGGTATGATCTCTCCTCCACTATCTCATATTTTCTTAAGAAGATCTTCTTGTAGTAATGCAGGAAAATCTCCTATTCGCTATGGTTATGAATATGATATTGCTCATTTTCTATCATACTCTAAGATATTTCCTACTTATGGAGCATTCATTGCATCATTAGACACCACCTCTTTGCCTAAGTCTTGGCAGGAAGTGAAGGAAGATCCAAGGTGAAAAGATGCAATGTTGGAGGAACTTGGGACATTGAAAAGAAATGGGATATGAGAACTTGTTCCATTACCTGAAGAAAAATGGGCAGTCGGATATAAATGGATCTTCACGATAAAGGAGACACTGGAAGGAAGGGTGGAGCGATACAAGGCAAGATTGGTTGCAAAAGGATTCACTCAGTCCTATGGCATCGACTATGATGAGTCGTTTGCTCCTGTAGCGAAGATGGGTACTGTAAGAACCCTGGTCTCCCTTGCAGCAAATCCATGGATGGCAACTTCATAAATTATATGTGAAGAATACATTTCTTCATGGAGATCTACATGAGTAAGTATACATGGAGACACCCCCCTGGATTTTGCACGAAACAGTCAACATAAAAAGTGTACAAGCAGAAGAAATCATTGTATGGACTCAAGCAATCTCCTTGGATATGGTTTGAAAGATTTAGAAAAGCTGTCACGGACATGGGGTACAACCAGACTAATGCAGATCGCACAGTCTTCTTCCGACATGCGAATGGCCACGTTACCATACTTGTTGTATACGTAGATGATATAGTGATCACAGATGATGAGGAAGAGGAGATTACCTAGCTGAAGTCGGAACTTGCCAAAGAATTTGAAGTAAAGGAGTTGGAAATGATGAGGTATTTTCTCGGGATCGAGGTAGCTCGAGGAAAAGATGGAATCGTCCTCTCTCAGAGAAAGTATGTACTAGACTTGCTCACAGAAACTGATATACTGGAATGTCGTCCGACAGTCACTCCGATTGACCAGAAAAATTAATTAGGGGCAGAGGGAGGAGAGCCGGTTGATCATGAAAGATATCAGAGATTTGTAGACAGATTGATTTATCTGGGTTACATTCGCCCTGATATCTCATTTGTTGTGAGTGTAGTGAGTTGCTACATGGACGATCCAAGGAATGGCCACATGGATGCAGTTTTTCATATTTTGAGATATCTAAAGGGGGCTCATGGAAGAGGGATATGGTTCAAGAACAATGGACACCTTAGTGTTGAGGGATACTGTGATGCAGATTAGGCAAGTTGCATGGATGACAGAAGGTCTACCTCAGGGTATTGTGTATTTTAGGGTTAACCTAGTCTCATGAAGAAGCAAGAAACAGTCTGTGGCAGCTCGATCAACCACTGAAGCGGAATATAGAGCTATGGCTCTGGGAGTGTAGAATTGTTGTGGGTAAAAGCATTGTTGACAGAGTTGAAGCTGGACCAAGGAATACCATTATGTCTTCTGAGTGACAACCAAGCAGCACTGAGTATAGCTAACAATCCAGTTCAGCATGACAGAACGAAGCACATCGAGATCGATCGGTTATTCATCAAGAAAAAGTTAGAGAAAGGAATACTAAAGCTCGATCATGTTCGCTCAGAAGAACAAGTTGTAGATTGTCTTACTAAGGGGCTTAATTTATTAAGTCTCTCTAAACTATGTAACAAGATGGGGATGATTGATATCTATCGTCCATCTTGAGGGGGAGTGTTGAGAGTATTAATGGGCTTTTAGTCTCACATCGAGTAGAATAGGGAGAGGGGTTAGCCTCTCCTATATAAGTATAGCTCCACCTCAATAATATCCAAGTCAAATATTCTGCTAAATTATGTTATACACATGTACATCAATATTGAATCTTCTTTGTGTACGTAACTATGTGGTGTTTAATTGACAATTCAAGGATTGTCCTAAGCAATGTGTTAAAATATATAGTACATCATTAAGAATCATTATTGATACGAGGACACGAATCTGATTTATTATTATCTACTATAGCAATAAAATCAAATCCTAATTTATAGATGCAATGATGGTAATAGAATATTATTATGTGCTAATGGTTTAATCGCATATCTCATTGATACAATAGAGCCGGACACGTCTAGCCTAAAATGGTATCCCTACGAGTCACTGCAACCAAGAACCTTAAACAAAGATCTTTCTACTTCGATTGTCCAAACTCATAACACTTGCTCATTTCTGCATGAAAGATATAACACCTTTGTCTCCGTGAACCATTAGATGAAAACTCCTTTACCATATGTTGAGCGGCCATCAACTCCTGGAAGAAAATGAAATCACAATCCCTCATGAGGAAACAACAACACTTTCTGTTGTATGTCAGTCCCTGTCCCTCATGGGGAGAAGGATAGTTATAGGGAGAGATAGGGAGAGGAGAGGAGAGTTATTGCTGCTGCTGCACTCTCTCTCCTCTCTCTCCTCTTTTATAAAAAAAAAAGTGGAAAAAAATACAAAGTTGAACATGGGACTCGAACCCACATCCTGACATCCACATAATACACACCATAAATACTTATTCCTCTAGCCACAAGAGAATAATAACTTTCATGTTAATATGTAACATACATATTATGTATAGCTATGCTACTATACATATTGAAAAAAAAATCACCTGGGCGCCTAGGGGCCCTAGGCGCTAGGCGGCCCTCCGGCGCACAGATTCCGGTTGAGAACTAATAAGGGACTTAGTCCCACATTGAAAAAATGTAGTATGAAGAGGAGCTAGACTCCCTAAAAGTAGTGGAGTACCCAATCAATAAAACAATACAATAATTATTCTCTACATGGTATCAGAGCCATAACCACTCAAAAAATTCTTTCCCACCCCTTCCCCAACCCCCCCGATGCCCCCCCTGCCGCCGAACCCCCCGCGAACCCCCCTGCTGGCCCCGGCTGTTCCCCTCTGCCCCCCCACCCGACCCCCCCCCCCGCTCCGTCCGACGCCCCCCTGCTGCCGCCGACTACCCCCCTGCTGACCCAGACGCCCCCCTGTCCCCCCCCCGACCCCTCCCCCCTTGCCGACGAACCCCCCTGCTGCTGTCCCCCCCCCCGACGCCCCCCTCTTCCGACCCCAACTGCTGCCGACCCCCCCTTTTTTTTTAAAACAAAAAAAACCCTAATTTGAGAGTGAGATTATGTGGGCGATTATTCGAAGACGGATGGACGTCAAATGCTTTATTTGCACCATCTATTCCTAGAGTACACCCTCCGGAATTACAAAATGCTTTATTTGTTTTTTTGATTATCGATCTGCAAAATTAGGATCTACATGCGAGCGTCGGTGTTGGCCACGTTAACAGTGCATTCGTAAGGTCTCTGTTGAAGACTTTACATAAAGTCGACGACGATGAAGCCGACAAAGACGATGACGACGACGAATCACAGTTGAAGACGCCATGGATTCGATCAGTGGTAAACTGACAGGAGAAGAGATGAAGGCCTTGGTTGATGATATTTTATCAAAGAGATTAACCGAGGCAACCCCACGTGTGATCCATACTGATGTGGATCCGTCACCCTACAAAATGGGGAAGCTGGACAAACTGGAGACGAAGTTGGAAGGAACGTCCAACTACTTGAAATGGTCATGGCAGGCACTGCGGACGCTCAAGGGACGAGGCTTGGTTGGCTACGTCAATGGCCAAACCAAGGCGCCAGATGATCCCTCCTCAAAGGAGTTTGCTATTTGGAAAATTGTCAACAATGTTGTGGCTGGATGGTTGACAGCCTCCTTGACCGACCAGGTGTCGGGCAATGTAGAGGCGATGGAGGCTGCTGCTGATATATGACGGACTTTGAAGGATATGTACTCAGGCTCAGGCAATCCTATACGGGTCTTCCAACTACAGGATAACTTGATAGGGTGGCCCAGGACGACCGTACTATCTCTGAGTATGCAACACTGTTAAATAAGTACTGGTCTGATCTGGATCATTATGATCCTCTTGGGATGGAAGATGCATAAGTCGAACCAGCATTTGCGAAACATTTGCAAAAGTTCTTGGATATATTTCGCGATAACGGATGATGAAGTTCTTGAAGGGTCTTAACCCTGTGTTTGAGCATAGAAGGAATGTACTCCTAGCACAGCCCATGCTTCCCACCTTAGAAGAAGCCATAGCTGCCATGGCACAAGAAGAGGCTCGATTGAAGTTGATGTCCAACAAGGGCTATTTTCAGGGGGAGCAAGCCGCTGTTGACAAGTCCGCCCTTGCCGCCTTCAATCAGCCTCCCTCTGTGGTTGGTATTTGCCACAACTGTGGTGACTCAGGGCATTACATCAGATTTTGTCCAAAACTCCTGCAAAGTCAGTGGAGTGATCGTAGACGGGGCCGCAGAGTACGTCGAGGTGGTAGAGGCGGTTATGCTGGTAGAAGGAGAAATTATTCTGGAGGACACAAAGCTAATCTGGCGAAGGAAGGGGAAGAAAATCACCTGTCTGAATTAACTCCTCTTGAGAAGGAGTTCCTCGCGAGGTTACGCAGCACGAAGCTAGGTTCGGACGGCAGTCATGGGACGTCATCTACCTCGGGAGATCACATCACTTGCTTTGCCCAATCCAGCCCAGGTATTCCTGCGCGTGCTCTTGCAGTTGTTGTCCACCAACCAGGTTGGATTATAGACTCTGGGACATCTTGCCATGTCACGGGGTCCCGCGGTGAGTTTCAGGACTATACTCACCTACCGACGCCGGAGAGCATTCAGACTGCTGATGGTAACTCCAGCCCTGTCATGGGTAAAGGCACTGTCGCATGCACCCCTTCTCTCACTCTCACCGATGTCTTACATGCTCCGTCTTTTTCTGTCAATCTTCTTGCTATTAGTGCCATTATTCTTGATCTTAACTGTATTGTTTCCTTTGACATTCCTACGGTGACTTTTCAGGAGAAGGGGACAGGACGACGACTAGGGACTGACACATGGCATAAGGGGCTGTGGTACTTGGACATGACTGGACTGGACAAAGTATTAGCATCTCTGGTAGCAGACACACCACCGAAAGATTTACGGCGCAGTGTAGAAGATGAATTGCTACTCACCACCAGCGTGTCGGTCATTCTTCTCTTAAAATTATTAGTCGAATGTATCCGTCCTTATACCAAAGGGCTAATAAAGAGAAGTTATTTTGTAATGCCTGTGTGTTGGGTAAACATACCAGAAGCACGTATGTGAGTTCAGGAAGTAGAAGTTCAGCTGCATTTGATATGATACATTCGAACGTATGGGGCCCTTGTCCTACAACTGGTATTAACGGTTTTCGATGGTTCATCACTTTTATTGATTGTTATACTCGCGTGACATGGGTCTACCTTATGAAGTATAAAAGTGACATCTTTGAGGCGTTTCTAGACTTTCTATCGCCGGATAGAAACACAATATGGCACTAAAATTAAGTGCTTACGGTCTGATAATGGGACGAAGTATACAAATAAGAAGGTTGCTGAGTATTTATCCACTCATGGAATTAATACACCAAACTTCATGTGCCTATACACCGGCACAAAATGGTGTGGCCGAACGGAAGAACAGACACCTGCTGGAGGTCGCACGGACGATGATGCTGGCTATGAATGTCCCGAAACACTTATAGGGGCAGGCGGTGTTAACGGCCTCTTATCTCATCAACAAATTGCCATCTCAGGTATTGGACTGGAAGACACCGTTGGAGATGCTTACTGATGCAACCACGTACACTGTTCCACCGAAAGTATTTGGGTGTTTATGTTTTGTCCAAGATAATAGACCAGGAGTTGACAAACTGAATCCTAGAGCGGTTGAATGTGTCTTTGTCGGGTACACGGCAACTCAGAAGGGATACGCATGTTGGAGCCCATTTGAGCGGAAGATGTTTGTAAGCATGGACGTTACATTCCGAGAACTGGAACAATATTATGGTTCGGATGACGGTTCTGCATTTGGTGACACACCTAACACAGAGGGTGTTAGATGTGAGGGGAGAAAATAAGCCCATCTGTGGTGGTCGGATCGGTCCCATGCCCGGTCGTAGAAAATTGGACGAAAGGGGGAGAAAGCAGTGACTCCGATACAGAAGATGAAGAAGATACATATGTTAAACAGGGGGAGCAGCAGACAATAGAAAAGGAGCTCCAAGTCTACAGAAGGAGACAACAGAAGTCCAGTACTGTGCCTGTATCGTGCCCTGTGCCTACTGTACCAAGTCCCTCGTCTACTCCTGCTCCAACTCTTGAAGATGTTGCCCCCGTACTGAATCAATCTGATTCTGATGCAGATCTCTCTGACTCTGATGGTATGATCTCTCCACCACCTATTGCTCCCTTAAGAAGATCTTCTCGCATCAATGCAGGTAAGGCTCCTAGTCGTTTTGATGATTATAAACATGATATTGCCAACTACCTGTCTTATTCTAACATTTCTTTGAATTATCGAGCCTTCATTGCATCGTTAGACTCTACTTCATTGCCCAAAAGTTGGCAGGAAGCAAGAAAAGATCCAAGGTGGAAAGCTGCAATGATGGAAGAACTTGGGGCATTAGAGAAAAATAAGACGTGGGAGCTGGTTCTATTACCCAAAGGGAAGAAAACTGTGAGATGCAAATGGGTGTACACACTAAAGGAGACGTCAGAAGGAAAAGTGGAACGATACAAGGCAAGGTTGGTTGCAAAAGGATACACACAATCATATGGCATCGACTATGATGAGACGTTTGCTCCAGTAGCGAAAATGAGCACCGTAAGAACTCTGGTCTCCATTGCAGCAAACTATAGATAGAAGCTATACCAGTTAGATGTGAAGAATACCTTTCTCCATGGGGACCTACAAGAAGAAGTGCACATGGAACTCCCGCCAGGGTGCTACGCTACAGAATCAGACGGAGGGACATCGCATAGAAAAGTATGCAAACTAAAGAAGTCGCTATATGGACTCAAGCAATCTCCTCGAGCCTGGTTTGACAGATTCAGAAAGGCTGTTACAGGCATGGGATACCATCAAGCAAATGCAGATCATACGGTCTTTCTTCAGCATGCAAGAGGCCACATCACTATACTTGCTGTATACGTGGATAATATAGTAATCACAAGTAATGATGAAGTTGAGATCACTAAGCTGAAGTCAAAACTCGCGAAGGAGTTTGAGGTGAAGGATTTAGGAGCGATGAGGTACTTTCTAGGTATCGAGGTGTGTGAAGGCGAACAAGGAATTGTTCTCTCACAGAGAAAATACGCACTAGATCTGCTGAAGGAGACAGGGATGCTGGGATGCAAAGCAGCAGTCACTCCAATTGACCAGAAGTGCAAGTTGGAAGCAGAAGCAGGAGAGCCAGTTGATCGTGAAAGATATCAACAACTTGTAGGAAGATTGATTTATCTGGGGCACACTCGCCCTGATATCTCATTTGCGGTGAGTGTAGTAAGTCGCTACATGCATGATCCAAGAACGGGTCATATGGATGCAGTGTTTCAGATCTTAAGATATCTGAAAGGGACGCGAGGAAAGGGCTATGGTTCAAGAAGAATGGATGTATAGAAGTTGAGGGATACTGCGATACAGACTGGGCGAGCTGCATAGACGATAGAAGGTCTACCACGGGATATTGTGTCTTTGTAGGAGGAAACTTGGTCTCATAGAGAAGCAAGAAACAGTCAGTGGTGGCATAGTCTACAGCTGAAGCAGAATACAGAGCAATGGCTTTAGGAGTGTCGGAGTTGTGGGTGAAAGCATTGCTGACAGAGTTGAAGCTGGACATGGGAGCACCGTTACGTCTTCTGAGCGATAGTCAAGCTGCAATAAGTATAGCTAACAATCCAGTTCAGCACAACAGAACGAAGCACATCGAGATCGATCGATTCTTCATCAAAGAGAAGCTGGAACAAGGGATACTGAAAATTGATCATGTTCGCTCAGAAGAACAAGTGGCTGACTGTCTGACTAAGGGTCTTAGTTCATTAGGTCTGTCGAAGCTATGTAACAAGATGGGAACGATTAATATCTATCGCCCATCTTGAGGGGGAGTGTTGAGAACTAATAAGGGACTTAGTCCCACATTGGAAAAATGTAGTATAAAGAGGAGCTAGACTCCCTATAAGTAGTGGAGTACCCAATCAATAAAACAATACAACAATTATTCTCTACAATTCTGCCTAGCAAAATTTATAACATTGCCTTCACCCTCTATTTATATGA
This sequence comes from Iris pallida, assembly GCA_029216955.1. Lineage (NCBI taxonomy): Eukaryota > Viridiplantae > Streptophyta > Magnoliopsida > Asparagales > Iridaceae > Iris > Iris pallida. The sequence goes on along the minus strand of JANAVB010026000.1, from coordinate 16,373,946 downwards.
AGTTTGAGATTGCTTCATCAAAGGGTTTAGTTCCCTATGACAAGATATAATCATATCATATCACACCTTAATTGGAAACCTAATAAAATTAGATCCTAATCAATTATTATTTTAGTATCTCATCAAATATTTATGAGATTATATCATATCTAATATATTTAGGAAAGATGCAATTTCATGAGGAGATGACCAAGTCGAATCTAATTAGCTAATGTGCTAGCACAAGCTTAATTTTTTTTGACTCAAATCAATTAACAATGGGCCCGGTCTCACTCGAACCCACAAACCAACTCTTGGTTCCTTCAAACACAACCCATGTTCGGTGTTTGGTTGGACTAACTCTAATGTGTGTGACCCATTAGGTTTCATATGAACAGTCATGATACATTATCAGGTGTCAGTCTTGACCATTCACCTTCCCAATAAACAATTCTTTATACCCAACGACTACCCTTTCATCACCTATGGTTAGAACCACATTTGAGGAGTATCAAATTATAGGCGCATGACCATAATATGCCTTAATGATCCCAGGACAAAAGACAATTTGCACCACTGACGTGACGAACTCCCAATTGAAATGGAACAGATGTTTCTTCATTGGAAATTCCTTAACCGAGTCAACACTCTCTCTAATGAGCATCTACACTCTTACTTAAGTGTCCACTATACTTGTTTTGCAATCACTCACACTCATTATAAGAGTTGACAAGAATGTATTAATCTTTTAGGAACATATATTGTACTAGTTTGTTCAATGTCACCAATGTCCTTAGTCGTCCTAGGATAAGGAACATTTAAGAATGAATATTACAGGATTTGGATCTTACGAGTGTGATCACATCAAACTTACAAATCTACCACTTTATGGACTTTATCATGCTGTTACACGCAATATGAAATAAAGCGAGAGAATATGATAAATAGATTGCCATAAAACAACATATACAATACATGAAGTTACACACACCCACACCCTGAAGTGGTATTTTCCGCCAAAACATAAAAAGGAAAAAGAAGGGTTAGGATTAAAAGAGAGGAGGTATCGAATGGCTATGAATATGGCACGTGTATATGTCAATAAAAACCTTAAAACTAAGAAAAAGATTGTTAAATATATTATTAAATGATATAAATGAGAAGCAAGTCCAAAAACCGAATTATCAAGGAGTGCCGAAAGCACGGGATAACTAGTTATATAATAAAGCGAAGTCGTATTTTTCGTCAAAATATAAAAAAACATAAAAGATAGGTCACTCTTAAAAGATAGATGTAACTCAAATGGATACGAATATGACACTTGTACATGCCAATACAAAACCAAACTAATAAAAAATATTATAAAATGATATAAATGGGAAGCAAATATGAAAACCGAATTATCAAGGAGTGTCGGAGGCATGAGAATAATATATATATATATATATATATATATATATATATATATATATATATATATATATATGTCACATTTGATTTGGTTGGCCATGACAGATTTTGCTTCCATGTTCATTATCCTTGTCTAAGTAATGTTTTTAATCTCTGTTCTTTCATGTGAAATATCTGACATCTGTATAACCTAATTCTAATCTTGTCTTATAATCTTCACAACATATTCTATGCCCTCATTTTTTGATATATTTTAGCTGTTTCTCCTTTATGATTGATTTCTTTAACAAATATTTTTGGTTTTTCAGGATACTTTTAGTTCTAGCATGCTCGATACTTTTATTGAAGCATCCAACTTCTTCGGGTTTACATATTGTTACCAACAAAATAGAAACTGTTCTTCAATTGCTATGGCTGGCAACTTGATGTCTCTTGAATTTTCTTTTTTGCAGACTTGCTCCAGGAAGCCTGGAAAGTCTAGAGGAATTTGTGAGGGACTTTTTCTCATGCCTTCCTACTGTTCCCATAATTTGTATAAGTATTAATGGAAATGATTACATTCAACTCATTGGAGAAGCGTTGCCTCTTCATATCCTTTTTCCTGCTTGGATGCTGATATCACGTTTACATGCAAGTGGCCAACCAATTGTTATGCTTCTGCCTGTAAATGCCATTTCGGAAGGTATCTTATTTATGTTAGGAGGCATGCGAACAACACTACCAAAGCCTTTATCCCAAAATTTTGTGGTTGGATATTTGATTTTTCCCTTCATTTAGCTTGGTTAAGAGCGTTGTCCGCTGTAACATTAACAGAACAAAAACCCTTTGTTACCGAATATAATTCCAGTTCGTTTAGGCATACCTCTAGTTCTAGCAGGTTATTCGACTAATATCCTATAGCTGTGCATCTATTGGTCTATGTTACACATGTCTAAGCCACCTAAGACAATTTTCTCTCAATTTATCCTCTATTGGTAGCACATCCAACTTCCCAAGAATATGCGCATTCCACTGTAGGAAACATGGAGATCTTATAATATCTTTTTAGGATATATGAGCTAATGCATTTGATATGTTGTTGCCAGAAGTTCAGCTTGAAGATTCTATTCCCAGTTCTGGATTTCTTGATGCAGACCATGACTCGAAGAGCTGGCGATGTCCTTGGCTGATTATACTATTCTAGATCGTGTGGCTCCATCATTCAGGTTGCTTATAAAGGAGAACTTCTTATCGTTACACTCAAGTGCTGGGAATTGGTGGAAGCAGAGAACCCGGCTAGATAAGTGCCTAAAGAAACTCTTGAAGTATGTATTAGTTCTTGTAGGTTTTGTAAATTTGTAGGAATAGAATTTAGTAGAATATTTGACTTGTTTATTATTGAGGTGGAGCTACACTTATATAGGAGAGGCTAACCCCTCTCCCTATTATTCTACTCGATGTGGGACTAAAAGCCCATTAATACTCTCAACACTCTCTCTCAAGATGGGCGATAGATATCAATCATCCCCATCTTGTTACATAGTTTAGAGAGACTTAATGAATTAAGCCCCTTAGTAAGACAATATGCAACTTGTTCTTCTGAGCGAACATGATCGAGCTTTAGTATTCCTTTCTCTAGCTTTTCCTTGATGAAGAACCGATCGATCTCGATGTGCTTCGTTCTGTCATGCTGAACTGGATTGTTATCTATACTCAGTGCTACTTGGTTGTCACTCAGAAGACGCAATGGTGTTCCTTAGTCCAGCTTCAACTCTGTCAGCAATGCTTTTACCCAAAATAATTCTACACTTCCAGAGCCATAGCTCTATATTTCGCTTCAGCAGTTGATCGAGCTACCACAGACTGTTTCTTGCTTCTCTATAAGACTAGGTTATCCCCCACAAATACACAATACTCTGAGGTAGACCTTCTGTCATCCATGCAACTTGTCCAATCTGCATCGCAATATCCCTCAACACTAAGGTGTCCATTGTTCTTGAACCATATCCCTCTTCCAGAAGATCCCTTTAGATATCTCAAAACATGGAAAACTACTTCCATATGGCCCTTCCTTGGATCGTACATGTGCAACTCACTACACTCACAACAAATGAGATATCAGGGCGAGTGTGACCCAGATAAATCAATCTGCCTACAAGTCTCTGATATCTTTTACGATCAACCGGCTCTCCTGTCTCTGCCCCTAATTTATTTTTCTGGTCAATCGGAGTGACTGTCGGACGACATCCCAACATACCAGTTTCTGTGATCAAGTTTAGTACATACTTTCTCTGAGAGAGGACGATCCCATCTTTTTCTCGAGCTACCTAGATCCCGAGAAAATACCTCATTATTCTCAAGTCCTTTACTTCAAATTCTTTGGCAAGTTCCGACTTCAGTTGGGTAATTTTCTCTTCCTCATCACCTATGATCACTATATCATCTACGTATACAGCAAATATGGTAACATGGCCTCTCGTATTTCGGAAGAAGACTGTTTGATCTGCATTAGTCTAGGTGTACCCTATGCCCATGACAGCTTTTCTGAATCTTTCAAACCATGTCCGAGAAGATTGCTTGAGTCCATACAGTGATTTTTGCAGCTTGCACACTTTTCATGTTGACTGTTTCATACAAAATCCAGAGGGCGTCTCCATGTATACTTCCTCCTTTAGATCTCTATAAAGAAAGGCATTTTTCACATCTAATTGATAAAGTTGTCACCCATGGTTTGTTGCAAGGGAGACCAGGGTTCTTACAGTACTCATCTTCGTGACAGGAGCAAACGTCTCATCATAGTCGATGCCATAGGACTGAGTGAATCCTTTTGCAACCAATCTTGTCTTGTATCGCTCCACCTTTCCTTCTGGCGTCTCCTTCACCGTGAAGACACATTTGCATCCGACTGTCCTTTTTCCTTCAGGTAATGGAACAAGTTCCAAAGTCCCATTTTTTCTAGTGTCCCAAGTTCCTCCAACATTGCAGCTTTCCATCTTGGATCTTCCTTCGCTTTCTGCCAACACTTAGACAAAGAGGTGATATCTAACGATGCAATGAATGCTCCATAAGTAGGAAATAGATTAGAGTGTGATAGAAAATAAGCAATATCATGTTTATAACCATAACGAATAGAAGATTTCCTACATTACTACGAGAAGATCTTCTTAAGGGAATATGAGATAGTGGAGGAGAGATCATACTATCCAAATCAGAGGGATCCGCATCCGAATCAGAGGGATCCGGTACGGAAGGCACATCTTCAGGAGTTGGGGCAGGGTTAAGCGAGGGACATGGCACAGTTGGCACAGTATGGGCAATAGGCACAGTAGTGGACTGTTGCTTCCTTCTTCTGTAGACTTGGAGCTCTGTAGTCCGTTCCTCCCCCTGTTCTGCAGTCTCCTCCTTTACTGGAGCATCACTTCCTCCTGATTCACTTTCCTCACTCTCGCTATCTCCCCCTTCTTTTCTTGGACCAACTTCCATCATTGGGCATGAAACTGACCCAACAATCACGCTTAGGACTATCTCTCCCTCACTCCTAACACCTCTTGTGTTAGGTGTGTCACCAAATACGGAGCCTTCACCTGAACCATTGTGGTAGTATGGTTCCATCTCTTTGAATGTAACATACATTCTCACAAAGAGTCTTCGCTCCACTGGACTCCAGCAAGAATATTTCTTCTGAGTCCCTGAGTAGCCAACGAAGACACTTCACTGTCCGAGGGTCCAATTTTCCTACTGCAGGTCTATTATCCTTCACAAAGCATACACAACCAAATACTTTTGGGAGAACAATGTACTTGTTCTCACCTGTAAGCATCTCAAACGGTGTCTTCCATCCTAACACCTGAGAGGGCATCCTGTTGATAAGGTATGCAGCAAACAACACGGCAATGTCCCTACAAGTGTTTTGGAACATTCATAGCAAATATCATCGACCTTGCCACTTCCAACATGTGCCTGTTCTTCCGTTCCGCCATGCTATTTTGTGCTGGTGTATAGGTACATGAAGTCTGATGATGTATCATATTGGCTAATAAGTACTCCTCAATAGCTTTGTTGGTATATTCTGTCCCATTGTCAGACCTTAAAATCTTCACTTTAGCACCGTACTGTGTTGAAATCCTGCGACAAAAGTCTTGAAAGTACCGTACTGTGTTGAAACCCTGCAGTTGGAAGACTATCATAGGGTTGCCCGTCCCTGAGTACATGTCCTTCAGCGTCATCTAAATATCATCGACTCCAACCATTGCTTCCACGTTGCCAGACACTTGGTCGGTCAAGGAGGTTGTCAACCATCCAGCTACAACATTGTTGACGATCTCCCATACAGGAAACTCCCGTGAGGAGTGATCTTCAGGTGCCTTGGTTTGACCATTCACATAGTCCACTAAGCCTCTTGCCTTCAGAGTACACATTGTCTGACGTGACCACTTCAAATAGTTGGAAGTACCCTCCAATTTTACTTTCAACTTCTCCAACTTCGCCATTTTGTTTGGTGAAGGATTAACATCTGTGTGTGCAGGACAGAAACTAGTCTCGGTCAGCCTCCTGGAGAAGAGATCGTTCACCAAAGCCTTCATCTCCTTGGCCGTCAGCTTGCCGTAGATTGTCTCCTTCGTCTTCTCCTCTTCCATCAACAAGGTAGATCGAGACCGTCTGCACCTTTGGTTACCGTCCTCTCCACATCTATTGTTCCTCCTTCAGCGGTAGCGGCATCTCCGAGAGCCTCTCCTCGTGTCCCATGCAGGGTTGCGATTGGAGGTCGCATGGCCGGACGAGAAGGAGGAGAAGGGCCTGGTGGGGGGTGGGGGTCGACATGAAAGCAGGGGGTTCGCTGGACGGAGAGGGGGGTGGGGCGGCGGTAGGGCCGTCGGTGCTGGGTGGGGTCGGTGGTGCTGGCGGTGAGGGGGTGGGGAGGCGGAGAAGGTGGGAAGGGGGTGGCGGATAGGGTTTTGTGGAGAGGGGTGACGGCTAGGGTTTGGTGGAGAGAGGTGGTGGCTCTGATACCAAATAGAATTTAGTAGAATATTTGACTTGTTTATTATTGAGGTAGAGCTACACTTATATAGGAGAGGCTAACCCCTCTCCCTATTATTCTACTCGATGTGCGACTAAAAGTCCATTATTACTCTCAACAGTAGGTTATTAGTGCCTAAAGACTATGATGTCTTTTTTATATTATCCTGCTAGAAAATTTCTTTTTTTTATTATAAACATCATCTTTAATTATATTATTCTTGTTATGATTATTATTACCCACATATTTCTGAGGGTGTTGATTTGTGCAATTAGAAAGCTTGCACTATGTATGTATTTCTAACTCACTCGGCACAACTGAAAAGCTTGATAGTTGCACCCTTATGTAGCATCTCCATATGATTGGGGTAAAGCTACGTACATCTTGCCCTTCTTCGGACCTTTCAATAGCAAAAGCCTTGTGACATGCACAACTGAAAAACTTGATGCTTGCATCCTTAAGTAGTCTCTCCATATGATTGGGGTAAAGCTTGCAATAGAAAAAGCCTTGTGGCATGCACAACTGATAAGCTTGTTGCCTGCGCTGCGTACATCTTGCCCTTCTTTGGACCTTGCAATAGCAAGAGCCTTGTGGCATGAAATGCCTTTTATATATGTATTGGCTGATAAACAAAAATTTAGAAACAAATATCTAACTGACGTTTGATGTGCAGATCCATGGAAGATTCGTGGCTTGGATCCTGGATTTGCTTACTTTTAGGTGGTTATTCCGATTCTTCCGATATGAGTAAGAGAGTTTCGAAGTTAATCGAGGAACTAAAATTGCACTTCAAGTTTGAAGCAAATCAAAATATGGTCAAAGCTATTCTTGGTGGTTCCATGTCTGTAACTTATACGGAAGCATGCATTTCTCAACTACTATCATATGAAGGCATTTCGGTTGGGGAGCGTGTTGTGAGGAGGAAATGTTCAGAACCTTCTCTTCAGCTTGTCAAAAAAGAAATATAATTATGCCCGAGACAGTTCACAGACTGATAGTAGAAGTAGTGGGTGAGATTGCAGAAACATCCTTCAGAGAGCCAGTTATCTTTGTATTGGATTCTGATTTGCAGGTGAGTGATGCGTTTAGTTAGTCAAAATATAACATTTTCTAGTTAAGAAAGAATTTACTTCCTAAGCTTACGGCAATAAACTGTTCATCATGAAGAGTAGTCAGTGAAAACATACAATAAATGGTTCTCATATTCAATTAATCATTTATCAAAATTGAAAGATATGATTTATTAGTGCCACCAATTTGATGTAACATAGCAAGTCTAGTATGTAATCCTCATCTTCCGGAGCTCGGTAATAGCCACATTGTTTGGTCTTGCTCCTTGACAGTCTGCTTTTTCTTGACAAGTGCTTACCACCTTTCATATTTGATTAATTGTCCTTTGGCATATCAATTTGTCATGATTATTCTATTTTGTCCTCAATTCTATATTTTTGTAAAACTATGAGAACAATTGTAGGAACAAACCGGTATCAGATACAACTACGCATCTCTGCAAACTAGTTGGCTATTTCATTTTTTTAATCTAACAATGATATTTTTTAAATACTGTATGCATGCAGATGCTTTGCTTGGAGAACCTACCAGTATTGAGGAGTCAAAAAATTTACCGTATGCCATCTGTTAGCAGTATTATTCTTACACTGAAAAGATGCTCTCATTATCACAATCAAGACAAGGCATTTGGTGATAGTTTTCCGTTTATAGACCTTTCGAACACTTACTTCTTGTTCAACCCTAGTGGTGATTTTGACAGCATATAGGTGGAGTTTGAACAGTGGTTCATAAATCATAAGTGGGAGGTAAAACTGATGCAAATCTCAAGTCGTTTAATTTTTCGTTATATCTTAAAACAGTATAACAAGATAGACTTTTGGCAACATTCATATGCGAAGCTTGGTTAGAAAAATAAAAGTAGTTTAATTTGTAGAACTACGTTTACTACTTGTTGGATACTTAATTGTGTTTTGACGTGTGCATGCGTGCATGAGACGATGTTCTATCTTGCGTGTCAGATATTCTACAGACTTTTAGTGGAGAAAATGAGTTTTGTCAAAAGGTCTGATCCTGTCCAAAAAGTAGGGCTTTGGCATGATCGTAATTGATTATTATGTACTCTCTCTCTCTCATCGCTTGAGTTGGGTTTATTGATTGATTGAAAGATCAGATAAATTTATTTATCTCGACCCCAGCGTAAAAAATTTCATTTTTTAAATGTTTTTGTAAGTAATCTATGACCTAAAACATCAACTGCTATTTTGCAGTTTGTTTTTGTTTTGTTTTGTTGTTTTGTTGTTTCTCTTTGGTGTGCATACTAATCAAGTATAATTCACAAGGATTTTCTACTTTGTTGGCCGTAGAGTGGAAGTATGTTTGTGGTTATCGCCGGTCTTGTGTTTGCTTGCAGTTTTCTACTCTCTTTTGGTTGTCATACACCATGGAATACTTAAACAGTCAGTGAGCTTGTTCCATTGTGGTTCATATACAGGGGGAAGCTGGAAAAGTTCCGAAAATTCAAGAACTGGTTTCGGCCTTGCGTCATCATGATTTATTCCTTTACTTTGGTCATGGAGATGGTGCGTTGAATTGAATCCCTTTGTGCCTTTTGTAAGTCTTATCATTTTAACTTTTTGTAAACCAAAGCTGACAATACTATCATGCAGGAACGCAATACATCTCTGGTAAAGAGATAGGAAGGTGGATCGGTGTGCTGCTGTCCTTGTTATGGGCTGCAGTAGTGGTTCTCTTATATATAAAGGGTGTTTTGCACCTGAAGGTACCGCTCTTTACTATTTATTTGCTGGTTCCCCTGCTATAATTGCCAACCTTTGGGATGTTAGTGACAAGGATATCTGCCGCTTTAAAAAATCCATACTTAGTTCGTGGCTACAAGAAGAAACATCAGTTCGTCCTGAAAACTGTACTCATTGTGGATGTCTAGAGATAGGCGACTCGATATCTTCTAGACGCTCTTCAACTAGAAGAAAAGTCATTAGTAATGAGAAAAAGTTGCAGCAAGTTCCGTGTGAGGTCTGTGGAAGGAAGAGGATTGCATCTTTCATGCATGAAGCAAGGGAGGCTTGCATGTTCCCGTATTTGAATGGAGCATCTCCTGTTTGTTATGGAGTTCCGACTTCTATATTGAAGAAATAATCTGTTGACAGCTTTCTTGCAACCTCCATATCAGGAAGCCGGCGACAACAAACATAAAGTGGGAGTTCAGGCTTGTTTGGCTGCATCGGTCTCCTAGATTTCTTACTGTTATGAACTAGAGATGGGGAAAACAATGTCAGCTATCAATGCCAGTTCCTTATTGTTATGAACTTTATGATTTATTTTCATTGTGCTTATCAAATTTATGGGTGCGGCTATACGCACCCCATGACTTACTTAGCATACCCCAAGTGCTAAGTACACCACATTTTATTTGATTAAAATTAGCATAAATGCTAAGTACACCGCATCAAATGACCAAACTATTCTTTTCTATTCTAACCTAAAACCTATCTATCATTCCTAAGCACACCCCAAATCATTCTAACCTCTCTACTCTCCTCTCTCCTCTCTCCTCTCTCCAACCGACCGGTCCCCACTCCTCTCCGATCCCCTCTGCTTCCAAGACCAATCCTAAGATCACTGTTAGGATTTTTCGCTTAGGATCACTGCTAGGATTTTTCGAATCCCTTTAATCGTGTGAAAACGAAATAAATTTCGAATTTTTTTGGGTTTTCATGGTTCTGTTCGAGCTTGGTTTGTCGAGCGCTCGGTCTGGAGTTCGATCCACGACAGTCGAACTTCTTTGCTCTACTGTTCGACCATTACAGGTCGAACTGTCCTATATATGTTCGGCCGACATAGGTCGAGCTGACAATGTTCCGTTTGACCTGTGTTGATCATGCTTATCGCAGTTTTTTTTTTTTGCTTCAACGATTCACATACAGTGCTTCAAACTGAGAAAGAAGGATTGTATCTTTGAAGTGGACTTCCTTCGTCCATGATGCCTTCTTCACAATTTTAAAGTAGGATTTTTCTAGAGTTTTGGGGTTGGGTTGGAAAATAATATGAAAATGAAAGAAGGAAGAAGAAGGAGGATGGTGGGGTGTGATAGGAAGGTCATATGGGTATATGAGTCTTTTAACATTAATCTAATTTTCAACTTAAGTTATATGGGATGTGCTTAGAAAATCATGGAGTGCGTATAGCGTACCCCAAATTTATTTGTATGAGATAGATGACTGCACATGAATGGGAACTATATTTTCATTCTTCTAGCAATTTCTGATAGGAACTACACTTTCATACTTTATAGTACTTGCATATCCAGACATAGATCAGTCAATAACAGCAAGCAATGTCTGTTCTTTTAACTGAATGTACAGTGTACAGTCTCATATTCATTCCTTCTGATACTCTTGAACAAATGTAGTTGTATGTTTATTATTATCAATTGGTGTTTATACCTCATTCAAACAATTGAAGAAATGTTGTATTTACACGAAATTCATATGTTTTGTGCCAAATTTTAGATTTTGCCAGTTTCTGGTCACTTCCTAGTCACCTGTCATGTTGAAGTTTTTATTGAATTAAATGTTGAAGCATTGTATTTAAGCTTTACATGAAATTCATAGGTTGGTGACTTCTGATATTGGTCCATCTATGATATGGTTCCTGATATTTATATGTTGATCCTCTGATTTGTTTGGTTTTTTATTCGCTTAACCATACTTGTATTTAATTTAATTTTTTTAATGGCAATGATGAGGCGTGAAGGATCCGGATACAATTTTTTTTACCTTTCTCGTCTCAGTGATAAATTCCCTCAGGAATATTGAAAAAGGATCTGGATACAATTTCTGATATTGGTCACTCTATGATATGGCTCCTGATATTATTGTTGCTTATATTTTTCTGGTGCATTAGTCCTGGGCTTTGTATGCATCTTAATATGGTCTGGAATATGGTTTTGGAATCTGGGCTCCATTTTACATACCCTTATAGTTAAACTGAAGTTTGGAGCCAGTTGTGGAGATTTCAAATATGCGTAAGAGATTGTGATGAAATTGTTTGTTGGTGCTTGATCAAAGCACAACTTGTTCTTTGATTTGGACCTGATTCATATGAACAATCTGAAATAAGCTGCTCTTGTGTACTTGTGCTCATTTTGACTCTCACCAATCACATGACTACTTTGTATTGATTGCATTTTAGGCTATGAATCAGTAACACGGTTATGGGTTATATGACACTTGATCAGATATTTGGGCGCATCAAACCCTGTGAAGCCAAGGATATTATGGATATGACAGCCATTCCACCTCATCTTTTGTTTATTTCTTGTTTGTTTGTATATTACATTCTCTAGGTTTTTCTATTTAATCATTTTAGTCTTAAGAAGTATGAGTATAGGTTGTAGGCAGAGAATACTTCTTTTCTAAATATGACTTGTTTGACCTATGCAAGTCACATGATGGCCCATGTTATAAGATAACTTGGTTCCTATTGTCAGCCTTACTGTGCCTAAAAAGTATTGGACGAGTTCAAAAAAATATTATGTCAGATCGATATCATGCATGGATATGAGACCCAAAATGTATCACAGGTTTATAGATGTCAACTGGTCATCCTTCCCATGATTACTTAGCTGGTATAAGCAAATTGGTACGGGGAGTTATTATATATCATGTCATAAAAGAAGAAATAACTATTGGTTCTTAGTATACACCAAGGAAATATTAAATTATTATTAGTTAAGTCTAGATATCTTTTTCCAGAGCAATATTCTTTCTAGCATGAAAAAGAAGGCAATACTGTAAAAACATTTTATGAAAATAGTGCTATAATTTTGCAATATTCATGTTCAATGTATTAATAAGATTATGTAGATGAAATGGGTAGAGGGCATATTATATTCCGAGTGACCCTTGTGGTCAGTGGGGAGAGGCATAAAAGTTCTGATTGAGTGGCGGAAGATTACTGGATCGAGCCACGGAAGCGTATTATTCCTTTCATTTATGGTGGGAGTAGGGAGACAGTGGGCCAAAAAGGCATACAATGCAGTGTGCACAAAAGTTTCGTGTTACACTGAGCACCGGCAAAAAAAAAAAAAAATACCACCAAACATATTCAAGGAACCCTTAAGTTAACAAAGATATTTTTACCTTTTCTTTGGATTTGGGTTAATATAACTTTTTCCCCTCGTTCTGTTATATATACACAATTTCAAAGTTGCATTTGCATCTTCCCTTGTTTTTTCAAGGATCATTAACTTAACCTTTAAATGTTTTCATGGTATATGTATCCGCCTTTGGCGACTTCAGGTTTCTAACCTGATGTCTTTGAATATTCTATATATTGAAACTGATAACGACCTCAGGCTTATAGCATGAGTTTGGGCATTATTTACTAGTCTAAACTTATCTAAAAAGACAAGGACACTTCTGGAAGTAGATGCCGATCTATTTGAATATGTTGCTGCGAGGTTTAAGGAATAACATTATCAATAGGATTGAAATGCAAGTAGGGGTATGCATTTGGTCCTTTCGGTTTAACCGAACCATCGTTATCCAAAATCATACTTAACCACAAAATGTATAACACCAAACCGAGATGGACCGCCTAATAGTTCGGTTAATCCAGTTTTATGCTAACCTCAAATGAGACCGGACAAACAACAACCAATATAAATTGCTTGATAAGAGTAGGTGTGAATGACACAGTTTTATGGATGAACACATAAATTTGGCCAGAATCTGTTGGTTGGTAGCAGGTACATTTCTCAATAGGTACAAATCCAGACATCTCGACTTGGCTGTCAATAACTGGATTCTTTTCGAATCTGTGCTCTCTGTAATGTGTCTCAGAGAAATATTCACTCTTCAGACTTCAGCTGTACAATAACTTGATTCTTCTCGAATCTTGTCTCATCTCTAACAACATGCATTGGCTTATAGAACTTGTTAAAAGAATAGAGGGAAACTGAATTTGGCATGAATAATGGTTACGAGGACCCCTAAACATTTATGTCGGCACAGTTCACCTTGATTTCTTCCTCGTCCAGCTTAACCATAGGATCATCCCCTAAGTTATCCTCGAACCCCGAATGAACTCCCTCTTATCCTGCAAGTGACCACCAATCTCATATCCTTCTTTTGAAAGCTTGCTCTTTGATTAATCATGCATTCGAACGTTAAAGAGATGGTCACAACTTGTCGCAGTTGCAATTGAGATAGAACTTATAACAAAATAGAACTTGTTCTTCCTTGCAAACGCAGTTGCAATTGAGATAGAACGTTTACAACTAGAAGAATAAAGGAGAAGAAGATAGAATAAAAATTATTCTTGCTGAGGTGACGAAGACCACCTTTGCTCAAAGTAAGATTCGTCCTCTACAGACAATCTGTTCCCAGGAGCCAACAAGTTCACGAAAGAACTTCTGAAACGCTCGTAGTCACCTCAGTGTGTGAGGACCTCTTTTTCCATTTTTTTATCTCTCCAAAATGATCCAAGAGAGCTCTATTTATAGAGAAGGGTGGCAACCCCATCTCCAATCCTGGCCAATGTGGGACTTAAGTATCAACTCCCAAAAAATAGGATTGATACTTCAAATCCCGTAATCAACGCAAATGCGTCATGCGAAGTGCAAAGTGCGTCATCAAAGCACCACTTTGCGTCATTCGTCCGAGTCCGAGTCGCTAAGTCCCTTTGGAACTTGGCTCCTAAGGGAATTTTTCTACTATAAAAATATCCTACTAGAAAAATATCCCACATGACACCCACTTGGGCTACCACGCCATGTGCATCTCTCAACACTAAAACTGGTATTATATTGAGATACCCACTTGAAGTGTTTTTTAATGTAGGACTATCCTTCTAGCCTTGCAAAAAAAAAAACTCTCCCACAAGCATAAGAAAAACTCCAATAATTTCCAATATATCTTAGTATATGGGTTGAGCGTTTCTCATAGTGACCGTCCATCATGCATTATGACAGATATTGTTGATGACTTGAATTTTTCTGTATAGATCAAATAACAGTACGATACAAGAATGGACTAAGCCTTGAATTCTGCACTATAGCTGCTATTGTTTTCACTCACACAATGACATCAACTGTGTCTTATAGTTGCATATTAAGTCATGTGTTGACCTATTTTCGGTGTATGTATTTTAGGCATCTTGAAGTTTTTTCTTCTTCAAAAGATGGTCTATAACTCTGTCCATACATCTAGGTTAGTTTTTTTAAAGAGTCCCAACATGAAGCCTTGCGCTTCCTTGCGGTGCTATGCAGCTATGACATGGCATAAAGTCGAGGCTACACCTTATCATGGTGTCATACCACTATAGCATGAGGTCATAAGGCTCTTTATAGTGACGTACTACCCAACATGAAGCCTTGTGCTTCCTTATGGTGCTACGCCGCTATGACATGGCCCGTGAAGTCGAGACTTGTAGCTCCCCTTCCCAAAAATTTTTAAAATATTTTTATTATTATTTATTTTATTTAAATGGTGATTTTTAGATTTTTTATAAATAATTATTTAGTTAATTATTACGGTGGATGATTTTAGCCATGGTTGAGTTTTGAAGTACCAGACGACTAGGAATCATGGCACGGATAGTGTAGTGGCGTGCTTTGACTAGTGTTTAGCCATGATAGGGGAAGGCCGAGCCATAGGAACGTTCTAACTAGGAAAACAAGGCCAAGTTACGACTTAAACCTTATCGAAGATTTATTTATTTATTAGTTATATTATTGAGTGTTAGGGAACCCGGTTGTACCGAACTAGTCCAGATAGGACCCAAAACAAGCCCAAGCCCATGTAGTCATACGGGACATCCAATGACATTCGTATTGATATATTTTGGTATGATGGTGTCATATTCCGTTTTAATGATCTAATGAATATTTTCTAAGTATTTAATTAAATATTATAAATATCATTATTAGTTGATATTCAATGATATTTGTATAAATAGGTCCTTATACATTTTTGGGATTATTAGACTGTACATAATGGTATATACACCATTATTGGTTTGTTGAATTTCGTTACTATTACTATTACTTTTTTATTAAGGTTATTATTATATAATATTAATATTATTATTATTGGTTATATTATTTTTGTCAAATAAATGTTATATATATATATATATATATATATATATATATATATATATATATATATATATATATATATTCATATTTATATAGGTAGGCCTTACACTAGGAATAAATGTTATTGGGATTTATATGGGTTTATGGAGATTATATATATATATATTCATATGTATGGCTATTTAGTAATTGATTATATGGTTTCATTATTCATTAGAAAGGTTAGTAAATATAGACATCTCATATAAATGATATTTCTATATATAGAAATATTTTACTATATATATAGATGCTCTTTCTACATAAATAATATAATTGTTATTTATTATAATACTTGTACTTAAATTATTATTAGATTTTGTGAATTAGGGATTCATATATATATATATATATATATATATATATATATATATATATATATATATATATATATATATATACACCTTTGTAGAATAAAAGAAAAAAAAGAAAGGATAAAAGGGAGCAACAGCAGCAGGAATTCCAACCCGAGCGCAAAGCCCCCATCCCGAACCCGAGGGAAAACTCGGTATACGTAGGTATCGAGACTAGGGGGAGTTTTCATCTGAACCCTAACCCCCCGCACACACCCTAGCCTGGGCGGCCACTCCGACGGCTGTGCACCATCGCGAGGCCATCGCCGACGGCCAGGGCCGCGCGTGCGTCGGAGCAGAGGAGCAACAGTGGCCGTTCGATAACGAAGACCACACTTTCGTGGTAAGAGTTCTCCCTTGATATTCCATCGTTTTACGATTTGTAAACTGTTCTGTAAAGCCTATATATCCCTCTAGGAGTCCCATCAAGTAGATTCGAGATTCGAAGAAGTTTCGAGACAGAAATCGAAGCAAAATTTGACGAAAAACCTGTCCAGAAACAGGGTATATAGCAGTCCATATACCCACGTTTGAAGATCGATTACGATCGATCTATTACCAGTATAGAAATTATGCTTGACCACAACTACACACCACATGTAGGGCTTTAAAACCCTTCTGGTAGTTTAATTTATCGTTTGTTATAAGAAAAGATTTTTGATTGTAAAGTTCATAAAAACAGTTTTCAAAATTATATAAAATTTAGAAAAACCTTCGATACGACATGCGTCCCGCCAAACTGGATGACGTGGTCGCGAACCGAAAGGTGCTTAACGGCTTCGTGGACGTGTGGCCTTTGACGGAATTTAAATTAGTTGCGTGTGCACGACGAATTTGATGTGTATCCGTCGAAATTTACCGTATCGGCCTCTGTACAAATTTCTCAATTACTTTGTGCACATTCGTCAGATCAAGACAAAACTTGCGCCAACAGAATCGTATCATTTTTCTGGTTCTGTATACCAAGTTTGGTTCGATTCTGAGACAGTTGATCAGATCACCGTTTCGCGGGCCCTACGTTCCGACTCAACGGGCGATTTTGTGCACGGTCTGCCGGAATCCAACTTTGGACATACGGTTGGATTCGTATCAGAAAATCAGACCTGTTGACATATAGTTTGACGACTTTAGAGACCATAGACTTTGGCACGCTTTTCGATGCAAAGCGGGTCCAACGACGGATACCGTTTTGACCCAAAATTATCGTTTTGTCCCTGTGTCCAGAATTGGACTTAAGAATAGACAATCCTAGCTATTTTGACTATTCTAAAAATGTTGGTAATGTTTATTTCAGTATCTGGAGACTTCTGTATGTGTTGACTGTTGTGGCTCATTGAGTGGTATAGTATTATCGGTTTCACCAGCACAGGACCTCAGGCGAGTACATCTCTGATAGTTTCTATATCTGATTATCTCAATGAATCATGTACATAGTAGTATTTTACATTGATATTCCATTGGTTCTTGACATGATGTTACATGAAATAGTTATGGATTCTTTACATGTTGTTCGTGACCAATCTATTACGTGTTCGTGACCTGTTTAGATCCATGAGTACTAGTCGGGCAGAGAAATACTCTAGACATATAAACAAATCCAAATTATTCGTGCCTAATAGCAGTCGACACTTCACGTGCGGCGTGTCGGATCGTATTCGTGCCTAATAGCTGTCACGCCTCGACCCGGAATCACCCGAATCATCGTCCTCGCTGGGGCGTGATGCCGCACGAGCCTGGAGTTACGCTCGTGCAAGGCAAGATGACAAGTTCTCAAATGGTTATCTTTGAGTTGAACGTTAACAACGAAAGGAAAAATAGAGTATACGAAAACGATTCACTTTATTGATATTCGAAATCAGATTACAAAGGCTTTCGATAGTCCAACAGAATTTGCCAGATTGGCTACAACACTCAGGTTCTCTCTTGCCCACAAAGGATTTCACCGTTCCATACATCATGCCTTCTATATCTCGGCCGCATCAATCCTGTCGCGAGTCCGAGCGTCAATGCGATCGCACGTTTCAATACGCTTCGGCATTCCAAGCCTCAACGCGTTCAAGCGAAGCTCCGCCGCGAGCAGACCAATCCCTGAACCTGCTAGCAAACTAGTGGGGGATTAGTACTTTCGTCCTCGCTGTACTGATCAAAAACCCACTTAACAAACCGACATTTAGTATTGTATTGATTCATGCAAACATACAATTTAGTTCTCTTTCTATGTTCTCTTTAGGATGAGTTCATGGCATATTCGAAGACTGTAAAGCATGGCAAGCATGTTATTCAATTCGGATAAGTAAATAGACAAGCAATCTCGTGTTTGATTCGTGACACAACTTAGCAATATCGACGCACTCGCCCTTGCACCGATGCAAGGTGAATACGCCTATCCGTTTTTCCTGTCATGTTATAAGGGCTCGCTATTCAGGATCCTTCCATACAGGATATATGCATACCTTGCACTTCCAAACCCGTCGTCCTTAACTATATGAAGGTCACTAGCTTTTCCGGGCTAGAATGGACTTATATTTATCGAATCGAAACATAAGACGATGTTAACTCTGTGCGGTTGCTAACCAACATTAGAGGCCATCGAAATAATTGCAGCAAGTGGCTTATCACATTCACCAGAAGGTCTCTACCCTTCTAAATAAAGTGCACCAACAATACCGAAAACGAATCCCTCCTAGGCCGAACGGTCCCAGCGCCCTGGCGCGCCGCGTTCGAGGGAATACCCATGCACGGGCTTTTATATCTTTAAGTCCATTGACCATGCAACGAATCTTATCTTTCATACAACCAAGAAAGTTCGCTTATCTCTATTTCAATTGGCACAACGCCCGAATGTTCTCATCGAACGCCCGAAGGCCGCGAACATTTCGAAGGCACATGCCGCCTTATCATCTCGTGTTTCTTCCGTTAACTTTCTATGTTCTTACGTCTCATACTTTGTTTCAATATTTCAATGGCATCATGCCTCAACTCAATGCTCGTCAACCGAACGACCCGAAGGTCCCGAACACCTTTCGAGGCATTATGTCATATCCGACAGTTCTGCCACATTCATGACACAACTGTATTCTTTCGTAACGAAGCCATCTTTTATTATCTCGTGCATGTAGGCATGTTTTGACACATTTATCATCTATCCTTCGCGTCATGCACTTACTGCACGCGTCGAAGTCGTATTTCCATACTTTAGTGTTCAATGTCCGTGGCTTGCGCGCTAGGGCACTCGCCTATTTTCTTTCAATGTTCTAGCCGTTCTAACTCGTGCGCGAAGGCATGGTATGGTTCGTGCACTAAGGCACTCATCGAGTACAGTTATCCCATGTTCTTGCGGCTTGCGTACCGAGGCGCTTGCCTTTGCGATATCCAATGTTCCATAGCGACTCGTACGTTGCCGTACGATTCATTTCAATTGTTCTATCTAGTGTTCGACACGCACTACGTTTATCTCTCTATCGAGCCACGCCCGTGGCATTGATAGGTTAACTTAGCATTCAATGATATGTATTTTATTTAAGCATGACGGAGTAGGAAAGAGAGTTAATGTCCCCCAACCTTGAGTCAATGCGCCTTATCGTTTCGCCGAGCCGTTGCGGCTCGATTTCATAACTTCATCGCACGGGCAACTCTCCTGACTTAGCCATTCGAGCACTTCGTGCTTCATTGAGTTATACGTCCGATTTGCCTTAGCGTGCCAATGCTTCCGTCCGTCGCAAGGCGACGATTTGCTTTCGCGGACCCCTTACTGAATAAGGCAAAAGATCAACCTCTAACATTTCAGCGTAAACGTATAGCCTGCACATGAAACAAACTAAAATCAATACTTGTATCGATTCGGACTTGCGCCTTGGTCGATTCGATTTCTTAGAATCTTCGAGACGTCTCAACGCACTTATCCTTCGAGGCAACGCAACGTTTTGCATCGATTCACTCGATGCATTCTTTGGGACAAGGTGACTCTTCGCATCGACTTAGTTGGATGCATTCCTCGGGATAACTCAACACTTTGTATCGATTCGCATCGATACGCAATCAGGTCAACGCAACTCTTCGAGTCAACGACTCAGCATAATGTACCGTGCGGAGCGGGACATTACATAATATACCACTCAAAACAAGGTTCATCCCGAACCGAAACCTATACTAAATTTCCAAGGGTTTTGTTATATCGTTCCACGATCTCGTCTCACTATCGTTTGGATCGTACGACTTAGTTTGGAATCATACACATATTTTAGGCGTCCCACCAATATACGCATTTCAGCCAAGCTCAGTTGTAAGATATCGGAACAACGCAAACACGTAACTCTTATTTTCGATAACTTGACATCGCGTATTCTCGATCGAACTTGGCTCTATTATATGTTCTCGCAATTCTACACTACTAAAATAACCCAGATTAGCGACGTCAGGAGACGTCGCTAAATACGTCGCAGTACGTCGCTAATACTGATTTGCGACGTATTTAGCGACGAAAAACCTACGTCGCTTATAGGCAAGTCGCAGATGGTAATTTCGTCGCCGAACGTCGCTATTTGCGACGCGGCGTCCATTGTCGCTAGATGTCGCCAAATGAGCGACAGAGAGCGACGTATAAGTACGTCGCCAAGATTGCGACGTAAAGCGACCACTAGCGACGCTTCAAAAGTTTGTGAATGATGACGAGGCATGGCATCCACGTGGGCATCGTAGCGACGTATATTAGCGACGTCGAGCGACGTAACGTCGCTAGTTAGCGACGTATAGCGACGACTGTGTGACGTCGCAGTACGTCGCAGAACGTCGCTATACGTCGCTAATATAAAAAAAATTTAAAAAAATATAATTGATATTTTTGTTATGCTGTGTGTCTGTGTTTACAGTGTGTGTAAAGTGCAGTGTTCGAACCATCGACAGTTTCGCTTACTGTTGTATGTTTTATCTTTGATAGAAAGAGCAACAGTTCAGGGTGCACTTCTCAGAGCTTCCTCTTCACGTCCTTCACCTTCTCGGGAACCTTTACGATGTCCGAGAAAGTGAAGGACGTGAAAATGAAGCTCTCAGAAGTGCACCCTGAACTGTTGCTATTTCTATCCAAGATAAAACATACAACAGTAATCGAAACTGTCGATGGTTCCGAACACTGTATTTCACATTCACTGTAAACACAGACACACATCATAACAAAAATACACAATATATTTTTTTAAAATTTTGGCAGCATCTCCTTTGTATATCAGATCATTGCTTATAACCCAGCGTAGGTATATTTGTCATCCCGTCGCAGATATCACAGTAAATATCACAATAAAAATAGGAGGCAGTGCAAAGTAAATATCAAAGACACACATCCTCACAAACATCCAATAGAGTCAAATAAAAATAGAAGATGATAAAAAGTCTCCCACCAAGTGTATAAACAACAGTGTATGAATAAATAATTTGCCCATAGGGCCAATACATACAAGTCATAAAAAACCAATAAAATCACTGCGGACCCCTGCCGCGCAACTGGGATAGAATGTAGTCATACTGCTCCTGGGTGAGCTGTACCGTGGGGCAGTAGGAGGCAGTACAATGTCTGGAGTCGGTGCCGGAGGCAGTGCAGTATCTGGAGTCGGCGCCATCGATGGACCCGGAGGACGTACCTGCTCCAGCTCTCGCAGTCGCTCACCATGCGCAGCAAGGGCACTCACCACCTTCTCAGTATACTGAGCGACTGAGAGAGAAAGGCTCCTCTGCGATCCGTCCAGCTCGAGCTGTCTACGCTCCGTGCGCTGCGTAGAATCGGTGAGCGTCTGCAAGTTGGCAGCTGCAGCCTGATGCAGACTCATCAGCTCCTGTATACTGCGCTCGACCGCATTAAATCGTCCGGTGACGATCGGAGGGTCGGATCGTCGCTCGACCGCATCAGAAATCTGCTGCTGTAACTCGCGACGCAGCTCCTCGATCTGACGACGAACATCCTCAGCTCGTGACGACGCCTGCGTAGCTGGAGACTGCGCACTGACAGAGGGGGCCCGGGATGACTCCGAAGCCAAACACGCGCCGTAGGATCCCGTACCGTAGTACATACCCTTCTGAAGACCGCCAACGGCGGTCATCCAGAGCTCGTCCGGCGATGGTTCTGCAGGTGGCTGGGAGGAAGTACCAGCCCCTCCCTCTGCTTGCGCACTAGCAGCAGCAGCAGCATCAGCCGCCTCCTTCTGTAGCCGAACAAACTCGGCCTAGAACATGTTTGCTAACGTGTAAGTGTTTACTAAAGTCTATATTGATATCTATTTTCCTGTTTTCTAAATTATAGTCAGTTAATATTAGTTGAATAGAACTTACATATGCCTGCGTCGCCCTCTCGTCAATGAAGTCCCCAGCCCTCCGATGGGTGACCAGGAAGACGGTCACCATGTTCGGGTCCTCACCCTTCTTTACCTGTTAAAATATATTATCTATTATTAGTATTAAACATTATATCGAACTATATATAAATTAATGTCCGTCATAGGAAACGTACCAGACGACGAAAATGCTCCGTCATCGGAATGGAGCCGCCACACCACTTACCGGCGCTCGACCGCGCCACCTTGGCCTTCTCAGACCGCTCCTGGTACTGGCGCTCGCTGAATCTAGCCTTCATCGCAGTCCACTGCTCTGGCGTAATCCAACCCTGGATCGGACGTCCGGCGCGATCACGACGCTTCTGGTCGTCGATCGCATCACGGATGAGCTTGGCTATGACGGCAGGAAATTGGCCCTCGATCCTCGCCGCCCGGTGTGGTGGATAGAAATAGGTCCTCTACAAGAAGTAAAATACAAAAGTTGTATAATATACACAAATAATTATTAAAATTTAAAAATAAACAAATTTTTTACCTTGAAGTGGGCGAACCAAAAGGCCTTCCTATCTGCAGGAGCATCTGAGTAGTTGAGCCAAGGCCCACCATAGTTCTGCCTCACAAATGTCCCCAGCTGTCTCTGTACTACAGAAAGCCGATATCTATACAATAATAATTTTTCATGAATATATATGTACATATAATCATTTGAGAAATATATAATAATTAATTAACTTACTTCATAGGCCCGTCCGTCCAAATCTCCATACGCGTCTCGCCCGGGGGAGCGCATGGAGGGTCGCTCTCACCTCCTACCTGGACAGGATCAGTCTGATCGCCGTCCTCCATATGATCGGCGTGGGCTCCCTCAATAGAGCCGTCGACAGTAGGAATGCTGGACGGGGGATCAGGGATGCTGGACGCGGGATCAGGAAGGCTGGACGACGAGGGAGGAGTCGCCAACCTGCTAGAACTGCCCTATCCCGGTAATGGACCGGGAACAGGAAGGCTGGACGACGAGGGAGGAGTCGTCAACCTGCTAGAACTAGCCTGTCCCGGTAATAGACCGGGAACAGAATGGTACACTGGCGTACTCGGAGATGAGGATGAGGGTACGGAACTGCCCTCTCCATCCCCAGCCCGAGGCTGACGGGACTGCCTAATATATAATCCTCCGCGTCGTCCGAATGGTCTAGTCATACCTGACAATAAAACATATGACAATAAAACAAAAAAACATATTTATATGATAGACATCACAGATTTTTGAAAAATATCATAGTCAAAAAGTGTCACTGAAGTGTCAATAAAAGTGACAATAGAGTGTCACTGAAGTGTCACAGATTTATATGATAGAAGTGTCACTAAAGTGTCAAATATGATGATAAAACAAACGTACAGATTTAATCCTCTTCTGAAAATTCATCTAGTTCGTTTAGCTCATCTACTTCTTCTTCTTCTTCTTCTTCTTCTTCTTCTTCTTCTTCTTCTTCTTCTTCCTCCTCTACATCTTCACTTTCATCTGCATCTTCCTCTTCAGATAATTCTACTTCTTCTACACAATTAGATGTGTAATAGGAAACTTCCGTCGTGTCCACTTCTATAATATTTGTTACAAGAGGTAGTTCATCCTGTTGATAAGCTATATCGTCAACCTCAAAGGTATTTCTAGCTTTGGTCTTGCATACTGCCCACCAGTCCGACCTTGTTGTTCCCCGTTTAGGATAACTTGTGAAGTACACGAGCTGAGCCTGACTTGATAGGACAAATGGTTCATAGGCTTGATATCGACGCCGATAGTTTATATCAACAAGACCGTGCTTGTCTACTTTCCAACCTTGACCTTCAATCGGATCGAACCAATCACACCTGAATAACACAATCTTAGCAGGCTCTATTCCATAACTATATGTCAGCTCCACAATCTCCCGTAACACGCCATAGAAATCGTTGCCCGCATCAACATCTTTATAGTTCGAAGATCTGATACACAAACAGCTGTTTTTGGTGGAATCGAGATCCACAAAGTTGTCTCTGATCGGGCAAGTTGTTGACTTGAACCTAAACCCATTAACACAGTAGCTTGGCCATATTTTTGCAGCATAAATTGGTCCCTTGGCTAGCGTTCTAATAGACTCATTCTCAAGTCTTGCGTATGGACGATCGACCTAAATACCACGAAAGAAGCAATTAAGCTCATTCTCAATCAAGTGCATATACAAAAAGGTAATTACAGAGTTCTCAAGTCTTACATATGCACTCAACCATGATGGAAAATAACGCCTCATTTCTTGTTCTAGTTCTTCTTCTGTTATGTGTGGCCTACCCGACCTCACATCATCATTAAATATGCTGAAAACAACATCGTTCAATTAATGTAATAGTATAATAATTAACACTATTAAAATAATATAAACGTATTAATTACTTACCCCTCCAGTTTCTCTACTTCCTCCTCGTCGTAGTTGAGTAATACATACACCTGAGCAGCCCTTAGCTCATCATCGTTCAGATATCTCTTTTTCATCTTACCCGATGGCTTTCCTGGAGCATTGAATACCTTCAGTATTGTATCATTACTTTCATGATCTCCCTCGTCGTTTTTGGAAGCTCTCGTTCTATTAGTTACAACATGAGGCTTGAAATACATCGAACAAAAGTTTGTAATCTCCTCGAGAACATAGGCTTCACAAATAGAACCCTCGACCCGTGCCTTATTTTTCACCTTTCTTTTTAGGTGATTCAAATGTCGCTCGAACGGGTACATCCATCGATATTCGACGGGTCCACCAACACGTGCCTCATAGGATAGATGAATCGACAAATGCTCCATACAGTTTACAGGAACCCAATGTTAAAACATTCATTCAACTCATTAGGAAGAACAAAACTCAGGTATAGGAATTAAACCATTCACTTGGTTAACAGTCAATTCAATTTTAGTTATTTAAGGGAATCAGTTGACACATTCAGTGGATTTATCTCAGGAATAGGAAAACCAATCTCAGTCCTATTTACAGTTTAAGGAAAATAAAATCTACATTTCTTTTGAAAACAGTGTATACAAAAAGGAAAATCAGAGTCTCAGGTTTAACACAGTAAAGTGATATATGTGTCAAGAATATTACTGAATGTTAAAGGAAACAGTGGCAAACATTTGTGTTCAAGTGTCAATGCAAACAGTGAGCTAACTAACATTAAGAAATCTGGAATTATATTAACAGTTGCAAAGGAAAGAAAATTCAGTGAGCTAATGACTGGAATGGGAAACAGTGAGCTAACATGAAATCAGTGAACAAGGAAACTGAGAATACATCTCAGGAAAATAGGAAGGGAAATCAGTTCCCAGTCCTGCATGTCTTCGAGAACCAACACACACTCCAATTTCTCATACTCAAACATATAGCCTATTCTAATTAAGCAATCCTGCAGTAAACACAAACTAAAACATGTGGGGATCATTATAACTCATCAAAAGGAATCAGTTCAATTCAGTTCAAGGAAGAACAGCAAACCAAATTCCTGAGTTTTCATCAAACCAATTTAAATCGAACCCCATGTCCAATATCCCATTCTCAAATCACAAGCCTAATCAGAAATATAAAAAAAAGAATTAACAGGTACTAATACATGTGTTACAACCAATGATAACTGAACAACAATTAGAAATCAAAAAAATTTGGAATTGAAGTTCAGGCGACAATCAAAACTGATTCATGAGTATCAGTCAACCTATTGAAACCAACTCGAGTCCAAATTCCATTCCCACATCATAAAACTTAATTTAATAAGTAAAGATCAATCTATCATAGGCTAATACACATGTAGGAGTAATATTGGTACTTAAAACATTTGTTAGAATCAGATTAACAGGATTGACATAGGAAAAACTTGAAACGTATCATGTATCAGTCATGTAAAGTCAACCCACATATGTTCGAATCCCATATCACAGCAACGACCCATTCTCAATATAAATATCAACTAACATAGATTAACAACATGTCTAGGAATCAAATCTAGCATTTAAATCACAATTTAAACTATTTAAACTAGGAATAAATTTGTGTCTGTGTGTGTGTGTATGTGTATGTGTCTGTGTCTGTGTCTGTGTGTGTGTGTGTCCGTGTCCGTGTGTGTCCGTGTGTGTCTGTGACTGTGTGTGTGTGTGTGTGTGTGTGTGTGTGTCAGTGTCCGTGTGTGTCCGTGTGTGTATGTGTGTGTATGTCCGTGTCCGTGTGTGTCCGTGTGTGTGTGTGTGTGTGTCCGTAGGAGAGGAGGAGGAGGAGGAGGAGGAGGACCACGACGGGGTAGGGGTCGCCGGGGGGGAGTCGCCGAAGGAAATCACGGGGGGGGGAGGGGAGTCGCCGGAGGAGAAAATTTGGAGAGGGGGAGGAAATTTGGAGAGGGAAAAATTTTCGAGTGGGGGGAAAAAGAGCACATCGTGCCCTAAGTAAAATAGTTAGCGACGTCACCAGTTGACGTCGTTAATAGTCGCAAAAATTTTAATATAGGCGATATATTTTTATACTATGTCGCTGGACGTCGCTGTTCAGCGACGTCGCGTTCATAGTGTCGCTGAACGTCGCTAGTCAGCGACGGTTTGCGACATCAATTGTAGGGAGTCGCTATCTAATATGTTTAGCGACGGAATTTTAATCCGTCGCTACATAACGTCGCTAATAGAACATATTTTAGTAGTGCTAGCGCATATGCATATTGATACATACGCGATCCTCCAACGAAAGTCAAGGCACACGATGCGATTCAAAAATCACATTTATCAATTTGTATGTTTCATCGGAACTATCAATTCTATGCGTCGTGTCAAGCCGTCGCGTATTCGATCACAACGAGTCTCCGCAACGCCTTACGTTCGGCGTCACTATCCAATGATTTCTGATGTTTCACTTCGTAACCTATCTCGACATGATTCTCTTTTGTTGACTTGTAAAAGCATCAACATTCAGGACTACATCCGCTAGGTTACTTACCTAGACACCGTGCTCAAATCCTTCCGACGCAAGTTTAAATTAACATTGCACAAAGGCCACAATCTATCCGACATGACAGTTTACATCGAGGCGACCGTGCTCAAGACAACGATCGCCTTTTACACGAAGGTCCTTACGATACGCCTTACGTTCGATTTCTATCGAGTAGGAAATTCACTAGCCAAATTCCCGACTTATCCGTCTTGCAACATCGAACATAAGTTCAATTCACACAAGCTCAATTGCAAGGTGAATCCGAATCTAACGATATTACTCATAAGTCATTCCCTTATCGTTCCCTCTCGTGCATAGCACGATTCTCGCAATCGCCTATCCGAATCACCAAGTTCGTTGGTGAATTTCTAGTTTGAACGTCGACCAACATAACCATTCAAATATTCATCCGACGAATACTCAAATCTAACTATATCATTCTCAATCGAAAGTTGTTCCAACAATTCTCGATCGCCTAGACTTATCGTCAACATGTATCGTGTTATATTTGTTATCGATGCAATCTCATATGCGATATCGCAAGGGTCATCTTACGGTCTGCAACATTCAATTTGATTTGACGGTCAAGTCTTCTAGGGTCAGCTGTCCCGAAGCTATGCTCGATAATTGTGGATAATCACTGAAGGACAGTTTATTACGAACCATGCTATATCTTATTTCGGAGCCAAATCACATTCCGACGATTTCTATGCGACTACCCAAATCTATACATAATCATTTCTATCGGCGCAACTGATGCGCAACTATCCTCCGAGTAAAGTCACGCACTATCGTCGATGATTCCGCAATTTACGAAACATTCACTCGTATCGAGTTCGAGTCTATCTTATTTTGCGGTCAACACACGAGATGCCATACGCATCGAACAATCGTCGATGACTTATAGTCTCGCCCTGATCAATCACAAAATTTACGATCAACCATTTTTGTTTCATTCTCGTATCGTTACTTACGAAATTTCATAGCACAAGACACACTCTATTTTGTATTCTCACGTCGTTTACATTTCCTTACGTATCGATCTTGATACGCTGTATCCATTTCGATAACGTAAGGGTCAACTTTGAATCCGTTTCAACGTCAACTTAACTCGCATCGCATACATCCAAGTTCGCAACGAACTTTTCCATACGCATCGACTCGTTCTCAATTTGCCGCATCCCGCTATACTTCGATCGCGTAACTGAGTTACCGATTATCCAACATCAAACCCTCAAGTCATACGATCTCGCCCTCTAAGTTTCGCGCATTTTCAGTCGTACTCGAATGAGTGTCATCGTAACGAAACCAACTATTTCTTAGGCACGATTACTCGCGTCAACCAACTCTTCGTCGAAGTCGCACATCATGCGATTCGATTACAATTTGCATCGCCCAACATTTATATCGAAATCGCAAGTCGTACGATTCGATTTGCCTAGCCGAACATTTCTATCGAGATTGCAAGTCGTGCGATTCGATTCGTCTCATCCAACATTTCAATCGGGATCGCAAGTCGTACTATTCGATTATAATTTGTATCGCCCAACATTTTCATTGAGAGCTTGCAAGTCGTGCGGTTCGATTTCAACGCTTTGAGTTTCCTATCCCGTCGATCCGATTGTTGCCTCAAGGCATAATCGTTTCGCTAGTTCCCGTCATTCGACCGACACATAAATTTTCAATCGACGTATCATTCAATGATACGAGTCTCGCCTTACCGTTCTAACCGAGCATCGAAGAACACTTGCATCAACATGCCATCGTACAAATTCTCATTCGAGACTCGGTGCTATCCCGTCCGTTTTGGACAAACCTTTCACAATTCTCACAATACGTCGATGCAATTCATCGCACAAATGGTATTACATATACCACTCGAAATTGAGCCATTCATTGCATCGGTGGTATGCCATATACCACCCAGAAATCAAGTAACTTTCGTCGCAACGTACTCTTTACGAACCAACGATCTCTTCCGACTCATGATTTCCGCAGTGATCGTGCTTGATCACAACCGTAACTCTGATTAATCAAAATCCGGCGCAACTCAGCCAATGCATTCATTCGCCAACACAAGCTCGGTGCGCAACCGAACCGATTTCGTTTCTCGATTTATAACTTTTTGTTTTCTTTCGTTGCATCTTGTGCAAAAGTTCATTCTCAATATCCGCCGCATTTCGTACAACGATTACTTTGATACGCGTTGCACCACGTGCAATAATTTTACTTTCAATACGCATTGCACATCGTGCAACAATTTATTTTCGATATTTACCGCACCTCGTGCATCGATTTATTTTTGACATTTGTTGCACCTCGTGCAACATTTTATTTCTGACATTCAAAGTCAATGCTCAAATCCGTTTAACACATTCGATATTGACTTATCATTTTTTATCGCAACGCACATTCGAAATCGATATGTGAATCCGTTCGACACATTCAATATCAACTTTCATTTTCTTTTCAACGCATCATTTACAATCAACGCGTGGTAATTGCTGCAGCAACATTCCACGACTTTTATTGTATCGATGCAACCAATATTTCTCGTATCGTTCGTTGCAAACAACGAATATCTCAAATTACAATTCACGACGTGTTGCATCCGCGGCAACAAATCCTTGAATTCACATCTCGCAACTCGTTGCACTTGCAGCAACAAACCTTTTCCAACTTTTCCACCAAATACCATATAATTTCTAAACAATACACGGCAAAATTACATGATTTGTATTAGACTTATTGTATGGAACATCCAGTACGGCATCGAGTAGAGTCAAGAGTGATTTCGATTGGTGGTGGCCAACGTTTTGGAATTGTAATGAAGCAAGCATCCATAGGAAATTGAGCCTAGAGCTCTGATACCAATTTGTCACGCCCCGACCCGGAATCACCCGAATCATCGTCCTCGCTGGGGCGTGATACCGCACGAGCCTGGAGTTACGCTCGTGCAAGGCAAGATGACAAGTTCTCAAATGGTTATCTTTGAGTTGAACGTTAACAACGAAAGGCAAAACAGAGTATACAAAAACGATTCACTTTATTGATATTCGAAATCAGATTACAAAGGCTTTCGATAGCCCAACAGAATTTGCCAAATTGGCTACAACACTCAGGTTCTCTCTTGCCCACAAAGGATTTTACCGTTCCATACATCATGCCTTCTATATCTCGGCCGCATCAATCCTGTCGCGAGTCCGAGCGTCAATGCGATCGCACGCTTCAATACGCTTCGGCATTCCAAGCCTCAACGCGTTCAAGCGAAGCTCCGTCGCGAGCAGACCAATCCCTGAACCTGCTAGCAAACTAGTGGGGGATTAGTACTTTCATTCTCGCTGTACTGATCAAAAACCCACTTAACAAACCAACATTTAGTATTGTATTGATTCATGCAAACATACAATTTAGTTCTCTTTCTATGTTCTCCTTAGGATGAGTTCATGGCATATTCGAAGACTTTAAAGCATGGCAAGCATGTTATTCAATTCGCATAAGTAAACAGGCAAGCAATCTCGTGTTTGATTCGTGGCACAACTTTGCAATATCGACGTACTCGCCCTTGTACCGACGTAAGGTGAATACGCCTATCCGTTTTCCCTGTCATGTTATAAGTGCTCGCTATTCAGGATCCGTCCATACAGGATATATGCATACCTTGCACTTCCAAACCCGTCGCCCTTAACTATATGAAGGTCACTAGCTTTTTCGGGCTAGAATGGACTTATATTTATCGAATCGAAACATAAGACGATGTTAACTCTGTGTAGTTGTAAACCAACATCAGAGGCCATCGAAATAATCGCAGCAAGTGGCTTATCACATTTACCAGAAGGTCGCTACCCTTCTAAATAAAGTGCACCAACAATACCGAAAACGAATCCCTCCTAGGCCGAACGGTCCCAGCGCCCTGGTGCGCCGCGTTCGAGGGAATACCCATGCACGGGCTTTTATATCTTTAAGTCCATTTGACCATGCAACGAATCTTATCTTTCATACAACCAAGCAAGTTTGCTTATCTCTATTTCAATTGGCACAACGCCCGAATGTTCTCATCGAACGCCCGAAGGCCGCGAACATTTCGAAGGCATATGCCGTCTTATCATCTCGTGTTTCTTCCGTTAACTTTCTATGTTCTTACATCTCATACTTCGTTTCAATGGTTCAATGGCATCATGCCTCAACTCAATGCTCGTCAACCGAACGACCCGAAGGTCCCGAACACCTTTCGAGGCATTATGTCATATCCGACAGTTCTGCCACATTCATGACACAACTGTATTCTTTCGTAACGAAGCCATCTTTTATTATCTCGTGTACGTAGGCACGTTTCGACACATTTATCATCTATCCTTCGCGTCGTGCACTTGCTGCACGCGTCGAAGTCGTATTTCCATACTTTAGTGTTCAATGTCCGTGGCTTGCGCGCTAGGGCGCTCGTCTATTTTCTTTTAATGTTCTAGCCGTTCTAACTCGTGCGCGAAAGCACGATATGGTTCGTGCACTAAGGCACTCGCCGAGTACAGTTATCCCATGTTCTTGCAGCTTGCGCACCGAGGCGCTTGCCTTTGCGATATCCAATGTTCCATAGCGACTCGTATGTTGTCGTACGATTCATTTCAATTGTTCTATCTAATGTTCGACACGCACTACGTTTATCTCTCTATCGAGCCACGCCCGTGGCGTTGATAGGTTAACTCAACATTCAATGATATGTATTTTATTTAAGCATGACGGAGTAGGGAAGAGAGTTAATGTCCCCCCACCTTGAGTCAATACGCCTTGTCGTTTCGTCGAGCCGTTGCGGCTCGATTTTATAACTTCATCGCACGGGCAACTCTTCTGACTTAGCTATTCGAGCACTTCGTGCTTTATTGAGTTATACGTCCGATTTGCCTTAGCGTGCCAACGCTTCCGTCCGTCGTAAGGCGACGATTTGCTTTCGTAGACCCCTTACTGAATAAGGCAAAAGATCGACCTCTAACATTTCAGCGTAAACGTATAGCCTGCACATGAAACAAACTAAAATCAATACTTTTATTGATTCGGACTTGCGCCTTGGTCGATTCGAATTCTTAGAATCTTCGATCCGTCTCAACGCACTTATCCTTCGAGGCAACGCGGCATTTCGCATCGATTCACTCGATACATTCTTTGGGACAAGGCGACTCTTCGTATCGACTTAGTTGGATGCATTCCTTGGGACAACTCAACACTTTGTATCGATTCTTATCGATACGCAATCGGGTCAACACAACTCTTCGAGTCAACGACTCAGCATAATGCACCGTGCGGAGCGGGGCATTACAATAGCAGTCGCACATTTCATGTACCGGGTGCCGGATTTATCCATAGCCGTTTACATGTCGAAGTAGTATTTCAACTCACTAGATAGGTACAGTGTCTGGTTCAACAGTATATATTGCTGGCTACATGTAGGATCGTTGAGCACCTCTAGAGGGGGGGTGAATAGAGTGCGTGTGTGCAGCGGAAATATAATCACCAATTAAAAAATTAAACTATGGCAGATATGTAAGAGACAGTAAATAAAGATAGGAGAATCAAACTCAGTGACACAGCGATGTATACTGGTATCCCTCTGAGAGGACTAATCCAGTCTCGAGTACTCTTGCTCGATGTTAATCCACTATGGCACAAGCTTTAACTGAGAGCTTGCAATCTCTTACAATACCGTGCTTGGTGACAAGCGCACGACCGGCTTCACAACACCGTGCTTGGTGGCGAGCGCACGACCAGCTCCACAACAGAAAAGTTGTTGAAACTTGAACGACCTCTTACAACTCTTGAG
Source organism: Iris pallida (assembly GCA_029216955.1). NCBI lineage: Eukaryota > Viridiplantae > Streptophyta > Magnoliopsida > Asparagales > Iridaceae > Iris > Iris pallida. Next base: position 16,340,916 of record JANAVB010026000.1, on the reverse strand, counting down.
TAACCAAAAGACTCTAAATCAACTCTGATAGTACTGGCTTTTGGCTAAGAGATGTGTAGGTGAGATTTGAAAATCTTAGATCGTTTAGAAAACACTTGAATAGTAGAGAAGAGAAGATGAAGAATGAATTGATGATTTGAAACGAAAAGTTCTTCTCTATTTATAGGTGTTTTCACCAACCGAACTCCGGCAGAACTCGGACAGAGTTCGGGTGCAAATATCTCGCAAAGAGACGTTGCTCGCAGATTTGGAGGCAACTGAAGTTTGAATACAAACTGACCGAACTCGGTCAGAGTTCGGACCGAACTCGGGCCGAACTCGGCTTGGAGTTCTGTCAGGAGATATTTAAAAATCTTTTGTAAAAACAGTTTTCAAACATGTTTTTGGTTATTTGTAAAATCATTTGAAAAAAATATTTTCGAAATATGTTTTTGAAATATTTGTAACCGAAAATATGAAAGGGTAAAAATAGGTTTCTAGAAAGGAGGACAATTTTAACCCTAAGCCAGTATTACCATAATTGATTTTACAAAGTAATTCTTAGACTCAATAAAATGTAAAATACAGAATAAAAGTATAAAAGAGTCTTCAGAAGATTTTGATGACTTTGAGCTTTGATTTATGCAGTACATCGTCCGTTGAATATGATTTCATGCATCCTGAAATAGTTAGCAGCATTTTCTATATTTTGTGTATTGACTAAAGTATATGTTGATTATCGAAATCGGGTGTGACCGTGGAATGGGCCAACAATCTCCCCCATTTTGATAATTGACAAACTTGAGTCTATACCAAAATATATTTATATCAAATAGAACAAAATATCAAAAATACCTGAAAAATAAGATGTTTTTGTTTTGGATATATCTGATATATCTTGCGTTTGGAGATTGGTATATACTCTTTTTCTCCCCCTTTGTCAAGTAGTAAAATGAATAGGCTCCCCCGTAAATCATGAAGCCAACAATAGAATAGACAAGACAAAGTGAAGTAAAAAGAAGTAATCACAGTATAGACAACTAGAATAAAATGAACTATGTCATAATAAACTGAAATATCATAGAGGTTCCACTAATAATCCAAAAAGTACAACTGATAAAGTCTAACTGAAACAGTTTAGACATGAAATAAAATAAAACTACTACATAAACTGCATCAACTAATCGAAACTAAATCCACTATCCCATGGCTGAATCCACATCACATCGCTGGGTCGTCCGTACTGGGAGGATCATGAGGGAAATAAGCAGTGGTCGGGTCGAAATACTGAAAAGTGATCTCATCAGTAAAACGAGGACCAGGGAAAGCCGGGTGTGGAAGGATAGTGAGTGGACGGACTGGATCCTGAACCAGGCTGTAGTGGAGATCGGCAATACTGTTTCTCAGCACCTGGGCCTGAGAAATGTGCCGGAACTCAGAGTCCTGATGACGTTGCGTGGAAACGGCAACGAAATTATCAAACCGCTGGTAGAATGCCTGATCGAGTCCTGGGGCAGGGGCCGGAGCAGGATGAGCATCAGCTGGAGGGGCCTCAGCATCAGCAGCTGGGACAGCAGGAGCAGTACCAGGAGGTTGAGGAAACCGACGAGAGCGGGTCAACTCAACAGGTGGAGAAGAAATGGCACACGTTTCAAGATCAATCTCAAAACGTCGAAATATACTAGCAAGGTGCATAGGAAAGACTAGGTTCCTACCTGCATTCTTGCAGTTGAGCATCCAAGACATCATAGTTTTTGGAACGGAGAAAGGAATTCCAAAATGTAACTTCATGTAACTTCATCGGTAGAGCCTTTCTTCGGAAGAAGGGCCGAGAAAATCATATGATGAAGCTCGTAAAAAGTTTAGTTTAGATGTCTAGAAAAGATTCTCCGGAGAGGAGGAGTAGGGTGACAAATCAATTCCCTAAAGGAAGCTAAAGTGACATCGGCAGGGAATTGAACATGGTGGATGTCAACAAGTGCATCACCAAGATCAGGAACGTGAAAGTATTCACTGATATCGGTGGCGCTAAATTCTAATTCCTGTCCAGCAATGCAGGAATAGAAATTTCCGTTTTGTTTTACTTGTAAATTGCAGTAAAATATACGGACTGCATTGTCGTAAATGCTATCTTGGACCTCAAAAAAGTCGCGAAATCCAAGTTGATCAAAAACAGGAGCATATTCAAAGAAAGTTGTAAAATTGACGAAGGCTCCAGCACAAATACGACGAGAAGAGAAAGAATCAAACCAGAGATCGGAGAAGTCTTTGTCGGAAAACAAAGTGCCATCATATTCCTCGGGATCTCTAGGTCTGGCTGGACTAAAGAGACTTGCCGGAGTGTAGTCGGATGAGGAGGAAGCACCTTGAGAAGAATTTCCTCGTTGACGTTTCGGAGCCATGAGGAAGAAGATCGCCCACTTGAACTCGTCGATTCCTTGCAGAGAAGGAGGAGGAAGGACTACTAGTAGGAGATGGAAGTATTCCACGTTTTGGTGTGGAGAAAAAGTGGAAGTAAGGATGAATTAAATAGGTGCTAGGGCCGGCTGTTCGGTTCTGGAACCATCACAGCGTCGACCGAACTCGGTCCGAATTCGGTCCGAACTCGGTCAGAGTTCGGGCCGAGTTCGGCCACTTGCATTCCCGAGACAGTCAAAGCAGTCAGGTAAATAAAGACTGTAATAAATAACAGTTGACTGGTTTATTAAATAACTGCTATTATTTTCGGGTTAACTATAGGGGTTGTCCCAGCTAACGGTGGTTCACCGGGGAACTCTTAAGTACCGCTTCGCTTCGACCGTAGCCGTGGTGACAGACATACCCTTTGTAAGTTTGTCCCCAAAAATAATTTTCATTAAATAATAAATTGTCAAGTCATAAATGCAGTTTTAATTACCATATGTTTTAAGAATCCGAGAATTCAAGAATACCGAGCTCACGCCTCAAGATGTTAAAACAGTCTTCAGCCAATGGTTTAGTGAAAATATCAGCTAGTTGATGTTCAGTATCAATAAATTCTAAGCAAATATTCCCGTGTTGTTGATGATCACGTAAAAAATGATGTCTAACTTCTATGTGCTTTGTGCGTGAATGACAGATAGGGTTCTTAGTCAAATTAATTGTACTAGTGTTATCACAATAAATAGGAACATTTGTATAGTGCAGATTGTAGTCCTCTAAGGTTTGCTTCATCCACAAAATTTGAGCACAACAGCGTCCTGCGGCGATATACTCAGTCTCAGTTGTTGATAATGCTACTGAATTTTGTTTCTTGCTAAACCAAGAGACTAAGGCCTTTCCTAAGAAATGACATGTGCCACTGGTACTTTTACGGTCCACTTTGCATCCAGTAAAATCCGCATCTGAGTAACCTATAAGGTCAAAGGATTTGGTTTTGGGATACCATAAGCCAACTGTAGAAGTTCCTTTAAGGTATCGGAAGATACGCTTAACGGCACTAAGATGTGATTCCTTAGGGTTTGCCTGATATCGTGCACATATGCAAACACTAAACATAATATCAGGGCGACTAGCAGTTAAATATAATAAACTACCAATCATACCTCGATACTTACGCTGATCAACAGGTTTGCCACTTTCATCAGCATCAAGCTTTGTAGATGTAGCCATAGGAGTCCCAATTGGCTTTACATTCTCGAAGTCGTACTTCTTCAGTATGTCCTTCGTGTACTTGGCTTGGTTGATGAATGTTTCGTTTGAGTATTGTTTGATTTGCAATCCTAGGAAGAAGTTCAGCTCTCCCATCATGCTCATCTCAAATTCACTCTGCATACACTTGGCAAATTCTTGACAGAGTTGTTCATTAGTAGAACCAAAGATAATGTCATCTACATAAATTTGCACTAGAAGTATATCATTATTCATGGATTTAATAAAAAGAGTAGTATCAATCTTGCCCTTTGAAAATCCATTATCAAGTAAGAAGGTGCTTAGGCGTTCATACCAAGCACGAGGTGCTTGTTTGAGTCCATAAAGTGCTTTCTTAAGCTTGAAGACGTGATCAGGTTTTTGAAAATCTTTAAAACCAGGGGGTTGTTTCACAAAAACCTTTTCTTTCAAATAACCATTTAAAAATGCGCTTTTTACGTCCATTTGAAAAAGTTTGAAATTATTAAAACAAGCAAAAGCGCAAAACATGCGGATGGCTTCTAGTCTAGCAACAGGAGCATAGGTCTCATCATAATCAATTCCTTCTTCTTGATTGTAACCTTGTGCAACTAGACGTGCTTTGTTGCGTAGAACTTGTCCATCTTTACTAAGTTTATTTTGGAACACCCATTTGGTACCAATTATCGATTGACCAATAGGTTTAGGAACGAGTTCCCAAACTTGGTTTCTCTCAAATTGATTAAGTTCCTCTTGCATGGCAGAAATCCAAAATTCATCAGAAAAAGCCTCATCAACATTCTTAGGTTCTATTTGTGAAATAAATGCTACATTAGCTGCTACTTCAGAATCTCTAAGAGATGAACGAGTACTTACACCTTTGGATACATCACCTATTATGAGAGTTTCTGGATGATCTGGTTTGAATCTCAATGATTCGAATCTTTGGGCCATACCTTTCACAAGGCTCTTCTCAGTTCCTGCATCTTCGGAACTTTTATCAGTTCTTGCCTCTTGGGTAGGATCTTTCTCAGAACTCTTCTTTGTCTTTGTAGGTGCATCTTCATCATCACTATCGCTAGATCTATGACTATTCAACTCATCAAAGGTAACATTAATACTTTCTTCAACAATCAAAGATCTTTTATTAAAAATTCTATATCCCTTACTCTTAGCAGCATATCCGAGAAATATCCCGTCATCTGCTTTGGAGTCGAACTTACCCAAGTTATCCTTGGTGTTCAGGATGAAACAGCGACAACCAAAAACTTTAAAATAAGAAATGTTTGGAATTCTTCCAAACCAAAGCTCATATGGTATTTTCTTCGAGATTGGTCGAATTAACACCCTATTTAAAATATGACAGGCTGTACTAACAGCTTCTGCCCAAAAATATTTAGGAAGATTATGCTGATTAAGCATGACTCTAGCCATTTCGCTTAGAGTACGGTTCTTCCGCTCCACAACACCATTCTGTTGGGGAGTTCTAGGACAAGAAAATTCGTGGTAATATCCACTATCATCACAAAACTTTTTAAAATCAGAATTTTCGAATTTGCCACTATGATCACTTCGGATACGAGTAATCATAAAGCCTTTTTCGTTTTGTACCTTTTTACAAAATATCTGAAATTCAAAAATAGTATCACTTTTGTTTGATAAAAAGTAAACCCATGTAAAACGAGAGAAATCATCAACAATGACAAAAGCATAGAGTTTACCGTCAAGACTAGCGACTCTACTTGGACCAAATAAATCCATATGAATCAACTGCAAAGGTCTCGAAGTACTTACAGCGTTGATGGATTTAAAAGAAGACCTATGTGCTTTGTTCTTTTCACAGTCAGCACATACCATGTCTCTCTTGAATGGAATTTCTGGGAGTCCTTTTACCAACTTCTTTGTGTTCAGACGTGAGATAGTATCCATGTTTGCATGTCCTAGTCTCATGTGCCATAGCCAGCTTTCATCTTGATTGGCTACTAGGCACCTTCCTGCATTATTAGTATTCTCCAAAAAGAAAACATAAATATTGTCTTCTCTAATCCCTTTATATACGGGATCACCAGATGACATATCATATATGGTACATTTATCTTTCACAAAATTGATACCATAACCATTATCTGCCAAATGACTTATGCTCAATAGGTTATGTTTCAATTCAGTTACTAGACAAACATCATTTATTATTGGGTAAGAAGAAATACCTACAGTACCATTACCTATAATATCACCTCTCAAGTTATTTCCGAAGGAGACGTATCCTTCTTTCTTCATCGATAGCGTAGCGAATAAAGATGCATCACCAGTCATGTGTCGCGAACATCCGCTATCGAGGATCCATTTGCTTCTAGCATGAGAGGGTTGAGGGTCCACCTACAAAATAAGTAGATAAATCCTTTGGTACCCATTTTCTGAAGGGTCCATGCTGATTAGCTTTAGGTCTCCAGACTAAAGTATGGTTATTAACAAGCTTTCTTGCAAGACAATATTGTGATATGTGTCCGTGTGTACCACAATATGTGCATGTCAGTTTAGAACCAGATGTGGTTGAAACTGTGTTCACATGCTTGTTTGGTTTCTTGGAGAACCTATAAGTGAAAGCATGATGATACTCGTGTTTCTTCTGTGCTTTCTTGTTTTTAGTCCTCTTAGGTGTATACTTTGCATTAGGACTAAAATTAGGCTGTGTCACAGGCATTTCCTGTTTGCCTAACTTGATTTCTAACTTTTTAGAAATCGCAATAGACTCTTCATATTTAGCAGTCATAACTGAGAGTCTCTGTTCTGTTACTAAGTGCATCCTCTTCTCTGTGTCATACAGTTTTTGCATCTTACCATAATCTCTTTCTTTCTTTTGAATAGTGAGGATAGCCTCATGATAGTCTACCTTGAGTTTGGCTATCTCTTCCGTATTACCGGTAGTAGACGTCTCTTTAATATCTTAAATAAGATTGGACAGTCTAGCTAACTCGGTTGTGTATGCCTTAATCTCTTTTCGAGATTGCTTATACTTGTCAAGCACATTTTTGTGTTCTTCAAGTAAATCGCTAAAGGCATTTTCTAACTCATCGAAAGTAAAGTCATCATATAGAGGGTTTGAAGATACCTTATCAAATGCCATAAGACAGACATTTGCACTGCCGCAGGGTCTATCCTCTTCTTCAGAATCACTGGCGTCGCTTTCATGCCAGATACTTGTGTTGGCATACTTTCGACCAGTTGTAGCTTTTCTGCTTGATCTTGATCTGTCATATAGACTGCTCTTCTTGGTAGCTGGACAGTCCTTCTTCATGTGCCCTGACTTCTTACATCCAAAGCATATGGTTTCATCTTCATTGCTTTCTTGGACGTATTTCTTCTTTCTGCTTGTAAACTTTAGATACTTTCTGAAGTTCTTCACAAGTAGGGCTTGTTCATCACCACTTGATGATTCATCATCAGAATCGTTGTATGTAGCTTTTCTTGCTTGAGCTTTGAAGGCGATTGTTTTCTCCTTTGGTGTCGCTTCTTCAAAGTCTTGCAAGTCGAGTTCATGGGTCATGAGCTTGTCCATCAAGGTTTCCAACGACATTGTGGTGAGGTCGTTTCCTTCAATAATTGCTGTGGCCTTTAGATTCCAATTCTTTGTTAGAGCCCGCAGCACCTTTCTAATCTTCTCGTGATTGCTGTAATCTTTACCAAGAGATTGCAGAGGATTAGTTATATCAAGGAAACGAGTAAACATCTGTGTAATTGACTCACCGGATTTCATCTTAAAAGATTCATATTCCTGAGTCAGTCTACTAATTTTGGATTCTTTCACTTGGGAAGTCCCTTCATGGGTTACCTCAAGGAGTTTCCAAATTTCGTGAGACGTCTTGCAGGTTGAAACTCTGTTGAACTCGGTTTTGTCAATTGCACAGAATAGTGCATTGATGGCTCGAGCATCAAGACTAGCCTTTGCTTTTTCAGCATCGGTGTACTTGTCATGCGGCTTTTCCATAAGAATACCTTCAACCACTGTAGGTGGTGGTTTCTTATATCCATCAATGACTATTGACCAAAGATCAAAATCTAGAGACTTAAGAAAGAAAGTCATACGTGTTTTCCAGTAAGTGTAATTTGTTCCATCAAATAGGGGAGGTCTATTTGTGGATTGCCCTTCACCGTTGAATATAGATTTCACGACTGCCATATATATACTCTCTAGGGTATGTTATATAAGAATATAACCTGCTATGATACCAATTGTAGGATCGTTGAGCACCTCTAGAGGGGGGGTGAATAGAGTGCGTGTGTGCAGCGGAAATATAATCACCAATTAAAAAATTAAACTATAGCAGATATGTAAGAGACAGTAAATAAAGATAGGAGAATCAAACTCAGTGACACAGCGATGTATACTGGTATCCCTCTGAGAGGACTAATCCAGTCTCGAGTACTCTTGCTCGATGTTAATCCACTATGGCACAAGCTTTAACTGAGAGCTTGCAATCTCTTACAACACCGTGCTTGGTGACAAGCGCACGACCGGCTTCACAACATCGTGCTTGGTGGCGAACGCACGACCAGCTCCACAACAGAAAAGTTGTTGAAACTTGAACGACCTCTTACAACTCTTGAGTAACCAAAAGACTCTAAATCAACTCTGATAGTACTGGCTTTTGGCTAAGAGATGTGTAGGTGAGATTTAAAAATCTTAGATCGTTTAGAAAACACTTGAATAGTAGAGAAGAGAAGATGAAGAATGAATTGATGATTTGAAACGAAAAGTTCTTCTCTATTTATAGGTGTTTTCACCAACCGAACTCGGGCAGAACTCGGACAGAGTTCGGGTGCAAATATCTTGCAAAGAGACGTTGCTCGCAGATTTGGAGGCAACTAAAGTTTGAATACAAACTGACCGAACTCGGTCAGAGTTCGGACCGAACTCGGGCCGAACTCGGCTTGGAGTTCTGTCAGGAGATATTTAAAAATCTTTTGTAAAAACAGTTTTCAAACATGTTTTTGGTTATTTGTAAAATCATTTGAAAAGAATATTTTTGAAATATGTTTTTGAAATATTTGTAACCGAAAATATAAAAGGGTAAAAATAGGTTTCTAGAAAGGAGGACAATTTTAACCCTAAGCCAGTATTACCATAATTGATTTTACAAAGTAATTCCTAGACTCAATAAAATATAAAATACAGAATAAAAGTAGAAAAGAGTCTTCAGAAGATTTTGATGACTTTGACGCTTTGATTTATGCAGTACATCGTCCGTTGAATATGATTTCATGCATCCTGAAATAGTTAGCAGCATTTTCTATATTTTGTGTATTGACTAAAGTATATGTTGATTATCGAAATCGGGTGTGACCGTGGAATGGGCCAACACTACAGGTCTTCTCTATTTTAGTACTCACTTGTCCTGTTCACCATGCTCAATTTCTGTCATGATTCTATACTTGTCTTTTCGTCATGTATTTTATTATTATTTGTAGATTTATGGATTTCGTCATTTATTAATTCTGTCATGATAATGTACTCGTTCCATTTCTGACTGGAAACCAATATTTTTCAGGTTTAGTCGCGATCACTCTTAACACTGGGAAGGCATGGGTATGCTGAGGTCAACCTAGATAGTTGAATTAGCTGTCTTTTTTATTTTGTGAGACATTGTATTTTCTAGCAAGTGAAGTTGTGAAATCTTGTAATTTTTAAAATTGATTTAATAATGTGAATGAGCAATAAATGTATATTTTATGATTTTGAGCATCTTGGCCGTGACAGCGTTCTACCGCCGACTCTGCGGCGTAGGCTGGCTGAGACACGTCTCGTATCCGAAAAGCGGGTGCGGGTCGTAACAAGTTTTTGTGGTGGCCCACGCAGGTCATTTTTCGTAAAAGATTGCAAACTCATGGTAGTACCTATGTCAGTCGTACTACTGCGAGCCTGCGACTAGATAATGCTCATTCACAACTTATAGTTAAATTGATTTAAGAGAATGGTTAGGACTAGGAGTCCTTTATTCAAATTGACCGTTGGGTAGTTAAGATAGTTAGATAGGCCATGCAATTTAGATAAAGAATTATTAAATTTAGATAGCTTGCCAGATCTCTGTAGATACACTATTACTTTGATATGACGATGTGATCCAATACGGATATACTATTCACTTGGAAAGTTAGGCTTTCCTACAATTAAGGCTTTAATCTTGATAAACTGTTTAATTTTCTTTTGCTCTGTTAGATATAAATCTTATATCATAAGTTAGAATTGCCTATTTTAAATTCTATTTTGCTGTAAGGAATTGGTTTATAATTCTTGATTCTGTTATTCATATACGAATCTCAAGTTAGATTTGATTCAAAGTTTTCCCTCAACCGTTTGAAATACATATGAAATAAAGATTAGGACGTTCGTACTTCCCTTGTCTTCAGTTATTTCCTCCCCGATTAACCTTTTACTTTAAGGATTGAGACCTAGAGGCAAATATTTTAATTTTTCTATCATAGTTAACTTGTTTGAATCTCTAGCAGCTCCTTGAAGTTCTTAGGAATATAGTTGGAGTAATTTTAACGACTAAGATGGCTAGACAATAGCGCACTGTCGCCAATTACTGGAGAATGGAGAGTGTGGGTTCACTGCAGCCAGCAGCGCACTGGCGAGGCATGACCTATAGAATTAAAATTATTTCGAAGAATCATAGTTTATGGAACATTGCTAAAACTATATCTTCGTTGACCTCTTTAGACCTTGTGTCAATATAAGGTAGAGTATCTGATAGCATATCATATCTGAACCATGGAACCAAGGGTTTACCACAGCCAGAGTATACGGGCGAGGCATAATTCTCGGTAAAATGACTTCAGACGTGATCACAAGTTTAGGATATTATAGAGGATAGGAAAATGCCATGTATGTCCCCTAAGATCCAAAGCCAATACTACTGAAAGTTCTGTAAGTTGGGTAGCCTGTCTCCCAACCTAGCATTCCGTGGTCCTTGTGATCTATTGACGAGGTAATTGACTGACACTAATAGGCTTACCTAAAATATGAAAATTAGAGGTCCATAACCCATTAGTTGACCAAGGCCTTATGGATAGAAGACAATAGGATGACTGTATAAGCAATAACACCAGGTAAGGTTTTGATTCTCTCAAAACTCGAACTACGTGTGCCTTTTTTCAATAATCTCGCATACTTGTATTTTGACTATCTTGACCAATGCTGCTATTACAGCCTAGTTTTGCAATCTTACTCTTTTATCGAGCTTGATTCAAGACATATGGTTATTGGGAACGCCTACTAACATATTATCTAATCAGAATCAGTGTATTACGGTCTGATAAACCATGATGCATTTGGTTCGCTATTCATTTAATTATCCTATGTGGATTGAGATATAGAGGTATCCAGGATCTCATCCGCGACTGTATTGACAATTCTTTTTAAATTATACATTCGCCCTTGAATCACGTAATTGTATTCGATGACATCTTTCTTGAACTCCTTATTGCTTTTGTCTTTCACTAATTGGAAAGACGAACGCTCGTATTTGATAGATAGATACAGAGTATTCCCCGTGGCCATGATAATTGTATACACAAGTGTAGCTACCATCGGCCAGCCATGTGACTGGAACCTTGCCTTGAGTTACCCGTCATCCCCTCGACCCTAAACCTACTATCATGATCTTCTAGTCATTGGAGTCCGAGAATGATTAGGGTTTTACCCTTAGTCAAAATGCCAACCTAGGAGACTGTCTATTCTCAAAAAACTAATTATTGTGAGTCTCTAATTATTTGCTTGAAGCTTGCTTTAACTATCAACCCTTATGCCTTAATCTAACCTTTCATCGACTAAGGCCCACAGTTTAGACATGAGATTAATAGATAAAGGTAAGGACAATTATTTACCATGACTATGGTAGACACCCATCCCGAGATTGGTTTCCAACAAACATTACCCTAGTTTTGTAAAAAAATTTATTAAGACCTAATTAGTATTGAAACACCTCAGTCACTAGCTTAGCCAATACCATAGCTAAATACCCTGTCATATTATGATCTACCGGTTATCAACCGCAATACATGATCACTATAGCCCATACTACTAGAACCCTTGTGACAATAGTCTGGTAGGCTTGATACAAATAGAAATTCACGACTCAGTTGTTAGAAACCTTTTCATATGATGTGCTTTAGAGTTGGTTATCCCGTCGATAACTCTTGTATACTATGGACGAGTAGATCATTCTATTTTATTGACCATGTGTCATTGTACACACTCATTTTCTACTTATTGAGAAACGATCCTTGACTTGACTTATATCTACTGTATCCCGTTACGCCGTGCCTTATTCTTTATTAACAAGAGTCGAGGTACAATATCCGGACTTTGGAATTCTTCTAACCTTATTATTCCTAAAAACCATGTCCTAGCTTCTAAGGTGAGTAGACTGTAAGCCTTCTAAAATTTTAGGATATACAAGGATTATCGATTGATTAGAATAATTTCTATTAGGATGATAATTAGTGCCCCATGGACTTCCACTTTCCAATTAGATCATTTTGTGTCCCTGGCCGTGTCATTAATATTCGGAGTACGAGACCAACTGTTACCTTCCAACAAATTTTATATGCAAGATGTAGACGAGTCCACCTTCATCTAGATATATCATGTCCCACTCAAACACGTCCCCTTGTGCTCTATTTTTATGGTACGACTTTTAGGTCAAAAGGACTAGCTATAACCCTTACCATAATATCGGTATACTTTCCGACTTCCATTAGAGCCTCAACCTCGACTCAATTCATCCGACCCAATATATGGTTGTGATCTACTCGAAGCCCACTACGCATATGCCACTAGTATGCCACCCAATTGTGGCCTCACGTACTACTTAAACACAAAAGTCACTAAAGGCATATTTTTGGGCTTTAGGGACCTAGCTAACCAACCTGACTGGTAACTAGCTCAACCACTTGGGTGGAAACCTATTCTAGGTCACCCTAACCTAGTGGAAATAGTTTTATCATTGGGATCTTGTCCAGTCAATATAGATCAAAATCCAAGGTTCATCCAACCAATGATTGATGTCCAATAGGGAACCCATTAAGACCCAGTAAAACCCATCCATACTTACCACCGTATTTGGACTATAAAACCAAACTATTTGAAATAGGTCCCTATACCTATTATGTAGTCTTCACCTCTTAGAATGTGAAGTCATTCGTAACCCTTATTCCATCTACCTATAAGTCGCGATACGATCTTGTATTGCATTCATATCCCTTGCTCGTGTGTATTAAATAACCACGAAAAAAATCACAATCTTAATTTCTCAAGTTCCGTTCTATTATGGAACCTTGTTTAGAATATCAAGAATGGAACTTCTGTATTGCACGGATTGCAATCCCCTCTAAGAAACGAAGAGTCCTTCGATTTGAGTAACTGGAGTAGAGTAGCCCAATCTAGCAAATAAGTCAATGGTTCATAAACTTTCTTTCTATCTGCATCATTGGATACTCTCTACCGCTCTGGAAATTTTATATTTGCTCTCGATTATCCTTTCTTATCTTTCGATCCTTCCTATTTCAGAGCGACAAATAGCCATGCTTATTAGAATTTATCAACATTTCTTAGCTACTTGTGTAAATTTGTTGCTTGCTAAATTTTGGATTACTTGATAGATAGGAGAGGATTATAGATGCCATATGCAGTAGATATCCGTTGGTAGGATTGTTAGCAACTAGTTAGAGGATTATAAGATTTTAGTTGTGAGGAGTAGTGTGGCCAAAGGTGGGTAGAAGTCCTAGAGGTTATGAAGTTACAAAATAGCTAGGAGAAGAATGTAAACTATTTTTGAGGAATTAAAATTTAAGGAGATTAAGGTTAAGGTAGACTTCATTTTTGAATTTTTAGGAATAGTTATGAATTAGAATTTCGAGGTCGAAAATATTTTTAAGGTGGGTAGATTTGTAGCTCCCCTTCCCAAAAATTTTTAAAATATTTTTATTATTTTATTTTATTTAAATGGTGATTTCTAGATTTTTATAAATAATTATTTAGTTAATTATTACGGTAGATGATTTTAGCCATGGTTGAGTTTTGAAGTACCAGACGACTAGAAATCATGGCACGGATAGTGCAGTGGCGTGCTTTGACTAGTGTTTAGCCATGGTAGGGGAAGGCCGAGCCATAAGATTATTCTAACTAGGAAAACCAGACCAAGTTGCGAATTAACCCTTACCGAAGATTTATTTATTTATTAGTTATATTATTGAGTGTTGGGGAACCCGGTTGTACCGAACTAGTCCAAATAGGACCCAAAATAAGCCCAAGCCCATGTAGTCATACGGGACGTCCAATGTTATTCGTGTTGATGTATTTTGGTATGATGGTGTCGTATTCTGTTTTAATGATCTAATGAATATTTTCTAAGTATTTAATTAAATATTATAAATATCATTATTAGTTGATATTCAATGATATTTGTATAAATAGATCCTTGTACATTTTTGGGATTATTAGACTGTACATAATGGTATATACACCATTATTGGTTTGTTGAATTTCGTTATTATATTATTATTATTTTTATTGAGGTTATTATTATATAATAATAATAATATTATTATTATTATTATTATTGGTTATATTATTTTTGTCAAATAAATGTTATATATATATATATATATATTCATATTTATATAGGTAGGCCTTACACTAGGAATAAATGTTATTGGGATTTATATGGGTTTATGGAGATTTTATATATATATATATATATATATATATATATATATATATATATATATATATGGCTATTTAGTAATTGATTATATGGTTTCATTATTCATTAGAAAGGTTAGTAAATATAGACATCTCATATAAATGATATTTCTATATATAGAAATATTTTACTATATATATAAATGCTCTTTCTACGTAAATAATATAATTGTTATTTATTATAATACTTGTACTTAAATTATTATTAGATTTTGTGAATTAGGGAATCATATATATATATATATAAATATATATATATCTATATATATATATATATATATATATATATATATATATATATAAAGAAATAAAAAAGAAATAAAAAATTAAAAAAAAGAAGAAAAAAGGATAAAAGGGAGCAACAGCAGCAGGAATTCCAACCCGAGCGCAAAGCCCCCAACCTGAACCCGAGGGAAAACTCGGTATACATAGGTATCGAGACTAGAGGGGGAAAGAGTTTTCATCTGAACCCTAACCCTCCGCACACACCCTAGCCTGGGCGGCCACTCCAATGGCCGTGCACCGCCGCGAGGCCACCGCCGGTGGTCAGGCCGTGCGCGCGATTCGGAACAGAGGAGCAACAGCGGTCGTTCGATAACGAAGACCACACTTTTGCGATAAGAGTTCTCCCTTGATACTCTATCATTTTACGAATTTGTAAGCTGTTCTATAAAGCCTATATATCCCTCTAGGAGTCCCAGCAAGTAGATTCGAGATTCGAAGAAGTTTCGAGACAGGAATCGAAGCGAAACTTGACGAAAAACCTGTCCAGAAACAGGGTATATAGCAGTCTATATACCCACGTTTGAAGATCGATTCAGATCGATCTATTACCAGTGTAGAAATTGTGCTTGAACACAACTACAGACTACATGTAGGGCTTTAAAACCCTTCTGTTAGTTTAATTTATCGTTTGTTATAAGAAAAGATTTTTTATTATAAAGTTCATATAAAATAGTTTTCAAAATGATATAAAATTTAGAAAAACCTTCGATACGACGTGCGTTCCGCTAAACTGGACGACGTGGTCATGAACCGAAAGCATCAAAAGGTGCGTATCAGCTTCGTGCACGTGTGGACTTTGACGAAATTTAAATTAGTTGTGTGTGCGTGACGAATTTGATACGTATCCGTCGAAATTTACCATATCGGCCTCTGTGCAAATTTTTCAATTACTTTATGCACGTTCGTCAGATCGAGATAAAACTTGCGCCAACAGGACCGTATCATTTTTCTAGTCCTTTATGCCAAGTTTGGTCCGATTCTGAGACAGTTGATCGGATCGCCGTTTCGCGGGCCCCACGGTCCTACTCAACGCGTGATTTTGTGCACGGCCCGCCAGAATCCAACTTTGGACATACGGTTGGGTTCGTATCAAAAAATCGGACCTGTTGACATATAGTTTGATGACTTTAGAGACCATAGACTTTGGCACGCTTTTAGGTGCAAAGCGGGTCCAACGGCAGACACCGTTTTGACCCGAAATTACCGTTTTACCCCTATGTCTAGAATTGGACTTAAGGACAGGCAATCTTAGCTAATTTGACTATTCTAAAAATGTTGTTAATATTTATTTCAGCATCTGGAGACTTCTGCATGTGTTGACTGTTGTCGCTCATTGAGTGGTATAGTATTATCGGTTTCACCAGCACAGGACCTCAGGCGAGTACATCTCTGATAGTTTCTATATCTGATAGCAGTGGTATAGTATTATCGGCTCTAGACATGTAAAGAAACCTAAATTATTCGTGCCTAATAGCAGTGGTTCAGTGTCCACATGATAGTTGATAAATTCATCTCCTATCACGACCCGCATCTGGCTATTCGGCCACGAGTACGTGGGTACATCCAGCATACGCCGCATGTATCGACGGTAGAACGTTGTCTAAACCTTCAACTAGAATCCATGTAATATAGTATCCAATATCATCCCAATAATCCAAATAATATCATATTCAGTTATGATCTTAATACTACAGTTGTAAAGATATGAACCGCATGTACTCAATCACAAAATTCTAAGAAAGATAAGATGCAAGAAGAAAATATATATGAATCCGAGATCGTCAAGTTTCCAAAATCCAAGTTTAGATAATCCAATACTATAGTGCAATTAAATCCAAAATAAATAGATAACATCCCAGTAAGTCTCCCAGAGACAAATCTGGTCAAATACTAAGATAAGAAAGTCTAATCTAAGCTAAATATCAGCATACTGAAACTCCGCTAAGATCGCTCCATGATTCTCTTGAGTACCAGGATCAATCTCCACTAGGGTGTCCTCATGGGAGGCATAATAGGTTAGGTACATATCCTCAAACTCATTGTCTAAAAATATTATCCAGTCAGGATTGGAACAAGTACATACATGATAAACTATTCATAACATGATAGAAGCTATAAAAACAAGAAATAGAATATAAAATACATGATAAACATGTTAAATTAGAATTATGGTATAACAAGTAGAGAGAAACAAGTAAACACGAGCAATCATGACATGTAACAATAAGAATAAGGGTGAAACAAGTATTTATATCTAACAAAGTGTTTTGAAATATCACGTTCGATATATAAACAGCTAATGGGTAAGTACGACACCACACAAGTATAGTGTGCGATTGATATTTATCCAGATTAGACCAGGAGAATAGTTTTGGGAAGTTTACATGTCTACTAAGGTGTTTCTCCGTCCGACTAGTACTCATAGGTTTGAGTCACAACACGAAGATTCACGGAACACGAAAATTAAGAAATCACGATAATAACAAAAACACAATAATCACGGGCACAATAATCACGAAAAACATAATTATAGAAGCATGAAAAATCACTAAGGCCCGTTCGGCTCAGTATGCAGCCATCCATGCACGACCATCCATGCGGGTCGACATGTGGCCATTGTGTCACATTGACCAGGCGACCATATATATATTTCCTCACTGTCCCAAGCAACACACACACTCAAACATGCATATATCCATATTTAACATATATGTATGTTTGAGTGTGTGTGTGTGTGTTGCTTGGGATAGTGAGGAAATATATATATATATATATATATATATATATATATATATATATTAACAAAATGCATTTTATTAAAATAAAGGGTGGCTCTGAAAGAGCATTACAAGCAGGTACAAGGCCCCAAACACAACAAGGGCCTGTTAGACAAGGTAGAAATTAAAACGGTTAGAAATTTGAAAGTTCGAAATTTCATAAACATGAAATTTCGAAAACCAAAATCGAATTTTGAAATTTTAAACTAAAATTTCAAAATCCCGCAAAAATCGGGTACGGGGGCACTGCCCCATACGTAATGGGCACACTGCCCAAAGAGAAGTGGCAGGTAGCGCGGCCCGATGCGGGCGCAGTCCACGAAGGGGGTCTCGGGCCCCGCCCCAGCATGCCTACCGAGGCCAGAAGCTCCGACGAGGAAAGGAGCGCGGAGCCGGGGGGGTCGCCTGTGAAAGGGGAGGGTCGGCTCGCACCTCCGCCCAATGTAGGAGGGCGGGGGACAGCGGCTCCGGCGAGGTGGGCGGGGATGCCGCAGAAGGGGGACCCCCGGAGCCACTGGTGGCGGTGGGAGGGCCGGTGTTGGAGCCAGCCCGAAGGGGGAAGGGCTGGCCGGAAGACGGGGCGCAGCGCCATCGACCGCAGCTAACGGGAGAAAGTGAGGAATGGGAGGGGGAGGGGACGGGAGCGACGAAGGGAATGCCGGAGACCAGAGCGGGCGTCGCAGGACGAGGATAGCACGACCACTGCCGGAGAGGGGGACGCCGTGCGTCCCGAGGGGGGCTCGCGACCCGAGAGGGGGTAGGGAGAGACCACCGACGTGAGCTCTGGCGGGGGGGCCGGGGCGGGTGGAGGGGGAGAGGCCTCCTGGGGATCCGAGACGGGGGCGGGGGATCCGAGACGGGGGGTGGTGAGGGCCCTGGCAGCGGGGGCCAGAAGAGAAACCGCCGCGGGATCGCCGACAGTCGGGGGAGGGGGAGAAGCTGAAGCAGTCGCCGCCAAAAACTCGGAGGGTCGCCGGAGGGAGCGGGGAGAGGGGCTACGGCAGGGACCGGAGCGGCTGCCGGAGGGGAGGAGACCCGGTGGGGCAGGAGGGGTCCGGGATCTGGCGCCAAGCTCGGCGGCGCCGAGGCGGCGGTGGCTGGAACGGCGCCGAGGCGGGACGAGGAGGAAGGGAGAGCCCACTGAGGAAACCAGGCGGAGGAGGGGAAGCCGTGCGGCTCGGCTGGTGGGGGAGCTCCCCGCGGCCAGGCGGAGGGCGACCGGCCTGGGAGGCGAAGGAAGGGAGGGAATTGAGGGCCTCCTAGAGGAAGGAGAAGGCAAAGGGGTGCGGCCGGGCTGAGGAGGCCGACCGGCTAGCCAACCCACCCGACAGAGAGGGGGGCGAAGCTCCACCCGGCGGTGATGGATGGTGTGGGAGCAGGGCTCCACCTGACGGTGTGGGGAGCAGGGCTCCACCCATTATATATATATATATATATATATATAGACACACACACACACACACACACACACACACACACACATTAGTGAGATATATTAGGAAATCGATTTAAATGTCTATCTAATGAACAACCTAGCCATCCATGGGTTCAAAACTGAAAAAAAAATAAGACTAAAATGACCACTTTGTCATTTTGACAAATACTTGGTGGGCTCTCCTCAAATTTCTTCAAGGATGGCACAAAAATCCTAATTAAAATATACCAAAATGAGGATTAGAGCCTTGTCATCTCCCCATGGGTACCCCTAGCCAATGTGAGTGTTCCTACTTGTGTCATGCATGAAGATGTAGCTTAAACTATCAAAATAATAAGAGCTTTACCTATTGGGTGGCTGTTTTCCCAATGAAGCCTTCTAGGAATGCTCTAGTGCCAAGTTTGACACAATCTCCCTAGCTTTGGACTCCTTCTAACGAGCTCCTTGGCCCCAAGCTTCTAGCCTTGTAGGGTGAAGATTTGGGAAGGTTTTGGGAGAATTTGGAGGAGTTTTGATGGTGGGAATGAAGGAAATGGAAGGGGGCTTGAAGAGGGTTTCTTCTAGGGTTAGTGGAGGCTTCTAAAGGATGATGAAGAAGGTGTAAACCCTCTTTAATGATCAGCCATCATTGAAGCCCTAAAATCCCTTCTAAAATATATATTTTATCCCTCAAGTTGTCATGAACACTCTCTTAAATGAAGGGTTAGTTGTGCTCTAAGTGTGGGATTAATTTCTAGTCTAAAACTAAGCTTAACATGACTTAAATGAGAGTAGTTGTGTTCATCCTAGGTTGTAGGCTCAAGTGGTCATGTCTAGTCTAATTGGGTCCACAAGTCAAGGTTCAATTAATAGGCTAAACCAATAATAAATGAAACCTTCACAATAATTAATTTAAATAACTACTCATGCAATATAAATAATATAAATTGACAAAAATAACCCTATATAGGATTGTGGTAGTGATAGAAGACCCACAGGTCTGGATGGCCAAGACTGTTGTCTCCCCACCGAAGACGGCGGAAGATGCGCGTCCAGCTTCTGTTGAGAAGTCGTGCATCAGCCTTCTATGTATCATGTCTCTACTCCTACCTTCGTATCCAGGGAGGACAGGGCTCAGCACCCAAGTTCCAGCAGAGGAAAATACTACAATGCTGGAAACCTAGGGGCTAATGCCACTTCCAAACCTTCGCGACTGCGAACCCCTGAGAGGACTAGTACCGTCTCTCAGATCTTGTGCTAACAGTAGAAGGCACAAAGGCTCACCGCGTCTAATCCAAGACACACGAAGCTTCCAATAGATGTTGATGTCTGAGAAGCTATACCCAGTATTCCTCGACAAAGAAGCATAGAGGTAGAAAAGAGGAAATCTGTCTTTCGCAGAACCTCCCACAACCAACCTTTTGGGCATATATATGGACTCTCTATACTATACGCCAGTGAGCATTGGTCCAACGAAGTCTAAGGCAGTACAAGCCAGACGCACATCGGCAACTGTCCTCTCCGCTGACCGCCAAAACACTTCGTCGATAGTAACACGCGCTTCCGATGGAAAGCTGTACAAAGCTGACCCATGCAGTCATCTACTCGACCGCATGTGCCTGGTCCGAACGATGGAAGCACAAAATCAAGAATTTTACAACTGGCCATATTTCTAATCTAAGGGTTTGTTTGGGCTAGTTTTTGTTTGGCTTTGGATTTGTATATATAGATAGGTTTTATGATGTTTTGAGTGGACTTCAATATGCCAGTGCGACTCGATGTACAGATGTCATAGACTCAAAATGAAATTTAAAATTACATTGATGAAATACAACTAGACGCAGTACAACAAGCAATCGTCATTGTTAAGTCTTCAGTTGGATTAGTTGTATCATATTGCGGATCAAACTCAAGTTGACTGAGATCGAATGTGCCAAAATATCCTCCTAACCATATTATTATTACAAATATATAACTCTCTTTATACATGACCAAGCTAAGTGGTACCTACCATTCTATCTAATCCTAACTATACAACTGATAGGGCATAATAGTCAATAGGTTGGGTTAGGCTACGTTTAGGTTCTTGTTGTAGCGGCTCAATCTTTACACTAAAACTACCACTCTATTCTTGATCGATTGGCTACCATGAGTGCCTATCCTAGTATGGTTATGTATTTATTTTTCTATAATGAGAACATCTTGATCACACTACTCTCTCAACCACATATTGCCATAAAATTTTATAACCTTTGTCTACTAGTTGTTATTCTTCATAAATTCAATACCACTATATACCTATGGCATATGGCATCCTAATATCCCTCGTATATATCAAGGCAACCAAAATTTGTAACAACAACCATTTTATGCAATTTATCTAAGGGATACTAACAAAATTCTGTAAAGCACGAGCATTCATCACTCCAAAATAAGGAGGGACGAGAAGCAATGACACGAGGAAGCAAAGAAAATAGTTGAGTGCAAAATACAAAGTTCAATAACGATAGAGAAATTCCAAAGGAAATGTCAATACAGTTGTGGATTGAAAATCCTATCAGGTTTCATCCAAGCATAGGCTCGTTCATACAGTAACATAACTGAGACGATATGCTCTGACCTGTATGGGCCACCACAAAAATATGTTATTTTCCAGTCCCAAAGAACATAGGACCATGATACGTAAGCATGCTAGCTATGCATCAAGTAGACTCCAGTCTCATTTGAATATGTATAAGTTGTCTAGAATATGGTATCATTTCTAATATGGCAATTCAAACTATATCTCAATCCACTAAAAGAGTAACATAATAAGAATGAACAATATATAATACAGTCGGTCGCCCTGTAATACACATATTCGAACAAGCTTAAGAGAAAGAATAAACCTTGTAAAAATTGACTGTAACAGCAGTAAAATCATGGTGATAAATAAATACATGTGTCACAACCCGATCCCAAAATACTGGGTCCAGTCGAATTAGGTCCAGCCTACACCGTTGTAAGACAGCGGCAGTAAGCTATATCAATCAGTAGTAATCCCAGCACAACATTCTAAACTGCGAAAATGGAAAACTTTTATTTAAAACGTACAATTAAAAACTAGATGTCTATCTGGAACAACACACAAGCAGAAAAAAATGTTCAGTTATTACAACTTGCTTTTTATTACAACTTTTAAAACAAGGAAAGAAACTAAATAACAAGTGCGGATAAAACTCCTGGGCTCCCTGTCCAGGTTCAACTATCTCCTCGGAACCCAGGTCGGGTCCGTAGTAAGAACTAAAAGCACGCTCCTCGTCATCGCAGTCACCTAAAAATGTTGGTATCCAGTCAGGAGGGAGCAAGAACATATATATCCATTTTAGCATTTTAATAAAATAATTAAAGATGTAAGGAGCAGTTTTAGAACATAATTCATCTTTCTAAACAATAATAAAGAATCAGTGAAGCAGTAATCACTGGAAATAATAATGATGCAATCTACAACTAGCAATAGTATTTTGAGTGTGTAGCATCCCGTGGCCGGCTGGGGTTGGAGGCAATATATATTCTAGTGAACATGGCCCGGATTCAACCCAAGTGAGGTGGGGCTTCAGCTA
The DNA here is from genome assembly GCA_029216955.1 of Iris pallida. Taxonomy (NCBI): domain Eukaryota; kingdom Viridiplantae; phylum Streptophyta; class Magnoliopsida; order Asparagales; family Iridaceae; genus Iris; species Iris pallida. The sequence continues at coordinate 16,318,467 of JANAVB010026000.1, read as the reverse complement.
TCCACAATGAGATAATAAGGAGGCTTTGACCACATGTGCTAACACTACTCCCCAATTCCAAGTCAATGAGTCAATCAAGCAATCAATTAGATCCGAGTGGGATCTCGTGAGTCAGTGTCGATACAATGTTTATAATGATGCAATGTATTTAATTATCAACTAAAATACAAGTTTGAATAATATGCAACTTGCCTTGATTTTCTGGTGATGTAGGTAACGACAGGAAAACACTCAAGCTAAAGCCCGGAACTGAACCCTACAATTAGTAAAACATGACTTAGTTGCCAGTCTAAGATTTTGTTATATTTCTAATTAATCAACTTATTAATAATATAACAATAATCTAGACACTAAAATTACTAATAATTATACTAAAGCCATTACTTAATTATAAAATATTTTAGGGAACCTCTAAATGAGAATATAGGAAAAAAATACTTTTTTTAGTAAATATATAAAACATGTCATTTCTTTAAATAGAATTATCATTAATTTAATTAAAAATAAGTTCATGCCAAAATTAGTAGTTATTTGAGAATATGAAAATAATTGATGCAAAAATACTATTTTAATATTTTTAACGTAATACACGTATTTAGCAATTACTCAATAGAACAATCTTTTAAATAAAGAGTGTTTATTTTAATAAAGTGAGAATTAATATTTTTTATTTAGAAAAATAATAAACAGGTTTTTATTTTAATAAATAGAACTAATACTTTAGTTAAGTTTTCTTATACACAAAATATCCTTTTTGGTAATGAAAATATTTTTGAAACTAAATAATATTTTATTTACGTAAAATAACCGTAACATATTTAATAAATGCTTTTGAGTTTAAAACATCATGATTATTACGATAATTATTTATTTAGCAATCATTTTATTTTTAAGAATATTTACTAAGGACAATAATTGAATATTATTTTAAGACTATAATCTAATAAGACAACAGTAATATTAACTACTAATTTAACCATTTTACGTGAAATATTTATTTTAATTAAATTATAAATAATCCAACAATTTTTACGATGGTCCAATAATTACTAGCAATTCTAATAATTAAATAACCGTTAATTACCATATAATTAATTAATTATATTAACATAACTAATAATTAATATAATTGGAAAACTAATTATCCTAAAGTTGACAGAACTTTATTCTGTCAACTTTGGTCGGACAAGATTATGGATTTCTGCCTAACTTCTCTTCTGGAAATAGATTGAATTTCTGACAGAACCTACCAAAAAGCTGATGAAGGAGAACCGAGGGGAGGTATCGGACTCGAATCAGCGTACGAAGTGGCTCGGAACCCGAAAAGCCAGAAAAAGTGCCGCACAAGGGCACGGAGGTCGCCGAACGACAGGCACGCAGGGGCGCAAGGAGTGCTGAGGTCGCCGGGTTTGGGTGCACGAGGATGGCCTTGGGAGGTATCCGTGGTATTAGGGTGGTACGAGGAGCGTGGTGGCGCGATCGATTCAAAGAATGGTGGGGCGTGGAGGGAGTTATGATGGAGTTTGTGAAGATTTTTGTGATGGAAAAATGGTTCTGAGAAGGTTTTCTGTGAGATTCCTATTTATTTCTATAGGCGAGAGAAAAAGGGGTAGTGGTGCGATAAACTTGGATCGGGGAGTCAGAAGCGTTAAGTGGGATTGACACGGTGAGAGTGGGGTGAGTTGGGTTTGAGGGTTTAGGCTTTGGGTTGTCTTTAGACTTGGGCTCAACTGAAAAGGCTCTAAATTAAAATAGCTAAATAATTCTAATATCTAGCAAAATTAATCAATTAATTTAACAATTACAATCAATTCCATTAATTAATCTTTTATAAACTAAAATTATTTTTCTATTTACCGACTAAAGATATAATAATAATAATAATAATAATAATAATAATAATAATAATAATGAAGACTCTAACTATTCTATAAATACTTAGCAAATAATTAATTATTGTAAAAATCCGTTTATCAATAAATTCCAATTTTATGGATTTTACAATATTCTCTCCTTAGAAAATTTCGTACTCGAAATTTCTAATGGTAAAGAAAAGAGAGGTTTAGAACATACCTAGAACAGGTGAGGGTACTTCTCCCTCATATCAGCCTCTCGATCCCAAGTTGACTCATCCGGGGAGCCGTGACGTCACTCCACTCCGACTAACGGTAATACGGTATCCTCAGCCTCTTTCCTCTGCAGTCTAATATCCGTAATCTAATTACTCTCTTTCTAACCAAAATCTATAGCCCACAATCTAGTCCAAGGTTTGTTGGGATCTCATAAATTTATAAATAAATCTAAAATAAGATTACTAATTAAATACTAAAAGAATCCTGAAATTAAATCAATTAATTATATAATAACATTCATGATTAAAAATAATTTTAAAATAACCCAAAAATAATTTTATAAGTTTTTTTTTAAAATAATGACCTTGATTTCAAAATGGAATTATAAATTTAGCAATGAATTTACAATTACAAGATTCTTAAAAAATAGAAATTCCGAATCGAGGTAGTTACAAATATGCCACCTTACAAAAATTTTGTCCTCAAAAATTCAAAAGATATGATAAGCACCGTTAAGAAAAACCAAATACAAATTTTTTGAAATGATTAAAATTAGTTAAACATTGAATTAAAATTTAAATATGACTAGTAGAATCAAGATAACCTAGGAGTGATCAAGTTTAAAATCTAGGCATGGTAAAATAATGCAGAATAATTTGTCATGGTTAAATCCTAAACATGACCAAAATCAAAATTTAAACAAGTAAAAATAGTACCAAAATAATATAATTATAATTAAATTCTATCTACGGTCAATAATAAAATTGCGACCTAAGTCCAATAAGAAATTATTTAGGCATAACTAGCATGGCCATGACTCAAATTCAAATCATTTAAACATGATTAATAAAATATGGTCAAAAATTATTTAGGCTTTGATATAGTCGCAACTAATAAGTTCATAAGTGCTAAAATATGATCAATATAGAAATGGTACGACTAAGAATAATCAAAACAAAATTTTGAAATTTTGGTTTACTAGAAATCAAATTCAAGAATGAACAAAATTAAATTCTAGAATTGATTTGTAACATGATAAAAGAATTAAACCGTTTGCGCACAATTGTGATTAAGATCAAATTATTCAAAAAGAAGACCAATCAGATACGTTTGATTATTATCAAGTTTGGCATGATCATAATATGATCAAAAATTATTTATGTATGCTCCAGATCTAATCATAACCAAGGAAAACCAAAATATCGTCATAGCATGATTAAGTTAATATCAAACCATCAAGGCACGATCAATATTAGGAATAAAATTCAGTTATGACCAGAATCATATAATGCAATTTAAGGGTCGTCCATATGTGGTAATGAATGCAATCAAAGTGACATAAACAAAATCTAGTATATATATATATATATATATATATATATATATATATATATATATATATATATATATATATATATATATATATATATATATATATATATATTATTGCATCCGAACCACCAAAGTTTATCTCGATCGAGCTGGGCAGCCAGACCCACACCCAACAAATCCTCTACGATAACCACGTTATGTTCTGCAACCACTGCCATTTAAGAGGTCACCTCCCAAAATATTGTCGCCGTCTCCACCCAGAACTCAAGAAAAAACCAGTCCGGAACAACATAGTGCTACCTGAAGGGAGGACACCCAAATCTCTCCTTTTACCTCTTCCAAACTCACACATTCGGTTCAGCTCCAACGACGGCAAGTCAGACAAAAGCGAGTCCCCTAGCAGAGCTCTGATCCCATTCAAAACCAAAGCTCTCACACTCTCCAACTAATTCGACGCTTTTATCTCGGAGGACGAGGAACCCCCAACGGAATCAGGGCATCCCCAGGTTGATCAAGCCACCACCGAGATCCCCCACCCAGAGGACGTTGAAGCGAGCACCACCACAATCGATGCAATTCCTCACCACACCGACAAAGACCCGGTTATTGAAGCCCTGGCTATCCTAGGTTCTGACCTAGTCTGGAGAGGACAACAGGTTCAGGCCGCAGGATTCCCTCTACAGCAAATAATACTTCTCATTGAGAGCGCAAGCGACTCCTTAGTTATTCCTCCAGAGGATCCTATCCTGGACTCCGCTGGGGAATCAATGGGCCCACCCCCAGAACAATACGTGGAAACTACTCGGGTCACTCCCGCCTCGACAAAGGCAGAAGCATCAACCTCGAGCGAGGGCATTGTCAAGATAGCACCCACTGAAACCACATCCATCCAAACCAGATCCGCCGCTAAGCGGAGCAAAAAAAGTCCCCCACAAACTCTTTAATGCTTAACATCCTATCCTGGAATGTTCGCGGACTGGGGAACAAATCCACATTAAGGAGAATTATCAGCCTCAGGAAAATTCACAAGATTGATATCCTTATTATTCTCGAACCCAAAATACCCCCCAAAAGGTTAAAATCCATCCAACTGCAGCTGGGCCTTCCCACGACCATCGCCAGTAGATACGAATATTTGGATCCTCTGTACTGAAGATATCAGCATTGGGAGCATCCAGGACACCAGGCAGGCCCTTTCCTGCTGGATGGAACACCCCATGCTACCAGAGCGCGCCATCATCTCCGCAGTCCACAGCAGCTACGATATTACTGAGCGAAAACAACTCTGGAACGATCTCCTTGACATCCACCTAAACCACATCAACTATCATTGGCTTTGCAGTAGGGACTTTAATGCGCCCACCTGCAGAGAAGAGAAAATCGGGGGTCGCCCCCCTCCTATCACGGCCAGGCAAGACTTCAACAACTTCATCTTTAATGCTCACCTAGCTTCTCTCCAGTTCTCCGGCATTGCTTTCACCTGGTGCAACATGCAAGAAGGCGACCGTCGCCAATATTCCTGTCTCGACAGAGCCCTCACGAATGTCCTATGGCATGGCATAGAGATTTCCACCAACCTGACTCATCTCAACTCCACTGAATTCGACCACGCCCCTCTGCTGGTGGTCATTAAAAACAATTCTAATCCATCCAAAAAGAACTTTCGATTCCTCGACTTCTGGACCGAACACCCCTAATTTTTGGATATCATTGTGGAAGCGTGGAATAGCGTGGATTCTCCCAACCCCCTATCCCGGGTGAGCAAAAAGCTCAAGGCTACGAGGAAAGTCCTATCCAATTGGAGCAAACTAGCTTACGGGGACATCTTTCAAGCTGTTCGGACCACTGAGGACGACGTCACCCGTGCCGAAGCCAGGTTCGCTTCGGATCGTTCCCCGGCGGTCAGGACCGCTCTGTATTTCACCAAGGTCATGCTTAAATTCAGACTCAAAGTGGAAACTGACTTCTGGAAGCAAAAAAGCGAGATTGAAATGGGACAGCAACGGGGATAAAAACTCGAATTATTTCCACGCCTGTGTCAACGGCCGCAGACAGAAGTTAGCGATTCACCATATTATTGACGACAACGGGAACATCATCACTAACCAAAAGAGCATCCAGATGGCCACTACGGAATTCTATTCTAAATTATTCTCCAAAGAGACGGTTCACAAAGACAATGCCTTCCTGGATCAAATCCCCCTTCTCATTAACGACAACGACAACGCCCAGCTGGATCGCTCTCCCACTGCCTAGGAGGTGAAAGATACGGTGTGGGCTCTGAACGAGCACAGTACACCCGGGCCGGACGGCTTTTCGGGAGTTTTCTTTCGCTCGTGCTGGGACATTATCAAGCAGGATATCACCGAAGCAGCTATTGCATTCTTCGAAGGAGCCACATACCCCAAAGCCATTTCCAATGCCAAGCTCATCCTTATACCGAAAAAAGAAAACCCGGAGTCACTTCGCGACTTCCATCCCATTAGTCTATGCAATTTCACCAACAAGATCATCTCTAAAATTATAGCTACGAGAATGGCTGGGATCCTCCCCAAGATTATCTCCGAGGAGCAAAGCGGGTTTGTCCGAGGGAGGAACATCTAAGATAATATTATGCTGGCACAAGAGTTAATAACCTACATAAAGTTCCCTGTAAGGGGGGCAACATCACTGTCAAAATCGACATGGAGAAAGCTTATGACAGACTGGACTGGCCGTTTATGATCTGGGTCTTCAGGGCTTTGGTTTCTCCAAAAATTGGACCAACATCGTGTGGAGATCGATTAGGCAACTCGTGGTTCTCCACGGTCATAAACGGCCAAGCCGAGGGATTTTTTAAATCCATTCGAGGGGTTAAGCAAGGCGACCCTCTATCTTCCACTGTCTTCATCATCGCGGCTGAAGCCCTCAGCAGGAACCTTAACAACATGACCAACACACCGAACTTCCAGCATTACCACACATCCAGCGGATGTTCGATCATTACCCATCTGGCCTTTGCAGACGATTTACTTATTTTCTCTTCTGGAACGAAGGGGAGGTGGCGGTAGTCCACAACACCCTGCAGAGGTACTCCACATGCTCCGGCCAGAAGATTCAACCCTTCCAAGAGCATCATCTATGCCCACCACAACACCAAAAGAGAGCAGGCAATCGGGCTCTCCAACTTAACTTCCTTTATGGTTGACCATCATCCATTCAACTATCTCGGGTGTCCTCTGGTGTATGGTAAATCCAACGTTGGCATCTTTGAGAAATTTATCACTAGAATCAGGAATAAACTTAGTGGGTGGCATAATGCCACTTTATCCCCAGGCGGCAAGATGATTCTCATCAAGCACGTGCTCAACTCTATCCCCATTCATACCCTGGCCGCATGCTCTCCGCCTTTGAAGGTGCTTTTTTCAATTGAGCAGATCTTCTATAATTTCTTCTGGGGTCATTGCAACGGGCAAGACAAGCATCACTGGGCTAGCTGGGACTCCATGGCTTATCCTACTGAGGAAGGGGGTCTGGGATTTAACAAATTAACTCACTCACATTGTTAAAGCATTTTCGATGAAATTATGGTAGAAACTTCGTACGAGCAAGAACCTATGATACGATATGGGATTTAACAAACTCCCCAATTCCAAGTTAATGAGTCAATCAACCAATCAATTGGATCCGAGCGGGATCCCGTGAGTCAGTGTCGATACAATGTTTCTAATGATACAATATATTTAATTATCAACTAAAATACAGATTTGAATAATATGCAACTTGCCTTGGTTTTTTGGTGCTATAGGTGACGACAAGAAAACACTCAAGCTAAAGTCCGGAACTGAACCCTACAATTAGTGAAACATGACTTAGTTGTCAGTCTAAGGTTTTGATATATTTCTAATTAATTAACTTATTAATAATATAAAAATAATATAGACTCTAAAATTACTAATAATTATACTAAAGTCATTACTTAATTTAAAATATTTTAGAGAACCTCTAAATGAGAATATAGGAAACAATACGTTTTTAGTAAATAAATAAAACTTGTCATTTCTTTTAATAGAATTATCATTAATTTAATTAGTAATAGGTTCGGGCCAAATTTAGTAGTTATTTGAGAATATGAAAATAAATGATGCAAAAAATACTATTTTAATATTTTTAACGTACGTAATACACGTAATTAGTAATTACTGAATAAAACAATCTTTTAAATAAAGACTATTTATTTTAATAACATGAGAATTACTTTTCTTTATCTAGAATAAATAATAAACATGTTTTTATTTTAATAAATAGAACTAATACTTTAGTTAGGTTTACTTATACACAAATACCCTTTTTGGTAATAAAAATATTTTTGAAACTAAATAATATTTTATTTACGTAAAATAACTGTAACATATTTAATAAATGCTTCTAAGTCTAAAACATCATGATTATTACGATAATTATTTATTTAGCAATCATTTTACATTTAAGAATATTTACTAAGGACAGTAATTAAATATTATTTTAAGGCTATAATCTAATAAGACAACAGTAATATTAAATACTAATTTAACCATTTTACGTAAAATATTTATTTTAATTAAATTATAAATAATCGAATAATTTTTACGATGGCCCAATAATTACTATCAATTCTAATAATTAAATAACTGTTAATTATCATCTAATTAATTAATTAACATAATTGGGAAACTAATTATCCCAAAGCTGACACAGCTTTATTCTGTCAACTTTGGTCGGACAGGATTATGGGTTTCTGTCTAATTTCTATTCTGGAAATAGAATGGTTTCTGACAGAACCTTCCAGAAAGCTGATGAAGGAGAACCGAGAGGAGGCCTCGGACTCGGATCACTGTACGAAGTGGCTCGAAACGTCGAAAAGTCAGAAAAAGTGCCGCACAAGGGCTCGGAGGTCGCCGAACGACGGGCACGCAGGGGAAAGTACGCGGGCGGCAGCGCCTGGGCACGCGCACGGTCGGGCGCGGGCGCGGGGAGCGTTGGGGACGCCGGATTCGAGTACACGGGGGATGGCCTGAAGAGGTGTCCGTACTAAAGATATACATATAATAATAATAATAATAATAATAATAATAATAATAATAATAATAACAACAACAACAACGACGACGACGACGATGACGACGACGACAATGACGACGACAACGACGACGACGACGACAACGACGACGACGACGACGACAACGACAACAACAACAACAACAATAATAATAATAATAATAATAATAATATTGACTCTAACTATTCTATAAATACTTAGCAAACAACTAATTATTGTAAAAATCCATTTATCAATAAATTTCAATTTTGTTGGGTTTTACAACATGGAAGGACAATAATGAAGTACCACTAACAATATCTGAATCCTGTAGACACAACAGCAACTACCCATCTACTCTACGAAGCAGCTCAGCAATAACCTGAAAATATCACCAGGTCCTCAGGAGACATAGCAAGATACATAATATACAATCCTACTGTAACATTAACTAAAATGCATAGAAACTAAAAAGTAGACTAAAGAAACATAGTAACACGAAGAAAGATCATAACAAATAATACTACGCTGAAGACATGGCACAGAGAAAAATGGTACTAAGCATGACTACAAATAGATCGAATGACCGTAGTCCTGTGAGGTTCTCCCGGTCCTATAGAAAGTGGTCATGTGTGTTGCTCCAAAACTATAGTAAGTCTCTATCGTAGCCCTGTGTGGGTTTTCGAGTCGAAAGTGGTCAAACAACCAATCCTAGTATCGATCAAGGTCAAGTCAAGTCAATGTTCAAGTAACTGGATCAAATCAAGTCGAGTCAAGTCAAAACAAGACAAGTCGCGTAATATGCTCAAGTAATACGAATGTCTAACAAACAAGAAGTATCAAGAATCTAATAGAAGACAAGTGAAACATGTGAGACAACAATTATACGAAGTAAGTAAAGGTACAAGTGTCGTGAAACATGCACAAGGTGAAGATGATAAAAATTAGAAGTATATGACAAACAAGTAAATAGGAACAAGAAAAAATAAGCATGCATAGAATACTGTATAAGTTGGCAAGGTATACTTGTTTGTCTTCCAAGTCCCCGCTGAATTCAATACCAAGGCCTAACCAAGAGTTCACATATAAAGAAAATTATTATTATCATCATTTGTACATATGACACTTGGGTTCCTAGTTCAACAAGTTTACATGTTCCCATGGAATACCTAGACCTAGTTTCATGGTTTTTGACCTCCAAAATTCAAGATTAAGCCTCCAACACAAGGACATGTATATAAATCATATAAAATCCATAAAAGTATAATGTAAACATGATTTATACTTAGTTTAACCTCTGAATTTCAGAATTATGTTTTTAGATTCGGTTCACGGTTATGGCTAATTTATACTTAATAGTTTTGCACGAAACTTATCCAAGAAGTTACCAACCATTGGACATGTCCTATGTCTATCAAAACACACAATAAAATATTAAATCAAGATTATTAATCAGAATTAATTAACCTTTTTAAGCATCAAAATCAGCACTAGCCAAACTATGTCAAAAATACACCTAAAACCTAGTTTAATGGCATGCAAAATTAGGGGTCAGATTTGGGCATGTAAATACCATAAATATATGATAAAATAATTAAATTTCAGATTTAAATACCTATATATTCAGATTTAAAGTTGTTAGTAAAACTCACAAAAAAAATTCACCAATATCAATCAATCATGTGTTACCATAATTCTAATCATTCACCAATTCTAATATGTAAATATAGGATGGGTTTTTATCAACACACATGGCAAAATATGGCAAAGCATGGATTCTAAGAGGTTGGGTTCACATAAACTTTTGGAAATAATATTCCATGGTAATTAAAGAAGAAGAGGGTTTGAGTCTTTACCGAAAGCTTTGGAGAATTAGATGGTTGCCTTTCTCCTTGTCCAAGAATCACTCCTCCTTTCTTGTGCTTGGATTCTACTCCTTGATTGATGGGTTGAAGATGATAGCAATGATGATTTGATGGTGAAGGTGTGAATTTTTGGTTGTTTAATGGTGTATAGGTGGAGAGATGCGTTGAAGGATAGTGTTTGGATGAAAGAAGAAGGTTTGTGTTGATGAAGATGATGATGGATGGGTTTGGGAACAATAGGGGCTGCCAAAAATGGAGAGGGGGAGGGTGCCATTGGCCAAGGAGAGGAAGAGGGGAGTTTAGTTAGGGTTAGGGTTTTGTGAAGGATTGATATGTATATGGGCTTTTGGATGGGTATACATGCATATAAGTGGATTTTGCATGACAATAGGGGGTCGGCCACCTAGTGCTGCTGTTGTGAGGGTCAACCAAGGCTGGGGCTACTCTCATAGGTAGTTCTAGGGTTTAGGTAGTTAAGTCGTTGGGTAAATTAGTTAAGGCTAGTTAGGAATATATAGGTAGTTTATATATATATATATATATATATATATATATATATATATATATATATATATATATATATATATATATATATACATATATATATATATATATATATATATATATATATATATGAGAAGGGATCTACATGCCCTCACTTTTGCATCTCCCATGCATCCCTATGATAACATCCGTTAGATCTTGTTTAAGTCATCTAATCTTAACCGTTAAAAAATCAACGGTTAAGATTAGATGACTTAAACAAAATCCAATGAATGTAAAATACGGGATGTATGGAGGATGAAAAAAATGAGGGGATGCGGATCCCATATATATATATATATATATATATATATATATATATATATATATATATATGTGGAACCAGGTAAATTGTTTATAGAATCGCTCCCATTGGGATTCGAACTCCTGACCACTCGAGCCGCATGCATCTCTCTTAACCACTAGGCTAGAAGTCATATATATATATATATATATATATATATATATATATATATATATATATATATATATATATATGGGATCCGCATCCCCTCATTTTTTTCATCCTCCATACATCCCGTATTTTACATTCATTGGATTTTGTTTAAGTCATCTAATCTTAACCGTTGATTTTTTAACGGTTAAGATTAGATGACTTAAACAAGATCTAACGGATGTTATCATAGGGATGCATGGGAGATGCAAAAGTGAGGGCATGTAGATCCCTTCTTATATATATATATATATATATATATATATATATATATATATATATATATATATATATATATATATATATATAGCAGATGACCTCTAGCCTAGTGGTTAAGAGAGATGTATGTGGCCCAAGTGGTCGGGAGTTCGAGCCCCAATGGAGGCGAGTTCGCCACAAGTACTAATTGCTTCAAATATATATATATATATATATATATATATATATATATATATATATATATATATATATATATATATATATATATATATATATCAACCATATATATACATGGGTGTATTTTAGATGCACTACATGCTTATTTGGGATTGGGTTTGATTCGGGTGAAGTTTGGATAAATTCGGTGCAACCGAATTACATAGGAAGTCAAAAATATATAAAAAATATTTATTTAAGCCATTTATACGGTTAAAGCTACAACTTGACTTGTTTCCATATAAGGGACATAGATAGGACTATGCCATCCCTACCATGCCTAATATACTAGTCATGGTGTACGACTGCACTAGCCATGCCATATTTTCTAGTCGATATGCATAATAAAACTTAACCATGACTAACGCTATATTTATAAGTAATAAATATTGTTTTAAAATATATAAAAAATATAAAATTATTATTAAAGCCAAAAAAAAGTTAAATTTTTTTGGGGGTTTACAGTACGTAAGATTTCTGTAAAGGACTCAAATCAATAACCTTAATAGTATAAGTCAAGTCTAATCTCATCCACAAAGTATAAAATCAACTAATACAATAAAAGATAACGAAAGTGCAAGATTTGTTCCAAGTTTATCAACTATCGTTTGGTGGAGACACTGCTAGTAGACAAATAAAATAAAGAAAATATAAAGAAACATAATGGAACGGTGATCCCTACAGTACGTATGCTTTCTATAAAGGACTCAAATCCATAACCTTAACAGTATAAGTCAAGTCTAATCTCATCCACAAGATATAAAATCAATTAATTCAATAAAAGATAAGTAATTCCTACTCATAAGAACTCTGGTGTAATGATCTCCACGTGGTCTGAAGATGGTACACCTGGGTTGGGTCCCGATCCGTAAAACTGCGGATACTCCTCGTATGCTAAATTTGGAGAGAAGTCTAGGTCCTCAGGAGACATAGCAAAATACATAATACACGAGCTAAAATATAACAGTAAATAACATGCAAGTGGAAGACAAGGAAACAAACACAAGAAATAACTAAAACGAAGGTAATGGCATGCCATCGAGAATAATTCTATCAAACATGGCTACAAATAAATAAAAAATAACCGAAACTACATGGAATCTACGATCCTATAGAAAGTAGACATGTACAGACTCCCAATATATAGTAAGTCTCTATCGCAGCACTATGGGTACCTATGAACGAGGATGGTCAAGTGAACAGTTTTCTATCGTAGTACTGTGAGTACCTACGATCGGAAATGATCACAATATAACCAACGCCTAATAACGATATCACCACCAAATAAACTAACGGATCAAGTCAAGTCAAGGCACGTAACATGTATACATGATTATGTCAAGTCGTACACACTAGAAATCACGAAGGCATGAACAAACGAGTGTATCACGTATGAAATAAGAAACATATGAAACGAGCAAATATATATATAAACGAGTAAGGCTGCAATATGTACAAGAAACATATGAACACGATAAGCAGTGTATATTGTGGGTGTTTTACCTTAGAGAACTAGAAAGATAGTCCCACATTGCCTAGGCCCAATGGATTGTATCTCTATATAAAGCTTTGCTTGTGTTGAGAGAATCACATAAGGTATGGAGAGGCTCATGGGTGCCATGTGGGAGAATTTTTCTAGTGGAAAGAAGGCTAACCCAACAAAGAAGCACTAATACTTTTTTTATGCTCGGACTTGGGCACAGACTCGGATTCGGGCTCAAAGGCGCAAAGTGGTACTTTATTGGCGCACTTTGCACTTAGCACGTCAGCATTGGCACATGGCGCCTTGTGCGCAGTTGATGCGCTCGTGCGCTCGTCTTCTGCACGAGTCGCATGTGCAGGTGCATTCATAGGGGCCTACACAGGGGCAGTACAGGTGCTTGTACAGGGGTCCTGCAGGAGCCACACTGCTGCGTGTTTGTGCTACTGCACAGCTACGTGCAGGCTTGTGGTGCTACTATGCGCTTGTATGGTTGCACGGCTGTGCGTTTGTGCTGCTGTGAAGCTACACACAGACATGCAGGCTAAAGGACTGAGTTGGCTAAGGGGCACAGGCGGCTTATGATGTGGTTGATTGGAAGATTTGAGCGGTTATAGAAAGATTGAGTCAATTAATCAGATCCATCTTTTATGGGATCTGAATTTAGTTCATTCAAATCTTTCCATTATTTGCTCCTATCTTTTCGCAATCAGTTACGGCCAAGATTAGGGTTAGGGTTTCGGCCCTTCTCTGTAAATACTTTTTTATGCCTTCATTAATAGAAGACTGAAATTAAGTTATGAAGAGAGCTACGTCGCCGCTGCCATTGGAGTCTATCAGAGTTCTTTGAGTTCGTGAAAGGAGGTAACAACGAGCGTTCCAGAAGTTCTTTCGAACTTGCTAGTTCCTGGGAGCAGATTGCAATAGGGCGAATCTTGCTTTGAGCAACTGTGATCTTTATCACTCCATCAAAGTTGCCTTCATCAACTCCGGTTCTCACAAAGAGACCATGACTTCAACTGTGGTTCTCACAAAGATATCGAGTCATCAACCTCGTATCTCACAAAAAGAACGAGTATACATCTCCATGTCTCATTAAGAGATCGAGATTTCCATCTAAGATCTGTTTCGAAAATAATAATCTTAAAGCAAGATTTCGATCTGATGGAGAACAACCATGCTCAACTTCTCGACACAAGTTTTAACAAACTTGAAAAGTTTAATGGGGAGCATTACAACGTCTAGAAAAGAAAGGTCAGTCTTAATCTTCAACTCGTGAGCGTCGACTATGTGTTGACAGATCCTGAGCCTTTGATTCCATAGGGTAAAAATGCTCGAAGGATTGCTGAAGCCACGGCTTTTCATTTAAAGTGGAGGAGAGATAACAACCTCTACAAGTTGTTGATTTTGAAATCTATGGAGGACTCTATGGAGGACTCTATGGAGGACTCTCTGGAGGAGTCACACAGCAAGACGGTCAATGCAAAGGATGTCTAGGAGTCTGTAGAGAATCTCTATAAGGCAGATGAGAACAGAAATAAGATTTACGTGATGAAAAGGTTTGGAGAATACGGTTTGAGGACAACAAAACCATGTTGCCTCAAGTCAAGGAGTTCATCAAGTTACGTCAGAAGCTGGCGGATGACGGCAAGCCCCTGGTCGATGCTTTTATTATCGAGGGTATTGTCGCCAAGCTCCCACCTGGGTGGAGCAATTTCATCGCGGACATGCAACGCAAGAAGATGAAAGTGGATCTGGAACACCTTTTGTACTGGATACATGTTAAAGACGAGTTGAGGGCTCAACTCAAAGTGGACACATTGTCCAAACAGATGGCCAAGGCCAACATAGTGCAAGGAGGAAATTCTAAAGGGATGCAGAAAGCTCCTACCAAAAGAAGAAAGACGTTCACCATCTGAAGGTGAAGTCGGCTCAGTTCAAGCCTAAGTCCAAAAAACCTGGGACTTGTTTCAACTGTGGCAAAAAAGGCACTGGAAGAGGGACTGCAAAGAAAAACCAAAACAAAAGGAGTAAGGTTAGGCTAACTTTGTTGATATGATTGCGTAGGTTGACTCAACTGGGGTTGACACGGACTGGTGGATAGACATTGGTGCCTCATATCATGTTTGCTCAAAGAAGGAGTGGTTCACGATGTACCATTCTGTTTCTAAGAAGGTTATAGTTGCGAACCAGACACAAGCTGAAGTACTTGGGATCGGGACGGTGGTACTACAACTGACTTCGAGGAAGTCGCTGACGCTGCAAAATGTGAAGCATGTACCGACCATAGCGAAGAACCTAGTCTCGAGAAGTCTGCTCTACAATGCAGGCTTGAAGATGGACATCAACGCTGGTCAAGTCGTTATGTCTTATAAAGGAACATAATTCAAAAAGGCCTTTTGTATCGATGGGATGTTCAAACTTCCACTTGTAACGCTGGTCAAGTCTCTCTCATCTAGGTTCAGCATGAAGGACTTAGGGAAAGCTGATGTAATCCTGGGAATAAAGGTCATCCGAACGGAAACTGGAGTGGCATTGTCATAGTCTCATTATATTGAGAAGATGCTCACATGCTATGGGTATCAGAATCTTCCAGGGATCGATACGCCGTATAGGTGTGTCATGACCCGCACCCTATTTAGGGGTACGAGCACGTGGGTACGTCAAACCTACGCTGCAGTGTCGGCAGTAGAATGCTGTATAGATCATATATAAAATCTAACATCAATAATATATATGTACATGTCATCTCCGTACGAAGGAATATATATATATATATATATATATATATATATATATATATATATATATATATATATATATAACTCAATCACATGAATCTA
The DNA here is from genome assembly GCA_029216955.1 of Iris pallida. NCBI lineage: Eukaryota > Viridiplantae > Streptophyta > Magnoliopsida > Asparagales > Iridaceae > Iris > Iris pallida. The sequence continues at coordinate 16,302,387 of JANAVB010026000.1, read as the reverse complement.
AGGAAGATACGCACGAAAAGATAAAGATATGATGGAAATGGGAAAGCTGGAAATAGATGCAAGTCACAACGTCCAACCAGAGATAGAGAGTATATCACAATGTACATATCCCAAAATAATAATATACTACAAGCCAAAATGATAAGCTGAAACTCAGTCCAGTCAAACCTACTAGTCTAGATCCCTACCGGTGGTGCGTCCTCTAAAGGCACCGGCTCCACTAAATCCAAATGGTAATTTGCGTCTACGCCAAACCCATAAAAGGTCGGACAGTCTGTATCTGAATTCTCTATAAAATATAACGAATTTATCCTGTTAGGATATGAGCAAGTACAAACGCTAGCTAACAACAGTTCCATGTGAATTGACAAATTCTATAAGAGACAGTTATAATGAAATAAAAGATGAAATATCAAGACTGGAATATAAACAGAATATGTAAATCTGGATATCATGTCAGGGTATGAAATACCGGAATGTAGAGCAGTACGGTAATAACTGATGTATAAAGTAAACATAAACGGTGCCTTGAGATATTAGAGCGTTATGCGATCGGCTTGGGACACATGATCAGGCTCTTTCATTTAACCGGCTATGAGTCAGAAAATACAAGAAAACAAGAATCAGGCCGGCCACAATGGAAAGCTATGAGGCAAGTAGTAACACAGGTCAGGCTTTACCCTACGTGAGGCGAGGGTAAAGCTATGATGCAAGTAGTAATAGGAATACAGGAGGGGTATTGATCACATAACCTCTAATAACTCTCCATCCCCGAGTAGTATAATAGATCCAACCATGACACGTCATGACACGGAATTTAAAGAGCAGGGGGCCAGTCCACTGCCAAATCGGTATCTATACAAGTACAGGAAACAAGATCGAACAATGTAATCATATACCAGGTAAACCAGGAATAACATCTCATGACGAGATCCAACATATACTAGTCCATGTACCATCATGTCGGGAATCAAGTAAAATACTACAACTAAATCGGATATAACAGATATTAAGATAATAAAAACTATCAGAGAATGTACTCGCCTGCAGTCCTGAGTAGTTAATAGGAATCGATGCTCAAAGGAAAGTCACAGACCTAAATATAATATATACAAGAGTTAATTAGGGTTTAATAGTGTTTGGCATGATTTCTAGTGTATAATATGCAAATCTAGGTCAAGCTCAGTCAAACTAGGTCGCACTAGGTCGTACTAGGTCACACAAAGTCAAACTCGATCAAACTTTGTCAAACTAGGTCACACAAAGTCAAACTAGGTCAAACCGGGTCAAAGGTTGACTTACAGTTGACTTTTGGTCAACTGGTCAACTCTGATCAAGTTCTAGTCAATTCTAGGTCCAATGTTGACTTTTAGTTGACTTTGAGTCAAAACAGTCAACTATGGTCAAACGGGGTCAACTCTAGCCTAGATATCATATTCCTAGCATTTACCTACCAAGATATCATATATCTTGGCCCTATTGGTATTTTGATACCAATATCTTGGTTTAGCACTAATACCTTAGCCTAAGGTAACCCTTACCTTAGCTAGGTAAACCATTACCTAGGTATTACCTCAATAGCTTAAGGTAAACCCTTTACCTTAACCCTACCATGGTCTCCCAATACCTTACCCCATGATAAGGTACTCCTTATTACCTTAACCTCTAACCTAGTATCTTGATACCCTCAAGATACAAATTGGTATCTCAATACCAATATCTTAGATCCTAAGATATCTAATATCTTAGATACCTAGATATCTAACTAACTAACATATCTAATATCTAGATCTAACATATCATAGGATACTTAGATATCCTAAGATATCTACTCTAGTATCCTAAGATACTAAGATCTTGATATCTTAGATATCTAATATCTAAGATATCTAGCTACCTATCTATCTAATATATCTAATATCTAATATACCTTAACTTATATACATATATACTAACCTACTAATATAACCTCACTAACTCATCTCTAACTTCACTCACTAACAATCAAATACACTCACACACACAAACAATTACACTCACACACACCTACACTAGGCTATGCAAAAGGGCAAATGGGGTGCCCCCATTGTATCTACTGCTGCTGCTGTTGATTCTTACTCCTTCTTCTCCTTCTCTCTCTCTATATATACACACACACACATACACACACACACACACACACACACACACACACACATATATATATATATATATAATATAATATAATATCCATACATATATTCATAAACACACTCACAACCTCTAATACACTCTCTCTCACACACACACACACACATATATATACACTAACACAACTATGTAAATGACACTAATTAGAAGTAATTACAAAGGTTAGATTAAAGGTTTACCTCTTGGGAGTTAGAATCCCAAGGAAAAGTCCTATATTCACTTCATTTTTAGGTCTAAGCACAAGATCTATGCTCACACCACCACCAAGCTAGATCTACCTAGATCAAAACTATAAATGAGAGATAAACAAGGGTTAGCACCAAAATTAGAGAGACATCTAGAGAAATGGAAGAGATTTGAAAAAGATTTGCTTACTTTTGGAGCTTAAAATGCAAAGAAAAATGAAGGATTTTGTGGAATGAGATAAAAGGAAGAGAGAGAGTGTTCTTGGGAATGAGAGCATGGAGAGGTAAAATTCTGGCCGGCCATGCAAAAAAAGGGGTTTGGGGCATTTGGCATATTACTAAAATGCCCTCCAAATCAAAGAATAGAATAGTTTTGAGTTGGGGTCAAAAGGGTAACTTGGAAACTCCTAATTCTAAGTTCTAAATCTAATTCTAAACTCTAATCCCACTAAAATTAAATAGGATTAGTCAAAAATAAATATCTGGATTTGGTCATGACAAGTTGGTCGGATTCAATTGGGTCCAAAACTGACTCGGGTCACTAACACAAGTCGAAATGAGACAAAACTCAAATCCGATAAAATAAAACCCCAAAACACCATATTAATAAATAAATAATTACAAAATATTAGAATATTAAAAATGATAAATTTGTCGTCAATATTGAAAACTAGAGGTGACAAGGTGTGACAAGAAGCTGAAGCCAAATCCGAAGAAAAGCGTCAAACGGTTGGAGTATTCAAGTATCATCGAGAGTTTGATGTATGCAACTACTTCCACAAGGCCTGACATAGCTTTTGCCATGGGGATGCTGAGTCGGTTCACGAGCAATCTAGTGATGGAGCACTGGAAAGTTGTAAAGAGGGTTATGAGATACCTCAAGAGGACTCAGAAGTATGCACTACACTACTGCGGAGATCCAAAAGCAGTGAAAGGCTTCTGTGATGCAAAATGGTGCTCAGAAGTAGAGAGTAAAAGATCCACAGGAGGATATATTTTCTCCATGGATGAAGTTGCTATATTGTGGAAGTTTGTCACGACCCGCACCCAGTGTAAGGGCATGAGAAGTGGGCACGTCCAGCCTACGCCGCAGTGTCGACGGTAGAACGTTGTCTTATGTCACAACATCTAACAATATAATTTTACCTGTACAATGATATACTCTCCAAAAAAAGGACAACACAGGAGGATACAATCTCAATCACAAACTAGAGGTAGATAATCAGCACGATGAAATAGATAAAAAATCCACAAAAGGGATACAACCAGAAGTAAAATAAGTCAAATGTATTAACAACCACAAAATTTCAATATCAAAAATACATCTCTAAGATAAAACAAGAAATAAGATAACAAACTCTAGACATCTACTTCAAGCTCTACTAGTGTCCTCTAGGCTAGCTGTGATCCTCCATGTTACCTGTAAAATTTTATCAACAGGTCCAATCAGGACAGGAACGAGCACAATACATCTCATGCAGTTCATATTATGACAAAAAATGTAAAGCATGCTATAGAATAAGATACATGAAACGCTGTAAGAAATAAATATGAAGAGAAAGAAAGAATCTGATAAACAAAAGATATCTATATATGGTAATAGAGAACTGTAAGTGACTATGTGATTTAGAGTATAAGATAGACATGTGAACGGTTTGATTTATACATGATTACACTACAAAGTTTATACATGATTACACTACTTTGGAATTGTTCACATGACTACTTCTACTCCCCCGTACCCCAATCAATACACAAGGATCTATACAAGTTATGTTATTATACATAAAGCTCATGAGATCATGAGAGTACATGAGAGTACATGAGTGTACATGAATAATAAGAGTCCATGAAATACATGATGTTCATGAAAATCACATGACATAATGTATTCGATGCACCCGAGGGGGATAACATCTCATGTAAAGATCTATATAGTACTAATCCGTGATAACATCGTGTTAGCATCAAGTAAATTAGTCTATAACAAGAATACAATTCCTAGCAAGTATGAAACAGTCAGAGAATGTACTCGCCTGATATCCCGAATGTCTGATGAGAATATGAGTCCGAACCGGAGTATCTAAGTCCTATTTAGAGCAACCACAGGTTATAAAGTGTCTAAAACGAAATAAGAGTAATCTACAATGCATTCTAAATGATTCTAGGTCCTTCTAGGTCAAAGTCAACTCTGGTCAACCATCCTGGTCAAACTAGGTCAAGCCTAAGTCAACTAGTCCATTATCCCAAATTTAGGTCAAACTTAAGCTATCTAGTCATTTCAAGTCCATTTGGATCAAGTTTGGGCCAAGTTTGGCTCAAAGTTGACTTTTATCAACTTGGTCAACTTGTTAGCCAACTATGCCTAACTTAGGCCTATTGGGTCATTATAATCTGACTTACCAATCATAGGCTAATATCCTATAGCATAAACACACACACACACACACACATATATATATACATTCCAAACAATATGTAATATATATATATATATATATATATATATATATATATATATATATATATATATATATATATATATATATATATATATATTGTTTGGAATGTATATATATATATACACACCTATACATAGGTATACATAGGAGGGATTGAGAGAGAGAGTGTGTGTGTGTGTGTGTGTGTGTGTGTGTGTTGTGTACTGCTGTTGTGTTTTGAGGGGCTGCTGGTATGGGCTAAAACTGAGAAAAACTTAACATACATTTTATATATATATATATATATTTTTAACAAACATTTTATATATATATATATATATATATATATATATATATATATATATATATTTACAGAATATAAAGAGGGTATATATATAACTTATATATATATAAAGAGAAGGAAAATTGGGTGTGTGTGTGTGTGTGTGTGTGTGTGTGTGTGTGTGTGTGTGTGTGTGTGTGTTTGTGTGTGCTCTATGTGTGTGTGTGTTTGGGTGCTGCCGAGGCTGCCCCAACAATGCCAAACACAACAAAAACCACAAACCATATCCAAATATATAAGCCTATATATATACTAACACTATATATATATATATATATATATATATATATATATATATATATATATATATATATATATATATATATATTTTATATATATATATATATACTAACACTATACTAACACTATATATATATATATATATATATAGTGTTAGTATAGTGTTAGTATATATATATATATATATATATATATATATATATATATATATATATATATATATATATATATATATATATATATATATATATATATATATATATATATTTTTATTGAAATAAAGGCAAGCTCCGAAAGAGCGATACAAACGGGTGCAGGACCGTAAAACACAAAACGAGTCCAGATAGACAAGGTAGGAAATGAAAAACATCTGAAACGAGATTCCGAAATTTCACAACCGAAATTTCGGAAAAACGAGTGGACAAAAACTGATATTTCGAAATGTAAAATTTCGAAATAACAGAAACAGAGATATCGAAATTTCAAGCACTGAAATTTCAAAAATTACAAACCTAATTTCAAAATAAAGAAATGTGGGGGAGTGATCCAAGTAATGGGGTGCGGGCACTCAGCCCTGATTAGTACTCTTTTTTTTTTGGAAAGAAAAGAAAATTGAATTTTGAAAACTTCAAAATCCAAAGCGGCCCGGTCCTAATTGCACGCGACCCGAGGGCGAGCAAACCCCGCGCGGGACCCAAGGGACAGATCCACGTGGGTGCCCACGGCCCGAGGAGACGACCGCTGGTCTGCCCGAGGGCGCCAGAGTGGGGCACGCCGCTCGAGGCACGAGCCCGCGCGCAAAACGAGGCGGGCGAGTGCCTCGGGCCCCCGGCCGGCGCGTCGCGCGGAACGGAGGCAGGGCGACGGAGGCGGTAGGCAGGTGAGCGTCGGCAGAGGGGGGGCCGAATTCCGGCCAGACGGAAAGGGGATGGCAGGGACCGCCGATGAGGCGGGCAGGGCGGCGCTCGGTGCCGGAGCCGGCCGGGGAGGGCGCCGCTCCGTCGAGACCGAGGAGAGTCGACACCGGGGAGGGAGGGAGTCCCTGCGGGGGGCGCGCGACCGGAGAGAGGGGGAGGGGTCGACGACGCCAAGGCGGAGGACGGAGGGAGGGGAGGGAGGGGAGGGAGGAGGAAGACCGCTCCGGCAAGGGGACGCCTGGCGGTCACGCCGGCTGCGACCGCTGGCCGAACACGAAGAAGGGGAAGGGGGCAACCGACAAGCGGCGTTAAGAGCGCCGGAGCTCAGAGCGGGGAGCGGGCTACGACGGCTGTGCCACCGTCGAGGAAGGACCACCAACCGACGCCGGAGAGAGAGCCAAAGCGGGGGCAGAGCTCTCCGAAGGCCAAGGCACGGAGTCTGAGGAGGGGAGAGGGGGCGGAGGGCGCGTCGCGGCCACCGTGGCCCACGAGGGGGAGGCCGCCGGCGCCTGAGAGAACGCCGGAGAGGAGACGGCGGGGGCGGGGGCCAGGCTGGGGCTGCTGGGCGACGTCCACTGGAGGGAGAAGGAGGCAGACGTCGGCGCGACCGAAGGAACGGGCCACGAGAGAGAAGCGGCAATGGGAGGAAATGCCGAGGAGGGAGGGGCCGCCGGCGACGCAGCGGGGGCGGCAAGGGGAGGGAGCGCCGGACACGCTACGACTCCAAATCCACCGGAGTGGACGGGCTCGACGTGGAGAGCGGGCACAACCGAGGAGAGTGGCGGTGGAGGCCACTGCAGGGATGGCGCTGCCAAAGAGGGAGGCGACAGAGCCGCGTGGGGCGCCGGGCGGGAAAGGGGTGCAGCGGGCAGGGCAGCGCCCGGTGAAGAGCAGCTACGAGTCCGGGTGCGCTAGCGCCTCCTCGGACGGCGGGGGGTTGAGGGAGAGGGACGGAGAGGGGAAGTCCTCAGCGGGAGATCGGCGAGAGAAACTGCCGGTGGTGGCGAGGGCCAGGCGGGGGCCGTCCATCCAGAGGAGGAGGGTTGGCCTCTGAGAGGGACGAAGAAGTGGATCGGCGCCGCCGCCACCGGCAGGCCGACCGGCCAGCCCATCCAGAAAATCCCGGCCGGCGGAGAGGCCAGGATCCCCGCTCCCGGCGTAGAGGCCAGGATGCCTGCTCTCGCCCGTCTCCCCATCTCCTAAGAGCTATTATATATATATATATATATATATATATATATATATATATATATATATATATATATATATATATAAAAGAAAAACTATATAACATATAGATTTATATGATTGAATGCAACCATTAGTCTAACTACAAAATAACATTCAGAATCTAAACTAAACCTAACTCCAAACTCAGAAAACAGAAATTTAATCTCAACCTAAAAATCAACTCAAAAACAAACTCAACCGAATTCAAAACCCAACTTGATACCCAATTTCTAAAATACACAACTGGAACTCGTGAAACTCGATAAACACGAAGGTATACGCGTGTGTGTCATGCTCGTGTACTCACGGGGTCGAACCCGTATCCATATCATGTCCAATCAGTGCATATCGCACGGGCACGTACGCGCGTGTATAGACAAGTGCTCGTGGGCACGTGCCGCGCTCAATAGAACGCCACACGCAACACGAGGAGCCTCGTGCTCGTGCATGTAGCTAGGTGGGGTCTAGGTCTAGGTGTGCACCACCCTGACATGTGTCCACATGGTGTCCATGCGTCACACGAGACGCGTATTGGGGAGGGCTGTGCGCGTGTGCACGGTATCAGCTGAATCAGAGCAGACACGATAACTTCGCGCATACTCAACTAAATCTTATGAAATTTCACGACAGAGGCTGCCCTCACGTGTCCATAAATTATCACACAAAATTGTGTCCTGTGCATCGAGTTATGATACTCAGACTGCAGGATAGTGCACGGGCTGAACGCACGAGCACGCGGCCTCGTGGGCGCGTGTCGACGTCCGTAGCTCGCGACACGAGCCACGTCGTACCTCGTGGTCGAGTCTAGGGCTAGCATAGGTCTAGGGCTATGTGCCCATGGTCCTGGTTCGTGTCCTCGTCGCATCGTATCCGCGAACAAAGGCCGTATCAGCGACATTTTTCGCGCGCGTGTACGGTTCAGCCGAACCAGTACGGCTTCGATTCCTCTGCGCACGCTCCACAAAACATTGTAAAATTTTAGGAACACATTGGCAGAGGTTTCCCCCACGTGTCCACAAAATTTTACGACCAACCGTGTCGTATTCGTCGAGTTATGGCACTCGAACAGTAGGGCATGCACGAGGTTGTTCATGGGCCTCGTGCACGCGTGTCCGTGTCCGATTTGGACACCGAAAATGCGTCAAATCAACATTCGTATTTCACGAAAGTTGTTTCAAAACAGCAACAACTTCGTGAAAATAGAATCGAAAAATAAGAATTTCAATTCTGAGAGGCATTTCGTCGAACACGTGTTCTAATACACCGACACATGTCCGATACGCCTAACAAACGGATACGAAAACCAACCAAACTACATGTACAGGTCCGGGGTACATAGATGGATGCATCTATGAAGAAAAATCAGAATTTATAGGTGTTTAGAGGGGTTTACCTATTGAGAGTCAATATCTCAATGAAACGAGCCTTCAAACGCGTCGACGCCGATTTCCTCCGGTCCAACGCCTTCGATTCCTTGGTAGCAAGTCTCCAGCAAGTTACTCTCCTCCCAAGGATCGCAACGCACTTTGTTTGGATGGATTTCGATGAGAATTGAGAAAAATAGGCTATTGGAAGGGGATGGCAATTTCTAGGATTTTGCAAAGTAGGTGGCTACTAACATATAACACCACATAGGGGAGGGGGCTGCTGTTATAGCCAGCTATAGAGTGTTTCTAGGGTTAGGTTACGGTTTAGGATGGGCCACAATGCAACTTAAGTCTAAAAGAAGCCCATTAGCAAAAAGGCCAACAGGCTATATATTAAAATAGCCTAAAAATAAATTTAGTTGTTTCCTAATTAGGGCTAATGCTCTAAATTAATTCTAATTAGCCAAATAAGTCTCTAATCACATAGTTAGTCTTTTAATCAAGGTTAACTAAGGTTAAGCCATCTGCTAACACCAAAAGCACTAATCAAAACTAAAACACCAATCTATTTAATAATAAAATAATCAAAAATACCAAAAATCACACAATTACTAAAATACCCTTATTTTAAAAAGTGGTGGTTACAAAGTCGAAGAAGAAGACTATGTTGTCTCACTCTTCTATGGAATCTGAGTTCTATGCACTGACAGTTGCAGCGGATGAAGCAGAATGACTTCGGAAGCTCATGTATGATCTTCCAATGGTTGGTGCGCAGATACCGGCTATACCGATATACTGTGACAACCAGGCGACTACAGCGGTGGCATGGAATGACCTCTTCAATGGCAAGAAGAGGACTATGCATCTAAGGCATAGAATGGTAAATGATCTTATTAAAAGAGGAGTCATTGTTGTAGTTAATATTCAGAGCCAGGAGAATCTGGCAGATCCATTTACTAAAGGTCTCAAGCGCCAACTGGTCGAGGACACAACATGTAAAATGGGCTTGAAGACACTCTGATATTGTGTCTTTATAATTCTACTATAAAGTTTTATGCTATTTGTAATGTCCAGTCGCAAAATACGTAGGACTAGGAACGCAGACATGCCAACCGTATAATAAATATACGTAAGCTGTAAAATGCAGTAGAACCATGACTAATCTCATCCACAAAAAATAAATGAATAAAATATATCATATAATGACAATGAATTATCTTGATACAATATGTGGGGCAAAGATAAATCTACTACCAACGAGTAAGGAAAAATACATCGGAAATGAAATGATTTTGGCGAGCGAAGCGAAGATGATCCAAGCACAATCATCCTCGAAGAAATGGAGATGGTCACGGCTAGAGCTAGAACACCTGCGAAAGATAAGAGCACACACCTGGGAAGATAACCAGGTCCTCAGAGGAACGTAACAAGACACATAATATCATACCAATAACTGAATAAATAAAGCTCAACAGAAAAGTATATGTGACTACACAATTAAAGGTCCTTAACCATTCTATGTGAAAATGCATTTTGAAAACAACGTTCCACACAAGGGCTTCCGAGACTAGAAATACTGTACGTTAGCGTTTCAACCAAGGCACTAGTGGCATCTAGAGAAAAGTAAATGCATGGCCCATTAGCACTCGTATGAGAGCTAAAGGGCATCTAGAGGAAAATAAATGCACAGCCACTAGCTCTTGGGTGAGTCACTAATGGCAGCTAGAGAGGAAAGTAAATGCACAGCACATTTGTGTTTCAACCGAGGTACTAGTGGCATCTAGAGAAAAGTAAATAAGTGCACGGCACACTAGCTCTCGGCTGAGTCACAAATGGCAGCTAGAGAAAAGTAAATGTGTGAAATCCTCTACGCCTAATAACTGTCTTCACCCTCCCCATGCACTACTCGTGCTGAATCCACACCACGATATTTTGAATAACCGCTAAGTCTTCTAGGCAACTATATTAGCAGTTATATCCTAACGTTCGTCCTATATGCACCGATGTACGGTCGGTATGTAAGTCTGAATCTATATGAGACATGTGACATCGTGGCACACAGGTGTCGGGCCAATGAATACGGCACAAACAAAGGTGGTCCCTTAACTCTAAGCCAAATGCATAAAGAAAACTAAAGTATAGTAATTTGCAACTACATATGGTTTTGAAAGAACAACTTATAAGAAATAAAACATGTATGATATTGAGCAAGAAATTAAACAGTAAAGGCAAGGTGTCTTGCCTGGTAGGACGTCTGGTGTGCTGCAATGATCAATGTGGCACGAACTGCGACTTCGGGTAACAACTACACAAGGTGATCTCTTGAGTTAAATTATAGTTGACGTGCGATATGATCATGTTAGCACAGAATAGTCACGGATGTCATAATTATGTAAGACGATCTCAGATGATGACAAGGACCGTGCCATTGAGTCCAGAATAGTCGAATTAGCTAGGGTGCGATATCAAGAAGGTCCGAATTTGCAAGAAGATAGAGAATATTGATTTTAGAAACGAACAAGAATTGATTCGAAGAGAGATCAAGTATAAATAACTTTTAGAAAATACTTATAATAGTTTGAAACTATGTTTTACCAAAAACATTTTTAAATAACTATTTTGAAAATATAGAAAATTATTTTAGGGTTAAACCCTTAATTGCTTAAACTAAAAGCTATATTTAAAATACCATGAAATAATATATGTAAGACTTCAAAACTTAATTTGAAAATAAATATATGACCAAGTCTAATACCGTATTTTTGTCAAGAATACAATTAATAGGAAATTATTTACATACTAATAATTAATATCAAAGATTATATTAACAATTCTAATGTAGGTACATAATGGAAACACTATCTAATTTAATTATAAGATATAAAGTAACAATATTATTATATACTTTATAAGTAAATGAATGCTGCCAACATGGATTCTAATAAAATCATAAGCAAATAAATATTAATTGTGAAGAAGATCATGACTCTTCGATTTTAAAAAAACTAATCATGTCCTGCATTGAAAAGTAAAAACAAAAGAAAGAGGGATTGAAGTGATAGGAGCTGCAGGGAAGAAGAGATTTTTTTCATCATTTCAGAAGAATGAATGAGAAATGAAGCTGTGATGTGAGTTAAAATAATGGTAGAGAGAGTGAAAGAAAATAAAAAGGGAAAGACTAGAGAGGAAGGGAGAAGAGGGAGAGAGAGAGGGAGCAGGCGGATGAGGGGCGGAGGACTCGGGAGAGCTCGACGGAGGAGGGCCGGAGGGGAAGAGAGTGGGTCGGAGTGGAGAGGAACGAGGAGGTGCGAGCGGGAGGGTCGGCGCGCGGAGGGAAGCGGCTCGTGGCGCCGTGAGGCGAGGCGGCGATCGGAGCTTGCTGACGGAAGCGGGGCACGGAGGAGAGAGGAGCGGTCAGGTGAGAGAGGAAGGGGCGATCGGCTCTGCAGAGCTGCGCGCGGGCGGCGCCTCCAGGAGATCTGCGCCGGCAGGAGGCCGGATACGACGGCGGGTCTGCAGCCACGGCAGACATGGCACCGACGGCCGGAGGTGAGGGGGTGTGTGTTTGTTAATTTTAGGGTTTTTGTTTGGGGGGGTTCTGGGTGGCTGGTCGTGGTGGTGATGGTGGTTTTGATGGGCGGTGGAGGTCGGCCGCAGTGGCAGTGTTGGCTTGGCTAGTGGTCGGTGGCTGTGGCCGAGTCGGGGTTGGGTTGTGTCGGGGCAGCGGTGGTGGTGGATGACGGCAGTAGCTGTGGTGGTTTGGCAAGAGGGCTCGGCTGGTCGGGGAGTCGGGCAAGGAGGAGGAGATGGCCGAAGGCTGTGTCGGGACGGGCCGGGTTGGTGTGTGGCTGCGGCTAGGTTGTCGGGTGTTCGGCGCAGGCGGGGTTGGTGTTAGGTGCTCGTGCGGGCGAGGAGGAGTCGCTGCAGGTCATGGCGACGGTGGAGGTCATCGTGGCAGTGGCTTATTCGGCCAGATTAGAATTAGGGTTAGGGTTTACTGAATTGGGAGACTTTCGAAAATTTTGGATTTTGAGAATTTGTGTGCCAGAAGAGATCGTGTCCGGGTTTGCCGGACACTCGGGACAAATTATAATTGTAAAAAAGAAAAGGAATATGGACACGGACACGGTGCATGCACGATAAAATCTATGGATGGCAATTTGTGAAAGAATAGTTGTGGAGAAATAATGGAAAAAGAGGACAAGTACCTCTACTTTTATAGGAGGTGGGAATCCCATTAGGATAAGGACTAGGGGTAGTTTAAACCCCAATTAGATAAATCAATAAAGTCAAATCTAAATTCAATTTAAATCCAAATAAATCCCCTCTTTAGTTTAAAATCGAATAAGATAAATCTAATTTAAATTACCATAATAGTTAAACATTAAATAAAGCAAATTTTAAAATATACTTTTAGAAATAATAATAAAATAATTAATAAATAATTTCAAAAATCTCAAAAAAATATTTAAATGTTTGATACGCCTTTTGAAAATAAATAAAATAAATACAATTTGCTTTCAAAAAAATAAAATACACATGGAATTAATTTCATGTACTCGCATATGAAAGAATATTTACATAAATATTATTTTTGAAATTAATATCCATATTTGTATAAAATAAATTTTTATACGAAAATAAAACATAAATTTTGGCAAAGGTTTGGTATGTCACATAAAATGAATAAAATGCTTTACGATATAAGTGTGTAGAAAAAATATTTATTCAGCTATATTTATTGAAAGCTCATAATAAAACAAATTTAGTAATTGATTAAATATTTCGTATCACGTATTTGTACTCGTCGTACAATACCAAAAATAATAATCACTACCAAAATAAATTCAAAAAAAATATTAGTGAAAATTTTAGGGGGTTTACATCCTACCCAACTTACAAGAATTTCGTCCTCGAAATTAAGAAATGATTAGGGGGTTGAGAAGGTACTAGGGTATATCGATACGATCAAATCATTGGGCGTGGCAAGAAAACGACGTTCGACACAAACATGCCATTAAAAAATCGTGATTTAGATAACCCATAAAAATTTATGAATTAGTCATTGAATGAGGGTTGCTAGTTAACGGAGAAGTAACGATTTAGGTTCATGAATAAGCACGATTTGAGGGTTGGTAAGGAATTGAGTAGGTATGATAAAATAATTTGAGACTTGGCGGTATGGTTCTAGTGAGAAGACTGCATAATAGCCGTCTAGGTTGAGGGTACGAATACGAGAACTATTGGAATCGCTTTCAAGTTTCAATGAATAAATAGAAGGTTGCGGTAATAGATACGAAATCGACGGGTAGTTCAAGGCGAGGATATAGTCACATTGGTTGGTTAAGGGTTAACTATCTTAGCAATAGATTGTGGGATAATTAAAGGTATTATTTTGGGTCTATCTATTAAGTACGAGTCTTCGTCTAAATAAGTGAAAGACGAAAACCAATATGAGTCCAAAGAAGTTGTTTTCGAATACCAATATGTGGTTCAAAGGCGAGTGAGTAATTCAAAAAGAATTGCCAAGGCTGTCGCAGATGGGACTTTAGAGGACAAGTTCAGCTATGTCCCCATCCACGTAGAACGATAGTTAAAAGCGAACCAAAGTGCATTCGGTTGATCAGACCATCATGCACCGGTTCTGACTAGACAACATGTTAGTGAGCGTGCGCTCAATAGCGTAAGTCATGAACAAGCTCGATAATCTTGTAAAACTAGATTATAGTAGCAACATTAGTCAAGATGGTAGAAACATAGGCACGTGAGATTAAGATTAAAAGGAAGTAGAGTTTGGTCAAAGTCCTTAAAAATCTAGGTCATGTTCTATGTTGATATCTATACAGTCATCCTACTGTCTACTTGTCTAAGACTTGGTTAAGGTCATAAGGAAGTTTAGGTCGTAAGGCATTCTACCCAACTTAAAAAATTAAGCTAAGGGTGTTTGGGACATCTAACTAGTAGGGTCAATCTCTAGCAAGCACGAAGGGGAGATAAGAATAATGATAGAAGGGATCAAGTAAGATGCAATCGATGAGTCGAACGGTAGTTCGAATATGGAATCGAGGAAAGAGGTCAAGTATGTGGATGACATCCTAGATTTCTAATCCTATACGCAGGCTTGCTTGGTACGGTAAACTAACCAAACAATTTATCTTGACCTGCATGGGCCACCAAAAAAACCTGTAATGCCCCAGTCCCAAAATACGTAGGACTAGGAACGTAGACATGCCAGCCGTATAATAAATATACGTAAGTTGTAAAATGCAGTAGAACCATGACTAATCTCATTCACACAAAATAAATGAATAAAATATATCATATAACGATAATGAATTGTCTTGATACAATATATTGGATGGAGACAAATCCACTACCAACGAGTAAGAAAAAATACATGAAAAATAAAATGATTTTGGCGAGCGAAGCGAAGACGATCCAAGCGCAATCATCCTCGAAGAAATGGAGATGGTCAGGGCTAGAGCTAGAACACCTGCGAAAGATAAGAGCACACACCTGGAAAGATAACCAGGTCCTCAGAGGGACGTAACAAGACACATAATATCATGCCGATAACTGAATAAATAAAGCTCAACAGAAAAGTATATGTGACTGCTCAATTAAAGGTCCTTAACCATTCTATGTGAAAATGCATTTTGAAGACAACGTTCCACACAAGGGCTTCCGAGACTAGAAACACTGTGCGTTAGCATTTCAACCAAGGCAATGTACGGCCCATTAGCACTCATGTGAGAGCTAAGGGGCATCTAGAGGAAAATAAATGCACGGCCACTAGCTCTTGGGTGAGCCACTAACGGCAGCTAGAGAGGAAAGTAAATGCACGGCACATTTGTGTTTCAACCGAGGTACTAGTGGCATCTAGAGAAAAGTAAATAAGTGCACGGCGCACTAGCTCTCGGTTGAGTCACAAATGGCAGCTAGAGAAAAGTAAATGTGTGAAACCCCCTACGCCTAATAACTGTCTTCACCCTCCCCATGCACTACTCGTGTTGAATCCACACCACGATATTTCGAATAACCACTAAGTCTTCTAGGCAACTATATTAGCAGTTATATCCTAACGTTCGTCCTGTACGCACCGATGTACGGTCGGTACGCAAGTCTGAATCTATATGAGACATGTGACATCGTGGCACACAGGTGTCGGGCCAATGAATGCGGCATAAACAAAGGTGGTCCCTTAACTCTAAGCCAAATGCATAAAGAAAACTAAAGTATAGTAATTTGCAACTACATATGGTTTTGAAAGAACAACTTATAAGAAATAAAACATGTATGATATTGAGCAAGAAATTAAACAGTAAAGGCAAGGTGTCTTGCCTGGTAGGACGCCTGGTGTACTGCAATGATCAATGTGGCACGAACTGCGACTTCGGGTAACAACTACACAAGGTGATCTCTTGAGTTAAATTATAGTTGACGTGCGATATGATCATGTTAGCACAGAATAGTCGCGGATGTCATAATTACGTAAGACGATCTCTGATGATGACAAGGACCGTACCATTGAGTCCAAAATAGTCGAATTAGCTAGGGGACGATATCAAGAAGGTCCGAATTTGCAAGAAGAGAGAATATTGATTTTAGAAACGAACAAGAATTGATTCGAAGAGAGATCAAGTATAAATAACTTTTAGAAAATACTTATAATAGTTTGAAACTATGTTTTACCAAAAATATTTTTAAATCACTATTTTGAAAATATAGAAAATTATTTTAGTGTTAAACCCTTAATTGCTTAAACTAAAAGCTATATTTAAAATACCACAAAATAATATATGTAAGACTTCAAAACTTAATTTGAAAATAAATATATGACTAAGTCTAATACCGTATTTTTGTCAAGAATACAATTAATAGGAAATTATTTACATACTAATAATTAATATCAAAGATTATATTAACAATTCTAATGCAGGTACATAATGGAAACACTATCTAATTTAATTAAAGTAATAATATTATTGTATACTTTATAAGTAAATGAATGCTGCCAACATGGATTTTAATAAAATCATAAGCAAATAAATATTAATTGTGAAGAAGATCATGACTCTTCGATTTCAAGAAAAACTAATCATGTCCTGCATTGAAAAGTAATAACAAAAGAAATAGGGATTGAAGTGATAGGAGCTGCAGGGAAGAAGAGAATTTTTTTTCCATCACTTCAGAAGAATGAATGAGAAATGAAGCTGTGATGTGAGTTAAAATAATGGTAGAGAGAGTGAAAGAAAATAAAAAGGGAAAGACTCGAGAGGAAGGAAGAAGAGGAAGAGAGAGAGGGAGCAGGCGGATGAGGGGCGGAGGACTCGGGAGAGCTCGGCGGAGGAGGGCCGGAGGGGAAGAGAGTGGGTCAGAGTGGAGAGGAACGGGGAGGTGCGAGCGGGAGGGTCGACGCACGGAGGGAAGCGGCTCGCGGTGCCGTGAGGCGAGGCGGCGGTCGGAGCTTGCTGACGGAAGCGGGGCGCGGAGGAGAGAGGAGCGGTCATGTGAGAGAGGAAGGGGCGATCGGCTCTGCGGAGCTGCGCGCGGGCGACGGCTCTAGGAGATCTGCACCGGCAGGAGGCGCAGCACACGACGGCGGGTCTGCAGCCACGACGGACATGGCACCGGCGGCCGAAGGTGAGGGGGTGTTTGTGTTTTAATTTTAGGGTTTTTGTTTGGGGGGTTCTGGGTGGCTGGTCGTGGTGGTGATGGTGGTTTTGATGGGCTGTGGAGGTCGGCCGCAGTGGCAGTGTTGGCTTGGCTAGTGGTATGTGGCTGTGGCCGAGTCGGGGTCGGGTTGTGTCGGGGCAGCGGTGGTGGTGGATGACGGAAGTAGCTGTGGTGGTTTGGCCAGAAGGCTCGGCTGGTCGGGGAGTCGGGCAAGGAGGAGGAGATGGCCGGAGGCTGTGTCGGGACGGGCCGAGGTTGGTGTGTGGCTGCGGCTAGGTTGTCGGGTGTTCGGCGCAAGCGGGGGTGGTGTCAGGTGCTCGTGCGGGCGAGGAGGAGTCGCTGCAGGTCACGGCTACGGTGGAGGTCGTCGTGACAGTGGCTTATTCGGCCAGATTAGAATTAGGGTTAGGGTTAGGGTTAGGGTTTACTGAATTGGGTGATTTTTAAAATTTTGGGATTTTGAGAATTTGTGTGTCCTTCGAGACACAGAAGAGATCGTGTCCGGGTTTGTCGGACACTTGGGACAAAATGTAATTGTAAAAAAGAAAAGGAATATGGACACGGACACAGTGCACGCACGATAAAATCTATGGATGGCAATTTGTGGAAGAATAGTTGTGGAGAAATAATGGAAAAAGAGGGCAAGTACATCTCCTTTTATAGGAGGTGGGAATCCCATTAGGATAAGGACTAGGGGTAGTTTAAACCCCAATTAGATAAATCAATAAAATCAAATCTAAATTCAATTTAAATCCAAATAAATCCCCTCTTTAGTTTAAAATTGAATAAGATAAATCTAATTTAAATTACCATAATAGTTAAACATTAAATGAAGCAAATTTCAAAATATACTTTTAGAAATAATAATAAAATAATTAATAAATAATTTTGAAAATCTCAAAAAAAATATTTAAATGTTTGATACGCCTTTTGAAAATAAATAAAATAAATACAATTTGTTTTCGAAAAAAATAAAATACACATGGAATTAATTTCATGTACTCGCATATGAAAGAATATTTACATAAATATTATTTTCGAAATTAATATCCATATTTGTATAAAATAAATTTTTATAAGAAAATAAAACATAAATTTTGGCAATGGTTTGGTATGTCACATAAAATGAATAAAATGCCTTACGATATAAGTATGTAGAAGAAATATTTATTCAGCTATATTTATTGAAAGCTCATAATAAAATAAATTTAGTAATTGATTAAATAATTCGTATCACGCATTTGTACTCGTCGTACAATACCAAAAATAATGATCACTACCAAAATAAATTCAAAAAAAAATATTAGTGAAAATTTTAGGGGGTTTATACTATTAGTTCAAAGAGAAACTACTAGGCATCTAGCTTTTAGTTCAAAGAATGACCATTGACTGAAAGAATATCATGTGTAGTGGACAATCCTTTAGGACATTACGGGGTTATGAACCCAGAACTACTATTGTCTACTGTTTGTTCTTCAAATAGAACAAAGTTCTGTGGGAGAATGACTTGGAAGCCTTAATAATTTTTCGGGCATTTGGGATGTCCGACGTACTTTACAGGAAGTACGGGTAGCACAGCACTACTAAGGAGCATAGTACTCCATGCTACAGTGGGGTGACACCACATGAGGTACCTAGTGAGGGTAAAGCCTCGACTTCGGGCCAAGTCACAGCGACGTAGCACCGCATATAGGCAAGATGGCCTAATGCTGTATAATGAATGAAGAGTGGTAGGCAGCACTACAAAGAGGCTGGGCCTCATGTTACAGTGGGTGACACCACATGAGGCAGTGTCTCGACTTTGCAAGACATGTCACGTCGGCGTAACCGCAAGGAAGCGAATGGCTTCATGATGGGTAGTTTGGTGCTACAAAGAAGCTGGGCCTCATGCGACAAGT